>CAWUFW010009956.1:0-738752 GCA_963921515.1 Calotriton arnoldi | reverse complement strand
TGCTTCGTTCAGTTACGTATTGCTGGCAGTGTAGGGTGTCGTGCTGAGGGTGGTGTTTCAGGGTTTAGGGCAGTGCAGTGGTGTTCGGGCAGTGTAGGGGGTCGTGCTGGGGTGGTGTTTCAGGGTTTAGGACAGTGCAGTGGTGTTTGGGCAGTGTAGGGGGTCGTGCTGGGGTGGTTGTTTCAGGGTTTAGGGCAGTGCAGTGGTGTTCGGCCAGTGTAGGGGGTCTTGCTGGGGGTGGTGTTTCAGGCTTTAGGCAGTGCAGTGGTGTTCGGGCAGTGTAGGGGTCTTGCTGGGGGTGGTGTTTCAGGGTTTAGGGCAGTGCAGTGGTGTTCGGGCAGTGTAGGGGGTCGTGCTGGGGGTGGTGTTTCAGGGTTTAGGGCAGTGCAGTGGTGTTCGGGCAGTGTAGGCGGTCATGCTGGGGCTGGTGTTTTAGGGTTTAGGGCAGTGCAGTGGTGTTCGGGCAGTGTAGGGGGTCGTGCTGGGGGTGGTGTTTCAGGGTTTAGGGCAGTGCAGTGGTGTTCGGGCAGTGTAGGGGTCGTGCTGGGGGTGGTGTTTCAGGGTTTAGGGCAGTGCAGTGGTGTTCGGGCAGTGTAGGAGGTCGTGCTGGGGCTGGTGTTTCATGGTTTAGGGCAGTGCAGTGGTGTTCGGGCAGTGTAGGGGGTCGTGCTGGGGGTGGTGTTTCAGGGTTTAGGGCAGTGCAGTGGTGTTCGGGCAGTGTAGGGGGTCGTGCTGGGGGTGGTGTTTCAGGGTTTAGGGCAGTGCAGTGGTGTTCGGGCAGTGTAGGGGTCTTGCTGGGGGTGGTGTTTCAGGGGTTTAGGGCGCAGTGGTGTTCGGGCAGTGTAGGGGGTCTTGCTGGGGTGGTGTTTCAGGGTTTAGGGCAGTGCAGTGGTGTTCGGGCAGTGTAGGGGTCGTGCTGGGGGTGGTGTTTCAGGGTTTAGGGCAGTGCAGTGGTGTTCGGGCAGTGTAGTGGATCGTGCTGGGGGTGGTGTTTCAGGGTTTAGGGCAGTGCAGTGGTGTTCGGGCAGTGTAGGGGGTCGTGCTGGGGGTGGTGTTTCAGGGTTTAGGGCAGTGCAGTGGTGTTCGGGCAGTGTAGGGGGTCGTGCTGGGGCTGGTGTTTCAGGGTTTAGGGCAGTGCAGTGGTGTTCGGGCAGTGTAGGGGGTCTTGCTGGGGGTGGTGTTTCAGGGTTTAGGGCAGTGAGTGTTCGGGCAGTGTAGGGGTCTTGCTGGGCGTGGTGTTTCAGGGTTTAGGGCAGTGCAGTGGTGTTCGGGCAGTGTAGGGGTCTTGCTGGGGGTAGTGTTTCAGGGTTTAGGGCAGTGCAGTGGTGTTCGGGCAGTGTAGGGGGTCGTGCTGGGGATGGTGTTTCAGGGTTTAGGGCAGTGCAGTGGTGTTCGGGCAGTGTAGGGGTCGTGCAGGGGTGGTGTTTCAGGGTTTAGGGCAGTGCAGTGGTGTTCGGGCAGTGTAGGGGTCGTGCTGGGGTGGTGTTTCAGGGTTTAGGGCAGTGCAGTGGTGTTCGGGCAGTGTAGGGGGTCGTGCTGGGGGTGGTGTTTCAGGGTTTAGGGCAGTGGTGTTCGGGCAGTGTAGGGGGTCTTGCTGGGGGTGATGTTTCAGGGTTTAGGGCAGTGCAGTGGTGTTCGGGCAGTGTAGGAGGTCTTGCTGGGGGTAGTGTTTCAGGGTTTAGGGCAGTGCAGTGGTGTTCGGGCAGTGTAGGAGGTCTTGCTGCGGGTAGTGTTTCAGGCTTTAGGGCAGTGCAGTGGTGTTCGGGCAGTGTAGGGGGTCGTGCTGGGGTGGTGTTTCAGGGTTTAGGGCAGTGCAGTGGTGTTCGGGCAGTGTAGGGGGTCGTGCTAGGGGTATGTGTTTCAGGGTTTAGGGCAGTGCAGTGGTGTTCGGGCAGTGTAGGGGGTCATGCTGGGGCAGTGTTTCAGGGTTTAGGGCAGTGCAGTGGTGTTCGGGCAGTGTAGGGGTCGTGCTGGGGGTAGTGTTTTAGGGTTTAGGGTAGTGCAGTGGTGCTTGTGTAGTGTAGGGGTCGTGCTGGGGGTAGTGTTTTAGGGTTTAGGGTAGTGCAGTGGTGTTTGTGTAGTGTAGGGGTCATGTTTTAGGGTAGTGCAGTGGTGTTTGGGTAGTGTAGGGTCGTGTAGGTGTGTTTAGGATTTAGGTTAGTGCAGTGGTGTTGGGAGGTAGTGTTTGTAGGGGTTTAGGGTAGTGCAGTGGTGTTTGTGTAGTGTAGGGGTCGTGCTGGGGTAGTGTTTTAGGGTTTAGGGTAGTGCAGTGGTGCTTGTGTAGTGTAGGGGTCGTGCTGGGGTAGTGTTTTAGGGTTTAGGGTAGTGCAGTGGTGTTTGTGTAGTGTAGGGGGTCATGTTTTAGGGTAGTGCAGTGGTGTTTGGGTAGTGTAGGGGGTCGTGCTGGGGGTAGTGTTTTAGGATTTAGGTTAGTGCAGTGGTGTTGGGGTAGTGTTTTAGGGTTTAGGGTAGTGCAGTGGTGTTTGTGTAGTGTAGGGGTCATGCTGGGGTAGTGTTTTAGGGTTTAGGATAGTGCAGTGGTGCTTGTGTAGTGTAGGGGGTCGTGCTGGGGTAGTGTTTTAGGGTTTAGGGTAGTGCAGTGGTGTTTTTGTAGTGTAGGGGGTCATGTTTTAAGATGCAACGCTCCAATACCTGACCAGTCTGCACTACATAAAACTGCAAAAAAACTAAAAATAAAAAGTGTTTTGCACACTTTTGTCATTGGGCTATATGTGGGCTACATCTGGGTAATATTTGTGCTACATTTGGGCTCTTTTTTCACTGGTGGCCATCTTGGAAGACTTCTTTGTTATGAAGTTTCCTAATTTCCTCATTTACTGCAGTCTCCTCAGTAGGAAATGCTTTCAGTTTTTACTTTGATTCCATCAAGAAGGCATTCAGATGTGTCACACATTTGCCATAAATTCAGAATGTTATTACTCTAGTTGTTCATTAGATCACTGTAGTAAAGCTACTGCTCACCAAGGAGTTAACTGGAAGTCTACTGCTGGTATTGAAAGTGATTGTTTCAGTCTGCATGTCAGAATTTTCTAATGAAATAGAAGAGGATTTGAGATCTCACTTAAAACATGCACTAAATTTTCTTTTTGCAGCACTAACCATAATTTCTATGGCAAAATGAACCCCCTCATTTTGTTCCTTTTTAAATTAAATGTTTTAAGTGTTACCAGTTTATTCCAATCAAGATGGCTTCAGGTGTGCCATACTTTTGTCATAAGTAAGGCTGTTAGCACTCTAGTTGTTCTTTAGAACACTCTGGGAAGCTGCAGTAGAACACAAAGGCATCAACTGACAGGCTGCTCCTGTTGAAATATAACAGGAAGATATTTGAGATCTCACTTAAAACATGTCCTAATTTTTCTTTCTACAGCACTAACCATAATTTCTATGGCAAAATGAACCCCCTCATTTTGTTCCTTTTTAAATTAAATGTTTTAAGTGTTACCAGTTTATTCCAATCAAGATGGCTTCAGGTGTGCCATACTTTTGTCATAAGTAAGACTGTTAGCGCTCTAGTTGTTCTTTAGAACACTCTGGGAAGCTGCAGTAGAACACAAAGGCATCAACTGACAGGCTGCTCCTGTTGAAATATAACAGGAAGATATTTGAGATCACACTTGAAACATGTCCTAATTTTTCTTTCTACAGCACTAACCATAATTTCTATGACAAAATGAACCCCATCATTTTGTTCCTTTTTAAATTAAATGTTTTAAGTGTTACCAGTTTATTCCAATCAAGATGGCTTCAGGTGTGCCATACTTTTGTCATAAGTAAGACTGTTAGCGCTCTAGTTGTTCTTTAGAACACTCTGGGAAGCTGCAGTAGAACACAAAGGCATCAACTGACAGGCTGCTCCTGTTGAAATATAACAGGAAGATATTTGAGATCACACTTGAAACATGTCCTAATTTTTCTTTCCAGAGCACTAACCATAATTTCTATGACAAGATGAACCCCATCATTTTGTTCCTTTTTAAATTAAATGTTTTAAGTGTTACCAGTTTATTCCAATCAAGATGGCTTCAGGTGTGCCATACTTTTGTCATAAGTAAGGCTGTTAGCACTCTAGTTGTTCTTTAGAACACTCTGGGAAGCTGCAGTAGAACACAAAGGAATCAACTGACAGTCTCTGCCCTTGTTGGATGTACATGTTTTACTGAGAATGTCAGACTTCATTCTCACATGACTGAGAAAGATAATGTGAATTTACAGAAAATATGCTCTCATTTTAGCTTCTGGGGCACCTTCCAAAACTGTATGGGACAAGCATGTGAAAATAGTTTTCTCTCAAACATGATTCATGATATCCCAGCAGAAGATTTTTCACAGGGTAAAATCACCTTAGAACACACCACAATTCCTGAAATTAGTATGGTACCATCAACAAATGAATTCTAATGTAACTAAAGTCTGTTATCACCCTTTATAGTTCTCCTTTTGGTAACCCTCAAAATCTTCGATTCACTACAATGCATTTCAATGGGGTACTATCATTTATATTGGTCCCAAGATGGCTGCCAGCAATTCCAGGATGAAGTGCTGACAGCCAATCAGATCTCACGATGACATGTGTGGTTAGGCTCCGCCCAGATATATATGTGTTTTTACTTTTGATTTTCTCAGCAACTACTGAACGGATTTACACCATTTAACAAAAGGGTTCTTTTTGAACCAAGAACTACCTCTTTGCCAAATTTGGTGTAATTCCGTTCAGCAGTTCGAGCTGTAGCCTTGCATAAAGTTTCCTATGGGAAATTGATTTTTTGACTCTTATTTTTTAATTTCTCCGCAACTACTGAACGGATTTACACCATTTAACAAAAGGGTTCTTTCTGAACCAAGAACTACCTCTTTGCCAAATTTGGTGTAATTCCGTTCAGCAGTTCGGGCTGTAGCCGTGTCTAAAGTTTCCTATGGGAAAATGAATGGGGAAAACACGTTTTGGGACCCCCTTTTTCTCGGCCCCCGCTTGACGAATCACCCTGAGACTTTCAGGGTAGGAGCGGACCGGAGCGGGCCATAAAGTTTGAAAATTTCGCGAAGATTCGTCAACCGACGCAAGAGTTATTTCAAATAGAATGTCGCGGATTTCCTATGGAAAATAGGTCCTAACTATAACTATCTACTGGCGACCGCCAGTAGATAATATATATATATATATATACAAATGCATAACCAATAAAGGCATAAAGAAATAGCAACAGATCAAGCATTTCTCACTATTAAAACATAAGCATGATTAAGACATATTAAAAACATTCATGCCAAACAGTAAAAGCATCTTTTTGGTAGAAACAGGTGGACAACGGGGAGGCGGGTGGGACAGTGAGGAATCCACAGGCAGATACTGTATCCACCAGAAAAGCGTTACCGAAGGTAAGTAACTTGTTCTTCTGATGGATACTTCTGCCTGTGGATTCCTCACCTTTGAATAGAATCCTCAAGCCGTACCTCACCCGGAGGAAGGTGTCCACCTGACTAGACCAAAAATCTTGCAAAACAGATCGAGCAAAATGACCATCCCTCCTAACCTCCGAATCCAATAATAATCGAATAATTTTTAGTCGAAATTATATTGAAAATAATACTTTAAAAATACTTTTATTAATAAATTTAGACAAACACTTAAAGGAAAACTTTTATTTATAATTAATTTAAAGATATTTCATACTTTACAAATTACGCCGAAGTCGCGACCCCAGCGCAACTTTTCAAAATGGCTACCGGAATGCACGCAGCCATCGTGTAGGGTGCATGCGACTTCTGTATAATATATATAAAAAAAAAAGAATGAATATAGTTTTCCTAACTAAAAATTATTCACAATTTTTTTAAAATATATATATGTATATATATTTCACAACACTTATCCCCCAAAAGGAGGCTTCTCACCGCACTCACAACTCCGTGCTTCTCTATGCAAATCAATAAAATTCATCCACTTGGTGCAGTTCAAGGGTGTTTAATCATAGCCTGCCATATACACACCTACGCGTTTCAGTCTCCACCGAAGACCATTGGTTCACGGGGAAAACGTTATAGTTTAAAAATTTAAGCATTAAAAAAAACATAGAAATTCACTGAAAAAACCATAGGTTTCAGGAACGTTATAGTTAGTTGGACATTTCACTCGTACAAAACCATAGAAATTCAGGTGTTGTAGTTAGTTCAGCTAACTATAACTCGCGCCCCCGCAATGCACTGCTGATGACGTCACATATTACATCATTCATGACATGGTCAGTGACATCACTGATGACATCATCCACGTAAAAATCTGATGCACCTCCTCACACCTGAATATAACCTTTGATACACCCACTCTAAAATACAGATTACCATTTTCGAAAAAATGGACACATCAATACTAGTTACTAAATACGCACTGACTGATTCCTAGGTCTACACACACATCCACTCATTCACCCATACAGTCACTCATACATGCAGTCACTCATCAATACAACACTATCATATGCACTCATACACCTGTACAGACACTCACACACTGCCACATATCCAGAGTTACTCACACACCTAGTCAGTCATGCAAAGAATCAATCATACTTCCATTTACTCACCTATACAGTTATACAGACACCACCTCACTTATTCATACAGATACTAACACAATTACTCTTATAGAATCACTGATACAAATACACACTCATCCATGCAGCCACTCTCACAATTACTGACTCTCACATATAGTTATTTATATACACCATCACTCACATATACTGCCTTTTACATATGTAGTTACTTGCACATGTACCACTGAGACATCCATTCACTCACCAACACACCCATACACACACTCACCCACCAATACAGCTGTTTCCACATGCACTCTTGAACCCATACACCCAGTGAATCAACCACTCACACATCTATGCACAGAGTCACACACCTCCCAGCCACCCACACACACACACACACACTCAGGCAGCCATACAAATACTCAGGCAAGCAATCAATAACCCATATAACACTCATGCAGCTACTCACCAACCCATGCAGCAGCTTACACAACAACAACAGACAGACTGATACAGACTTTCACACAGTTTAGTCACTAACCCATGCATTCAGTAAGACACATTTAATCACTCACTTATACAGTCAGTCAAGTACCTACTAAATCCTCCATACAGACACTTATACACCCACTCATTCTTCAATACAGCTTGGCATATATATAAAACAAATTTAAACTTTACAGAAACACACAGTCACTGGATGATGTCATCAGTGATGTCATTTGAGATGTCATCAGTGATGTCATCAGTGATGTCACTGACCATGTCATGAATGATGTAATATGTGACGTCATCAGCAGTGCATTGCGGGGCGCGAGTTATAGTTAGCTGAACTAACTATAACGCCTGAATTTCTATGGTTTTGTACGAGTGAAATGTCCAACTAACTATAACGTTCCTGAAACCTATGGTTTTTCAGTGAATTTCTATGGTTTTTAAATGCCAATTTCTAACTATAACGTGCCTGAAACCTGTGGTTTTTTCAGTGAATATATATATATATATATATATATATATATATATATATATATATTCACTGAAAAAACCACAGGTTTTAGGGACGTTGTAGTTAGTCTGCCATTTACTCGTACAAAACCAGAGAAATTCAGCCGTTCTAGTTAGCTGAGCTAACTATAACTCGCGCCCCTGCAATGCACTGCTGATGACGTCACATATTACATCACTCATGACATGGTCAGTGACATCACTGATAACATCACTAATGACATCACTGATGACATCATCCACTTAATCTCTGATGCACCTACTCACACCCTAATATAAGCTTTCATATACCCACTCTAAAATAGAGACTACCATTCTCAAAACCATAGACACACCAATACCAGTTAGTACATACCCACTCACTGATTCCTAGATCTACACACACATCCACTCACTCACCCATACAGTCACTCATACATGCAGTCACTCATCAATACAGCCACTATTATATGCACTGATACACCCATACGGACACTCACACACCACCACTCACCCATAGTTACTCACACACCTAGTGAGTCACCCAGAGTCAATCACAATGCCATTTACTCACCTATACAGTTATACACACACCACCTCACTTATTCATACAGATACTAACACATACTTACTCTCTTATAAAATCACTGACACAAGCACACACTCATCTATACATCCACTCTCACAATCACTCACTCTCACATACAGTCACTTATATACTCCAACACTCACATATACTGCCATTCACATATGCAGTTACTCACACATATACCACTGAGACATCCATTCACTCACCAACACATCCATATAAACACTCGCTCACCCATACAGCACCTCGTAGACACACTCATGAACCCATACACCCAGTGAATCACCCACTCACACATCCATGCAGGTAGTCACCCAACACACAGACACTCAGGCACATATACAGGTACTCAGACAACCAATCAATAGCCTATATAGACACTCATGAACCTATTCACCAACCCCTGCAGCCACTTGCACACCAACTGACAGACTGATACAGACATTCACACAGATTAGTCACTCACGCATACATTCACCCAGACACATATAATCACTCACTTATACAGTCAGTCACACAGACTGAATCATCATATATATATATATATATCACATTGTTAAACTTTTTAGAAACACTCAGTCACTGGATGATGTCATCAGTGATGTCATCAGTGATGTCATTTGAGATGTCATCAGTGATGTCACTGACCATGTCATGAGTGATGTAATATGTGACATCATCAGCAGTGCATTGCGGGGGCGTGAGTTATAGTTAGCTCAGCTAACTATAACGGCTGAATTTCTCTGGTGTTGTAAGAGTAAAATGTCAGACTAACTATAACGTCCCTGAAACCTGTAATGTTTTTTCAGTGAATTTTATATATATATATATATATATATATATATATGCATTCAATCTCCTCCCACTCTTACAAGGAAGGAATCAGCACTCAGGTTGTAGTTTAAAGGTATTTAATCTGGAAAAGACGCGATCCACGTGTTTCGGCTCGTCCGAACCTTGATAACGATACAAGACATCATTGTAGCTTCTTTATTCAAATGTACAAATGCCTCTATTTGCCAACATTAACAAAGGACTACATATTACATTAATCCAAAAAGCTGGTGGCCATATTAGCCTGGTCACGATGCGAAAATTCAGGAATTCATACAATAAAGAAAAGAAAACAAGTGTTTAATATGCACACAATGTCATTTCAGCATATCTTGCCCCATGACCGCCTTACCTGTATGTTCGTCAATGTGACTTGTTCATAATAAAGATGCTTTCGATTGCAAACATCAACATAAAAAATGGACTACACATTTCTTTAAAGTGAAAGGCTATCGGCCATATTGATCTGGGCACTTTGCGTATTATATTGGTTCTTACACGCAAGAAAAGAAAAAAAAGGGGTGTTAATATAAATACACTATCCCTAAATAAACTTCTAGCGATTATAGTTCCATTCACAGCTCATTTGAGATGTCATGAGTGATGTCATGAGTGATGTCACTGACCATGTCATGAATGATGGAATGTCTGAGGTCATAAGCAGTGTATTGCGGGGGCATAAGTTATAGTTAGCTCAGGTAACTATAACTGCTGAATTTCACTGGTTTTGTACGAGTGAAATCTGAGTCTAACTATAACATCCCTGGAATCTTTGTTTTTTCAGCAAATTTCTAGTTTTTTTTAAACGTTAAGTAAGATGCCTATCACAATAGATGGTGGGGGTTTGGAAGCAGGGCCTGGCCTGGCATTGTGCTGCCCCCACCTAAGATTGCTGCTCCTGCCTCCCCTCCTCCGCTTTGCCATCCAATGTCCAAGTCCATGCCCCTGCTCCCTCATTACAGCCCTGTGTGGCCGTTGTTCTGCCACTGGCCTTCCCGCCTTCTCTGAACAGTTAGCTTGCTGCCCCATCCACTTCCTCCCTATCCTCTGTTGTCTGAATCCATGCACGAGCCTCCTCCCTCCTGCAATGCATGGTCTGATGTGCTGCCACTGCTCTCCATTTAGCATGATATCCCAGTCCTCTCCTCCTGCCCTCCATTGCCCAATTCTATGCCCCATTATTGACCTCCTGCTTAGCCTCTGTGCTTAGCTTGCTGCCCCTACTCTCCTTCCCCCTGCCCTCCGATGTCTGTGTGCATGCCCCTGCTCCATCCTTTTTGCCCACCATGTTCCATGGACCTGCCCCTCCTATCTACTCTGAGTGTTCTGTTCTGCTGCCACTCCCCTCCCACCTACCTAGCATTGTCAGATTACTGTAACCTGTCCCTGCTCCATGCCCCTATCCCCTTCCTCCTGTCCTTCATGGTCCATTTTACTGCCACACCCTTCTGCCCTCCCTTGTCTGTTGTGCTGCAACTGCTCCTCCTGCCTGCCCTGCGTGGTCTGTTGTGAGGCCCCTTCCCCTGAACTCTGTCTGTGCCCAGCTCCTACACCTCCCTTCTATCCTCCATGGTCCTTTGTGCATGCCCCTGCCCCCTCCTTCTTGGCCATGATGGCCATTGTGCTGCCACTAACCCTCCCGCTTGCCATGCATAGTCTTCTGTGCTGCCACGTCCCCTCCCACCTTCCCTGTGTGGTCAGCTAGCTGCCCCTGACCCCCTCCCATGTTCCCTCCATGGTCTGTGTGTATGCCATTATAGTCTCACTGTTGCCCTCCATGGTGTGTTGTGCTTCTAGTGCCCATCCTGACTGACCTCCATGGTCAGCTTGCTGCTCCTGCCCTGCCCCCTGCCCTCTGTTTTCCATGTGCAGACTCCTATTCCCTCCCTCCTGGCTTGTCTGTTCCATTGTAATGCCCCTGATCCCTCCCTCCTGCCCTTTATGGTCCGTTATGTTGCAGCTTTCTCTCCTGTCTGTCCATTATGGTCCCTTGCTGCCATTGCCTCTTTCCCCTCTGTTCTCTGTTGTCCATGGTCCCGACCCCTCCCTATTGCTTTCCATGGATTGTTGTGTTGCACTGCCGTCCCGCATGCCCTGTGTGGTGTATTGTGCTGCTGCAAACCCTGATGCCTGCCCTGTAAGGTCAGTTTGGTGCACCTGTCCATGTCCCTCCTGTACTCTGTTATCCGAGTCCATGTCCGTACCACAATTCCTCCTGCCTTCCATGATCCAATGTACCATACTTGCTAACATTTTGAACTTGGTAAGAGGGAGATTTTGAAAAAAAACGGGGGAATTGATTTTCCCCATTGATTTACATTGAAAAAGAGGAGATTGTTGACAGGAGCCAGATAAAATAAAGCCCACTTGGGCTTAAAAACATTGGGCGTTTCCTGGCTGAATCGGGTCTGTTGGCATGTATGGTTGTACTACCACTGCCTCTTCCTTCTGCCCAGAATGGTCTATTATATTGCCACAGCCTCTCTTGCCTGTCCTGCATTGTTGGTTTGTTGCCCCTGCCCCCCTTTCCACTGCCCTCTATAGTCTGTTGTGCTGCCACTGCCCTTCCTGCCTGCCCAGTGTGGTCAAATTGTTGCCTCTGCACCCTCCTACCTGCCTTCAATTTTCCGAGTCCGTGCCCCTGACTTCTGCCTCTCAACAGTATCCTAATGAACAACTAGATTGCTAACATTCTATATTTATTACAAAAGTGTGCCACGCCTGACGTCATCTTGATGTAATCAAAACTGTAATACCTAAAGCATTTCCTTTAGAAATGAGAGGGTCTTATTTGCATCGAAATTATGGTTAGTGCTATAAAAAACTAAAATGAGGACATATTTTCTGAGTTCTCAAATAGCAACAAAGCACTTTTAAATTATTTGTTATCTATGTTTTTTTTATCCAGTTGACCACTTGATTAAATGTTGCACTTGGGGGAGAGGATGTGGTGTTACTTCCAGATCTGCAGACTTTACAACTGGGGAACCAGGATGGAGTTTCTGCTTCAGCTCGACAATCTGTGATTCTGGTCAAATCACTTAATCTCCCCATGCCTACAACCAAAATGAATTTGTCCTTGTGTGATGTAACCAATGCTCATGTAAAGCACTCCAATACCTGACCAGTCTGCACTATATAAAACTACAAAAAATAAAAAGTGTTTTCCACACTTCTGTCATTGGGCTATACGTGGGCTACATCTAGGTAATATTTGTGCTACATTTGGGCTCTTTTTTCTCTGGTGGCCATCTTGGGAACTTCAATTCAATAAACTTTATTCGATCTGATTTAGAAACATAGATCATAAAATTGTACATAAAAACACTAAATCCTCTTTCTTAATACAATACAATGAGAATTAATTAAAACCAGTAGGTAAAAGCGGGTGTTACAAAGCCTGGCTCAGAGCAACTCCAGTTTAACAGAATAGTAAAGTTCAATGTTTCGCAAGATCAATCTCAAGAACTTCGTGCAAATTACGCAATAAGGGGTCCAAGTAAGATGCAACGCTCCAATACCTGACCAGTCTGCACTATAAAAAAACTACAAAAAATAAAAAGTGTTTTGCACACTTCTGTCAGTGGGCTATACGTGGGCTACATCTTGGTGATATTTGTGCTACATTTGGGCTCTTTTTTTCTCTGGTGGCCATCTTGGGAGACTTATTTGTTATGAAGTTTCCTAATTTCCTCATTTACTGCAGTCTCCTCAGTAGGAAATGCTTTCAGTTTTTTACTTTGATTCAATCAAGAAGGCATTCAGATGTGTCACGCATTTGCCATAAATTCAGAATGTTAGCACTCTTGTTGCTCATTAGATCACTGTAGTAAAGCTACTGCTCACCAGGGAGTTAACTGGAAGTCTGCTGCTGGTATTGAAAGGTCATGTTTCAGTCTGTATGTCAGAATTGTTTAATGAAATGGAAGATAATTTGAGAAGTCTCTCAAAATGTGCCCTAATTTTTCTTTCTGCAGCACTAATCATAATGTTCGAGGCGTATGAGCTGCAGAATTCACACTATGCGCATAGATCGCCATCTGGTGTTGGGCTCGGATGCTTGCACCTTGTTGTTGTCTTGGAAGAAGTCTTTGTAGTCATGAGATAGGTGACTCCTCCCGTGGACGATAGTGCGCATGGGCGTCGACTCCATCCTCAGATTGTTTTTTTTCGCCATCGGGTTCGGATGTAACTTCTGCGCTCCGGTTCCGTGCTCTACTTTCGACGCGCAAAACATCAAAAAAACTCGACGGTATTGTCTTCGTTCGCGTGCTCTTCGACGCGCTCCTCAATTCCTCGATTCCGGTCGTCGACGCGGGCCGCTGGGCCTATCGACGCCTTTCGGGCCTACGGCTAATGGAAAGGACTCCATTTAAAAAATGCCCCCAGTGTGGAACTAAATTCCCACACAGCGACCAACACAAGGTCTGTAACCTCTGCCTCTCGCCCGAGCACAACAAGAATAACTGCCAGGCCTGCGCCTCCTTTCGATCAAAAAAGACTATCCGTGATCGCCGGGCCCGACGACACGTTATGACGCAACGAGCAGCTCCAGTGCCGGAGGACATCTTCGACGAAGGCCCCGATGTCCCGGAGGATGATTCCGAGGACCTGCAAATCGTTTCCGAGGCAGACGACTCAGACGACCACATCACTCCAAGTCAACGAGTGAGTACAACTGCCCCTACCCCAACCCCACCTGAAAAAAAGAAGGCTCCGGTCAAGACTTCGCCTGCTGGCCTCAGTCGCAACCAAAAGAAAGCTTCAGAAGCCCCGCCCCCGGGCCCGGCTCCGAAGACAAAGCATAAGCCTTCCGGCGGCATATCACCGCCCCGCAGACACCATCGGCACCGAAGCCGGGAGCTCATCCTGCTCTCGCAATCCCCGAAAAGGCCTTGGATCCGAAACCGAAAAAGATTTCCGAATCCACATCGAAGCCGAAGGACTCAAAAACCCCTTCCAAGGCTCCAGAGCAGAAATCTAAACATCGCTCGGACCCGAAAAAAACGGCGCCGAAGGCGATTACCGACCAGGAAGAACTTTTTCAACCGGATCCCATCGATCCGCAACAAAAAACTCTCCAAGTGGACCCTAAAACAGGACATATCATCAATGTTCCACACAACAAGAGAAAATTCGACACCCCACACATCCCTGAGGTGCCTGTAAAGAAGAGAGACTGTGCCACTTCACCTTTACGACCCTCTTCTCCTGTTCTTCCTACTGAACCTTTCTTTTCTCCAAATTCTCCCATACTTCCAACATACTCACCACCACCACAAGATGATGATGATTTACTTGGGGGGGGTGGGGGGGGAGGAGATAATGACCCCTTTATTGACCCGGATGACGACACACACACACACACCACAGGACAATTGGGATGACTATGATTACCCAGTAGATCCTCCAGACCTTCCTGATCCTCATGCATACCCCACAAAGCCATCTCCCCCAGATGACTATATTGGTTTTGGTCAGCTTATAGACAGAGCTGCCAAGTACCATGGTGTTCAAATGCATTCGGACCCCATAGAGGAGGACTTCCTGATAGACACCTTTGCACAGTCACAAAGGACTGTACAGACTTTACCAATGTTAAAAGGCGTCATTAAACACGCACCAGACGTATTCAAGGGCCCCGTAAGAGCTAGAATTCTCAATCCGAGAATTGACAAAAAATATAAACCCGCTCCCAATGATCCCACCTACATCAAGGGTCAACGCCCTTTAGATTCTCTAGTGTTGACCAACGCTAGAAAACGCGCCAACTCTCAGACCTCCGGTGATGCTCCACCTCCGGACAAAGAGTCCAAATTATTAGACGCTTCCGGCAAACGAGTTGCTGCCCAAGCAGCTAATAACTGGAGGATAGCCAATGCGCAGGCATTACTTGCTAGGTATGATAGGGCCCATTATGATCAGCTGGAAACCCTATTGCAACATCTGCCTGATCAATATAAGACCAAAGCCAATGATTTAATTCAGGAGGGCAAATTAATAACCAATGCATCAATCAAGTGTGCCCTCGATGCAGCAGACACCGTATCTAGGTCCATTAACACTAGTGTGTTACTAAGAAGGCATGCCTGGTTGCGCGTTTCTGGCTTCAAACAGGAGGTACAAACAACTATCCTCAATCAGCCGTTCAATCAAGAACAACTTTTTGGCCCAGCTGTGGATACAGCTCTAGAAAAAATGAAAAAAGACACGGAGACTGCTAAGTCCATGGGTGCATTACAGTCCCCATCCACAGGAGGTTCCTTTCGACGCTCCTTCTATAGAGGAGCATCCAAAAACATCAGTGCAGACGCTGCTTCTTCCTCCTACATGAACCCCTCCCAAACTTCCCCCAACAAGGGATATTTTAGAGGTGGATACAGGGGGAATAACAACAAAGGAAGAGGCCGAGGTAACAACAACACTAGCTAGCTCTACACACACATCCACTCATTCACCCATACAGTCACTCATACATACAGTCAGCCATCAATACTGCATTATCATATGCACTCGCATATCTATACAGACACTCACACACCGCCTCTTATTCATAGAGTTACTCACACACCTAGTCAGTCATGGAAATAATCAATCACACTTTCATTTACTCACCTGTACAGTTATACACACACCACCTTACTTATTTAAACATATACTAACACATACTTACACTCTAATACAATAAGTAATACAAGCACACACTGATCCATACAGCCACTCTCACAATCACTCACTCTCACATATAGTCATTTATACACTCCAGTACTCACATATACTGCCTTTCACATATGCAGTTACTCACACATGTACCACTGAGGCATCCATTCACTCAGCAACACACCCATACACACACTCACCCATCCATACAGCTCTTCACAGATGCACTCTTGAACCTATACACCCAGTGAATCACCCACTCACACATTTATGGACAGTTCCACCCAACCCCACCTACCCACACAGACACTCAGGCACCCATAGAGATACTCAAACAACTAATCAATAACCCATATAGATCCTCATTTAGGTACTCACCAACCCATGGAACCGCTTACACACAAACTGACAAACTAAACTGTGTGAATGTCTGTATTAGTCACTAACACATGCATTCAGTAAGACACAATTAATCACTCACTTATACAGTCAGTCACACACCTACTAAATCATCCATCCTGACTCTTATACACCCATTCATTCTTCAATACACCTTCGCATATACATAAAACATATTTACATTTTATAGAAACACATAGTGACTGGATGATGTCATCAGTGATGTCACTGACCATGTCATGAATGATGTAATATGTGACGTCATCAGCAGTGCATTGCGGGGGCGCGAGTTATAGTTAGCTCAACTAACTATAATGGGGGAATTTCTATGGTTTTGTGTGAGTGAAATGTCCAACTAACTATAACGTCCCTGAAACCTATGGTTTTTTCAGTGAATTTCTAAGGTTTTTTAAATGCTAATTTCTAACTATAACGTCCCTGAAACCTATGGTTTTTTCAGTGAATTTCAAAGGTTTTTCAAATGCTAATTTCTAACTGTAACGTGCCTGAAACCTATGGTTTTTTCAGTGAATATATATATATTTTTCACTGAGAAAACAAAGGTTACAGGGACGTTATAGTTCGGAACTAGAATATAAAAAAAACCTTAGAAATTCACTGAAAACCAAAGGTTATAGGGCGGTATAGTTAGGCTGACATTTCAATCATACAAAACTGGAGAAATTCAGCAGTTATAGTTAGCTGAGCTAACTATAACTTGCGCCCTCAATGCACTGTTTATTACCTCACATATTACATCACTCATGATATGCTCAGTGATATCACTGATGACCTCTCAAATGACATCACTGATGACATCATCCAGTGACTGTGAGTGTTTTCAAAAAGTTTGAGTGTTAAATATATGTACCAAGCTGTATTGATGAATCAGTGGCTGTATGAGTGCCTGTATGGATGATTCAGTGGGTGTATGACTGACTGTATAAGTGAGTGATTGGGTGTCTCTGTGAATGTATAGGTGAGTGACTAGGTTGTGTGAATGTCTGTATCAGTCTGTCAGTTGGTGTCTAAGTGGTTGTATGGGTGTGTGAGTGGGTACATGAGTGGCTGTATGTAATGTAATGTAATGTAATGGGTTATTTATAAAGCGCAATCTGCCACTCCGAAAGGAGCATCCTGGCGCTAGTTAGAGGTGAGGGAGGGTCCCAAAGAGATTAAATAAGGGAAAGGCATAGTTCGTCTGTGGAGCTGAATATCCATGTTTTCAGCAATCTCCTGAATTGAGTTTCATTATTTTGTAATCTCAGATGAGATGGCAGCTTATTCCATGCTTTTGTTCCCAGAGCTGCTACTGTCTTTCCCCCTTTGGTTTTACACCTAAATATAGGTGGTTTGAGGAAGTTAGCTGACGAGGACCTGAGAGTTCTGGATGTAATATAAGGAGTAAATCTCTCATAGAGATACTTGGGTCCTAACCTAAGCGAGGCTCTAAAGGTAATTAAAAGGATTTTAAAAGTATTCTTTTGTGGAGAGGGAGCCAATGGAGGGCTTTCAACGCTCCCGATGCCGAGGACCTACGAGGCAGCTTTAGCACTAAACGCGCTGCCGCATTTTGTACTATTTGTAGTCTTTTCAAAATTGATTTTTTGTTCCTGCTAAAAGGCTGTTGCAATAATCCAAACGCGAGAGGATTAAAGCCACTGTCACTGATTTCCTAGCAGAGAGTGGTATTAAATCAAAGAATTTTTTCAAAGATTTAATAAGGCTAAAGCAGGTCCCTGCTACTGCCGTTACATGTGGGTGAAAGGATAGAGCAGTGTCAAAGTGGACTCCTAAATTTTTAGCTACCTTCACCATGTCTGGTGGTGGTGTCGTCCCCTCTGGCCACCACTCATGTGGCTGGAATAGGACATCTTTTCCTACTGTATGGGTGATTGGTTGTCTGAGTACCTGTATTAGTGTGTGTGGGTGGGCGATGGTGTGTGTGACTGCCTGCATGGATGAGTGAGTGGGTGAGTCAGTGGCTGTATGGGTTAGTGGGTGAGTCTGTGAGGGGCTGTATGGGTGACTGAGTGTGTGTACAGATGTGTCGGTGAGTGAATGGATGTGTCAGTGGTACATTGGTGAGTAACTTCATATGTGAAAGGCAGTATAGGTGAGTGTTGGAGTATATGAGTGACTGTATGTGTGAGTGAGTGATCGCGAGAGTGGCCGTATGGGTGAGTGTGTGCTTGTGTTAGTGAATGTATAGGTGAGTGAGTATGTGTTAGTATCTGTATGAATAATTGAGTCAGTGAGTGTATAACTGTATAGGTGAGTAAGTGGCTGTATGATTGACTTTAAGGGTGATTGTGTAGGTGTTTGAGTAGCTCTATGGGTGACTGACAGTGTGTGAGTGGGTGTATGGGTGGATATATCAGTGGCTGTATTAGTGAGTGAGTCGGTGTATGAGTGGCTTTATGGATGACTGAGTGGATGTGTATGTAGACCTATGATTCAGTGAGTGGGTGTGTAAGTACAGGTATGGGTGTGTCAATGGTTTTGAGAATGGTAGTGTGGAAGTTGGAGTGGGTGTATGAAAGGTTATATTGGGGTGAGTGTGGGTGTGTCGGAGATTCTGTGGATGATGTCATCAATGATGTCATCAGTGATGTCACTGACCATGTCATGAGTGATGTAATATGTGAGGTCATAAGCAGTGCATTGCGGGGACCCGAGTTATAGTTAGCTCATCTAACTATAACTGCTGAATTTCTCTGGTTTTGTATGAGTGAAATGTCAGCCTAACTAACATCCCTGTAACCTTTGTTTTTTTTTGTGAATTCCTAAGTTTTTTAACATTTTATTTCCTGACTGTAACGTCCCTGTAACCTTTGTTTTAGTCTGTGAATTTCTAAAGTTTATTTATTGCTAGTTCCCAACTATAACGTCCCTGTAACCTTTCGCTTTTTTCAGTGAATTTGTATGGTTTTTAAAGTAGTCATGTTTGCAGAGTGGTGGAGAAATGGGGCGGGCCTCCAACCAGATCTCAGGAATTCCTCTGTGTAGGACTTACATTTAACCTGTGCCCGGGGGACATACCCCACGTGATTGGGGATGCAGCTAGGACTTACAGGAGGTACCAGGATGGTTTCTTGGCCCCCCAAGGTCCCTCAGGAGTAAAGTGGACTTCATCCCTCAACCAGTAGTGCGCCAGGAGCCGTATTTGCAGAGTGCTGGAGAAAGGGGGCATGGCCTCCAAACACCTCATAGCAGTCCCACCGGGTGGGACTTACTGGAGGTAACCGGAGGGGTAGTTGGGCCCCCAAGGACGTCCTTGGGGGGCCAAATACCCCTCCGGTTGCGTCAAGTAAGTCCCACAGAGCAGGATTGCTGAGAAGTTGTCAGATGCCACACACCCTTTCTCCACCACTGGCATACGCACCTCCCAGCGCACTACTAGTTGGGGGATAAAGTCCCCTTGGCTCTAGAGGGTCCTTGGGGGTCCTTGGGGGCCAAGAAGCCCTCCTGGTACCCTCCTGTAAGTCCTACACAGAGGAAATCCTGAGATCTGGTTGGAGGCCCGCCCCATTTCTCCACCACTTTGCAAACATAACTACTACTTTAAAAACCATAGAAATTCACTGGAAAAAAACGAAAGGTTACAGGGACGTTATAGTTGGGAGAACTAGCATTTAATAAACTTCCTGTTACCTACCTCAATAAGACCCACACAGCTGCATTGCTGAGAGATTGTCAGAGGCCACACCCCCTTTCTCCACCACTCTGCAAGTGCTGCTCCTGGCGTAGTACTGCTTCGGGTATGAAGTTCACTTTACTCCTGAAGCCCTCAGGAGGCAAGGGGACCTTATCCCCCCACCAGCAGTGCGCTGAAAGGCGCGTTTGCAGAGTGGTGTAGAAAGGGGGCGTGACCTCTGACCACCTCTCAGCAATCCCACTGTGTGGTGCGTACTGGAAGTAACAGGAGGTCTTGTTGGCCCCTAAGGACCCTCAGCAGCCAAGGGGGCTTCATCCCCCAACCAGTAGTGGAGAAAGGGGACTGGGCCTCCTGCGAGATGCCGGCTTTTTTTTCTTTTCTTTTATTAGGAATGGGGGGTGCATGGCCCCCCTTTCCTGGACCATTATGGGCCTCAGTGATCCCATCCCCCAGAGCCTGACCCTTTTAAAATGAAAAATTATCAAAAAACAATAGCGGGGGCCACGTGGCTCCCCCTCCCAGGCCGATTTTGACCCCAGGGACCTCATCCTCCGGGTCCCAGGCTTCATTTTTTTTTTATATTTCAAAGGACGGGGTACCTCATCCCCAGGGACCTGCCCCTTTTTAAAAAACATTTGTTTAAAAAAGGGGGGGGGGGCACGCGTTCCCCCTCCTGAGACCGATTTCGGCCCCGGGCCAGGCCTTTATATATTTTATTAAAAAGGACGGGGGCACACAACCCACTCCCCTGGCCTATTTCGGCCCCGGGGCCAGGCCTTCAAAAACAAAATTAAATGGGGAGGGGGGCCTGTGCAGCCTCCCTCCCTGGGCCGCTATCGCCCCAGAGACCCCATCCTTCGGGGCATGGCCACCTCGTTGCCGGCTCCCCACGTCCTGCGAGAGCCGGAATTGCTTTTGGACAGAGGGAGCTGTTAAGCTGCAGCTCCTTCTGTCCAAAAGCAATTCTGCTCTGCTTCGTGCAAGCAAGAGCATTTTTGATCTCTCTTGCACGAAGCGGACTAGAGTTTGCTATGGCACTCCTGCCAAGCCATAGCAAACAGCAGTGTCCCGGGAGTGGGCACCCGGGACATTGCTGGAGCCGACTGCGAGGCCCCACCCCCCCATGTTATTGAAATTAGCCCTGGGGAGGTGGCGGTCCCCTTCTGCGAGGCCCCCCCATATTGTTTTAATTAGCCCCAGGGAGGTGGCGGTCCCCGGGGCAAGGGGGAGTCTGCGAGGCCCCCCCACCAAATAACTGAAAATAGCCCCGGAGTGGTGGCGAACCCCCCCCCGCATTCATAATGAAAAGGGTGGTCCCCGGGGTTTTTATAAGCCCTAGGAGGGGGGGCCCGTGTGCCCCCATCTCTATATTTATTATATGCCTCGAGACCTGGCTCACCCGGGGGGATTGTTAAAAGCAAGAGCGGGAGCCTCCGCTTGCTTTTAAAAAAAAAAAAAAAAATCCACGAATTCGGCGAATGTTTTTTTTTATAAATGTTTATATGCCGTGGTGGGATCCCAGGGGGACCCTCAGACCATGGCTTTGGAGTCAGGGTATTTCTACCCTGCCCCCCTTTTTTTTCACTTTTTTGGGGGAAGGGATTCTGTGAAGCGGTAGGAAGCTGGCTCTGTATATACTATACCAAAGTAAGGTATAGTGTGCACAGAGTCCAGTGGAACCCCAAAGGTAAGCAGAGGTAAAAGTAGATAATACCTTACTTTCTATTTGTGGTAGTGTGGGCGAGCAGTAAGGCTTTATCAGAAGGTAGTGTAAAGCATTTATTCTACACACTCGGGCAAGAAATGATGTCACACACTCAAAGACTGAACTCAGACCAATTTGCATTGTATAACGATATTATTTAGTTATATTTTATTTTCTAGAACCAAGCCAGGCCTGGTACAGGTAAGTAAAATAATACTTTGCAAGATTTATGCAGTGAATTACAGTTGAATGCAGGTTAAAATGCAGTTGGTTGATTTACAGGTAAGTCAACAGTCAAAATAACTTTTCAGTTAATTTGTAGATTACTGTGTGCATTACTTCTTGGATTACTTTTTAAGTTACTAATTGCTAATCAGTGCGATATGCCTAGATATCACACTGGGACCTTTCCTAGACAAAAGGTAAGTAATTCAGTTTTTACACGTATGCAGTTTCTTAGGGTTCTCACACTTGACAGCTGTCAATGCAGTCCTATGGAAGAAAACAGTGTTATCGGTTTATCGGTAAGTACTTAGGTTTTGGAGTTTATTCTGGGGTTAGAACCATGGTTCCCCCAGAGTAGAGGATGCAGGATCAAAGCACCCTCAGCGACATTAGGGCAGCTGGGTGCAGAGTGCTGAGGCCCAATGTTATCCAACTGGGGATAGGGGGGCCTCCGGTTGGTGGCTGCTCACGAGCAGGCCACAAGGTTGTGGGAGCAAAGCTCCTGGACTTAGGCTCAGAGCAAAGGGTAATCCAATTTAGCACACAAGGTGCGCCCACAGCGGTGGCCGGGTGCAGGGTGCTGTTTTGGCGTCTGGTGCCCTGTTGTTTTCAAAGGGAGTTGCCAGTTTTGGATTTTGGCTGCAGGCTCGGTCCAGGAAGACTTCCGGGAGGAACCAACAGCTGGGCAGGTAAGTTGGAGGGCTTAAGGACGTAGGTGCACCTCGGGTTCTCTTCTCCAGGGCACAGGGCGGCTGGATGCAGGAGTGTCTTTTGAGGTCGGATTTCACGGCCACTGGCGGTTGGGGCGGGGTCATCCTTGCAGAGGTTGCAGGCGATGTCGGGAGTCCTGGAGGGGTCAACCCATTGTGGACTCGGACTCTGGAGCGCTGGGGGACCTCGCTGAGACCGGTGGGCCACTCGGATTCGGGTCGTAGGTGTCGGGTGCAGTGGTGGTTCTAGGCGTCGGTTTTCTTTGTCCTCAGCAGGCTCAGAGTCTGTCTTGGGAGGTTCTTTTGAACAGAGCTGCTGTTCAAAGGAGATCCGGTCTTTGTTGAAGGCAGTCAGTCCTCCGAGGTGTTCTGGAGGTCGCTGGCTACAGGACGAGGCGGCTTTTGGTGCAGGATCTCTGTAAACTGCAGACAGGCTGGTAGGGCTGGGGCCAAGTCAGTTCTTCTCTGCAGTCTCCTCTGCTGGTCTTCTTTTGTCCTTCTTATTCGTAGGTTGCGGGAATTTGAGTTCTTTATTCAGGGCTGCCCCCTAAATACTGTATTTAGGGGGAGTTTTAGGGGTCTTGAGGTCAGTAGCCAATGGGCGGGTACTGAAGAGTGGGCTTCACCTCGCCTCCACCACCTGAGGGGTGGGGTTGGCAGAGATTAGCACACCTTCTGGGCTGTGCTAATTTTTCCAGCCTGTCTTCCCGCCGAAAAATAAGGGGAGATGGGAAGTGGGCCGGCTCCTGATAGCAGGAGAGGCTGGGGGTCGCATTACAAAGGCCACAAGGCCTTTGAAGATCCCCTGCCACAGATGGCTCTTCCTGGCCTGTGGGAAGTGTGACCGCCTCCGCCCAGGAAAGGCTTTGTTTCTGGCCTCGGGGAGCGAAGGCTCCAACCGCAGGGATCCAGAAACATGTCTTGTGTTGGCAGGCTGGTGTGTACCAGCCAGGGAACCCACCAGAGGCTGGTCATTTTTCAGGGGGCATCTCTAAGATTGTATGATAAATCTCACACTAGTGTGGGTTTATTATGCTGAGAAGTTTGCTACCAAACCTCCCAGAATTCAGTAAAGCCATTATTGCGCTGTGGAGTTCGTAAAGACAAACTCCCAGACCATATACTCTTTATGGCTTTACTGCACTTACAATGTCTAAGAAGGGACATAGACACTGTAGGGGTACAGTGCTCATGCAACTGTACCCTCGCCAGTGGTATAGTCCACCCAGCTAGAGGGGTGTCTTAGCTATACCACAGGCAGTGGGTTGCAGGCATGGCACACAGGAATGTGTGCTATGTCGACTCTTCACTTTTCTCTGCACCAAAACACACAGCCTGCAATGGCAGTGTGTGTGTGTTAAGGTACAGGACCTCTAAGGGTGGCACAATATGTGCTGCAGCCCCTAGAGGCCTTCTCTGGTCACAGTGCCCTTGGTACCCATGGTACCTTTTACAGGGGACTTACATGTGGCCAAAGAGGTGCCAATTGGGGGTACAAAGGTATAGTTTTGGGAAATAACACAGGCCCTGGGAACCTGATTGGCAGGGACCCAAGGCACATCAAGTCAAAGTGCATCAGAAATCTGGCAAAAAGGGGGGGAGGGTGTTACTGCAACAGCAACCCAGCTTCCTATAGAAGCCAAATACCAAGGTGGCTGCCAACACTTCCTTATTGAAGTGTTGGCAGCCAATCAGAGCAGTGCATTTCCCTGCACGTGTTCGTCTTTTTTTCGTGAAGGCTTCGAGACCAGAGATATCCCTATAATTTTCAACTTAAATTTCTGAAAAACTACGGAACGGATTTACACCAAATAACAAAAAGCACAATCTGCGTAACAACATCTACCTTTCTACCAAATTTGTTGCAAGTCCGTTCAGAGGTTCAGGCTGTAGGTGTGGCTAAAGATTCCTATGGGAATTAACATTACAAATGCACCCTTATTTTGCGCCCCAATTTCTCAATCCCCACGGCACGGATTACTTCCAAACTTTCTATGATACATGGAACCTACCTTGACACTTTTTTGGGAAAATTTCATGAAGATTGGTCAAACAACACCAAAGTTATAGCTAAGTCAAAAAATGCTTTTCCTGTGGTAACTAGGTCCTAACTATAACTATCTACTGGCGACAAATCAAATTTGTTTTTGGAAGTGGGCCCTGTGATGCAGAATCTTCTCAGTAGTGCTCAGCTAGCAAGCTGAATATGCATGGTCTGTCGCTTCTCACTCAAGGACCATAAGTGAGAGCTACACCTCGAAGTGACTAAGATTTTCTTCTCCAATTTAGAGTTTCCACATGTGGAACTCTTTGATGTGGCTCATAACAGGAAGTGTCCTTGGTTCTGTGCCATACACTTCCACCTGAATGGTTCCCAGGATGCCGACTAGTCTTTGGTCCTGCGGTGTACATTTCTGGCTATTCATCTCCTGTCAAAATTCTGTGCAAGGTCAAAAGTGTTGTGGGAGTACCAAGCACAACTGTTTCTGATTGCCCCAGACTGAGTGACGAGTGTCTCGTACGCTGATCAGTTAGCACTTCACATTTGGCTGCTTCGCCATCTCCTGTGCAGAGCAGTTCTGCACTGATAGTAGCATTGAGATGAGCAGGTTCACCACACAAATCCCCATATGCTGTGGTTGCGTGCCTGAAGATTGATCAGTGCCCGTTAAGAGCCCTTATGTGTTCCTGATGAAGTCGCAGACAACATCTTGACAGCCAGTTACTAAATCCATTTGCTACTAAATCTATCTACGCAGTCCAGTGGAATAAGTTAAATTAATTGTGCAAGTTTGTAAGCATCGACTTCTTTAAATCCTGGCTTTCTGATGCCTTATGATTTGTGTTGTCCGTCGCACAGCTGGGTCTAGTGATGGCTATGGTTAGAGGCTATCTGACTGACATCTCTGTGGAAGGGGGAAGACCTACCTGTCTGTTGAAGAGCTGGAGTGCCCTCATCCCAGGAGGAGTGATCTGCTATACAGCCCACCAAAACCAACTTCTATAAGAACTGTGTGGGACAGCCTTGATGGACTGAGTCTGTCCCAGAAACAGGATATTTCCCCAGTTAGCTAACCAGAGGAAGCAACAACAAGCAATTCACCAAGGTCCAGGAAAGGCTTCATTGCTTTCAGCACCCAAAAAATATGAGCTTACTGCAGCCATTCCCTCCCTGTTCCCATGGAATGCAGTCCTGTGGAGTCTCGAGAATTCAACCCCTGGATTTGAGTCCCTTTTTGTTGGTTGTAAGAGATTCTGCAGATTCTGGAACCATTTACATTTCATTTCTAGCCTTAACTGTTCTGGAGGTCTCACCTACAACATTTCTAACCCCAGATAGATGTTAAGATACAGGCCCCAACTTTAAAACACCTATACAGCCTTCTTGGATGAACTGGCACCTTATTG
Organism: Calotriton arnoldi; assembly: GCA_963921515.1. Taxonomy (NCBI): domain Eukaryota; kingdom Metazoa; phylum Chordata; class Amphibia; order Caudata; family Salamandridae; genus Calotriton; species Calotriton arnoldi. The sequence goes on along the minus strand of CAWUFW010009956.1, from coordinate 713,017 downwards.
AGCCATTGCCCCACCAAATAGCACAGTAGCTATTGCATTTTGTTGCCAGTGACTATGCTCACTGATCTCCTGGTACGGATGCCTGGACACAAGTCACCCCCATCGCTCTTGAATCCCCCAATCTCTCTTGAATCCCATAGGGAAGCCCCTAAAAGATTTTACTTACCTTGAAGAATACACTCTTAATTTTTTTGTATATTGGACCCACTGGGCCCCTTTGAACATCTTTTATAATTTTGTGGCAGATACACAGAGGGCAAATTCTCCACATGTTTTGTATGTTACCAAAACAAAATCACCGAAATAAAAATCTATAGGACTTTTAGTTTAGATTTTTTTGGTGCTCCTTTGATATAACTTTTTTACACCCCTTTGAAGAACTGACTTTAGTTTTGGCCGAAGGAATCTGTAAGGTTTGTTGGGGAAGATCCTGAGCTCCACCATAGTATAACATTGGCTACAGGGTTCAAAAGAAAGGAAAACAGTAGTGCTGAGCACTTAGGACTTACAGACGCTTTTAGGTTCCTGTTTCTCTTCCCTTTACCTGTTACATTACTTGTAAACTCATTGAAAGTGCCTATCCTGACAACATCTCTTTGAGTTCCCCTAGGCTACTCCACCTCGCTATTCTTTGAGAGTCAAGTACTAAAGGGGACTCCTTGGTTATGCAAACTGAGTGCAGCATTTGTGTCGCTCCTGGACACCAGTGGTAAAAGACATCAGTTGTCACAAGTGATGCCCATGGTAATCTTGGGCTACTCTGGAACCTCAAGAAAGTGCCCCATAGAGAGACAGTAAGTCTTCTTAACATGGTCACTTTACAGCCTACCCTAAGAGGGCAAGCACTAGCTGCTCTCCCTTATGTAATGAGTGTCCTTTGGTTGATTGCCAGACAACAAAGCCTAGCTCTAGAGCGCTGTAAAATATGAAGCACCACTACCAGACATGGAGATTGCTGAGTTCTCTAGAGGAATAACATAGGCCAGAAAATCATGGAGGCAAGAGGCACAGTATTTCTAAGGGATTAATGGTCTTTTGTCTCAACAAGGGAGACACAACTGGTGAATTAGTAGGGATTCTAAAGTTGCTTGCTTCATATAGAAGGGGATCTGGTTATCTTTCATGTGATCAGTTTCTTATGTCCAGGATCATTCCAGAACATGAATTGTTGGCTGTTGATGGTTTCAGTAGTGAATAGTTCCTTCTGGTTAAACAACTCCAGTGTGGCAACACAAGGTGACTCAGGCACTTCAAGTAGCCTTGGAAGATAGGTTCTGCTGTTCAAAGTTTTCTGACTTGCCAATGAAGTTGGACGTGGTAAGAGGTCATGAATGCATCCACCACTCCTTGTTTGACACTTCGGACTAAATATCGGTAGACATGCTCTAAGTATTCCTTAGGTATGTAATTAATAATGAGGATGCAGTGAGAAAATCATTTTTTAATTGTTTGCTTATGATACTGCTATTATCTCCTTTCTCTGACATTCTGACCACAGTTGCTGCTATGTTAGACCTTAGTTATGTGATTTACTGATTCAAATGAGGTGATGCAAGTATGTCCCTTTCTCTTATAGATTTATGGTGGGCTGTTGGCGTTGTGGAGATTGGTTACATGGTGAATGTGTTAGCTTGAGTCTTTCTCAAGCACATCAAATGCGAGATGAAGGTAAAGAGTACATCTGTGTAAAGTGTTTTGCTGATGAAGATAGGAGGATTGAATACTATGATGACGGTGCCTTGAAAGATGAAGATAAAACTGGTGCAGACAGAGAAAACAAAACTGTTGAAAGCAAGAAGACTGTGATATCAAAGGAAACGGTCAGCAGTTTTACATCAAGTGAAAAACTGAAACAAACAGAAGAACATGTGAAGAACAAAATTAAATTGTGTAGCAAGGTAACCTTACATACTTGTTTTTGAGTGTAAAATTCCAGAAGCCCCTTATTGTTTTTTCCACTGAAATAGTATTATTTTGCCTCACTAGGAAATGGTCCACAGTGACAAAATATGGTACTGTTGCTAAATTGGAAAAAAAAAAACCTATAGCTTTGTTTTCAGTGAAATTTATATAAATATTTTCCTGCTGTTTCATCTGGGGAACAAATCAGAGATCGCCTTGAGTAACGACAACATAACTATTGAAACCTTCAACCCAGGAGGTGAAAAAACAGTATGCTGTGTTTCTGCATTAAGCACATTTCTATAATGCTTCACATAAATATGTGACCCCATCCACTATATGTATATCCATATCCATATTCTCACTGTCTTGGATATTTACAAATGTCAATAGAAGGCCTCCAATTCTCCAAAGTGGTGAATGCTAATTTGGTCAGTTTGAGTCCCTTTTCTGGAGTTTTTAAATTTGATGTATTTCATATAATTAAGACATAAATCCATAGCACTTCCTAGAGAACAGTTTTTATTGTTAACTGGAAGCTCTCACATATGAACTCTTGGCGATCTTTACAGTTAATGCAGTTATGTTTTTTCTGAAACTCTCTCTCTCTCCTCCTCGCCGCTTCTGAAACTCTCTCTCCCCTCCCACCACCCACCCGACCCATGTACCAGCTTTCAAAGTTTATCCCTCTTATAGGGGGGAAATTGACTCTCTTCCAAGGTTCATCGTCTTATGGCTCTTCAGTGCATACATCTGACCCCCTGGCAGACATTATCATCCATTGCAATATGTCCACACAAATCTATGCAGATATTACACAGCTTAGACTGGGCTTGGAAAAGCCTCACAGAAACCCACATCTTCTCACCATTTCTCACACAAATTTAAGAATGGATTAAAGAGTGAGTTAATAGTGTACTCGTTTTGGGGTGCAAAGCTGATAATCTGATTTTTGGCAAATGCAGCCCCAACCAACTGCTGTTCAATTGGCCACTTTAAAGAGGAGTTTGTAAGGCACTGTCATGCACATAGGGTTATTTTTTTACAGCATGAGTTGGATCTAGGATGATGGTTGGGTTGGTGGTGTTTCACCCAGATTTCTGCCCCATGTGCACCATCTGTCTCAGGAAGACACATCACACCAGATATAGGCATGTGTTGGCTCCCTCTCACGGCAGCCCTTCAAGATGTTGTGAATGCTCCACAAGGCATACTGATCTTGTTTGTCAAAATGCATGTTATCTGACTTGCCATTACCGACCAATTCCTAACCTAAGATATGGTGCTAAACACAAAATCCATCTTTCTGCTTGCATTGGTAATCCTGGAGGAAGCAGGACAATGGGATTGTTTTTATCGAAGCAAGTGTGTCAAAGGTAGTCTTGGTGTCACTCGAGCTTCACAAGTGTTTTAGCCTTTCTGTTGTTTGCCCTTGTTTGATTTGCGGTGATATTTTAATACTGCAAAAAACTCTAATTAAGGTAAAAGTTGCCCTCTCCTCGGTCCGCCACGGCCCTCTAAGAGCCGATATTTGTCACGAGATGCAACATCAAAGCGGCTCCGCACCAGACATCTTCGGTGAAGATTCCGACACAGAACATCACGCTCAAGGAGCCGAGGAAGAATAACAACATATCTCCGTGTCCGAAGCCGACTCCGACTTGGAAGAAGAGGAGCAGGTTACTCCGGCGCAACGTACCGTGAGTAAAGATACCCCCTTGGCCCCTCAACAAACCAAAAAAAATGCTCCGGTCCCTCCTCTGCCTTCGGGCCAAGGTCGGCACTGACAAAAAGTTTCGGATGCCCCGCCCCCGGCATTGAAACAAAAAGAAAAGCCTTCTGGCTCGAGCTCGAGTCGGCCCCATATCGGTACCCAACCAACACCATTGCCACCGAGAGCCAAACCGAAACATCTCTCGGTGCCAATCCCATCGGGATCGAAAAATCCACCTTTGTCACCGAAATCTTTGATGCCAAAACCGGCGATTAAGGACAAAGACACTCCGTCTAAAGAGCCTCGGCCCGGTGCCCCGCCGTCTGATCCGAAGAAGAAAAAGCTGGTGATAAACCCAGAAACAGGACATATCCATGCCATCCTTCCAAAAAAATGGAAAATAGACCAGCTAGAGGATTACCACATTCCTCTCAAAAGGAAAAGTGTGGGTACTAACCCTTCTCCACCTTACATTCCACCTCCTTACCCTACTGATCCCAACTTACTGATTACACCCACAAATTCACCACCACCATCACCTGACTCACAGGATGTCTGGGATGGGAATGGGGATGAGGATCAAGATAGGCCACAGGACACTGACCCCTGGGAGGATTATCACACTGACCCAAATATGGATAATGACCCTGATCTCTATCCGTCCAGACCCTCGCCACCTGATGATAACATTGGATATATTGAGCTACTTAACAGAGCTGCTCAATATCACGGGGTGGAGCTACATAAGGAACCATTAGGAGAGGACTTTCTATTTGAGACCCTAAGTTCCACTCATACACTGCCAATGCTTAAAGGGATGTTTAAGCATGCAGATTAAATATTCAAAGACCCTGTGAGGGCAAGAATAATTACACCTAGGGTGGAGAAAAAGTATAAACCTGCACCTATTGACCCCACTTACATCAAAGGCCAGTTGCCCTTCGACTCTCTTGTGGTTTCAACGCACGCAAGAGAGCTAACTCACAGTCCACAGGTGAGGCCCCTCCTCCTGACAAGGAGTCCAAGCTAATTGATGCCTCGGGCAAAAGAGTAGCTTCCCAAGCGGCCAATCATTGGCGCATTGCTAATACACAAGCTTTGTTGGCCCGGTACGATAGGGCTCATTACGATGAGCTAGAAAAGCTCATACAATTACTCCCCTACGAGCATAAGGCTAGGGCTAATGATCTTATCCAGGAAGGTAAACTCATTACTAATACTTCCATCAGATGTGCCCTAGACGCAGCAGACACTGCAGCTCGTGCAGTAAACACTAGTGTACTGCTACGCAGGCATGCTTGGCTGAGAATCTCAGGATTCAAGCCTGAGGTGCAAACCTCCATTCTCAATCAACCATTTGATAAAGAACATCTCTTTGGCCCAGCAGTTGATACCTCGCTGGAGAAAATGAAAAAAGACAGAGTTCGAAAGTCCTCTACCTCACCCTGATGCAGGTGACATTGATGATGATGACACACAGTCACCAATAGATCCTTGGACAGATTATACCATTGATCCTCCACAGGATACAGACCCAGATCTTTACCCTGCCAGACCATCTCCACCTGATGACAATCTGTCGCTCATTACTAGAGCTGCACAGTACCATGTGGTAGAGCTCCATAAGAGTCCTTAGAGGAGGATTTTCTATTTGGAACTCTAGCAACACATAAATCCAGTCAGACACTACCTATGCTTAAGGGTATGTTAAGGCACACAGACGACATTTTTAAAGATCCTGTACATGCTAGGGTTCTCACTCCTAGAGTGGATAAAAAATACAAACCTTCCCCAACATACCCTATTTAAGGGTCAGTTACCACTGGACTCTGTAGTGGCATCCAATTCTCAAAAGTGAGCTAATTCTGAAGCGTCTGGGGATGCTCCTCCCAGATAAGGAGTCGAAACTGATTGATGCTTCTGGCAAACGCGTGGCTGCGCAAGCAGCTAATCATTGGCTTATTGCTTACACCCAAGGTCACATTGCAAGATATGATAGAGCCCACTTGGACGAAATAGAACAACTTCTACAGTTTCTCCCAGATGAGCATAAGGCCAAAGCACAAGATTTAGTTCAAGAAGGTAAACTAATTTCCAACACTTCCATCAAATGCGCTCTAGATGCGGCTGATATTGCAGCTAGAGGGGTAAATTCTAGCATCCTACTCAGGAGACATACCTGGTTACGTGTTTCAGGGTTTAAACCTGAAGTCCAGCAATCCATTCTAAATATACCCTTCGACAAAAAACATCATTTTCGCCCTGAAGTTGATCAAGCCTTCGAAAAAAAGAAAAAAGATACAGATGTAGCAAAATCCTTGGGAGTGCTTCAGTCTCCCTCTAACAGGGGTTCCTTTCGGCGCTCATTTTACAGGGGATGGTCCAAATCCACAGGGACAGCCCAAAATACTTCCTCTTACAAAAACACTTCCTAATCATCTTTTACAAGAGGATTTTTCAGAGGAGGCTATAGGGGAAATAGTCCAAGGGGCAGAGGTAAAAACACCACACCCCGCAATTCTCCTTCCCCAAATAAGCAGTGACTTCCCCACACTTCCGTCCAACTATTCCACACCTACCGGAGGAAGACTTCGAGACTTTCTCCCCATTTGGGAATCAATAACAACCGACAAATAGGTGTGAGAAAAGGCCCTCTTTCTGCATGGTTGCCCCCACTTTTTGCTGAACTGCTGATGTACTTTGACTGAGTGTGTCCTGGGCTCCTGCTAATCAGGTACCCAGGGCCTATGTTCTTTCCCTAAAACTCCATTGAAGACCAAACCCAATTGGCACTCTCTGGCCACAGGTCAGTCCCTGGTAAATGGTACCAACAGGTACCCAGGGCACTGTGACCAGGGAAGGCCTATAAGGGCTGCAGCACTTATTGTGCCACCCTTGAGAGGCCCTGTACCTTTACACTCACCCACTGCCTTTGCAGGCTGCATGTTTTGGTGCAGAACAAAGTGAAGAGTCGACATGGCACACATCCCTGTGTGCCCTGCCTACAACCCACTGCCCTGGCATAGATCAGTCACCCCTCTAGCTGGGTGCACTATACCAGTGGTGAGGGCACAGGTGCATGAGCTCTGTTACCCCTACAGTGTCTAAGTCAATTCTTAGACATTGTAAGTGCAGTGCTGCTATTAAGAGTATATGGTGCTGGGAGTTTGTCATTACGAAGTTTGGTATCAAACTTCTCAGCACATTAAACCCACACTGATGCCAGTGTGGGATTTAATGAAAAATGCGCACAAAGGGGATGCCACTTGAAAAACGACCTACCACTAGTGTCCAGGCTGAGTGGCTGCTTTCAGCTGCCACCACCAGACATGTTTCTGGACCCCTGGGTCGAGAGCCTGCTGCTCTCGGGGGCCTGAAACCATGCACATCCTGGGACAAGGTGCCAAGCCTCCTCCCCCAGGATGGGCAGGGTCCACGAAGGGGAAGCTTCAAAGGCTTGCCGCCTTTGTGAGCTTCCCCAGGCCTTTTGCTGCCTTCAGCAACTGGTCCCCACCGGTTCTGACCCCCACTTTGGACGGGAAAACCTGCAGGAGAACCAAGTGAGGAAGGGAGGTGTGCCCACCTCAGCCAACTCCACCCCTCAGGTGGGGAGGCGAGGTGAAGCACAACTCTCAGTCCCCGCCATCTTGCAGATGGGGGGACCCAGCCAACCAAGGTGAGGCATTTGCCCCCCTCCCACTGTAGGGTGGCATAATAGGGGGTGTACCCAACCCAGGGAAGGGACCCATTGGTCCCAACCTTTTTACCTACCTGTAACGCACCTAAATCTAGTATTAAGGGGCACCCCTGAACCTTGCTTCCTTAGACAAGAAACCAAAAGAAGAAGGACCGAACAGCCGTGCCGTAGCTAAGAAGAGGAGGACGCCCACTGACTTGACCCCAGCCCTACCGGCCTGTCCCCACCTCGAACCCTGCAGAAGCGAAACTCCGATGTGTCCTGCAGCCTGCAACCTCAAGAAACCCGAGGACCTGCCCTGCCTTCAAAAGAAAAGACTTTGTCTCCTGTGAACACCGGATTTGTTCACCCACAGACTCCATCTTCGGCAAAGTCTGCGAGTCTGTATCACTCTGCACCCAACGCCCATGGTCCGAGTGGCACAATACCACGAGGAGGTCTCCCCGGTGATCCTGACCCGAGATCCGGTGACCCTTGACCTGCCTCGAGCCTCCAGCCGATGCCTGCAGCCACAAACCGGAAAGTCCCCACAACCGTGACCAGGAGCTGGTAAGATCCGACCCCAAAAGACACCCCTGCACCTGACGCCACACGGCCTTGGGTGGCCCAACCGACAGTGTCTAACCAACCCCCAGCATCCCAACGTATCTCTCCAAGTGGTCGTTGCACCCAGAAGACCTTCGTCCTCTGCATCCGGCCGCCCTAGTGTCACTGAGGGTGCACTTTCTGAACCCCCATTTGCCCTGAGCTTAAGTCCAGGAGCTTTGCTCCCACAACCTAGTGGTGTGCTCGTAAGCAGCCACCAACCAGAGGCCCCCTATCCCCCATTGGATAACATTGGGCCTCGGCAATCTGCACCCGGCCGCTCTAGTGCCGCTGAGGGTGTAACAAGAGTGCATCCTTGACCCTGGGGACCCCTGAGTCTAACCCCAGAAACCCAACTCCCACAACAAAGTACTTACCTGTTAACTGATAACACTATGTTCGAGGCATGTGAGCTGTAGATCAAATGCTTTGCATAGCCTGCCATCTAGTGTTGGGTCCGGATGTTTGCACTTTGTTTTTCTTCGAAGAAGTCTTTTCCAGTCACGAGGTAGATGACTCCTCCTTTCGGTGATAGTGTGCATGGGCATCGACTCCATTGTTAGATTGTTTTTTTCCGCCATCGGTTCGGATGTGAATTGCTGCTCTCCGGTTGGGCACCGTTTCTTGGGTTCCCTTCGACGCGCAATCCACTGCCCTCGACGGTATTGTTTCTCGATCGCGTTTCCCATTCTCCGCATATCGTTTCGACTCAAAGGTCTTCGATCGGAAAACTTGTGGAGGGCCGTTGGGCCTACCCGCGTCGGGGTCGCTAGCAGTCGATGGAACGGACTCCATTCAAGCTCTGTCCCGGGTGTCGCGCTAAGCTTACGCGCACCGACTTGCACGATTTGTGCTCTGCCTATCCCCGGAACACGCCGAAAAAGACTGCGACGCGTGCCGATTATTTCGATCGAAAAAGATGCTCCGTGACCGTCGGGCTCGATGGCACGAAATGCAAAATCAGAGCTGCTCCGCACCGGACATCTTCGGCGAAGATTCCGACAGAGAAGAAGAAGCAGAGCATATCTCCGTGTCCGAAGCTGACTCCAACATGGAAGAAGAGGAGCAAGTTACACCGGGTCAGCGTACCGTGAGTACAGAAACCCCCTTGCCCCAGCAACACAAGAAGAAAATGGCTCCGGTCCCTCCTCTGCCTTCGGGCCAAGGTCCGCACCGAGAAAAAATTTCGGGCGCCCCGCACTCGGGCCCGGCGCCTAAACACAAGGAAAGGCCTTCCGGCTCGGGGTCGAGTCGGCCCCATGTTAGTGCCGAGCCGAAACCTTCATCACCGAAACCGAAGCATGTCATGGTAACCATTCCATTGTTACCGAAGAGTAAATCTTCGGAGCCGAAAGGTTCGGAGCCGAAACTTTCAACGCCAAAAACGGCAGCCAAAGAGAAAAAGACTCCACCAAAAGAGCCTCGGTCCGACGTTCCGCCTTCGGATCTGAAACAAAAAGAACTAGTAATAAATCCAGACACTGGACATATTCATGCCAATTTACCAGAAAAGAGGAAAATGGGCATGCAGGAGGATTACCACATTCCTCTAAAGAGAAAAAATGTGAGTACTAACCCTTCTCCACCTTACATTCCACCTCCTTCGCCCACTGATCCCAATTTGCTCATCACACCCACAAATTCACCACCACCACCACCACTATCACCTGACCCACAGGATGAAGGGGATGGGGATAGGATAGGCCACAGGATACTGACCCATGGGAAGACTATGACACTGATCCGGACACTAATAATGATCCGGATCTATATCCTTCCAAATCCTCACCACCCGACGATAACATAGGATACATTGAGCTACTTAACAGGGCTGCTCATTATCATGGGGTGGAGCTAACTAAAAAAAGTCCTAGAAGAGGATTTCATATTCAAAACCCTAAGTTGCTCTCAGAGAGCTACTCATACACTACCAATGCTCAAAGGGATGCTTAAGCATACAGATGAGATCTTTAAAGATCCTGTGAGGGCAAGAATTATTACACCCAGGGTGGAGAAAAAGTAGCCAGCACCTACTGACCCCGCTTATATCAAAGGTCAGCTGCCTTTAGACTCTCTTGTAGTTTCCAACGCTCGCAAGAGAGCTAACTCACAGACTACAGGTGAGGCCCCTCCTCCTGATAAGGAGTCAAAATTAATTGATGCCTCGGGCAAAAGGGTAGCGTCACAAGCGGCCAATCATTGGCGCATTGCTAATACGCAAGCTTTGTTATGACAGGGCTCATCACGACAATCTAGAGAAACTAATGCAGTTCCTGCCTGATGAACACAAATCAAAAGCTAATTACCTTATTCAGGAGGGTAAATTAATCACCAATACCTCCATCAGGTGCGCCTTAGACGCAGCAGTCACAGCTGCCCGCACAGTGAACACTAGCGTACTGCTACGCATTCATGCTTGGTTGAGAATTTCAGGATCTGAAAGAGACACGTTAGTGATAGATTCCTTACCTTAGAATATCCCCAGGCGTCAGGCTGGATCCGGAAAGTTTTGCGTAGCAGTACCCTTGCGCGTCGGTAGGCGGCGTCGTGCGGCTCCGCGTCCGTCGTCGGCGTCGTGATCGCCGGGATGACGTCGCGGGCAGTACTTAGGCGCCGCCCCTGCGCGCTGACGTCAGTTCTTCTTTTTCCGCGCCAGTAAGCGCAGATCCGGGAAGAGCAGTGCCCTGGTCAATTTTTGACCATACTTTTGGTGATTTTTCACTGTTTTTTTCCAGCCTTCAGGTGTTGTAGGGATGCCCGGCTTCAAGCGATGCGGCGCCTGTGCGCGGATGATGTCCGTCACCGACCCGCATTGGGAGTGTCTCTTCTGCCTCGGCCGAGGCCACGACACCGAGTCTTGTCCCGAATGCCAGGCCCTCAACCCGAAGGCTTTGCGAGAGCGGTCTCGAAAGCTCCTCGAGGCCCGGTATTCGGCTCCGCGGAAGCCCCGGTCGCGTGAGAGGTCCAGGGGTCGCTCGCGGAGTGCACACCGGTCGTCGGCGTCGAAGTCTTCTTCGTCCGGTAAGTCTCGACACAAGAAGTCCAAGAAGCATCGTCGCTCTCGGACTTCGCCTCGCCGGTCTCGCGACTCGGCTGAGGCCCCTCCCGGCACCGTCCCCGCCCCGCGGCCCCGGACTTGCCTGTGGAGTCGCCCCGTCATACCCGCCCTTCCCGGGTTCGGGGCGGATCCGGCCAAGGTACAGGAGTTCCTGTCGGCCATGGCCCGCCTCTTCGGGCCTTCAGGCCCCTCCGGTGCGCCTTCGGGCCCCGCGGGCCCTGATGGGGTTGATCCGGCGTCGCCGGCGGCTCCGGCCCCGGCGTCGCCCGAGCCTCCAGCCTCGATCCCGGCTCCGGCTCCGGCCCCGGCCTCGATCCCGGCTCCACAACCCCCATCGACGCCGGTCGACCTCACGACACCTCCGCCGGCGCCGATGTCTCCGGTGCCGTTCTCGACGCCGCCCTGGGCTCCGGGCGGCGTCGTCCCCCAGTTCCTTCCGGCTCCGGACTTGGACCCGGAGCGACGTCGCTCGACGCCGGCTCCGGCGCCGATGGGACCTTGGGTCCCAAATGTCCCTCCTCCTCCTTATTTTGAACCAGAGGAGGACCAGGAGGACTGGGAGGGGTCTGATGACCCTCTGACACGCAACTGTCAGTATGATGAGGACTGGACAGAGAGTCTAGGGAGGCCAGTGGTCTGGATACTTCTCCTGACACTGGCATGCTGTCTCCTCCCGTGGCTACGGAGGAGGGGGCCAATTTTGGTACGGTGTTGCGTAGGGCTGCTGGGGCCTTACGTCTCCAGCTCCCTACTTTGACGGTCAAGCCTAACATCTTGACAGAGGTGCTTCAGCCGGCAGCCTCCTCTGCGGAGACTGTGCTGCCGTTTAACGACGCCCTCACGGACGTTCTTTTGGGCGCCTGGTCCAAGCCCAACACAGGGGCTCCTGTGGATCGGAACGTGTCACGACGCCATCGCCCCGCTCCGGGCGACCCCCTGTTTCTTTCTGTCCACCCCACTCCTGAGAGCTTGGTTGTCCAAGCCTCCGCTTCCCAAACCGCCTTCCCTACCGCTCCTCCGGATAGGGAATCCAAACGCCTGGATCAGTTTGGGAAGAAAGGTTTTTCTTCCTCCAGTGCTGGCTTGCGGTCCGTTAACACCGCTTGTCTTTTGGGCCGATATACCCACTCTCTGTGGGATTCGGTGGCGGATGTTTTGCCCCAGTGCCCTGAGGAGGTCCAGGCACTGCTTTCCCGCGCCATTGCGGAAGGAAGGGATGCGGCCAAATACACTATCCGTTGTGGCCTTGACACCGCCGACTCGCTGGGCAGGTCGATTGCAACGACGGTGGCGCTCCGACGCCACGCCTGGCTGAGAACCACTGGTTTTTCAGGGGATGTCCAGAATACTCTCATGGACATGCCCTTTGATGGAGTCGGTCTTTTTGGGTCCAAAGCAGACCATGCGTTGGAGCGCTTTAAGGACTCACGGGCTACTGCCAAGTCCCTGGGCCTTTCTGCTACACGCCCTCCGCTGCCTTCTGCTTTTCGCCCCTATCGTGGCCACGGTAGGGCGCCCCTTCACGTCAGCAGCCCAGCCACCGGCCCGCGCAGCAGGCGTCTTCGCGTGGCCGAGGACGTGGATTCCGCCGTGGCGGATCGGGCAACCAGCGTGCGGGTCAGGCCACCACCTCCAACCCGTCCGCGGCCTCCAAGCCCTCCTAGTCCCTCCTTTCAGGTGCACGGCACGCCAGTAGGAGGCAGGGTCCGCCATCACCTTCCCCACTGGCGCACCATCACCTCGGACAGGTGGGTCTTGGACATTGTCCGAAGGGGCTACTCCCTCCCCTTCGAGACCACCCCCAGCCATGCCACCTCAATTCCACCGCATGTCAGGGGATCACTTGGTGCTTCTACAGAAGGAAGTCACGGCCCTCTTGACCAAGAGGGCCATCGAGCATGTTCCGACCCCAGAAGTAGGGCGTGGTTGCTACTCCCACTACTTTCTGGTGCCCAAAAGGACAAGGAGGACATGCGTCCTATCTTGGACCTCCGGAACGTCAATCGCTTCCTCCGGAAGGAGAAGTTCAAGATGCTCACCCTAGCTCAGGTCTTGACTGCCCTCGACCCTGGAGACTGGTTGGTAGCGTTGGACTTGCAGGACGCGTATTTCCACATCCCCGTCCTGCCGGCCCACCGGCGTTACCTTCGGTTCACGGTAGGCCCCGAGCATTTTCAGTTCACCGTGCTCCCCTTTGGCCTTACCAGTGCCCCTCGGGTGTTCACGAAAGTGATGGCGGTGGTCGCAGCTCATCTGCGCCGGGCAGGGGTTTCAGTCTTCCCCTACCTCGACGACTGGCTGCTGAAGGCGGGCTCGTCCCAGGCAGTCGTCTCCCACCTCCAGACTACGGCCGAACTCCTGCACTCGCTGGGGTTCTCCATCAATGTGCCGAAGTCGCATCTGATTCCTTCTCCACAGCTCCTTTTCATCGGAGCAGTTCTGGACACGACGCGGTTTCGGGCCTATCCTCCCGAACGGCGAGTCCGGGATATTCAGGCTATGATTCCGATCTTTCGGCCTTTATCCTGGGTTTCGGTAAGGATGACCCTGAGGCTGCTGGGCCTCATGGCCTCCTGCATCCTGCTGGTCAATCATGCCAGATGGCATATGCGGGCTCTGCAGTGGGACCTGAAGTTCCAGTGGGCGCAGCACCAGGGCAACCTGTCCGATCACGTCCAGATCTCGGAGGGGACTGCAAAACAGTTGCAGTGGTGGCTCTCGAACCGGCAATGGGTCATGGGCAGATCCCTCTCCCTTCCCCAGCCAGAGCATACAGTTGTGACGGACGCGTCCCTTCTGGGATGGGGCGGTCACATGGGAGAGGCGGAGATCAGAGGCCTCTGGTCTCCGGCGGAGTCCCGGCTCCATATCAACCTTCTGGAGCTCCGGGCGATCCGGCTTGCACTCAAGGCATTCCTTCCCTCTGTCAAAGGGAAGGTAGTGCAGGTGTTCACAGACAACACCACCGCCATGTGGTACTGCAACAAACAGGGCGGGGTGGGGTCTTGGACCCTTTGTCAGGAGGCTCTGCGCCTCTGGACATGGCTGGAACATCAGGGCATGTTCCTGATGGTTCAACACCTGGCAGGTTCTCTGAACGCCAGGGCGGACGAACTCAGCCGCAGGTGCATGATGGATCACGAATGGCGTCTTCACTCGGAAGTGGCGCAAGGACTCTTTCTACAGTGGGGAGAGCCTTGGTTAGATCTATTCGCCACCGAAGAGAACGCGCAATGTCATCAGTTCTGCGCGTTGGAATTTCCAAGGCGGCACTCGCTCGGCGACGCTTTTCGTCGCGAGTGGAGTTGCGGTCTGTTGTACGCCTTTCCGCCTATACCACTTCTACCCAGAGTGTTGAAGAAGATTCGGCACGACCGGGCCCAAGTCATTCTTGTGGCTCCGGACTGGGCTCGAAGAGTTTGGTATCCCGAGCTACTCAATATGAGCATAGATCCCCGATCCGTCTGCCTCTTCGGGAGGATCTTCTGTCGCAGCAGCAGGGGACGGTCCTCCACCCGAACCTGTCCAGTCTACACCTGCTTGCGTGGAGATTGAGCGGCGGCAGTTGATTCCTTTCGACTTGCCTCCCGAAGTTTGTGATGTGATTCTGGCAGCCAGGCGTCCCTCCACTAAGGTGGTATACGCCTGCAGGTGGAACAAATTTGTGGCATGGTGCACAGCAAAGGCTGTGGATCCCCTTTCTGCCCCTCTTTCTGAGGTCCTTCTGTTCCTTCTCTCTCTGGCCCAACAGGGTTCTGCCCTGGGTACCATCAAGGGTTATCTTTGTGCTATCTCGGCCTTCCTCAGGCTCCCTGATCAGCCCTCCCTTTTCAAGTCCCCTGTTGTTAACAGGTTCTTAAAAGGCATTACTCACCTCTTCCCTCCTGTTCCGTTTGTAATGCCTCAGTGGGACTTGAACTTGGTTCTTACCTTTTAATGTGCGCTCCCTTTGAGCCTCTGCATAACTGTCCTCTTCGTCTTCTGACTCTAAAGGCAGCCTTTCTGGTGGCCATCACCTCCGCTCGGCGGGTGAGTGAGCTCCAGGCTCTTTCTTGCAAACCTCCCTTTCTGTCTGTTCATCCAGACAAGGTTGTTCTTCGGACGCGTCCGTCCTTCTTGCCAAAGGTGGTTACTGCTTTCCACATTGGGCAGACCATCACTTTGCCCACCTTCTTTCCGCCTCCGCATCCTTCCAGAGAGGAAGAGAGGCTCCACCGTCTGGACCCAAAGCGTGCGCTCTCCTTCTATATCGACCGCACGAAACACTTCCGGGTGGATGACCAGCTCTTTGTTGGCTACGTGGGCGCCAAAAGGTCGGGCGGTGCACAAGAGGACCATCTCCCGCTGGGTTACCTTGTGCATCAAGACCTGCTATTCTTTGGCTAAGAAGGAGCCTCCTGTTGGGCTGCGTGCCCATTCCACCAGGGCAACGGCTGCTACCACGGCCTTGGGCCGCGGTGTTCCGCTGCCGGTTATCTGTCAGGCAGCTACGTGGGCCTCGCTGCACACGTTTACTAAGCATTACTGCCTTGACAGTCAGGTCCGGAGGGACGGCTTCTTTGGCCGTTCTGTCCTCCAGGACTTCCTTGTCTGATCTTTGTTCGCAGACCCACCACCGGGGTTGGTATTGCTGGGGTATCTATTCTAAGGTAAGGAATCTATCACTAACGTGTCTCTTTCAGATGCACAAGTTACTAACTTGTGTAACGATATATCTGTAAGAGACAGTAGTTAGTGATAGATTCCTACCGCCCACCCATCCTCCCCGTTCTGCGAACTGATTTCTAGGGTTAAGGACATCCCTTTCAGGGCCCTAGTATTTTTCAGACACCTGTGTCAGCTTCTTGCATGGCTCTGCGTTCCTGGCGCGGAAAGTCGTGTACAGAACTGACGTCAGCGCGCAGGGCGGCGCCTAAGTACTGCCCGCGACGTCATCCCGGCGATCACGACGCCGGCGACGGACGCGGAGCCGCACGACGCCGCCTACCGACGCGCAAGGGTACTGCTACGCAAAACTTTCCGGATCCAGCCTGACGCCTGGGGATATTCTAAGGTAAGGAATCTATCACTAACTACTGTCTCTTACAGATATATCGTTACACAAGTTAGTAACTTGTGCGTTCAAACCGGAGGTTTGAGCCTCTATTCTCAAACAACCATTTGACAAAGAACACCTCTTCGGCCCAAGTGGACACTTCGCTAGAAAAAATGAAAAAGGACACTGAGGTCGCCAAGTCCATGGGGGCTTTACAATTACCTTCAAATAGGGGATCCTTTCGTCGCTCCTTTTACAGGGGTGGCTGCAAAAATATTTCCACAGAAAATCCCTCCTCCTCTTACAAAGGCAACAACCAATCGCCCTCATCAAGAGGCTATTTTAGAGGTGGATTTAGAGGTAACAACGGTAAGGGAAGAGGCAGAGGCAACTCAACACGCACTTCCCTGCAAACAACAAACAGTGACTTCCTTCCGCTACCCCCGATCATTCCCCTCCTGTCAGGGGACGTCTCTCCCAATTTCTACCTGTCTGGAATACAATCACCTCAGACAAATGGGTTCTTCAAATTATCCAATATGGTTACTGCCTGGAACTTACAGACACTCCCCCAAACATTCTTCCAAGGTCACACACGATGTCACAAGAACATCTTAACCTTCTCAAGCATGAAGTTATCTCTCTGTTAAAAAAAGAAGCTATAGAACCAGTCCCTTTACAATACCAAGGAGACGGTGTATACTCTCTGTACTTCTTAATTCCCAAGAAGGACGGCTCTCTCAGGCCTATACTAGACCTCAGAGAACTAAATCTATACATTCAGTCAGACCACTTTCATATGGTGACACTCCAACAAGTGCTCCCACTCCTTCAGCAAGGCGACTTTCTGTCCACTCTGGACTTAAAGGACGCCTGTTTCCATATCCCAATACACCCCGCTCACCGCAAATACCTCAGGTTCATGGTAGCGGACCAGCACGATCAATTCAAGGTGCTCCCATTCGGAGAAACCACTGCACCCAGGGTTTTCACCAAATGCTTGGCAGTAGTCACAGCTCAGTTACAAAGACAACACATTCATGTCTTCCCATACCTAGACGACTGGCTCATAAAAGCCAGCTCGCAACAAAGCTGTCTACATCACACTCACAATACAGTGCAGGTGCTCCACAATCTTGGATTCACTGTAAATCTGTCCAAGACCCATCTCAAACCATCCAGCACACAAGCGTACTTGGGAGCCACTATAGATACACAAAAGGCTCTGGCCTACCACAGTCCGGCCAGAATATGCAATATGCAAACTCTACTCTCTCAGGTTCAGCCTCAACACTCATTGCCAGCTCGAGTGTTCATGCAGTTACTGGGAATGATGGCGTCTTGCATCCTAATAGTCCCCTACGCAAGACTCCAAATGCGTCCCCTTCAGGAATGCTTAGCACGTCAGTGGAACCAGGCTCAGGGACTGTTATCAGATCTAGTGTTGGTGGACAGCCGCACCCATCGCTCTCTGCAGTGGTGGAATCCACAAAACCTTTCAAAAGGGCGGCACTTCATCGACCCGGTTCCACAGATAGTGCTAACAGCAGACGCATTGCTCGCTGGTTTGGGAGCTCATCTCCAAACACACACAATTCAGGGCATGTGGAGCTTGCACCAAAAGCAGCTTCACATAAATCATCTAGAGCTGCTAGCGATTTTTCTAGCGCTCAAAGCATGTCAACTTCATCTGGTAGGCAAAGCTGTCCTGATACGAACAGACAACATGACAGCAATGTACTACATACAGAAACGGGGGTACACACACTCTCCAGCTGTCACAACTAGCACAGACCATCTGAAGGTGGGCTATACGTCACAAAATGTATCTCCTCGCAGAACACCTTCCAGGAGTAAACAATCAAATTGCAGATCTGCTCAGTCATCAAAGACAGCAGATCCACGAGTGGGAACTCCACCCTCGAGTTCTCCTCCCATTCTATCAGATGTGGGGCTTCCCAGACATAGATCTGTTCGCCACACACCTAAACGCAAAATGCCCAAGCTTCGCATCCAGGTATCCACACCCATTGTCCAGAGGCAATGCACTATGGATGAATTGGTCAGGGATATTTGCCTACGCTTTTCCCTCTTCCACTCATTCCATCAGTTGTTCGGAACCTCAGACAGGCATCCATGACACTAATCCTAGTTGCTCCCACATGGGCCCGTCAACCCTAGTTCACCACCCTGTTGGAGCTCTCAGTAGTTCCTCACCAAAAACTACATCTTACCCCCAATCTCCTCACGGAGAGCCATGGAGAGATAAGACATTCGAATCCCAGTCATCTCAACCATGCGATCTGGCACCTGAAGTCTTAGAGTTTGGCTACCTCAATTTCACGCCAGACTGCATGAACATTTGTTAGACTTGGCATCTTTTGGCTTGTTTCCCCAGAGTTTTTGTTTTCTGACCTCCCGGTTTTGACTCTGTTTTTGCCGGCTTAGTGTCTCTGCGCACTTTCTCACTGCTGTTCAGTGTTAAAGTGCAAGTGCTCCTGTTGTAAACTGTGTTATGGATTGGTGTTTCCATGATTGGCATATTTGATTTACTTGTCAGTCCCTAGTCCCTAGTCCCTAGTCCCTAGTAAAGTGCACTGAGTGTGCCAGGGCATGTAAATCAAATGCTGTTAGTGTGCTGCAGCACTGGATTGTGCCACCCACATAAGCAGCCTGTAAATGTAACTCTGGCCTGCCATTGCAGAGCCTGTGGGCAGTCTGGGACTGCCATGTCAACTTGGCAAGTGTACCCACTTGCTAGGCCCTTACCTTCCCTTTTCTTGCATGTCAGTCACCCCTAAGGTAGGCCCAAGGTACCCCTGTGGGCAGGGTGCAGTTTATGTGAATGGTAGGACATGCCCTGGTGTGTGTGGCATGTCCTGATAGTGAAGTACTGCCAATTTCGGTTTTCACTATTGCAAGGCTACCTGTTCCCATAGGACAGAATGGGAAGTTTGTTTCTAACATCCTATAAACATAACTGGCCCTAGGAACAAGGTAGAAAAATAAAGTTTAGTATGCCTGAACTCAGAATCTAAAGAGCCATCTTTTAGTGAAGGTGATTTATACATTCTGTGTTTGAAAATACCACTTTTAGAAAGTAGGTATTTTCTTGCCTAACCATCCAGTGTGCCTCTGCTAGGTTTGTGTATTGCATGTCTGGCTTTTGGATGACAGGGGCTGAAGAGGGGCAGCGACTCCAGAAGTCTGATGGGTCAGGGCTGGGCTGAATAGACCTGGGTTGCATTTAGAGAAGTGGGAGGAGATTTCCTTGCACCTGAATGGGCCTGGTCTGCCTTGCACAATGCATCTCCACCCCCTGCCAGGAAGCTGCACCAGTGAGGACAGAACTGGTTTTGGCTGGGTACAGACACTCTCTGCCTGAGAAGACAAAGGATTTTGGGCTATAAAAAGTGGGGCCCAAACCCCTGAACTTTAGAACTCTTTTGGACCAAGAAGACTGCCAAGAAGAAGAGCTGGAGAAGCTGTGAAGAGTAACTACCACTTTGCTGAGTGCTTTGCTGTGTTGGCCTGCAGTGGCTTCTTCTGTCTTGGGCAGTGCAATGACTGGACTGAACTTTCTGCAATCTATTTTTGTGAGTTTCTCCAAGGGCTTGAGGTAGAGCTTGCCCCCTGTTCAAGAAGTCTCAGGAACAGCAAAGCTTTCAAGTACTTCTGCCCTCAGCACTGGGGACTGTGTGTTTTGTGCTGCAACAGAAGAAAAAGCAACCTGACGCCGTCTACGACACCGCTGTCTACTCCGTGTCCTGAAGGCACCGCAGAGGGCAACGCCGCACCGCGACCCTGGTCTCACCGATGAGGCCATCTGACGCCGCCACTGAGCCGCTGCTCGCACCGCGACCTGTGGGCACCGCACTCCGCACCACCTCGCGACGCCGCCTTAGTATCCCCGACGCCGTCGCTCCACCCCGAAATCGACGCCGCTGCTGCTTGCACCGTGGTTCGAGGGCACCGCTCGTAAGGTTACACGACGCACCGCCCTCATCCCGCACCGCAGCCTTGGCCTAGCGACGCCGGCGCCATCGACCCCAGTTCGTCAACCGACGACAGCGCTTCAGCGACGATGACGACGCTGCTTGGACCGTGACCTGCCAGCACCGCGACGAGCACCGCATCACTTCGCACCGAGACCCTGGTCTCACCGACGACGCCATCTGACGCCGCCACCGAGCCGCTGCTTGCACCGCGACCTGAGGGCATCGCACGCCGCACCGCTGCACCCGACGCCAGCGCTCCGGACTTCAACTGCGTGGAGTTCGATCTGCAACGTGAGTGACTTCGAGGGCCCGATGACTCCTGCACCGACCTCCGGAACCGACACCTGCAGACACCGTGCTTTCGGAAGCTCAACGAGAGGTCGCCGACGCCCTGCATTTCTAAAGGTACTGTTTTGCGGGTCTTCCCGACACCGTGGCTGGCCCGCGAAGCCGCGGTCAGCCAGAACTGTTTGGATTTGTTTGTTCACGACGCCGTGATAGCCCCCAGAGGGAGCTATTGACTTCAAGGAACTGTTTTTCAAGGTTATTTTGATAACTGAAGATTTCTAAGTACTGTATTGTGGATTTTTATCGTTTTTGGTCTTGTCTTAAGTATATAAAAATATTGGATATTTTTCTAAACTGGTGTGGTGTCCTTTTGTAGTGCTTACATTGTATTACTGTTGGTTATGTGCAAATGCTTTACACACTGCCTCTGAAATAAGCCTGACTGCTCGTACCACGCTACCAAGGGGGTGAGCAGGGGTTATTTTAGGAGTGTAACTCCCTTATCCTGACTAGGAAAAAGGGTCCCTATTTGGACAAAGGTACCTACCTCTGCCAACTAGAGACCCGCATTTCTAACAACATTATTAAAGAGGCTAGACGTCCTACCACAAGAGCCTGTTATGCAGCAAAATGGAAGCGGTTTATCATATACTGTAATAACAATCAGATCAACCCCCTTGATGCTTCAGTTCAAAACATTATATGCTATTTATTGCATCGACAGCGTTCAAACTTGGCGTACACATCCATACGCTCACATCTTGCTGCAATAGCTGCATGCCTTTAGAATAGACATTTGTCTCTCTTCAGAGTGCCTGTCATTATTTATGCATTTATGGAGGGACTTAAAAGAGTAATTCCCCCAAGACTTCCACCTGCTCCAGTGTGGAATCTCAACATTGTCCTCACCAGACTGATGGGTCCACCTTTTGAGCCATTGCACAGATGTGAGCTGCAATTTCTCACTTGGAAGGTAGCTTTCCTCATAGCTATCACATCACTGAGAAGGGTGGGTGAGCTTCAGGCACTAACCATAGAAGAACCATTTTTACAAGTGCACCAAAACAAAGTTGTTCTTCGGGCCAATCCTAAATTTCTACCAAAGGTCATTTCTGCCTTTCATATCAACCAATCTGTTGAGTTGCCTGTGTTCTTCCCTCAACCAGATATGAAAAGAGCATTACTCTACTACATAGAAAGGACAAAACCTTTCCGTAATACCAAACAATACCAAACAACTATTTGTGGCTTTTGCTCCACCACATAAAGGCAGTCCCATATCAAAATCAGGTATTGCACGGTGGATAGTCAAGTGCATTCAAACATGCTATGCAAAAGCAAACCGAACATTGACAATTCCCCCTAGAGCGCACTCCACACGTAAACTAGGGGCTTCTATGGCATTTTTAGGAAATTTACCCATAGATGACATTTTGCAAAGCTGCAAAATGGTCTACACCACACACATTCACAAAACACAATTGTGTAGATGTGTTAGCAAGACAGCAAGCTAGTGTGGGCCAAGCAGTTTTACGTACACTATTTCAAACGACTGCAACAGCTACAGGTTAGCCACCGCTTTGGGAGATCACTGCTGTATAGTCTATGCAAAGCATGTTATCTACAGCTCACATGCCTTGAACGGAAAATGCTACTTACCCAGTATGCATCTGTTCTTGGCATGTAGAGCTGTAGATTCACATGCGCCCACCCGCCTCCCCGGGTACCTGTACCTGTTGCAGTGACATCTTATTTACATACATATATACATGGTCATCTCTTTCTACTACACTTACTAACTCCATTATCACCCTCTGCGGGAAAACATGCCCATGCGCACTATCACCGAAAGGAGGAGTCTCCTACCTACCTTGTGACTGGAAAAGACTTCTTCGAAGAAAAACAAAGTGCAAACATCTGGACCCAACACTAGATGGCAGGCTATGCAAAGCATGTGAATCTGCAACTCTACATGCCAAGAACAGATGCATACCAGGTAAGTAGCATTTTCCTTCCTCCCATAGGATAACATTGACTGTTTTTCTATGAAAAGTTTCTAAGTGTGGAGTTGGAAAATCTATGAAAGTCTTTAAAACTGTAACCAAATAACAAAAACCAAAAACGCTTTTACTTACCTGTTTACAGGAAATGTCCCAGTGTAGTATCCAGGTATACTACACTGTGTAAGAAAAGTAATCTACTTGACATTCCATTGAAAAGCCAATACAAAGTATATGTACAACATTTCAAAACATTGCATTACTAGTAGTTCTACTGTAATCAAACCAAAGTATATTTACAACTGCAATTCAAACTGTATTATTACTACACTTCAAACTGTACTTACTGCACAGTCCTGTGCCAGGCTTGCTTGGTTTTAGGAAATAAAATAGCTAAAAGAATATTTTTATACAAACAACATTGGTCTGAATTCAGTCTTTGAGTGTGTGACAGTCATTTGCTGATTGAGTGTGTACAACAAATGCTTAACACTGCCCTCTGATAAAGCCTTACTGCTCGCCCACTCTACCACAAATAGAGAGTAAGGTGCTATCTACTTTTACCTCTGCCTACCTTTGGGGTTCCACTGGACTCTGTGCACACTATACCTCACTTTGGTATAGTGTATACAGACCCAGCTTCCTACAGGTGGTCACAGCTCATATGTGCAGATCAGGGGTGACAGTCTTCCCCTATCTCAATGACTGGCTGTTAAAGGCAAGCTCACCTCAGGCTCCCGTTTCCAGACTATGGCGAACCTCCTGCATTTACTGGGGTTCTCTATTAACATGCCGTAGTCGCACCTTACTCCCTCTCAGAATCTCCCTTTCATCGGAGCTGTTCGGGATACAGTATTGTTTCGGGCCTATCCTCCTGAGCAGTGATTCCAGGATATTCAGGCTATGATACCGATGTTTCAGCCTCTATCCTGGATTTTGGTGAGATTGACTCTGAGTCTGCTGGGTCTCATGGCCTCCTGCATTCGGCTTTTGACACATGCCAGATGGCATATGCGGGCTCTGCAGTGGGACCTGAAGTTCCTGTGGACGCAGTATCAGTGGAATATCTCTGACATTTTCTAGATTTCGGAGGGAACTGCACAGGACCTGCAGTGGTGACTGACCAACCGCGATTGGGTCAGAGGCAGACCCCTCTCCCTTCCCGAACCAGATCCGTCATTGGTGACGGATGCATCACTCCTGGGATGGGGTGACCATCTGGGAGAGGTGGAGATTAGAGGCCTCTGGTCCCCAGCATAATCTGGGCTCTGCATCAACCATCTAGAACTCGGGGCGATCAGGCCGGCATTGAACACTTTTCTACCCTCCATCAAGCGAAGGCTAGTGGAGGAGTTCACGGACAAAACCACTGCCATGTGGTATTGTAACAAACAGGACGGGGATGTGGTCGTGGACCCTCTGTCAAGAGGTCCTGCGTCTCTAGACATGGCTGGAATGTCAGGGCATTACCCTGGTGGTTCAACACCTGCTGGGCTGTCTGAACGCCAGGACAGACGATCGAAGCCGAAGATCCCTATCTGAAAGTGACACGTTAGTGACAGATTCCTTACCTTAGAATATCCCCAGGCGTCAGGCTGGATCCGGAAAGTTTTGCGTAGCAGTACCCTTGCGCGTCGGTAGGCGGCGTCGTGCGGCTCCGCGTCCGTCGTCGGCGTCGTGATCGCCGGGATGACGTCGCGGGCAGTACTTAGGCGCCGCCCCTGCGCGCTGACGTCAGTTCTTCTTTTTCCGCGCCAGCAAGCGCAGATCCGGGAAGAGCAGTGCCCTGGTCATTTTTTGACCATACTTTTTGGTGAATTTTTTCACTGTTTTTTCCAATAAGCTTCAAGGTGTCGTAGGGATGCCCGGCTTCAAGCGATGCGGCGCCTGTGCGCGGACGATGTCCGTCACCGACCCGCATTGGGAGTGTCTCTTCTGCCTCGGCCGAGGCCACGACACAGAGTCTTGTCCCGAATGCCAGGCCCTCAACCCGAAAGCTTTGCGAGAGCGGTCTCGAAAGCTCCTCGAGGCCCGGCATTCGGCTCCACGGAGGCCCCGGTCGCGTGAGAGGTCCAGGGGTCGCTCGCGGAGTGCACACCGGTCGTCGGCGTCGAAGTCTTCTTCGTCCGGTAAGTCAAAGCACAAGAAGTCCAAGAAGCATCATCGCTCTAGGACTTCGCCTCGCCGGTCTCGCGACTCGGCTGAGGCCCCTCCCGGCACCGTCCCCGCCCCGCGGCCCCGGACTTGCCTGTGGAGTCGCCCCCGCCATACCCGCCCTTCCCGGGTTCGGGGGCGGATCCGGCCAAGGTACAGGAATTCCTGTCGGCCATGGCCCGCCTCTTCGGGCCTTCAGGCTCCTCCGGTGCGCCTTCGGGCCCCGCGGGCCCTGATGGGGTTGCTCCGGCGTCGCCGACGGCTCCGGCCCCGGCGTCGCCCGTGCCTCCAGCCTCGATCCCGGCTTTGGCTTCGGCCCCGGCCTCGATCCCGGCTCCACAACCCCCATCGACGCCGGTCGACCTCACGACACCTCCGCCGGCGCCGATGTCTCCGGTGCCGTTCTCGACGCCGCCCTGGGCTCCGGGCGGCGTCGTCCCCAGTTCCTTCCGGCTCCGGACATGGACCCGGAGCGGCGTCGCTCGGCGCCGGCTCCGGCGCCGATGGGACCTTGGGTCCCAACTGTCCCTCCTCCTCCTTATTTTGAACCAGAGGAGGACCAGTTGGACTGGGAGGGGTCTGATGACCCTCTGACGCGACACTGTCAGTATGATGAGGACTGGACAGAGAGTCTAGGGGAGGCCAGTGGTCTGGATACTTCCCTGACACTGGCATGCTGTCTCCTCCCGTGGCTACGGAGGAGGGAGCCAATTTTGGTACGGTGTTGCGTAGGGCAGCTGGGGCCTTACGTCTCCAACTCCCTACTTTGACGGTCAAGCCTAACATCTTGACAGAGGTGCTTCAGCCGGCAGCCTCCTCTGCGGAGACTGTGCTGCCGTTTAACGACGCCCTCACTGACGTTCTTTTGGGCGCCTGGTCCAAGCCCAACACAGGGGCTCCTGTGGATCGGAACGTGTCACGACGCCATCGCCCGGCTCCGGGCGACCCCCTGTTTCTCTCTGTCCACCGCACTCCTGAGAGCTTGGTTGTCCAAGCCTCCGCTTCCCAAACCGCCTTCCCTACCGCTCCTCCGGATAGGGAATCCAAACGCCTGGATCAGTTTGGGAAGAAAGGTTTTTCTTCCTCCAGTGCTGGCTTGCGGTCCGTTAACACCGCTTGTCTTTTGGGCCGATATACCCACTCCCTGTGGGATTCGGTGGCGGATGTTTTGCCCCAGTGTCCTGAGGAGGTCCAGGCACTGCTTTCCGCGCCATTGCGGAAGGAAGGGATGCGGCCAAATACACTATCCGTTGTGGCCTTGACACCGCCGACTCGCTGGGCAGGTCTATTGCAACGACGGTGGCGCTCCGACGCCACGCCTGGCTGAGAACCACTGGTTTTTCAGGGGATGTCCAGAATACTCTCATGGACATGCCCTTTGATGGAGTCGGTCTTTTGGGTCCAAAGCAGACCATGCGTTGGAGCGCTTTAAGGACTCACGGGCTACTGCCAAGTCCCTGGGCCTTTCTGCTACACGCCCTCCGCTGACTTCTGCTTTTCGCCCCTATCGTGGCCACGGTAGGGGCGCCCCTTCACGTCAACAGCCCAGCCACCGGCCCCCGCAGCAGGCGTCTTCGCGTGGCCGAGGACGTGGATTCCGCCGTGGCGGATCGGGCAACGAGCGTGCGGGTCAGGCCACCACCTCCAACCCGTCCGCGGCCTCCAAGCCCTCCTAGTCCCTCCTTTCAGGTGCACGGCACGCCAGTAGGGGGCAGGGTCCGCCATCACCTTCCCCACTGGCGCACCATCACCTCGGACAGGTGGGTCTTGGACATTGTCCGAAGGGGCTACTCCCTCCCCTTCGAGACCACCCCCAGCCATGCCACCTCAATTCCACTGCATGTCAGGGGATCACTTGGTGCTTCTACAGAAGGAAGTCACGGCCCTCTTGACCAAGAGGGCCATCGAGCATGTTCCGACCCCAGAAGTAGGGCGTGGTTGCTACTCCCACTACTTTCTGGTGCCCAAAAGGACAAGGAGGACATGCGTCCTATCTTGGACCTCCGGAACGTCAATCGCTTCCTCCGGAAGGAGAAGTTCAAGATGCTCACCCTAGCTCAGGTCTTGACTGCCCTCGACCCTGGAGACTGGTTGGTAGCGTTGGACTTGCAGGACGCGTATTTCCACATCCCCGTCCTGCCGGCCCACCGGCGTTACCTTCGGTTCACGGTAGGCCCCGAGCATTTTCAGTTCACCGTGCTCCCCTTTGGCCTTACAAGTGCCCCTCGGGTGTTCACGAAAGTGATGGCGGTGGTCGCAGCTCATCTGCGCCGGGCAGGGGTTTCAGTCTTCCCCTACCTCGACGACTGGCTGCTGAAGGCGGGCTCGTCCCAGGCAGTCGTCTCCCACCTCCAGACTACGGCCGAACTCCTGCACTCGCTGGGGTTCTCCATCAATGTGCCGAAGTCGCATCTGATTCCTTCTCCACAGCTCCTTTTCATCGGAGCAGTTCTGGACACGACGCAGTTTCGGGCCTATCCTCCCGAACGGCGAGTCCGGGATATTCAGGCTATGATTCCGATCTTTCGGCCTTTATCCTGGGTTTCGGTACGGATGACCCTGAGGCTGCTGGGCCTCATGGCCTCCTGCATCCTGCTGGTCAATCATGCCAGATGGCATATGCGGGCTCTGCAGTGGGACCTAAAGTTCCAGTGGGCGCAGCACCAGGGCAACCTGTCCGATCACGTCCAGATCTCGGAGGGGGCTGCAAGACAGTTGCAGTGGTGGCTCTCGAACCGGCAATGGGTCATGGGCAGATCCCTCTCCCTTCCCCAGCCAGAGCACACAGTTGTGACGGACGCGTCCCTTCTGGGATGGGGCGGTCACATGGGAGAGGCGGAGATCAGAGGCCTCTGGTCTCCGGGCGGAGTCCCGGCTCCATATCAACCTTCTGGAGCTCCGGGCGATCCGACTTGCACTCAAGGCATTCCTTCCCTCTGTCAAAGGGAAGGTAGTGCAGGTGTTCACAGACAACACCACCGCCATGTGGTACTGCAACAAACAGGGCGGGGTGGGGTCTTGGACCCTTTGTCAGGAGGCTCTGCGCCTCTGGACATGGCTGGAACATCAGGGCATGTTCCTGATGGTTCAACACCTGGCAGGTTCCCTGAACGCCAGGGCGGACGAACTCAGCCGCAGGTGCATGATGGATCACGAATGGCGTCTTCACTCGGACGTGGCGCAAGGACTCTTTCTACAGTGGGGAGAGCCTTGGTTAGATCTATTCGCCACCGAAGAGAACGCGCAATGTCATCAGTTCTGCGCGTTGGAATTTCCAAGGCGGCACTCGCTCGGCGACGCTTTTCGTCACGAGTGGAGTTGCGGTCTATTGTACGCCTTTCCGCCTATACCACTTCTACCCAGAGTGTTGAAGAAGATTCGGCACGACCGGGCCCAAGTCATTCTTGTGGCTCCGGACTGGGCTCGAAGAGTTTGGTATCCCGAGCTACTCAATATGAGCATAGATCCCCCGATCCGTCTGCCTCTTCGGGAGGAACTTCTGTCGCAGCAGCAGGGGACGGTCCTCCACCCGAACCTGTCCAGTCTACACCTGCTTGCGTGGAGATTGAGCGGCGGCAGTTGATTCCTTTCGACTTGCCTCCCGAAGTTTGTGATGTGATTCTGGCAGCCAGGCGTCCCTCCACTAAGGTGGTATACGCCTGCAGGTGGAACACATTTGTGGCATGGTGCACAGCAAAGGCTGTGAATCCCCTTTCTGCCCCTCTTTCTGAGGTCCTTCTGTTCCTTCTCTCTCTGGCCCAACAGGGTTCTGCCCTGGGTACCATCAAGGGTTATCTTTGTGCTATCTCGGCCTTCCTCAGGCTCCCTGATCAGCCCTCCTTTTCAAGTCCCCTGTTGTTAACAGGTTCTTAAAAGGCATTACTCACCTCTTCCCTCCTGTTCCGTTTGTGATGCCTCAGTGGGACTTGAACTTGGTTCTTACCTTTTAATGTGCGCTCCCTTTGAGCCTCTGCATAACTGTCCTCTTCGTCTTCTAACTCTGAAGACAGCCTTTCTGGTGGCCATCACCTCCGCTCGGCGGGTGAGTGAGCTCCAGGCTCTATCTTGCAAACCTCCCTTTCTGTCTGTTCATCCAGACAAGGTTGTTCTTCGGACGCGTCCGTCCTTCTTGCCAAAGGTGGTTACTGCTTTCCACATTGGGCAGACCATCACTTTGCCCACCTTCTTTCCGCCTCCGCATCCTTCTAGAGAGGAAGAGAGGCTCCACCGTCTGGACCCCAAACGTGCGCTCTCCTTCTATATCGACCGCACAAAACACTTCCGGGTGGATGACCAGCTCTTTGTTGGCTACGTGGGTGCCAAAAAAGGTTGGGCGGTGCACAAGAGGACCATCTCCCGCTGGGTTACCTTGTGCATCAAGACCTGCTATTCTTTGGCTAAGAAGGAGCCTCCTGTTGGGCTGCGTGCCCATTCCACCAGGGCAACGGCTGCTACCACGGCCTTGGGCCGCGGTGTTCCGCTGCCGGTTATCTGTCGGGCAGCTACGTGGGCCTCGCTGCACACGTTTACAAAACATTACTGCCTTGACAGTCAGGTCCGGAGGGACGGCTTCTTTGGCCGTTCTGTCCTCCAGGACTTCCTTGTCTGATCTTTGTTCGCAGACCCACCACCGGGGTTGGT
Source organism: Calotriton arnoldi (assembly GCA_963921515.1). Taxonomy (NCBI): domain Eukaryota; kingdom Metazoa; phylum Chordata; class Amphibia; order Caudata; family Salamandridae; genus Calotriton; species Calotriton arnoldi. The sequence continues at coordinate 683,945 of CAWUFW010009956.1, read as the reverse complement.
ATTGCTGGGGTATCTATTCTAAGGTAAGGAATCTGTCACTAACGTGTCTCTTTCAGATGCACAAGTTACTAACTTATGTAACGATATATCTGTAAGAGACAGTAGTTAGTGACAGATTCCTTACCGCCCACCCATCCTCCCCGTTCTGCGAACTGATTTCTAGGGTTAAGGACATCCCTTTCAGGGCCCTAGTATTTTTCAGACACCTATGTCAGCTTCTTGCATGGCTCTGCGTTCCTGGCGCGGAAAGTCGTGTACAGGACTGACGTTAGCGCGCAGGGGCGGCGCCTAAGTACTGCCCGCGACGTCATCCCGGCGATCACGACGCCGACGACGGACGCGGAGCCGCACGACGCCGCCTACCGACGCGCAAGGGTACTGCTACGCAAAACTTTCCGGATCCAGCCTGACGCCTGGTGATATTCTAAGGTAAGGAATCTGTCACTAACTACTGTCTCTTACAGATATATCGTTACACAAGTTAGTAACTTGTGCAGCAGATCACGAATTGCCTCTCCATCCGGAGGTGATGCAGGGTCTCCTTTTGCAGTGGGGAGAGCCCTGGTTAAAGCAGTTCGCCACTGCAGAGAACGCACAATGTCAGCAATTCTGCACGCTGGAGTTTCCAAGGCGGCTCACTCAGAGACACCTCTCATCACGAGTTGAGCTCAGGCCTCCTGTACACCTTTCCGCCCTTACCACTCCTGCCCAGAGTTCTCAAGAACAACCGGGCCCAAGTCATGCTTGTTGCCCCGGTTTGGGCTCTGAGAGTTTGGTATCCTGAGCTGAACATGGCCATCGGTCCTCTGATCAGGCTGTCCCTTTGGGCGGATTTTGTGTCGTGGCAGCAGGGAAGGGTTCTCCCTCCGAACCACACAATACTTTGCCTCCCTGCGTGGAGATTGGGCGTCTATAGTTGACAGCTTTCAACCTTCCGCCCAAAGTCTACAATGTTATTTTGGCAGCCAGGCATCCATCCACCAAAATGGTATAAGTTTGTGGCATGGTGTGCAGTAAAACAGGTTGACCACCTTTCTGCTTCCCTGTCTCAGGTTCTTCTCTTTATTGTTTCCCTTGCCCACCAGGGCTCTGCTCTGGGCACCTTAAAAGGTTACCTTTCTGCTATATCAGCCTTTCTACGGTTGCCTGACCAGTCGTCTCTCCTGAAATCCCCAATTGTACATAGGTTTTTGGTAGATTTACAACATGTTTCCTCCTTCTCCCTTCATCATGCCTCAGTGGAACCATAATCTGGTCCTCACGTTCCTGATGTGTTTTCCCTTCGAGCCTTTGCACAACTGTCCTCTCGGGCTCCTTACCATCAAGAACACTGTAGGAAGCTGGCTCTGTGTGAGAAAGTGCCATCTTTCTTGCATGGTATGCCCCCACTTTTTGCTGAGATGCTGATGTGCTTTGACTGAGTGTGCCCTGGGCTCCTGCCAACCAGGTACCCAGGGCCTGTGTTCCTTCCCTAAAACTGCATTGATACCTACACCCAATTGGCATCCCTGGCCACAGGTCAGCCCCTGGTAAATGGTACCATGGGTACCCGGGCACTGTGACCAGGGAAGGCCCCTAAGGGCTGCAGCACTTGTTGTGCCACCCTTAGGGACCCTGTACCTTTACACACACACACTGCCTTTGCAGGCTGCGTGTTTTGGTGCAGAACAAAAGCGAAGAGTCGACATGGCACACATCCCTGTGTGCCATGCCTACAAGCCACTGCCCTGGCCTAGGTCAGCCACCCCTCTAGCTGGGTGCACTATGCCAGTGGTGAGGGCATAGAGGCATGAGCCCTGTGCCCCTACAGTGCCCAAGTCCATTCTTGGGCATTGTAAGTGCAGTGCTGCCATTAAGAGTATATGGTGCTGGGAGTCTGTCATTACGAACTCCACAGCACCATAATGGCCCCACTGAAAACTAAGGAGTTTAGTATCAAACTTCATAGCCCATTAAACCCCCACTGATGCCAGTGTGGGATTTAATGTAAAACGCACTCCAGAGGGCATCTTAGAGATGCCCCCTGAAACCAACCCGAGCTCCAGTGTCCGGACTGAGTGGCTGCCCAGGCTGCCACCACCAGACATGTTCCTGACCCCTGGGTCGAGAGCCTCTGCTCTCAGGGGCCTGAAAGAATGCGCATCCTGGGGCGAGGTGCCAAAGCCTCCTCCCCAGGATGGGCAGGGGGAGCTTCAAAGGCCTGCCGCCTTTTGAGCTTCCCCAGACCACTTGCTGCTTCCAGCAAACTGGTCCCCACTGGTTCTACCCCACTTCTAGCGGGAGAACCGGCGGGAAAACCAGAGGCAGGAAATGGGTTGTGCCCACCTCTGCCAACTCCACCCCTAAGGTGGGGGAGACGAGGTGAAGCCAAAACTCGAGTCCCCGCCATCTTGAGGATGGGGGACCCAGCCAACCAGGGACAGGCTCCTGCCCCCTCCCACTAGAGAGGAGCAGAATAGGGGTGTACCCACCCCAGGGAAGGGACCCATTGGCCCCTGCCCTTACCTACCTGTAACCACCCCTAAATTTAGTATTTAGGGGCTCCCTGAACCTTCCTTCCTCAGTTCCCGAATCCAAAAACAAGAAGAGAAGACGAAGCAAGAAGACCAGCCGGGCAGCTGCTAACAAGGAGGCGACGACAACTGACTTGGCCCCAGCCCTACCGGCCTGTCGACCTCTGAACCTGCTCCTGCGGAACCCCGGCCTCAGTAACCTCAAAAACCCGGAGGACCTGACTTCTGTGCCACAGCCTTCAACCCAGGGACTCCCACGAGCAGTGGTACTGCTCAAAAGAACAAACTCCAAAAGACCCAGCCCTGGCACGGAACCGCGAAACCTGCACCCTCTGCACCCGCTGAGCCCGGCCTGTGCCCGAGTGAACCAAGACTTTGAGGACGTCCCCCCGGCGATTCTGACCAGGAATCCAGTGCCCAAGGACCCTCCTCGACGACCCAGACGACGCCTGCAGCCTCAGGACAAGGGACCCCTCCAACCGCGACCAGCAGGGGTAAGATTTCCCGACCTCAAAGACACCCCTGCACCCGGCGCACCACGGCCCCCTGTGCCCAACTCCTGGGTGTCTACCTATCCTCCAAGATCCCAACTTACCTTCCAAAGTGTTGGTTGCCCCTGAAGAATCACCGTCCCCGAGCCTGCAGCCTTTTTTCACCGTCCAAGATCGCCATTGGTTAACATTGAGCGCCCGACGGCTCAAAAGCACCCTGCACCCAGCCGCCTGAGTGCCCCTGGAAGTGCAACCTCTACCCTAACCTACTTCCCCATTTGCCCTGGGCAAGTGACCAGGAGCCCAGCTCCCACAGCCGCGTGGCCTGCTTGCCAGCAGCCACCAACCCGAGGCCCCCTGCCTGCCATAGGATAACATTGGGCCTACTCACTCTGCACCCGGCCGCCCCTGTGCCGCTGAGGGTGTAACAACTGTACTTACCTGATACTGGGGACCCCTGAGTCTAGGCCCAGAACCTTAACTCTGCCAGCCGAGTACTTACCCAAAGACCGATAACTCACTTTTCTTCCATAGGGTAACACTGACTGGCTCGCACCTGGAATTTCTTTTAAGTGTGGAGTTTTGGAACTTTAAAATATTCACCTAAAATCAACTGAGTCACGAAAACGAAAATACTCACCTGGCATTAGAAGAGGCCCCAGTGCTGGACCGGGGTGCCCAACACTGGCCCTAAAAAGTAATCCCAACGTTACTTACCGCTAACTCCATTTTCGTCCATAGGGATCCATTGACTGGTTTTCTGTGAAATTTCTTCTAAGTGTCTACTTTTGAAATACTAAAATATTGTTTAAAAATCACAACAGTAACGAATTCCGAACTACTCACCTGCTATCAGGAGAGACGTCAGTACTGCCTCTTTTAGACTAGTACCAACCATGAAAAGTAATTTTTACCGTACTTACCAGTAGCTCGGAATTCCTCTCATAGGATATCATTGCCTGCTTTTGTTGAAAAAGTTTCTAAGTGTCGATTTCTGCATTTTACAAATATTCTTTAAAAATCGTGCCAACGATACAAACGTAATTACTTACCTGTTTTAGCTCAGATCACCCAGTGCTGAACCCGAGAACCCAGCACTGGATTACAAAAGTAACGTAAACCTGCTTTGCTTGCAAACTGCATTTCCTTCCATAGGATAACATTGGTAATTTTACCCAGAAAAGTTTCTAAGTGTCGACTTTTGAAATACAGTAATATTCCTCAAAAATCACTACAATAACCAAAACGCTTTTTCTTACCTGTTTCCAGGAAGTGTCCCAGGACTGAATCCAGGATCCAGTCCTGTGGTTAGAAACGTAACCTACAAAGTCATTAATTGTAATTAATCACAATTTTCCATTAAGCTCAATGTTGCATTGTATTTGACCCCGTGTTGCCTCTTGCACCAACTGTGATTATTACCACCAACAAGTCTATTGCCTATTTTGTAAGGTGGCTAACCAGAACATCTCATACTGAGAAAGTATATTTTGACCCTATTGTTGGTTCTAAAATAAAACAAGCATATATTTTTTTTTATACAAACCATTGGCCTAGAGTTCAGTTCTTGAGTGTGTGGCTTCATTTGCTGACTGAGTGTGTACAACAAATGCTTTACACTGTCCTCTGATACTGCCTTACTGCTCGACCAAGCTACCACTTTAGAGAGTAAGGTTATATCTAACTTTAGCCTCTGCCAAACCTCTGGGGACTGGGGACTCTGTGCACACTGAACCTTACTTTGGTGCAGTATATACAGAGCCACTTTCCTACACTCTGTATATACTATACCAAAGTAAGATATAGTGTGCACAGAGTCCAGTGGAACCCCAAAGGTAGGCAGAGGTAAAAGTAGATATTACCTTACTCTCTATTTGTAGTTGTGTGGGCGAGCAGTAAGACTTTACCAGAGGGTAGTGTTAAGCATTTATTGTACACATTGAGGCAAGAAATGATGTCACACACTCAGACTGAACTCAGACCAAGTTTGTTTGTGTAAAAATATTTAGTTATTTTATTTCTAGAACCAGGCCTGGTGCTGGTAAGTGAAATAATACTTTGCAGGTATTGAAATGCAGCTGGATGCAATCGGTTTGTTTACAGCTAAGTCAACAGTCACAATTACTCTACAGTTACTGTTTCTATTGAGTATGATATGCCTAGATATCACACTGGGACATTTCCTAGATAAAAGGTAAGTAATTCAGTTTTTGTAAAATTGCAGTTTATCAAGGTTTCATACAAACCAACTACACACTTGAAAGAATTTTCAAAGAAAAGAAGTCAGTGCAATCCTATGGGAGGTAATGAAGTAATCGGTTTTGGATTTTGGCTCAGGCTCGGTCCAGGAAGCCTTCTGGGAGGAACCAACAGCTGGGCAGGTAAGTTGGAGGGCTAGGGGTTGTAGGTGCACCTCAGGTACTCTTCTCCAGGGCGCAGGACGGCTGGATGCAGGGGTGTCTTTTAAGGTCGGATTTCACCTTATCCAGGCCACTCGCGGTTAGTGGGGGGGGTCTCCGTGCAGAGGCTGCAGGCGATGTCAAGGAGTCCTGGAGGGGTCAGCCCACAGTGGACTCGGACTCTGGAGTGCTGGGGGACCTCGCTGGTACCATTGGGCCACTCGGACTCGGGCCGTAGGCGTCGGGTGCAGTGGTGGTTCCAGGCGTCTGGTTTCTTTGTCCTCAGCAGGCTCGGAGACTTTCTTGTCTGTTTCTTTTGCACAGAGCTGCTGTTCACAGGAGATCCAGTCTTTGTTGAAGGCAGTCAGTCCTCCGAGGTGTTCTGGAGGTTGCTGGCTGCAGGACAAGGCATCTTTTGGTGCAGGATCTCTGGAAACTGCAGACGGGCCGGTAGGGCTGGGGCCAAGTCAGTTCTTCTCTGCAGTCTCCTCTTCTGGGCGTCTTCTTTCATCCTCCTCTTTTGTAGGTTGCGGGAATCTGCCTTTTTGGTTCAGGGCTGCACCCTAAATTCTGTATTTAGGGGGTGTTTTAGGGGGTCTCGAGGTCAGTAGCCAATGGGCTACTGACCTTAGGGTGACTACACCCTTGGTGTGCTCACCCCTCGTGGGGGAGTGGGCACAGTCCTTAATTCTGATTGGAGAGTGCACTGAAGAGTGGGCTTCACCTCGCCTCCCCCACCTGAGGAGGGTGGGGTTGGCAGAGGTAGGCACACTTTCTGGGCTGTTCTACTTTTTCCTGCCTGTCTTCCCACCGAAAAGGAGGGGAGACAGGAAGGGGGCCTGCTCCTGATAGCGGGAGAGGCTGGGGGTCGCGTTACAGAGGCGGCAAGGCCTTTGAAGCTCCCCTGCCACAGATGGCTCTTCCTGACCTGGGGGAGGCGTGAACATCTCTGCCCAGGAAAGGCTTTGTTTTTGGGCCCAGGGAGCGAAGTCTCCCACCCCAAGGGTCCAAAAACATGTCTCGTGGTGGCAGGCTGGTGCTTACCAGTCAGGGAACCCAACAGAGGCTGGTCATTTTTCAGGGGGCATCTCTAAGATGCCCCCTGAGTGCATTGTATAATAAATCCCACACTGGCATCAGTGTGGGTTTATTATGCTGAGACGTTTGCTACCAATCTTCCCAGAATTCAGTAAAGCCATTATGGTGCTGTGGAGTTCGTAATGACAAACTGTCAGACCAAATACTCTTTATGGCTTTACTGCAATTACAAGATCTAAGAATGGACTTAGACATTGTAGGGGTACAGTGCTCATGCCACTGTACCCTCACCATTGCTATAGTGCACCCAGCTAGAGGGGTGTCTTACCTATACCATAGGCAGTGGGTTGCAGGCATGACACACAGGAATGTGTGCCACGTTGACTCTTCACTTTTCTCTGCACCAAAACACGCAGCCTGCAATGGCAGTGTGTGTGTGTGTGTGTGTGTGTGTTAAGGTACAGGACCTCTAAGGGTGGCACAATATGTGCTGCAGCCCTTAGAGGCCTTCCCTGGTCACAGTGCCCTTGGTACCCATGGTACCTTTTACAAGGGACTTACATGTGGCCAGAGAGGTGCCAATTGTGGGTACAAAGGTACAGTTTTGGGAAAGAACACAGGCCCTGGGAACCTGATTAACAGGGACCCAGGGCACATCAAGTCAAAGTGCATCAGAAATCTGGCAAAATGTGTGTGTGTGGGGGGGGGGGGGTGTTACTGCAACAGAAACCCAGCTTCCTACAAACACCTTCCTAGTGGCAATAACATCTGCCTGGATGGTCAGTGAGCTTCAGGCTTTGCCATCCAAGCCTCCATGCTTGAACATCTACCCAGACAAGCTGGTTCTTCGAGCTAGAGCTTCCTTTCTGCCAAAAGTTGTCACTCCCTTTCATGTAGGCCAGTTGATCACCCTGCCTACTTTTTATGCTCCGCCACATCCCTCTGAAAAAAGAGGAGCAGCTTCACCGACTGAACCCAAAAAGAGCATTGTCGCTCTACCTAGCCGCATGATAGAGTTTCAGGTGGACGAGCAACTCTTCGTGGGGTATGTCGGAGTGAAGAATGGAAAGGCCATGCAGAAGCGGACCATCTCCCAATTGATCATGCTCTTCATTAAAATCTGCTACGCACTGGCCAAGAAATTACCCCTTGATGTCATTTGTGCTCATTCCACAAGCGCCAAGGCTGCAACTACTGTGTTAGTTCATGGAGTACCGGCCCTTGATATCTGCCAGTCAGCAATGTGGGCTTCTCTGCATACGTTCACAAAACATAACTGCCTGGACAGTCGGGTCCGTCGGGACCGGCACTTTGCCTGTTTTTGGTATGAAATTGTTTTGCAGACCCACCTCCGGGAGTTATTGCTTGGGTATCTAATCTAAGGTAAGGAATCTGTGGCTTACAGTTTCGACCAGATGAACAAGTTTCTTACCTTCAGTAACGCTTTAGTTGGTAGAGACTGTATGTAGATATGGATTCCTTACTGACCCACCCAGCCTCTCCGCTGTGTGAATGGATTTCTATTGACAGGCTTTCCCCTTTCACTGCCCTAGTTTTCTACACCAGTGGTTAGTGTTCTTCGTGGCTCTGCGCTCCTTGCGTGGAAAGTTGGGAAAAGAAACTGACGTCAGTGCGATGGGGTGGCTCCTATATAGGCACTGCACACGTCACTTCTGGCGATGCCGCCACACAGAGCTAGTCGACGGCACTGTGAGAAAGTGCCCTCCTTCAGCATGGTTGCCCCCACTTTTTGCTGAATTGCTGATGTGCTTTGACTGAGTGTGCCCTGGGCTCCTGCTAACCAGGTACCCTGGGCCTATGTTCTTTCCCTAAAACTGCATTGATGCCTAAACCCAATTGGCATCTCTGGCCACAGGTCAGCCCCTGGTAAATGGTACCATAGGTACCCAGGACACTGTGACTAGAGAAGGCCTCTAAGGGCTGCACCACTTATTGTGCCACCCTTAGAGGTCTTGTACCATTACACTCAAACACTGCCTTTGCAGGCTGCCTGTTTTGGTCCAGAACAAAGTGAAGAGTCGACATGGCATACATCACTATGTGCCATGCCTACAACCCACTGCCCTGGCATAGATCAGTCACCCCTCTAGCTGGGTGCACTATACCAGTGGTGAGGGTACAGGTGCATGAGCCCTGTACCCCTACAGTGTCTAAGTCCATTCTTAGACAATGTAAGTGCAGTGCTGCCATTAAGAGTATATGGTGCTGGGAGTTTGTCATTACGACCTCCACAGCACCATAATGGCTACACTGAAAACTGAGAAGGTTGATATTAAACTTTTCAGCACATTAAACCCACACTGATGCCAGTGTGGGATTTAATGAAAAATGCACACAGAGGGCATCTTAGAGGTGCCCCCTGAAAACTAACCTACCACTAGTGTCCAGGCTGAGTGGCTGCTTTCAGCTGCCACCACCAGACATGTTTCTGGTCCCCTGGGTCAAGAGCCTGCTGCTCTCGGGGGCCAGAAACAATGCACATCCTGGGATGAGGTGCAAAGCCTCCTCCCCCAGGATGAGCTGGGTCCACAAAGGGGAAGCTTCAAAGGCTTGCCTCCTTTGTGAGCTTCCCCAGCCCACTTGCTGCTTTCAGCAACTGGGGGCGGGAGAACCGGCGGGAAAAACAAGTGAGGAAGAGAGGTGTGCCCACCTCTGCCAACTCCACCCCTCAGGTGGGGGAGGCGAGGTGAAGCACAACTCTCAGTCCCCGCCTTCTTGCAGGTGGGGGGACTCAGCCAACCAGGGAAAGGCTCATGCCCCCCTCCCACTGGAGGGTGGCATAATAGGGGGTGTACCCACCCCAGGGAAGGGACCCATTGGTCCCAACCTTTTTACCTACCTGTAACGCCCCTAAATCTAGTATTTAGGGGCACCCCTGAACCTTGCTTCCTCAGACCAGAAGAAACGAAAAGAAGAAGGACCAAACAGCCGTGCCGAAACTAACATGAGGAAGACACCCACTGACTTGGCCCCAGCCCTACCGGTCTGTCTCCACCTCGAACCTGCTCCTGCGAAATCCCGGTGTGTCCTGCAGCCAGCAACCTCGAAAACCCCGGAGGACCTGCCTGCCTTCAACCACAAAGACTGTGTCTCCAGTGAACACCGGATTTGTTCATCTCCAACCTCTGGCTCCGGCCGGACACCGCGAATCCGCCCCACTCTGCACCCACCGTCCACGGCCCGAGCTCGAGTGGGAAAACACCACGAGGAGGTCTCCTTGGTGATCCAATCCGAGATTCGGCGACCCCTGACCTGCCTCAAACCTCCAGCCGACGCCTGCAGCCTAAATCCGGAAGGTCCCCCCAACCGCGACCAGGAGCTGGTAAGAAGATCCGACCCTAAAAGGCACCCCTGCACCCGACTTCCCCATGGCCTTGGGTGGCCCAACTGACGGTGCCTAACCTACCCCCAACTTCCCTCTTGAAGTGGTGGTCGCACCCAGAAGACCTTTGTCCCCAAGCCTGCAGTGCCTCTGCAAACCGGAGGTTCCCCATTGCAAACAACAGGGCGCCCGACGTCTAAACCGCACCCTGCACCCGGCCGCCCTAGTGCCGCTGAGGGTGCACCTTTGGTGCTACTTTGTTTCCCTATTTACCCTGAGCTAAAGTCCAGGGGCTTTGCTCTCACAACCAAGTGGCCTGCTCGTCAGCAGCCACCAACCAGAGTCCCCCTATTCCCCCATTGGATAACATTGGGCCTCAGCACTCTGCATCCGGCCGCCCTAGTGCCGCTGAGGGTGTAACGAGAGTGCATCCCTGACCCTGGGAGACCCCAGAGTCTACCCCAGAACCTCAACTCCCACTACCCAATACTTAACCTAAAACCGATAACACTATTTTCCTCCATAGAATAACATTGACTGTTTTTCTTGGAAAAGTTTCTAAGTGTGGAGTTTGAAAACCTAAAGAAATTCTTTAAAATTGTACTAACTAACAAAAACGATTTTACTTACCTGTTTACAGGAAATGTCCCAGTGTAATATCCAGGTATACTACACTGTGTAAGAAAAGTAATCTCAAAAGTAACTTACCTGTAATCTTACTGAAAATCCTATACAAAGTATATGTACTGTATTTACAAAGCATTGCGTTTCTCAGAAACAATACTGTAAGTCAAAACAAAGTACATTTACAATTGCAATCCAAACTGTGTTACAAACTGTATATTTACTGCAAAGTACTTATCACTTACCTGTGCCAGGCTTGCTTGGTTCTAGGAAATAAGATAACAAAAAGAATATTTTTATACAAAAACAATTGGTCTGAAGTTGTCTTTGAGTGTATGAATTCATTTGCTGACTGAGTGGGTACAACAAATGCTTAACACTGTCCTCTGATAAAGCCTTATTGCTCGACCACACTACCACAAATAGAGAGTGAGGTGCTATATAACTTTACCTCTGCCTACCTTTGGTGGTCCCACTGGACTCTGTGCACACTATACCTCACTTTGGTATAGTATATACAGAGCCAGCTTCCAACAGGCACCACACAGCGCGCAGGGGTACTGTTCACTAAAAATTTCCAGATCCATTCTGATACCTGGGGATAATTCCTAGGTAAGGAATCTGTGGCTATATCGAGTCTCTACTAGGTAAGGCATTATGAAGGTAAATAACTTGTTTGTTAAAGGTCTATTCCATTGTAAAACCTCACTGCATGCAACTTCATGTATGTTTATTTAATTACAGGTAGCTATGCAAAGTTCATATCCATCTGTAGTTATAAAAATAGTGAGGGGCAAACCAATTCCCGCTTCAAATTCCTTTTACCAGCTTCATTTATTCAACTTGTAACTCCTCTATTAATGTATGTAGATAACTACTTTAGCACGAAGCTTCAGTGATAGACCACTCCAAAACATAACAGCACATAACAAGTGATGTGTATTCGCCTCCCACTGCAGGACATCATTTGCTCCCATTGCCATTGGGGATGGTCACAAGACAGGAAAGTTTGTGGGCTTCACCCAGATTACAGAAACATGGGACTAAGGGATAAGTGCTGCATCCCGTACATTTATTGTAAAAGTAGCCTTAGAAAATATATGTAAGATAGTCCTCCATTGTTCAAATTTACAAAGCATGACTTTGTGGATATTCAGGACCTTTGCGAGACCACAGTAAGACAGACAGTTGTATAAACACACACCTCAAGCCCACGTCTCTAGATAGAATATTGATTTACATTTGATGCACAGCAAGTGAATCTAGCATAGGTTCGTTCCGCAAAAGGAAAAAGTACTTATGTATACCAATAGTTTGCTATTCTAGATGATACTCGTAAACAGCCCTGGTGAAATGGAACAATGCATAATTAACATTTACAGCCTGTAATATTCACCTATGTACACTTTGATATTTTTCCTCACAAACCTTCAAGGAAGATAGAATCTAAAGAAGGCAGTCAAATTCCAATTATACATTCTGTTCTCTGTCAGCATTATTTGTATCCATTTGAGATGGACACAAAATATTTGGCAAAATTTGCACATTTTGTAGCAAATTATGCAGCAGATGCAGTATATACATAATCATGCTGTAAACATTTCAGCCATAGAATCATCTAAATCCACTGATCCATACCATTGCCCATTGTTTTATTAACAATTTATTCAAGAAAGGTAAACTACGCCCAAACATCCTGATTTCAGTCAATGCCCATTGTTAGCTGCACTTTGAAGAAAACAGCTTTTTCAAGATCAGTAACCCAAATTAAATACGTACCTTATAAAATACATAATGAGTGAGATGTATACTATGGCCCAATTTTGCCCCATCAGGGTCCGGTAACATTTACAAACCACTCAACCTTTCGCTTTTTGCTTAGTGGTTTATGATGTCACCAGAACTCTTTCATTGCAATATTTGACCTGTTAGGTATTCTCTCTATATTCATAACTAGCTTTCCTGGCGTAGTATGTTGAACCTAAAGCGCCAAGACACCCACAGTTATAAGTGCGCTATATAAGTTGCAATAACATAACTTTGTGGGGTCATTGTGAGCTTTACATTAAAGTTATTTCCTCTGACTTTGATGAGTATCCCAAACATTTTATATTTAGATGCCTTTCCAAGATCAACCTCTAGGTCATGGGTACTCACAAACTTTCTCTCTGGGGGGCCAAATTTACAGTGTGATTTGTGGCCGAGGGCCGCACCGGTGGGGGCAAGTCAGTGGGGGAGGGGGCGGGGCTAGAGCAAAAAAAAAAACCTGTGACCATGAGGTTGAACACAGGCCCCTGCAGCGGACACATTCGTCCACTGAGCCACCAGACCCGGCATACACACATCTATCTATCTATCTCTATCTATCTCTCTCTATCTTTCTCTATTTCGCTCTATCTCTCTCTCTATCACTCTCTATCTCTCTCTCTATCTCTCTCTCCAGCTCTCTCTCTATCTGTCTCTATCTCTCTCTCGCTCTCTAGCTATCTCTATCTCTCTCTCTGTCTCTATCTCTCTCTCTCTCTCTCTCTCTCTCTCTCCATCTCTCTATCTGTCTCTATCTCTGTCTCTATCTTTGTCTCTATCTTCTATCCCTCTATCTTCTATCTCTTTATCTTCTATCTCTCTATCTTCTATCTCTCTGTCTATGTCTCTGTCTGTCTCTCTCTGTCTCTGTCTCTATCTGTCTGTCTGTCTGTCTGTCTCTGTCTGTCCCTGTCTCTCTGTCCCTGTCCCTGTCTGTCTGTCCCTGTCTCTATCTGTCCCTGTCTCTATCTGTCCCTATCTCTATCTGTCCCTGTCTCTATCTGTCCCTGTCTCCATCTGTCCCTGTCTCTATCTGTCCCTGTCTCTATCTGTCTGTCTCTGTCCCTGTCTGTCCCTCTCTGTCCCTGTCTCTCTGTCCCTGTCTCTGTGTCTATCTGTCTGTCCCTGTCTCTGTGTCTATCTGTCTGTCCCTGTCTCTGTGTCTGTCTGTCCCTGTCTCTATCTGTCTGTCCCTGTCTCTATCTGTCTGTCCCTGTCTCTATCTGTCTGTCCCTCTCTATCTGTCTGTCCCTCTCTATCTGTCTGTCCCTCTCTATCTGTCTGTCCCTGTATCTGTCTGTCCCTGTCTCTGTCTGTCCCTGTCTCTGTCTATCCCTGTCTCTGTCTATCCCTGTATCTGCCTGTCCCTGTCTGTCTGTCTGTCTCTGTCTCTCTGTCCCTGTCTCTAGCTGTCTGTCTGTCCCTGTCTCTAGCTGTCTGTCTGTCCCTGTCTCTGCCTGTCCCTGTCTCTATCTGTCTGTCCCTGTCTCTATCTATCTGCCCCTGTATCTATCTGTCTGTCCCTGTATCTATCTGCTGGTCCCTGTCTCTATCTGTCTGTCCCTGTCTGTCTATCCCTGTCTCTATCTGTCTGTCCCTGTCTCTGCCTGTCTCTATCTGTCTGTCCCTGTCTCTCTCTATCTGTCTGTCCCTGTCTCTCTCTATCTGTCTGTCCCTGTCTCTGTCTCTAGCTGTCTGTCCCTGTCTCTGTCTGTCCCTGTCCGTCTGTCCCTGTCTGCCTGTCCCTGTCTCTATCTGTCTGTCCCTGTCTCTCCCTGTCTCTTTTATCTCTGTCCCTGTCTCTTTTATCTGTCTGTCCCTGTCTCTGTTCCTGTCTGTCTCTATCTGTCTGTCCCTGCCTCTGTCTCTATCTCTGTCCCTGTCTGTCTCTGTCTGTCCCTGTCTCTATCTGTCTGTCTGTCCCTGTCCCTCCCTGTCTCTGTCCCTGTCTCTATCTGTCTCTGCGCCTCTATCTGTCTCTGCGCCTCTATCTGTCTCTGCACCTCTATCTGTCTCTGCGCCTCTATCTGTCTTTGTCCAAACAGGAAGCTTCCCAAAAGGCCCTTTAAGGGTCAGCTGTGAATGCGCTAACAGCGGACTTTTAAAGGGCCTTTTGGGAAGCTTTTCGAAGGTGCCCTGCCGTCACAGAGGGCGGCAGTAAACACAGAAGATGGCCGCAGGAGCATACGTAGTGAATACCTAATTAATATGTATTCACTACGTATGCTCCTGCGGTCATCTTCTGTGTTTACTGCCGGCCGTGGAAACTGCAAGGCAAGGTCCGTGGGCCGCCAATGAAGGCCTGCAGGGCCGCTGGCGGCCCGCGGGCCGTACTATGAGTACCACGGCTCTAGGTGGTGGAGTAATACTGTTCATTCCAATCTAGTATAGACTTAAGTTGGAGAATTATTGTCAGTGCCTTTCTTTTTTCCATGATTGTTTGCCTCTGTTCTATAAAAAACTCATTTTAATGTTGATCACTTAAACTTTACAAAGGACGTTTCATTGGGTTTAATTGTTTTACTATTTAATTAGTAATTGAATAACATTTTGCAGGACTCTGGAGATAGATGTGTATCAGAAAGCAAAGAATTGGATAGCAAAAAACTGCACAGTACACCTATGAAGAAATCAACACAGACATCTTTATCATCTCATCTGCTACCTGAAGAGAAGAATGATAACCTAACTAAACACTTCCCAAATGTTTCACTTACAGAAGAAAAAATGCCAAAATCAGGTAATTGTGTCTATATAATAAAATAGAATGTTTTAGCTCAACAGAGGTTTGCTGTGCTTGAATCGTTCTTTTTTAACCCCTCTAATGATACTCAAACCTTCCCCCTTGCTGCCAAATTATTGTCAAGAAAATGCATTTGTAAAGAGCTGCATATATGTATGTGTATAATATATATATATATATATATATATATATATATATATATATGATTTACTGAAAAAACAAAGGTTAAAGTGACGTTATAGTTAGGAGTTGTAAGAATATTTAACTTTACATTAGAAAAACCTTAGAAATGCACTGAAAAAACTAAATTTAAAGGGATGTTATAGTTAGGTGAAAATGTCATGTAAAACATACTATTAACAAAACCACTGAAATTTACTTGTTATAGTTATCTCAAGTAATTATAACTCGCACCCTAAAGTAATTATAACTCGTGCCCCCGCTTCGGTTGGCGATTATTTTCTAATCAGGACTGCATTAGATAGCCTGAAAGCGAAGAGCTGAGCTGTGTGTCCTGCTTCTCCGGAGGGTGTGCTGAATGTGAGCATTCAGGCTAACTTATGCAGTCCTGATTAGAAAATAATCGGCAACCGAAGAATCGCACTTCGCATTGCAGCCTTGATCCGCTGCACCACATTGTGGTTTCCAATCCGTTTTGGTTCGGATGACACCGGAATAAGCGGCCTCTCCTTGCGTAGCTCCAAGTAATTGTTCCAATTACGCACTGCATATCCCCTCAGTACCTTCACTGGCGGACGCCAGTCACAGTTGGAATAGTTCCACGCCCTCCGCTTCAAGTATCGGGGTTTCATGCCCCTTGCGGTGCTCTGCTTCATTTCTCGCTCCCCGGCACCGCCCGGTTCTGAATCCAGCTTGCTCTCAATTGCTATGTCCTGAAGATATCTCGAATAGCTGAGATCGAAACGCCGTCGACCCCCTACAACAAGAACTCTGTACACTTTGTATAATTTATTCATTAGGAGTTCTTCTATGTGTTGTCAATGCGATGTTTATATTTTAAAGTCACCCCAACTTATCACTTCACGCTTGTCACTTTCCTATGTGAGCACCTGAATTTTCTCTTGCATATTCTCATAAAATAAATAACAAACGTTATTTTGACTTATATGTCCCTGTTCATATTACTTATCGCTCCCTGAGATATTCATTATCAATCTCGACTCTAGCGCATTGTCCCTAATTCTGACACTGCCTTTTCTTTGGACCTTTTTGGCCACATAAGAACCATTGTTTTCTAAAACATTAGTCTACCCCAGGTTCACTTATTGGGGCCTCCTTGTTTTCCTTACTACGTACTTTTAAAATGTTGGCATGTATGGTGCTGGTGTTGAAAAAAGTGCATGTTTCAGTCTGCATGTCAAAATGTTTTAATGAAATTGAAGAGAAAGATATTTTTGGACTAATTTAGTATGCGTCCTAATTTAGCTTTCTACAGCACTAACCATAATTTATATGACAAAATGAGCCCCCTCATTTTGTTCCTTTCTAAATGAAATGTTTTAAGTTTTACCAGTTTGATTCATTCAAGATGCCTTCAGGTGTGTCACACTTTTGTTATAAGTAAGTCTGTTAGCGCTGTAGTTCTTTAGAACACTCTGGGAGACTGCAATAGAACACAGGGAATCAACTAACAGGCTGCTCTTGATGGATGTACATATTTTACTGAGAATGTCAGATTTTATTCTCACATGGCTGAGAAAGTTAGTGTGAATTTACAGAAAATATGCTCTTATTTTTGCTTCTGGAA
Organism: Calotriton arnoldi; assembly: GCA_963921515.1. Taxonomy (NCBI): domain Eukaryota; kingdom Metazoa; phylum Chordata; class Amphibia; order Caudata; family Salamandridae; genus Calotriton; species Calotriton arnoldi. The sequence continues at coordinate 667,220 of CAWUFW010009956.1, read as the reverse complement.
CACCTTCCAACCTCTGAGAGAAAATCATGAAAAAGCAGTTTTATCTCAAACATGATTAATGAAATCCCTTCAGAAGGTCAGCATTTTTCAAAGGGTAAAATCTCCTCGGAAGACACCACAATTCTTAAAATTAGTATGGTACCACCAACAAATGATTGTTACTGTAAACTAAAATCTGTTATCATCCTTTTTCTGACCCTCAAAACCTGCCATTCACTAGAGTGGATTTCAATGTGGCCCATGGCCCAGAGTCCTGTAACGGCTGCCACAGCATGTTGTGGCCATCCAGTATAGGGTAGGGTCCCATTGAGACACCTGCCCCCCTCACTCTCCCCCTAACCCCTCCGCGCACACACCCTTTGGGGTCTGGGTGTGCTCACTCTGCCCCTTACATATTTTTTTGAATTCATACGCAGGCAGGACACACGGACACAAAAACGCTTTTCCTATGTAACAGCTTACCGAACTATAACTACCCAGCGGCAACCGCCACTGGTTAGTGTGTGTGTGTGTGTATATATATATGTATATGTATATGTATGTGTATGTATATGTATGTATATGTATGTATATGTATATGTATGTATGTATATATATATGTGTATATATATATGTGTATATATATATATATATATATATATATATATATATATATATATATATATACATACATACACACACACTAAAACTTTTTGTCTCTTTTTGTATTGTATAACTTTGTTATATCCAATATTAAAAAAAACGTACTATGAGTTGTACTATCACCATGGTCAATGGAATCGTGCGGTGTACTTAAGACTGACTCTGCTGCATAATCATTGCTCTTAAATTAAAAAAAGGAACCTTCTTGAGTTATCTAGTATCAGACGGATCAAATAAAATGCAGAGAATTTTTTAGGCAGGTGAGAGGGATTCATGGACTTTGGCCTGCAGATACGGACCCCTTTTCCAGGAATTGTGTTCACCTTGCTGCTCTTTTTCTCTTGACTCCACAGAGCTGCTATTTCTTCTGGCACTGATGAAAGGGCTTCATAACAAAACAATTGCAGACACAGTATATCGAAATATAACCCTAAGTAGGAACTGACCAAAAAAAACAACCAAATAGGCAGTTGTTAGAACAGGGAGTTTGCCCTAGTTTTGCCACATGGCATACAAATATATTTTACTGAGTGTTTGAGTTAGCGTGTTACCTGGTGTATCATCATCATAAGTAGTCTTCTGGATTTTTGTCACTGCAGATCCTTAAACTCAGTGAAAGCAGTTGCAGCTCCTAGGTACTTAATACTGCTTTCAAGACATATAGCGACAATGGATTGGCACTGTTTGAAAAGGGAGACTGTCACCTACTAGGGAAGGACCTTGATCACCAGTCAGGAATCCACTCACAGAGCTACCGGGGCTGGAAAATGGGTTTGAGAACGCCCCCTGCCCTTGTAGTAGTCAAGCCTACTTCAGAAAGTGGAGGGGCTTATTGATTCAGGATCGTTATGACACAGTTTATGCTTTCTTTGATATAGTTAACAATGACACTTCTTTCTTGCTGTATTTGGCACTGAAGACACTGTTATGAATTTGTTTGCATAATTTCTGTTGGGACGATCTGTCATTGGTGCTGCTATATTTCTGCTCTATGAAGCTTTTGGTTTAGTGAACCCCATGCTCACTATGCCACTGGTTTCAAGCTAGCCTGGCTAAGGGGGGATACTTCGAAACTGGTCCAAGGATGCTTGTTTTCCGGTCCAGGGAGGACATGGCCTGGCAGTTTGGGCTGGACTGTTACCATGGGGAGCTGGGTCAAGTCTGATTTGCATATAGCTGGGTCCAAACTGGGGTGGCATGTGTAGGAAAGTGCCCCTTTTGCATGGTCGCCCCTACTTTTTGCCAATCTGTTGATGTACTTTGACTGAGTGTGCCCTGGGTGCCTGCCAACCAGGTACCCAGGGCCTATGTTCTTTCCCTAAATTGTACTGTTCTGAGCGCAAGAAAAATATCCTCCTGCATTAGGTTCTGAGGGGCAGTTGATTTTTCGTACACTACCACAGATTCCTATGCAGCGAGAGGGTGATGCTGAAGAGGTTGATGTTTTTCAGGAGGCTCTGTTAAGGCTAGAAAATAGGTTCAAACTAGCGGCTAGTGTGGCTTTGAACCGATTCAAGTTTTATACTAGGGCACAAGGAGCTGAAGAAGTTTCAATGAGTTTCTGACTGCTTTGCGAGGTTTGCCGTTACATTGCAATTTTGGAGTGATAACTGATGAAATGATCAGAGATCAAATAATAGTTCATGTGAAGTGTAGAAAAGTGCAAGAACAATTGTGGGTCATGGGGGATCCAAAACTGGAAGATGTGATTACTACAGCTAAAGCGTTAGAGCAATCTGAAAAATGGATGAAATCTGTGCATGCATCAGAGAAAGTTAATAAAGATGACACAGATGTGGTTTGTGCGTTAGGTGCGGATGGAGGTTCTAAAACCTGTGGAGAGGTTGTCAAGAAAAGATTTAATGAGTTCAATAGAAGTACTACTGATAGATATAACAGGTTTGAAGGTGAAAGGCATATGAAGGATGATAAATTGTCATGTTATCGCTGTGGTAGCGTGACTCACATTGCTTCCTCGCCCAGGTGTCCTGCTATTGGGAAGACGTGTGAAGTGTGGCAGAATTGGACATTTTGCCAGAGTTTGTCGTGATTTAAAAAAAAGTAGTAATCTGAGTATTAAGAGTAAGGTGTCCTATCTTGCATATGGAAGTGGGTGTGATGAATAGAAATTGGAACTTGTTAGCGAGTGTGTGAAGGAATGTGGAAGAGTCAGAGGGGAGGTTTTGCCTATTTCAGATGGTGTGGCGGAAAGTGTAGAGGAGGAGGCTAAAAATTCTCCTAGGTGTGTGGTGAATGTTAGAGGTGTTGATTTGGAGTTGATGGCGGATTCGGGATCGCCATGGACAATTATCACAACTGAGTATTTTCTTCATAAGTTTGAACATGTATGGAGTGTGAAGGATTTGAAACCTTCAGACATCGTTGTAGAGAGTTTTGATGGAAGTGTTATCGATATTGCTGGTTATGTAGATACTGATATCATGTTTAAAGGAAGAGAGGTGGTTATAAAGTTGTATGTGGCACCCAAAGGAGTGAATGTACTTGGTTGGAAGGATCAATGGAAATTGGGAATAATTCTTAATCCTAGAGACCGGGAACCAGTTTTGGTAGTAGAAGAAGGGAAGATTTGTAGGGGAATCGCGGAAAGTTTCCCTGAAGTTTTCACTGAAAAGTTGGGAAAACTGGAGGGTTATTCCCACAAGATCAAACTTAAGTTGCATGCTAAGCCTGTCGTACAGAAACTACGCAATCTGCCCATCAATGTGAGGGAAGAACTTAACAACATGCTGGTGGGAATGGTGAGTGAGGGTGTTATCGAAGAAATAGTCGTCTGAATGGGTGTCTCCAATTGTTTTGGCACGTAAACCTGACAATTCTTTGAGACTCTGTGTGGACTTGATAGCTGTGAATGCCAACATTGTGATAAACTGTCAGCCATTACCTAATATTAATGAGGTGATTTGCATGTTGGAAGGAGCCACAGTGTTCTCTACTTTGGATTTGAGGTCAGCCGAACACAAAATTGAGCTGACCGAGGATTCACGCCATCGAACTACATTTATTTATAACAGAAGTCTGCTTTTGAAGAGAATGCGCGGTGATTGAAAAAGAACTGTTGGCGTGTGTGTGAGCCATCGGACATTTTCGTAATTTCATTTGGGGCTCATGTTTTGTTCTCAAAACTGATTATAAACCCTTGGTGGGATTCTTTCTCCTGGTGGGGGTTGGAATGCCCCCAAGGACAAGGCGGAGGCTCTCGCAGCTGAATGGGCTGTGGCCTTGGCTCCGGCGTTATACCGTAATCACGCGGGTTGGGATGAAGACTCACCCCCCCCCCCACGATATTCCTTTACGGTCACTGCCTCAGCCACAACCCCAATATCCCATCAAGCGGGAAGCTAAAGGTCCCGTTTCCGACATTCTGACACAGTTAGAATATCAAGGAGTAATTGAAACATGCATATCACCCATGAACAACCCCCTTTTCGCGGTTTCTAAACCCGATGGATCGTACTGCCTAGTTTTGGATTACCGACATTTGAACTCTCATTGTCTGACCTTTGTGGTGCAAAATACACACAGTTCTGCGCTTGTAGACAGTCTTGTTCGTAAAAAATATAAAACGACCCTTGACCTATCCAATGGATTTTACACGCACAACTTGTCCTCGGAGTGCAGCCAATGGAGCGCTTTCACTTCCGGTGGTAAACAATTCAAATTCCAGCGTTTACCCATGGGCTACAAGAACAGTCCGGGTGTCTTCGCCGCCCGTGTTGTCTCTTTGTTGGACAGCATAGACCCAGATGCGTGTTCGTACGTCGACGATATTTATCTGACAGACGACGAGTTATGGCTGCATCTTTCCCGAGTGGACCGCATTATTCTTGAATTTGCGGTCTTCGGATACAAATTTAATTTTGCCAAATCTCACATTGCTGAATTTACCGTTTTGTTTTTGGGCTATGAGCTCAACAATGAAGGTAAGGGCTTAGCCCCCCATTTCTTGGAGAAATGCGCACTTTTGTGCCCTCCAACTACTCTGAAGAAGCTTCAGTCTTTGCTGGGTTTTCTAAACTTCGGGCGTACTTACATTCCCAAATATGCCCAGCGTATCAAGCCTCTTTATGCCTTGATACAACCTAACTTTCGAAGTCATGCTGGCTTCCCGAGCATTCCTCTATACTGCAATCTTTGCAGTCAGATCTACTTGAATCGAAATTCTTGTTGACTCGTCACAACCACACTAACCTGGTGATTAGAATCGTTCCAGGGGCAGTGAGTTTCACGTACTTAACATTTAACGAAGGTGACACAGTACCGATTGCATACAAGTCACATCTTTACACTTCAGCAGAAATGCGCTTTTCCTCTGTGGAGAAAGTTTTGACTGCAGTGCAAATGGCGATTCTAAAGGAACGCGCACTGGCACAGGGAAAACGTATTTTGGTGGTAACACCATATCCTGCCCTGGAGGCAGTGACTAGAGCGAGTGTTCCGAACTCTAAGACGTTGCACCCCCGTTGGATACAATGGGCTACATCTCTGACGTCTCCGGATGTCACGTTTATCTTTGATTCCTCTCTTCAGACACAGGAGTTTTTACAGTATGAATTTGTTCATCCTCCTCCTCTGTCCTTGCTACCACTTGAGGAGTACGAATGTATTATCTATACCGATGGTTCGGCACAACCGGCCACGGGTTTCAAGCATGCTTATGCAGCAGCATGTGCTATTGTTGCAGGTACCATGGTGAACGGTGAGTTCAAATCGACTGTAGTGCACACTCAGGCACTAGGAGACAGTACTGCACAATTGGCCGAGCTGCGTGCTTTGGTGGTCGCACTTGAGTTCGCTAATCCAGACGTGACAACCCTTATTGTATGCGATTCTTACTACTGTGTTCAGTCTTTCAATGACAATCTTTTGGTCGCAAAACGACTATAGAGATGCAAAAGGCAGCACAATTAAGCATAAGATGCTTTGGGTTCGAGTGGCAGATCTTAAACAACGTCTGCCTCTCACACAGGTGATTCACACTCTTGGCCACCAGCCTGTGGGCGCACACGCTGTCGGTAACGGTTTGGCAGATGAAGCTGCCAAATCAGCAGTAGCCACGTGCTCAGTCGCAGCAGTTACAAGATCCATGACTAAAATAGATAATGATATTTTGGCAGCTACAACAAAGGAAGGTGCTAATTACTCATGGGGTTTCCCTTCCAAATACTCTTATCAAGTAGGTCCCGATCAGGTTCCTTACGTAAACATTCCAGACGTTGGTGATCGGCTGATTCCCAATGCGGACCGCAGACTTTCCTTGATAACGGCCGCACACGAAGGCTTGGCTTTGGCCCATGCTGGCGTGTCTGCGACGGTTTCTATCTTGCAGCAGCGTTACTGGTGGCGTGGTTTATATAAACAGACCCGTACTTATGTGCTTTCTTGTGACGTTTGTCAGCAAATTAAGCCTTCAACGGTTACACGACCACCACAAACACCGCTCTGCATATCTAACAGACCTTTTGCGTGTGTTTACCTGGATCACTGCGGTCCATTTTCTTCTGACACTGCATACAAGTACATCTTAGTTGCAGTAGACTCGTGCACACGTTTCATCTGGGTTTGGCCACAACGGAGTGCTGACGCTCGAAATGTCATAAGGGATTTGCGTGTCTTTGTGGGAATTTTTGCCTCTGGCACCTTCCATTCTTACCAAGGTCCGGCGTTCGCCTCTAAGGCGTACAAGGACGCAATGGGGTCACTGGGGGTGCGGGTGAAATTTTCGTCTCCATATCGGCCTGAGGGCAATTCAATTGTTGAACGATTGAACCGTGACTTAAAGCAATCCTTGACAGCTAGAGTTTTAGGTACTGGCAGGAACTGGCTGGCCCACTTGTATAGCGTGCAACGTGCACTTAATAATCTCCCTAGAAGACCTCTGGGTGGGCGGACCCCATACGAAATGCTCTTTGGCATCCAAATGTTTGTGCCTGACCTTGATGGTCTAGACATGGCGGCGCAATCCGCAATCTTTGATGTAGATAACCATTCTACTATGTTGCAGGACTTACAAGTAGCCCGTGACAAACTTGGAAACGAACATTTACCTTCAGCCACCGACGCTGCGCTGCAGATACCGGTTGCCGGCTGGCTTCCAAAGGTTGGAGATCTGGTCCGAGAGAAGGTGGAGAACAAAAAGGAATTTGGCCCCTCTTATCGTGCACCGGTTCCAGTCCTTTGCCTGAAGGGTACTCGTACAGTCATCTTACCACCGCTTCCTGGTCGCAAAGACAACAGATACATCTCAGTGGACAATGTCAAGCTACAACATCTGGCCGATCCTGAATAGTGTAACACCAGCGGTCTCCTGTCCAGCCATTTCTAGGACACATGTTTGTGGCCCTCCAGCCCGTACGGTCACGGATGTTGCCATTGAGACGGTAGATGTGCCTGATCGCCTGCTCGACTACCCGGATTCCCCCTGCAACGAGGAGACCGAGTACACATACCCTGCCAACGAGTCGGTGGCTCACCTACCAACAACGCCACTGAGCCCAACCCGTTATTCCTTTGATTCAGCTTCTATCTCATCACTTATCCCGTCCAGATTCAGTGTTTTTATCTCCTGGTTCAGAGACAATTTTTTGATCCCACCATGGACATACCTCTGGTTGGTACTATTCCTGATTTTTCTGTTCATGTCCATTGGCTTTGTCACAGTTTTTTTTCTACTCATCAATGGTCACTATTTACCAGAACGCTCTGCTGTGAACTGTGTTGCTGGAACTTTGGCTCCGCATTCTTCTTCTCACATCATGAAGCGTGACCACACATTTGTGAACATTTCAGCTTTCCCAGTAGCGGATGGCATCGTATGGGATGCGGTAAACTTCCAAATTCATGGACCCACCGAAATTATTAATGTACCAAATGTCCTTCGAGTTTCAATGGGTGATGTCGTTAAAAGTAATATTCATTCTGATGATTGCGATGTACATGCAGTCGAATCGTTATGTTCGAGGCATGTGAGCTGCAGAGCTCACACTGTGCATTAGATCGCCATCTGGTGTTGGGCTCGGATGCCTGCACTTTGTTGTTGTCTTCGAAGAAGTCTTTTGTAGTCATGTGATAGGTGACTCCTCCTTTGGACAATAGTGCGCATGGGCATCGACTCCATCCTCAGATTGTTTTTTTCCGCCATCGGGTTCGGATGCAACTTTCGACACTCCGGTTCGAAACTTTACTTCTACTGTTTTTTCATACTTGAAAACTTCTACAACTTCTATCGATATCCACATCTCGACGCGTCTCTTCTTCGATCCCCTTTCCAGCCGTCGACGCGGGCCGCCGGGCCCATCGACACCGTAAGGCCTACAGCTAATGGAAAGGACGCCCTTCCGGAAATGCCCCCAGTGTGGAGCAAAGTTCCCCCACAGTGACCATCACAAAGTCTGTAACCTGTGCCTCTCGCCCGACCACAACGAGGCCACCTGCCCAGCTTGCGCCTCCTTCCGCTCGAAGAAGACTATTCGGGATCGTCGAGCTCGAAGACACGTTATGGCGCAGCGGTCCGCTCCAGAACCTGTCGACATCTTCAACGAGGGCCCCGATGTCCCGGAGGAAGATTCCGAGGAACTAACCATTGTGTCGGAGGCAGAGGACTCAGACGGTTCCATCACTCCTGGGCAACGAGTGAATACTACTGCCCCTGCCCCAACCCCCCCATCAAAACAGAAGGCACCGGTCAAGACTTCGCCTGCTGGCCCCAGTCGCGACCGAAAACATGCTTTGGACGACACGCCTTCCGGCTCGGCACCGAAGAAAAGACTAAAGCCTTCCAGTTCCTCGGCACCGACCAAGCCGCATGTATCAGTTCCACCGGCACCTTCGGCGCCGAAGCCAAAGGAACACTCGGCTCCGAAATCCACCTCGGTCCCAAAACCCGCCTCCAAGCATGCGGATAAGTCGGCGTCGAAACCAAGGCTCCACGACACAGCCCCTAAGCCAAAGCTGTCGGAGCCGATTGCCAAGTCGAAGGACTCTTCCACGCCTTCTAAGGCCAAAGAGCACACAAAGCAGCCATCACCGCGCTCGGAACCGAAAAAGTCGGCACCAAAGCCAAATCTCCAGGAGGAGGAACTGTTTCAACCGGATCCTATCGATCCTAAACAACATAAACTCTACATTAACCCTAAAACTGGACATGTCACTACTGTGCCACGCCACAAGCCCGTCACTGTCAAAAAGAAGGACTCTGCTACTTCCCTATGCCTCCTTCTTCCCCTGTCCTTCCACCTAACACCCCTCCTCGCTACATCCCTGTTACACCGCCTCAGCCTGTAACATCTCCACCACATGACTATCAGGACGACATGGGGATGGTGGTGACCCTGATGACGTATTCCCAGACGACCCACCACAGGACGATTGGGGCTACAATGATCCCATAGATCTTCCAGACCTCCCAAGCCCTCCACCATATCCCACAAAACCATCTCTCCCAGATGATAACATTGGTTTTGGGCAACTTATTCACAGGGCTGCTGTCTTTCATGGGGTACATATACACACCAACCCACCAGAGGAAGATTTCCTCTTAGATACCTTCGAACAGTCTCAAAGAACTGTACAGACTTTGCCCATGATTAAAGGAGTCATCAAACATGCTCCTGAAATATTTAAAGATCCTGTACGGGCCAGGATTCTTAACCCTAGGATCGACAAAAAATATAGACCTGCCCCTGATGACCCTGCCTACATCAAAGGCCAGCTCCCTCTTGACTCCTTGGTCGTCTCCAATGCTCGTAAACGAGCTAATTCTCGGACTTCAGGGGACGCTCCGCCCCCTGATAAGGAGTCAACATTTTTGGATGCCTCTGGCAAACGAGTGGCTGCGCAGGCCACCAATCACTGGCGCATAGCCAACACCCAGGCACTGCTGGCAAGATACGATAGGGCCCACTATGACCAGCTAGAAACCCTATTGCAACACCTACCTGACCAGTACAAGACGCAGGCAAATGATCTCATTCAGGAGGGCAAATTAATCTCCAATGCGTCCATTAAGTGCGCCCTTGATGCGGCCGACACCGCCGCCAGGTCTGTCAACACCAGCGTACTCATTAGAAGGCATGCCTGGTTACGCATTTCAGGCTTCAAGCCAGAAGTTCAAACCACCATTTTAAACCAGCAGTTTAATCAGAACCAACTCTTTGGTCCGGCTGTAGACACCGCACTTGAAAAAATGAAGAAGGACACTGACACTGCCAAATCAATGGGAGCATTGCAGTCTCCACAACAACGTGGCTCCTTTCGCCGCTCCTTCTACAGAGGAGGCTCTAGGAACACCAACAAAGACAATTCCTCTTCTTACAGAAACACCACCCAAACATCTCCCAATAGAGGATACTTTAGAGGTGGTTACCGAGGCAACAACAGTAAGGGCAGAGGCCGAGATAGTACCAACACCCATACCTCCCCCACTCCTAAACAGTGACTTCCTCCACTTCCCCCGACCATTCCACTCCTGTGGGGGACGACTAGCACAGTTCCTACCTGTCTGGAACTCCATTACAACAGACAAGTGGGTGACACAAATTATCCAACATGGTTACTGCCTAGAACTAACAGCTGCCCCCCAACATACCACCCAAGCAGCGTCCAATGTCCGCAGACCATCTTATACTTTTAAAGCAAGAAGTTCTTTCCCTGCTTCAAAAGCACGCCATAGAGCCAGTCCCTCTACTACACCAGGGCACAGGGGTTTACTCCCTGTATTTCCTAATCCCCAAAAAGATGGGACTCTAAGGCCTATTCTAGACCTCAGACCCCTCAATCAGTATATACATTCGGATCATTTTCACATGATCACTCTCCAGCAAGTGCTTCCTTACTACAACAAGAAGACTTCCTTGCCACACTAGACCTCAAGGACGCCTACTTCCACATTCCCATACATCCTGCTCACAGGAAGTATCTAAGGTTCGTACTCGATGGACAGCACTACCAGTTCAAAGTACTTCCATTCGGAGTCACCACTGCTCCAAGAGTGTTTACCAAATGCCTTGCAGTAGTAGCAGCACACCTACGAAGACAGCAAATACATGTCTTCCCATACCTGGACGACTGGCTCATCAAAGCCACATCATTCAACCAGTGTGTCCAACACACTCATCAAACTATACAAACACTACACAACTTGGGGTTCACAATCAACTACACCAAGTCGCACCTCCAACCATCCCATATACATCAATATCTAGGAGCCACAATAAACACTTCCACAGCTCTAGCTTATCCCAGCCCAGCCAGGATAGCCAGTATACAAACCCTCATCACCAGGTTTCAAATACAACACTCTCTCCCAGCCAGAGTGTTCATGCAACTAATCGGCATGATGGCATCTTGCATTTTCATCGTCCCTCATGCAAAACTTCAAATGCGTCCCCTACAAGAGTGTCTAGCGCACCAATGGAACCAGGCTCACGGACAACTTACAGATCTGGTGTTGGTGGACAGCCGCACACATCGCTCTCTGCATTGGTGGAACACAAAAATGTGTCCAAAGGGCGGCCGTTCCTAGAGCCTTTTCCACAAATAGTACTGACAACGGACGCATCACTCACAGGATGGGGAGCACACCTGTTAGGTCATACAACACAAGGCAAGTGGACCACTCAACAAAAGCTGCTCCACATCAATCATCTGGAGTTACTAGCTATATTCCTAGCTCTCAAATCCTTTCAACTCCACGTACAAAACAAGGCTGTCCTGATCCGAACAGACAACATCACAGCCATGTACTACATACAAAAACAGGGGGACACACTCTCCACAACTGTCCCAACTGGCACAGGACATTTGGAGGTGGGCCATTCCACAGAACATATACCTTCTAGCAGAACACCTACCAGGAGTTCACAATCAGATTGCCGATCTGTTAAGTCGACAGATACAACAGATTCACGAATGGGAACTACATCCACAAGTTCTTCTACCTTTTTTCCAGATGTGGGGCCAGCCAGACATAGATCTGTTCGCCACACACCAAAACGCAAAATGCCCAACCTTCGCCGCCAGGTTTCCACACCCGCAGTCCAAGGGCAATGCGATATGGATGAACTGGTCCGGCAGATTTGCGTACGCTTTTCCACCACTACCACTCATTCCACTTGTGGTACGCAAGCTCCGACAACAGTCTCTAAAAATAATCCTAGTAGCTCCCACATGGGCACGCCAACCGTGGTTCACCACACTGCTGGAACTATCAGTAGTCCCATATCAAAAACTACACCTCTCCCCATCAATGCTAACGCAGAGCCATGGAGAGATAAGGCACCCAGATCCATCCCAACTGAACCTTGCGATCTGGCTCCTGAAGTCCTAGAATTCGGTTACCTTAACCTACCGCCAGACTGTATGAACATTATTAAAGAGGCTAGACGCCCTACTACCAGAGCTTGCTATGCAGCAAAATGGAAAAGATTTGCTATTTACTGCACTAACAATAATATCCAGCCATTACAGGCCTCCACGCAAAACATCATTTGCTACTTACTACATTTCAAAGATGTAATCTTGCATACTCATCCATACGTCTGCATCTAGCAGCCCTTGCTGCTTCCCTACAGAACAGGCAACACTTATCACTCTTTAGAGTCCCAGCCATTAAAGCCTTTATGGAAGGCCTTAAACGGATCATACCTCCCAGATTACCACCTTCCCCATTGTGGAATCTTAACATAGTACTTACTAGGCTCATGGGACCACCATTTGAACCCCTGCATAAATGTGAACTTCAATTCCTTACATGGAAAGTCGCGTTCCTAATTGCAATCACCTCTCTCAGGAGAGTGAGTGAGATCCAGGCTTTAACTATACAAGAGCCCTTCTTACAAATACATCATAACAAAATAGTTCTCAGGACAAACCCAAAATTCCTTCCTAAAGTAATTTCGCCTTTCCACCTTAACCAATCTGTAGAACTACCCGTGTTTTTTCAAAACCCAGATTCTGTAGCAGAAAGAGCTCTCCACACCCTGGATGTCAAAAGAGCCCTAATGTATTACATTGACAGAACCAAGTCATTTCGCAAAACAAAACAATTGTTTGTAGCTTTCTCTCCACCACATAAAGGGTAACCCCATCTCAAAAGCTGGGATTGCAAGGTGGATCGTTAAATGTATCCAAATATGCTACCAAAAAGCCAAACGCACATTATCAATTCCCCCTAGAGCGCACTCAACACGCAAACTAGGGGCTTCCATGGCATTCTTAGGGAACATCCCCCTAAAAGACATATGTAAGGCAGCCACATGGTCTACAACACACACCTTCACTAAACACTATTGTGTTGATGTGCAAGCCAAGCAACAAGCTTCTGTGGGCCAAGCTGTCCTTAGAACACTTTTTCAAACTACTTCAACACATACAGGTGACCACCGCTAGGGGAGATACTGCTGTACAGTCTATGCACAGTGTGAGCTCTGCAGCTCACATGCCTCGAACGGAAAATGCTACTTGCCAGTATGCATCTGTTCTTGGCATGTAGAGCTGCAGATCCTCACACGCCCACCCACCCCCCCGGGACCTGTATGTGTTCCAGTCCTAACTTATTTAGATATACACACATGGACATCTTTTTCTACTAACTCCATCACTCCCCATTATGGCGAAAAACAATCTGAGGATGGAGTCGATGCCCATGTGCACTATTGTCCAAAGGAGGAGTCACCTATCACATGACTACAAAAGACTTCTTCGAAGACAACAACAAAGTGCAAGCATCCGAGCCCAACACCAGATGGCGATCTAATGCACAGTGTGAGGATCTGCAGCTCTACATGCCAAGAACAGATGCATACTGGTAAGTAGCATTTTCCTTACTGATTTGAAATATTATGCTGCTTTTAATGCTGAAGATTTGTATATGAATTCTGCAATGTATGCCGATTTGTATTGTTACCAGCATTGGGGCAACCACTTTCTCCATAAACCAAGTACTCTGCGGGGTTCCTTTAATTACACCCAATGGGAACATTGTCCGACCCCTTTGCCAGGTAGCTCCCACACACTTAAAAGTAAGTTTACTTATTTTACAGACTTTGATAGATCAAACCCTGGGTCCTATTATTTTAAATTAAATATTTCGTCCAATCAGAAGATCATGTTGACCCACACCAAGTTGCTATATTCGGGCTCCTTTTTGAACGCCTTAGCGGTGGGTGGTTATGACCACTGGAAGGACACCATTGACTTAAAATCTATCTGGGGCACCAAATCATGGCAGGTGCAAGGCAAGGAAGCCTTGCACCCTGCTTGCCTAATCCCAGCACAAATTTTATTTTTAAATCATACCATCTATCAAACGACCTGTTGGGGTTTGGCTACTTCTAAACAATTGAATGCACCCTCCATTCCCGCATTGTCTTCCACTCCCAACGACAGCTTGCGTTTTAATGTTTCCCTGGCCGATTTGCAAGCGTTGTTTCAGAACAATTCGTTTAATGTCTCTACGTTTGTTCAGTCACCCTGGTAGGCTTGGCCAACGGCATCAAATGCCTGCCAAATGCGTTTTCATGATTCGGTTCCTGGTTACAAACAGGATAGACCGGATCCAAGGTTTTCTGACTCTCGTACTGTTACAACATATTCTGTTGGTAAATTGTGTAAACAGTGGTTGCAGCACTCTTCCTTAGATTCTGTGAAACAACATTTATCCCGACTTACAGGCAACATTGATCTGTCCGATTTTGTTCTGGGGCCTCGTGGTCCTCGACCTAAGAGATTCATTTATGAAACCTACAATGAACTCTGGAAGCTTTCACAAATTGAAGCTGCCTCCCGTCTTCGGGAGATTGATCAAGCAAATTTAGAAAAGGTGCTTGCTGTTGTTGACAATAGTATTAATACCCTGTCTTCCCGCATTTACACATTAGAGAATATTGATTCCTCTGTTGTTGATATTGTACAAGATGATGTTTCTGTGTTATATCATGGTCAGAATCAGTTGCGTTCAGTGATGCAGTTTGCATGGACGTTGCAAACGCTTAAAATGGGGAAAGTTCCTTGGCATCTTTTGAACACCTCTGCCTTGTTCTTGCCGTTTAATTTAACTGAGAAACGGCAATTCATGTCCATGAAAGATGCAACATACACTCTCTTACATATCGAAAAGATAGAGCCCATACCATTCTCTGTGGCGGAATTGGATTCTGCAGTGTGGCTAGTTCACGGGGTTATTGCTTTGCCTTTTTCTTTATTTGAGTTCAGTTCCTGCATGAAACATTATCCTGTTGGCCGTTTTCAGCCTCTAGGCAGTGCCTTCTTGCATAAACTTTGGTCCCTGCCTTTCCTATATAGATGTCTTAGGGACGGAAAGGAAGTTTTTCTCACAGGAGGGTGATGCGATTCTACTGTGGGTCATTCCCTAATTTGTAAGAACATTAAATTGCACGGGGCTTGTAACGTTTCGGCTCCGACTCTTGCTTGTGTTTTGAAGGGCGTCCCTGCTCCTGCTATATCTCCTACTTTTACTGTGCTTGCAAATGGTAGCTATCTCCTTCTGAATAATCAGGACTGCTTTGGAATGCTGGCTGGCATACCCTATATTGTTACTGTTTCCCACCGGGTTGTGTGCTGTAAAAATGTGCTTTTTCCTCCCCCGCACAACATCATAGATAGTTCCATTTGGCCTTCCATTCCGACTTTGAAGGCGGATTTCAATAAATTGAGCAGAATAAAGGCGCTATTATTAAACCAGGAGGTTACGCTCCCGTCCGCTCGGGAGACATTCATCCTCCAAGTGGCTAGTACCCACAGTGAAATACAGGCCCTGTTGAACACAAACCTCCCATAACATTTCGGTGAGCTGATTCACCGTGTTTTCAATGCATCACGCACCGAAGGTCTTGTGCACTTTTTTAAAGTTGTGGGCTCTGGCCTTGTCACTTCCTTTCAAACTATCTTTGGTGTAATACCGGCTTTTATTCATTCCATTTTTTCCAGCGTCTTTGGCGGCTTTCCGTTGATCCTCGCCTTAGCTGCTGGTATATTGCTTTTGGTCTGTTTGCTGCGCAATGGCTGCACTTCCTGGGGCCCTCCTCGAACAAGGCCAACTCCGGATGCTCGGTGAACGCATCCTCGCCGGTTTCGGCATCCTGCCTTTGGCGACACTTAGTGTGTCCTATAGACTTTCTTTTCGCTTTGCGTATTTCACTTGCGTGCAACCTGTGATGTCTTGCATCCAATGTCCTTTCTCGTGGTCCTTGGATTATTGCCTCTCCAATCCGTCTCTGTCTGACCCAGATTTTGTCCAGTTGGTGGGTCCCTTAGAGGCCCATGAACGGGACTGTTCAAGTGATGGCTTAATGGCGCGTGCGGCTGCACTTGGAGTCTTGGCGCAATGGGATGTCTGGGCGGCTGCTGAGACTCTCCTACAACAAAGTTATATTTAGTATCACGCAAGTTGTCCCGCAAGGCTGTTCACTACTCCCTCTTGCGAGGAACATGGATGCAGTTTTGATTTATTGAACTGGATGGCGTCTCTTTTTTCGGACGGCTCCAACGATGTCCTCTTGGAAGGTGTGGCGTTTTTCTGCACTTACACTTTCTTGGATTAGGGGGCCTACGCTTTCCGTGTCCTGCATCTCTGGATTGTTTGTTGGCCCTTTTTGGATTTTTTTTTAATTTTTTTTTTATAGTCCTTCATTGGGGATTTTTTCTACGCGGATGTTTCCGCATTCTGCTCCATCTATTTGAACTCTGTCTTCGGCCTCTGTCTTCGCCAATGGACTGACCAGGGGAGGGTGTCATGTGGTTTGTGGCCTCATGGTCTGCATTGCTAAGTTGGCCTAAGCCTGGCTGCCATGATGTCTTTTTTGCGCACGTTACTTTGTGACTTTGTTTTTCCAGCCTCTGCTTGTGCCAGGCTAGATTAGACCTGTCTGCCTTTCACCTTTTCTCCTTTTCCCTGTGGGTTTCGTCTGCACAACATGTACAAGGTCGAAAAACAACGTCCCTTGTTCTTGCTGATCTGGCCAGTCCCTCGCACTTAGACATAACACTAAGTACAGCTGCACTGGAGAAATTTGTGTGCTTTTAATATTGTGATCTCGCTGTTTGAGGCACTCAGAGAAAAACCTTTCCAGAGAGAAGAGCTGTGCTTGTCTGATGATGTAAACCTTGCATCTAGATATTGAGGTATGAGGGTTCGCCTGACAACGCCCAGAGGTCTTCTATTTTTATAATAAACTAGTTAGTAGCCCGGGGAGGGTGGTAAGGTCATTTAGCCCTATATCCACTGCCTTATGACATGCTTTCCCCGTTTGTATTTTATGGAATTGTAACTATGCTTATTATTTTATCATTATGCATTCTGCTGATAGTACTGGCACGTGTACTGTATCTTAGAGCACGATAGTTGAAATAAACATTTTAAACTATACAGTGTCTCTTATTACGCACGTTGTGGACCGGTATGAGTGGGTTATGAAAGGGTGTTCTTTCTCCCGCGAGTCCTGAGAGCGAGAGATACCGTGTTCTGGGTTGTCTAATCATTGGTAGCATCGCTGCTAATGAGACGCTAAAGCTAGTCGGATTGGGATTGTGGGTACTAAGGTGCATGGTTGGTTCACCACTATACTCCGAGGTCCTTTTATCCTGTGCATAGCTCTGTGTATGTGCAGAATCCCTACAACAGTACTGGAAGTTTGTCATTACGAACTCCACACCACCATAATGGCTTTACCGAAAATTGTGAAGTTTGGTATCAAACTTCTCAGCACATTAAACCCACACTGATGCCAGTGTGGGATTTAATGAAAAATTGACTCAGATGGCATCTTAGAGATCCCCCTGTAAAACGACCTAAGTCTAGTGTCTTGGCTGAGTGGCTGCTCGCCAGCTGCCACCACCAGACATCTGAATCCCTGGGTCAAGAGCCTGCCGCTCTCGGGCTCCTGAAACAATGCACATCCTGGGACGAGGTGCCAAGCCTCCTCCCCCAGGATGGGCAGGGTCCACGAAGGGGAAGCTTGAAAGGCTTGCCGCCTTTGTGAGCTACCCCAGCCATTTGCTGCTCCCAGCATCCGGCTCCCCCCGGTTCTGACTCCCACTTTGGGCGGGAGAATATGTGGGAAAACCAAGTTAGGAGGAGAGGTGTGCCCACATTTGCCGACCCCACCCCTCAGGTGGGGGACGTGAGGTGAAACAGAACTCTGTCTCCGCCATCTTGCAGCTGGGGGGACCCAGCCAACCAGAGTGAGGCATATGCCCCCCTCCCACTGGAGGGTGGCATAATAGGGGGTGTACCCACCCCAAGGAAGCGACCCATTGGTCCCGACCTGTACCTACTTGCAACGCCTCTAAATTTAGTATTGAGGGGCAACCCTAAACCTTGCCTCCTCAGACAATAAGAGAGAAAAAGAAGGACCGAAGAAGCCATGCTGAACTAAGAAGAGAACGCCCACTGACTTGACCCTGGCCCTACCGACCTGTCCCCACCTCGAACCTGCTCCAGCGAAATCCCGGCGTGTTCTGAAGTCAGCAGCCCCCAAGAACCCGGAGGACCTGCCTTGCCTTCCCAAACAAAGACTTTGTCTCCCGTGAGCACTGGATTTGCTGACCCACAGACTCTGGCTCCGGCCAAATCCACTAGTCACACCACTCTGCACCTGACGTCCACAGCTCGAGTTAGAGTGGCCCAACACTACGAGGAGGTCTCCCGGCAATCCTGACCTGAGATCTAGTGATCTCTGACCTGGTTCGAATCTCCAATCAACGCCTGCAGCCCCTTTCTGGAGGACCCCTCCGACCGGAGCTGGTAAGAAAAACCAGACTCCTAAAGACACCCCTGCACCCAACGTGCCACGGCCTTGGGTGGCCCAACCGATGGTGTCCCAGCATCCCCAGGCATCCCAACTTACCTCTCCAACCGGTGGTCACATCCAGAAGATCTTTGTCCCAGAGCCTGCAGTGTTTGTAGCAACGGAGAATCCCCATTGAAATCAACAGGGCACCCGACGCCAAAGCAGCACCCTGCACCCAGCCGCCACTGTGCCTCTGCGGGTGCACTTTGTGTGCTACCACAGATCCCACTTTGCTCTGAGCCTAATACCAGGAGCTTTGCTCCCACAACCTTGTGGCCTACTCGTGAGCAGCCACCAACCGGAGGCCCCTTTTCCCCCTTTGGATAACATTGGGACTCAGCACTCTGCACCCGGCCGCCCTAGTGTCGCTGAGGGTGTTCTGAGAGTGCATCCTCGACCCTGGGGAAACCCTGGTTCTAACCCCTGAAGCCCAACTCCCACAAACAAATACTAACCTGTAAACCGATAACTTTATGTTTGAGGCATTTGAGTTGTAGATCACATGCTTTGCATATTCCTGCCATCTAGTGTTGGGTCCGGATGTTTGCAGTTTGTTTTTCTCCGAAGACTTTTCCAGTCACAAGGTAGGTGACTCCTCCTTTCGGTGATAGTGCGCATGGGCATCGACTCCATTGTTAGATTGTTTTTTTCCGCCATCTGGTTTGGCCGTGAATTGATGCTCTCCGGTTCGACACCGTTTCTTCGGTTTTCCTCGGTGCGGAAGACACTTATCCACAACGGTATTGTTTTCGATCGCGTATCCCATTTTCCGTGTATCGTATTTACTTCTAAAAAAAAAACCCTCTTTCGATCGGGAAGCTCGTGGAAGGCCATCGGGCCTACCCGCGTCTGTCCACCTTGCAGTCGGTGGAACGGACTCCATTCAAATTCTGCCCTCGGTGCCACACGAAGTTTCCACGCACCGACTCATACGAAGTGTGCAACCTGTGCTAGTCTCCGGAGGACAGGACTGCGACGCATGCAAGGCTTTCCGCTCCAAGAAGACGCTTCGCGACCATCGGGCTCGACGTCGCGACATGCAGAGCCAACACGCAAGTTCCATTCCGGACCTCTTCGGAAAGGATTCGGAACAAGAAGCCGAAGACGCCATGGGAGCCGAAGAAGAACAGGATCCCATCTCCCTCTCCGACTACGGCTCCGAGGGGGGACGACGAAATCCCGCAAGGGCAGCGTACCGTGAGTACAGATCCTCCCTTGCCCCAAAGTCCACCTCAGTCCAAGAAGAAGGCTCCGGTCCAACCCTCGCCTCCGGGCCACCGTCGGCACCAAGAACATGTTTCCGACGCCCCGCCCTCCGGCTCAGCACCAAAACACACCCAAAAGCCTTCCGGCTCCGAGCCGAGCCACCCGAAAATGTGCTTCGATCCGAAACCTTCGGGATCGAAGTCGAAGCCAGGCTCCGGCCCGCCCCCTTCGACACCGAAAGCACTTTCGGATCCGAAATCATCAGGATCCAAAACCTCAGCAACAAAACCATCGGCACTGAAACGTTCAGCATCGAAACAACCGAAAGTGCCGATTCCATCTCAAGAACAACATTTCGATTCTCCGCCTACCAAACCGGATCCCAAATCGAGACAGTTGTACATCCATCCAACTACTGGACATATCACCACAAAAGTGACCCTTAAAAGGAAACCTGACATAGAGGAGACCTACCACATTCCTTTAAAGAGGAAGAATGTCGTGACTAATCCTTCTCCTCCTCCTCTTCCATCTCCTCCTTCTCCTCAGCCCCAATCTTTAATGATTTCACCTGAAGATCAGGATGATGAGGATGGGGATAGGGATAGGGATTGGGCTGGGGACAATGCACCATTAATCCCAAACCCATGGGCAGATTATAATACCGACTCTCCCACAGGAAATGATCCTGACCTGCACCCTACCAAGCCCTCTCCACCGGACGACAGCGTAGGTTACATAGAACTGCTGGGTAGAGCTGCCAACTACCATGGCGTACAGCTGCACAAAGAATCCCTTGAAGAGGATTTCCTTTTTGAAACACTTAGCAGCATACAAAAGTCATTGCACACACTCCCCATGCTCAAGGGTATGATCATGCTCGTTGATGACATATTTAATGACCCCGTCAGGGCCCGTATCCTTACCCCTAGGGTAGATAAAGTACAAGCCAGCACCAGCTGACCCAGCGTACATAAAAGGACAATTACCATTGGACTCCCTAGTGGTGTCCAACGCACATAAAAGGGCCAACTCCCAAACTGCAGGGGATGCTCCACCCCCAGATAAAGAATCTAAGCTTATTGGCGCTTTGGGGAAAAGGGTAGCCTCTCAGGCAGCAAACTTCTGGCGCATCTCAAACACGCAAGCGCTGCTCGCAAGGTATGACAGGGTGCATTGGGACGAGATGGAGCAGTTGCTCCAATTTCTGGCCCATGAACATAAATCTAAAGCGCAAGACCTAGTGAGGGAAGGACAGCTCATTTCAAATAATGCAATCAGGTGCTCCCTAGATGCTGCAGACACTGCTGCTAGAGCTGTAAACACCAGTGTCCTTTTAAGAAGGCACGCCAGGCTACGTATCTCTGGTTTCAAACCTGAAGTTCAGACTTCCATACTGAACACACCCTTTGACAAAGAACACCACTTTGGCCCTGTTAGAAATAGGGGTCTCTAGTTGGCAGAGGTAGGTACCTTTTTCCAAATAGGGACTCTTGCTTCTAGTCAGGGTAAGGGGGATACACACTTTAGATAACCCCTGCTCACCCCCTTGGTAGCTCGGCACGAGCAGACAGGCTTATCCCAAAGGCAATGTGTAAAGTATGTTATGTTATGTTACTATGACTTGTAGAGCGCTACAGCTGCCCCAGCAAAGGGGCGTCCCGGCGCTAAAACCAAAAAGACTGACATAAGCAGATGGAGCGGACACGAACTATGGTGCAGGGAAAAGCAGCGTCTTGATGGCGTTCCTGAATTCTAAATAGTTACTAAGGCCACGAATATGCGCAGGAAGTGAGTTCCAAGGGATGGCCGCTCTACTACGAAAGGAGCGGCCACCAGCACGAACTCTTCGTGTCCGGGGAACCACCACCAAATGCTGACCCTGTGAGCGGAGATGTCGTGAGGGGACATATGGCAAGAGGAGGTTGGCCAAAATAGAGGGGGTGGTCAGTTTCAGAGCTTTAAAGGCGATGCATAAGGCTTTAAATTCAATACGCCTGGCTACAGGTAACAAATGAAGACGTCGAATGGCCTCAGACACAGAGCAAGGTTTGCGCAAACCTAAAAGGGTTCTTGCTGCCGCGTTCTGTGCCCTTTGTAGCCTCCGAATCTCCACCTTATTGGACCCCAGATAGAGAGAACAGGCATAATCAAGTCTGGACAGTACAGACGCCTGAATGATAACCTGACGCGTAGGTGCATCGAAGAAGCACTACAGGGGTCTAAGCCCCCGTAGGAGTCCAAAACGGGTCCCTGCCGTCTTTTTTGTTTGGACTCGATAGTTAAGAGATGAGTCCAGCCATACCCCTAGATTTTTCACTGCCTGCTTGGGAGAGGGGGCCCTGCCCAGGCTATCTGGCCACCACAGTTCACTCCACTGACCATGGTCCTTTCCCACTAACAATACCTCTGACTTGTTAGAATTCAGCTAGAGACAGTTGGTGGTCATCCACCCGGCCACTGCCGCAAGGTCGCCCTGAAACTTGAGGGCGTCCCGCTCGGTGTTATTCGAAAGTGCCACCACCAAATGTGTATCGTCAGCGTAGGAGACCATGGTCAGACCCCTGATAGTGGCTACTGCAGCCAGCGGTTGGACATAGATATTAAATAGCAGGGGGCTAAGGGAGGAACCCTGTGGCACCCCTTGTTTAACAGAGTGTTCGCCGGAGGCAAACGGGGGGCAATAACCGAAAATGACCTCTCATTGAGGAATGAGGCAAGCCACTCCAGGGCCGAGCCAGTAATTCCAGCTTCCTCCAGGCGTCTCAGCAGTATGTCATGAGACACAGTGTCAACGCGGCGCCGGATCCAACAGGATCAGCGCCGACGTTTGCCCAGCATCCAATGCTGGCCAGAGATGTTCTGTCATGGCCAGGAGGGCGGACTCCGTGCTGTGACCAGGTCGAAAGCCGTTCTGGGAGGGGTCCAATATGTTATTCAAGGTCAGGAAATCCGACAGGAGGGAGTTCACATATGCCATATGTATTTGTTCCAACACTCACAGTAACCCAGTGATGAAACCACAAATGGACACCACACCGGTTTAGAAAAATAAAGTATCTTTATCTAAACTAAACAAGACCAAAACGACAAAAATCCAACATACACAGTTAAAAATATGACTTTCAAAAGGTTTCAATAACTTGTACCATAGAAAACTATGGATGTGTGACTTTTCACCAAAGTATCTGTAGCTGCGTCAAAGTTCCAAAAGCCAAACAGCCGCAGAGTCGGAAAGCAAAGAGATGCGACACACCTGAGACCTTGGGGAGGCGATGCGACAGTTCTGCGACACGCAGAGGACGCAGTTGTGTCGAATCCGGTCTGTATGGGGAGTGATGCGTCGATTATTCAGGACGGTTCCGGTTCGCAGGTGATGCGTCGGGAAAGCGTGCCGCACAGGTACGATGCGTGGAAATCCGGGATGCGTCGGCGATCCTCTTCAGCCGCCATCCCTCGGTGCGTCGATTCTTGCGGCGGCAGGCGCTGCGACAATTTTCGCAGCGGCACGGTGATGCGTGGAAATTCTTCTCGCGCCGTTTCAGATGTCGAGAAAACAGCCGCAAGAAGAGCGATGCGTCGATTTTTGCAGTTCTTCATGTTTCTTCTTTCTTCCAGCTCCCAAACAGCAGCAACAACCTGGCACAGGCACCTCTTGGCAGGCTAGAACTCACAGCAGCGGAGTTCAGGGGAGCTGTAGGTAAAGTCTTTGTGCCCCTGAGACTTCAAAACAGGAGGCCAGCTCACTTCAGGCCCTTGGTGATCTCCTTCAAGCAGGGGACTTAGCACACAGCAAAGTCCTTCTCATGTCCTTGGCAGAAACAGCAACTGCAGGCCAACCCCAGACACACAGCAAGGGCATTACTTCTCCTCAGTCTCTCCAGCTCTTCTCTTAGGCAAAGGTTCCTCTTGAATTCCACGAATGATCTAAAGTGCAGGGGTTTTAGGTCTAATACTTATACCCAAAAATGTATTTGTTCTCTTTGTGCAAGGGGCTCTGAGTCCAGTTCAAACCAGTTCTGGGGGCACTCTGCAAGTGCACAGCAACATCCATTGTCAGTGTGAGCCTTGGCTCCACGCACACCACAGGGGGCGGAGCAAGCATTGTGGAAGGCAGGCACAGGCCTATTCAGATACAGGTGCTACTCCTCCCGCCACTCCAAATGCAGATCAGGCATATTCAGCCTAGTGCTGACTCATCCAGACTCCTGGAGCAACTGCACCTCCCCAGCCCCTGTCACTCCAAAGCCAGACAGTCAGTCCACAAACAGGCAGAGGTGCACAGGATGGTTAAACAAGAAAATAGCCACTTTCTAAAAGTGGTATTTTCGTCCACACAATTTAACAACCATCTTTACTGAAAGATGTGTTATTAAATTCTGAGTTCAGGGATACCAAACTCCATTTTTCCATCTTATCCCTATGGGAAGATATGCTTGTAAAATGTTACAAAGCATTCCCCATTCTGTCCTATGGGACAAGATAGCCTTCCAATAGTGAAAACGAAATTGGCAGTATTTCACTATCAGGACATGTTACACACAATAGTACATGTCCTACCTTTCACATACACTTCACCCTGCCCAGGGGGGTACCTTGGGCCTACCATAGGGGTGCCCTATATGTAAGAAAAGGGAAGGTTAGGGCCTGGCAAGTGGGTGCACTTGCTAAGTCGACATGGCAGTTAACAACTGCGCACAGACACTGCAGTGGTAGGTCTGAGTTACTGTTTCAGAACTACTCGTGTGTGGCACAATCAGTGCTGCAGGCCCACTAGTAGTATTTGATTTACCAGCCCCGGCACACTCAGTGCACTTTACTAGGGACTGACTAGTAAATCAAATATGCCAATCATGGATAACCGATCATGTTCACAATTTACACAGAGAGCATATGCACTTTAGCACTGATCAGCAGTGGTAAAGTCCCCAGAGTTCTATAGCCAACAAACACAGGTCAGGAAAAAATAGGAGGAAGAAGCAAAAAGTTTGGGGATAACCCTGCAAAAAGGGCCATTTCCAACAGGCCCTGTGGTAGATTTCTCACTGGAAAAAATGAAGAAAGACACTGAAGTGGCCAAATCCATGCGAGGCCTTCAGGTAACACAAGCACGTGGTACCTTTCGACGCTCCTTCTACCATGGAGGGTCTAACAATACCTACTCAGAGACCACCACCACGTACAAGGTGGCTCCGGCCAAATCCACTAGTCACACCACTCTGCACCTGACGTCCACAGCTCGAGTTAGAGTGGCCCAACACCACGAGGAGGTCTCCTGGTAATCCTGACCTGAGATCTAGTGATCTCTGACCTGGTTCGAATCTCCAATCAACGCCTGCAGCCCCTTTCTGGAGGACCCCTCCGACCGGAGCTGGTAAGAAAAACCAGACCCCTAAAGACAACCCTGCACCCAACGTGCCACGGCCTTGGGTGGCCCAACCGATGGTGTCCCAGCATCCCCAGGCATCCCAACTTACCTCTCCAACCGGTGGTCACATCCAGAAGATCTTTGTCCCAGAGCCTGCAGTGTTTGTAGCAACGGAGAATCCCCATTGAAATAAACAGGGCACCCGACGCCAAAGCAGCACCCTGCACCCAGCCGCCCCTGTGCCTCTGCGGGTGCACTTTGTGTGCTACCACAGATCCCACTTTGCCCTGAGCCTAATACCAGGAGCTTTGCTCCCACAACCTTGTGGCCTACTCGTGAGCAGCCACCAACCGGAGGCCCCTTTTCCCCCTTTGGATAACATTGGGACTCAGCACTCTGCACCTGGCCGCCCTAGTGTCGCTGAGGGTGTTCTGAGAGTGCATCCTCGACCCTGGGGAAACCCTGGTTCTAACCCCTGAAGCCCAACTCCCACAAACAAATACTAACCTGTAAACCGATAACTTCATGTTTGAGGCATTTGAGTTGTAGATCACATGCTTTGCATATTCCTGCCATGTAGTGTTGGGTCCGGATGTTTGCAGTTTGTTTTTCTCCGAAGACTTTTCCAGTCACAAGGTAGGTGACTCCTCCTTTCGGTGATAGTGCGCATGGGCATCGACTCCATTGTTAGATTGTTTTTTTCCGCCATCTGGTTTGGCCGTGAATTGATGCTCTCCGGTTCGACACCGTTTCTTCGGTTTTCCTCGGTGCGGAAGACACTTATCCTCAACGGTATTGTTTTCGATCGCGTATCCCATTCTCCGTGTATCGTATTTACTTCAAAAAAAAAAAACCCTCTTTCGATCGGGAAGCTCGTGGAAGGCCATCGGGCCTACCCGCGTCGGTCCACCTTGCAGTCGGTGGAACGGACTCCATTCAAATTCTGCCTTCTGTGCCACACGAAGTTTCCACGCACCGACTCATACGAAGTGTGCAACCTGTGGTTGTCTCCGGAGCACAGAGGACAGGACTGCGACGCATTCAAGGCTTTCCGCTCCAAGAAGACGCTTCGCGACCATCGTGCTCGACGTCGCGTCATGCAGAGCCAACATGCAAGTTCCATTCTGGACCTCTTCGGAAAGGATTCGGAACAAGAAGCCGAAGACGCCATGGGAGCCGAAGAAGAACAGGATCCCATCTCCCTCTCCGACTACGGCTCCGAGGGGGGACGACGAAATCCCGCAAGGGCAGCGTACCGTGAGTACAGATCCTCCCTTGCCCCAAAGTCCACCTCAGTCCAAGAAGAAGGCTCCGGTCCAACCCCCGCCTCCGGGCCACCGTCGGCACCAAGAACATGTTTCCGACGCCCCGCCCTCCTGCTCAGCACCAAAACACACCCAAAAGCCTTCCGGCTCCGAGCCGAGCCACCCGAAAATGTGCTTCGATCCGAAACCTTCGGGATCGAAGTCGAAGCCAGGCTCCGGCCCGCCCCCTTCGACACCGAAAGCACTTTCGGATCCGAAATCATCAGGATCCAAAACCTCAGCAACAAAACCATCGGCACTGAAACGTTCAGCATCGAAACAACAGAAAGTGCCGATTCCATCTCAAGAACAACATTTCGATTCTCCGCCTACCAAACCGGATCCCAAATCGAGACAGTTGTACATCCATCCAACTACTGGACATATCACCACAAAAGTGACCCTTAAAAGGAAACCTGACATAGAGGAGACCTACCACATTCCTTTAAAGAGGAAGAATGTCGTGACTAATCCTTCTCCTCCTCCTCTTCCATCTCCTCCTTCTCCTCAGCCCCAATCTTTAATGATTTCACCTGAAGATCAGGATGATGAGGATGGGGATAGGGATGGGGCTGGGGACAATGCACCATTAATCCCAAACCCATGGGCAGATTATAATACCGACTCTCCCACAGGAAATGATCCTGACCTGCACCCTACCAAGCCCTCTCCACCGGACGACAGCGTAGGTTACATAGAACTGCTGGGTAGAGCTGCCAACTACCATGGCGTACAGCTGCACAAAGAATCCCTTGAAGAGGATTTCCTTTTTAAAACACTTAGCAGCATACAAAAGTCATTGCACACACTCCCCATGCTCAAGGGTATGATCATGCTCGTTGATGACATATTTAATGACCCCGTCAGGGCCCGTATCCTTACCCCTAGGGTAGATAAAGTACAAGCCAGCACCAGCTGACCCAGCGTACATAAAAGGACAATTACCATTGGACTCCCTAGTGGTGTCCAACGCACATAAAAGGGCCAACTCCCAAACTGCAGGGGATGCTCCACCCCCAGATAAAGAATCTAAGCTTATTGGCGCTTTGGGGAAAAGGGTAGCCTCTCAGGCAGCAAACTTCTGGCGCATCTCAAACACGCAAGCGCTGCTCGCAAGTTATGACAGGGTGCATTGGGACGAGATGGAGCAGTTGCTCCAATTTCTGGCCCATGAACATAAATCTAAAGCGCAAGACCTAGTGAGGGAAGGACAGCTCATTTCAAATAATGCAATCAGGTGCTCCCTAGATGCTGCAGACACTGCTGCTAGAGCTGTAAACACCAGTGTCCTTTTAAGAAGGCACGCCAGGCTACGTATCTCTGGTTTCAAACCTGAAGTTCAGACTTCCATACTGAACACACCCTTTGACAAAGAACACCACTTTGGCCCTGTTAGAAATAGGGGTCTCTAGTTGGCAGAGGTAGGTACCTTTTTCCAAATAGGGACTCTTGCTTCTAGTCAGGGTAAGGGGATACACACTTTAGATAACCCCTGCTCACCCCCTTGGTAGCTCGGCACGAGCAGACAGGCTTATCCCAAAGGCAATGTGTAAAGTATGTTATGTTACTATGACTTGTAGAGCGCTACAGCTGCCCCAGCAAAGGGGCGTCCCGGCGCTAAAACCAAAAAGACTGACATAAGCAGATGGAGCGGACACGAACTATGGTGCAGGGAAAAGCAGCGTCTTGATGGCCTTCCTGAATTCTAAATAGTTACTAAGGCCACGAATATGCGCAGGAAGTGAGTTCCAAGGGATGGCCGCTCTACTACGAAAGGAGCGGCCACCAGCACGAACTCTTCGTGTCCGGGGAACCACCACCAAATGCTGACCCTGTGAGCGGAGATGTCGTGAGGGGACATATGGCAAGAGGAGGTTGGCCAAAATAGAGGGGTGGTCAGTTTCAGAGCTTTAAAGGCGATGCATAAGGCTTTAAATTCAATACGCCTGGCTACAGGTAACAAATGAAGACGGCGAATGGCCTCAGACACAGAGCAAGGTTTGCGCAAACCTAAAAGGGTTCTTGCTGCCACGTTCTGTGCCCTTTGTAGCCTCCGAATCTCCACCTTATTGGACCCCAGATAGAGAGAACAGGCATAATCAAGTCTGGACAGTACAGACGCCTGAATGATAACCTGACGCGTAGGTGCATCGAAGAAGCCCAACAGGGGTCTAAGCCCCCGTAGGAGTCCAAAACGGGTCCCTGCCGTCTTTTTTGTTTGGACTCGATAGTTAAGAGATGAGTCCAGCCATAGCCCTAGATTTTTCACTGCCTGCTTGGGAGAGGGGGCCCTGCCCAGGCTATCTGGCCACCACAGTTCACTCCACTGACCATGGTCCTTTCCCACTAACAATACCTCCGACTTGTTAGAATTCAGCTAGAGACAGTTGGTGGTCATCCACCCGGCCACTGCCGCAAGGTCGCCCTGAAACTTGAGGGCGTCCCGCTCGGTGTTATTCGAAAGTGCCACCACCAACTGTGTATCGTCAGCGTAGGAGACCATGGTCAGACCCCTGATAGTGGCTACTGCAGCCAGCGGTTGGACATAGATATTAAATAGCAGGGGGCTAAGGGAGGAACCCTGTGGCACCCCTTGTTTAACAGAGTGTTCGCCGGAGGCAAACGGGGGGGCAATAACCGAAAATGACCTCTCATTGAGGAATGAGGCAAGCCACTCCAGGGCCGAGCCAGTAATTCCAGCTTCCTCCAGGCGTCTCAGCAGTATGTCATGAGACACAGTGTCAAACGCGGCGCTCGGATCCAACAGGATCAGCGCCGACGTTTGCCCAGCATCCAATGCTGGCCAGAGATGTTCTGTCATGGCCAGGAGGGCGGACTCCGTGCTGTGACCAGGTTGAAAGCCATTCTGGAAGGGGTCCAATATGTTATTCAAGGTCAGGAAATCCGACAGGAGGGAGTTCACATATGCCATATGTATTTGTTCCAACACTCACAGTAACCCAGTGATGAAACCACAAATGGACACCACACCGGTTTAGAAAAATAAAGTATCTTTATCTAAACTAAACAAGACCAAAACGACAAAAATCCAACATACACAGTTAAAAATATGACTTTCAAAAGGTTTCAATAACTTGTACCATAGAAAACTATGGATGTGTGACTTTTCACCAAAGTATCTGTAGCTGCGTCAAAGTTCCAAAAGCCAAACAGCCGCAGAGTCGGAAAGCAAAGAGATGCGACACACCTGAGACCTTGGGGAGGCGATGCGACAGTTCTGCGACACGCAGAGGACGAGTTGTGTCGAATCCGGTCTGTATGGGGAGTGATGCGTCGATTATTCAGGACGGTTCCGGTTCGCAGGTGATGCGTCGGGAAAGCGTGCCGCACAGGTACGATGCGTGGAAATCCGGGATGCGTCGGCGATCCTCTTCAGCCGCCATCCCTCGGTGCGTCGATTCTTGCGGCGGCAGGCGCTGCGACAATTTTCGCAGCGGCACGGTGATACGTGGAAATTCTTCTCGCGCTGTGGAGATGTCGAGAAAACAGCCGCAAGAAGAGCGATGCGTCGATTTTTGCAGTTCTTCACGTTTCTTCTTTCTTCCAGCTCCCAAACAGCAGCAACAACCTGGCACAGGCACCTCTTGGCAGGCTAGAACTCACAGCAGCGGAGTTCAGGGGAGCTGTAGGTAAAGTCTTTGTGCCCCTGAGACTTCAAAACAGGAGGCCAGCTCACTTCAGGCCCTTGGTGATCTCCTTCAAGCAGGGGACTTAGCACACAGCAAAGTCCTTCTCATGTCCTTGGCAGAAACAGCAACTGCAGGCCAACCCCAGACACACAGCAAGGGCATTACTTCTCCTCAGTCTCTCCAGCTCTTCTCTTAGGCAAAGGTTCCTCTTGAATTCCACGAATGATCTAAAGTGCAGGGGTTTTAGGTCTAATACTTATACCCAAAAATGTATTTGTTCTCTTTGTGCAAGGGGCTCTGAGTCCAGTTCAAACCAGTTCTGGGGGCACTCTGCAAGTGCACAGCAACATCCATTGTCAGTGTGAGCCTTGGCTCCACGCACACCACAGGGGGCGGAGCAAGCATTGTGGAAGGCAGGCACAGGCCTATTCAGATACAGGTGCTACTCCTCCCGCCACTCCAAA
The DNA here is from genome assembly GCA_963921515.1 of Calotriton arnoldi. NCBI lineage: Eukaryota > Metazoa > Chordata > Amphibia > Caudata > Salamandridae > Calotriton > Calotriton arnoldi. The sequence continues at coordinate 636,761 of CAWUFW010009956.1, read as the reverse complement.
TGCAGATCAGGCATATTCAGCCTAGTGCTGACTCATCCAGACTCCTGGAGCAACTGCACCTCCCCAGCCCCTGTCACTCCAAAGCCAGACAGTCAGTCCACAAACAGGCAGAGGTGCACAGGATGGTTAAACAAGAAAATAGCCACTTTCTAAAAGTGGTATTTTCGTCCACACAATTTAACAACCATCTTTACTGAAAGATGTGTTATTAAATTCTGAGTTCAGGGATACCAAACTCCATTTTTCCATCTTATCCCTATGGGAAGATATGCTTGTAAAATGTTACAAAGCATTCCCCATTCTGTCCTATGGGACAAGATAGCCTTCCAATAGTGAAAAACGAAATTGGCAGTATTTCACTATCAGGACATGTTACACACACTAGTACATGTCCTACCTTTCACATACACTGCACCCTGCCCAGGGGGGGGTACCTTGGGCCTACCATAGGGGTGCCCTATATGTAAGAAAAGGGAAGGTTAGGGCCTGGCAAGTGGGTGCACTTGCCAAGTCGACATGGCAGTTAACAACTGCGCACAGACACTGCAGTGGTAGGTCTGAGTTACTGTTTCAGAACTACTCGTGTGTGGCACAATCAGTGCTGCAGGCCCACTAGTAGTATTTGATTTACCAGCCCCGGCACACTCAGTGCACTTTACTAGGGACTGACTAGTAAATCAAATATGCCAATCATGGATAACCGATCATGTTCACAATTTACACAGAGAGCATATGCACTTTAGCACTGATCAGCAGTGGTAAAGTCCCCAGAGTTCTATAGCCAACAAACACAGGTCAGGAAAAAATAGGAGGAAGAAGCAAAAAGTTTGGGGATAACCCTGCAAAAGGGCCATTTCCAACAGGCCCTGTGGTAGATTTCTCACTGGAAAAAATGAAGAAAGACACTGAAGTGGCCAAATCCATGCGAGGCCTTCAGGTAACACAAGCACGTGGTACCTTTCGACGCTTCTTCTACCATGGAGGGTCTAACAATACCTACTCAGAGACCACCACCACGTACAAGGGCAACAACCAACCCTCTGCCTCTAAGGGTTACTGCAGAGGGGGTTACAGAGGCAACAACAGCAAAGGTAGAGGTAGAGGCTCAAATACAGGCACCTCCACCTCCAACACAAAGCAGTGACTTCCCTACACTCCCCCCTGACCATTTAACACCTGTCGGGCCGACTTTCAAATTTCCTACCCGTCTGGCAGTCCATTACAACAGACAAGAGGGTACTAGAAATTATCCCTACTGGTTACTGCCTGGAGTTCACGAACAATCCTCCAAATATTCCTCCAAAGTCACAAAAAACTCTCACCGGATCACCTACACCTCCTCAAACAAGAGTTTCAGTCTCTCCTTCTAAAAGGTGCTATAGAGCCTGTACCACCACAACACCACGGGTCGAGCGTGCACTCCTTTTACTTTCTAATACCCAAAAAGGACGGTTCTCTCAGACCAATATTGGACCTCAGAGAACTAAATCTTTACATACATTCAGACCATTTTCACATGGTAACACTTCAACAAGTACTACCGCTTCTGCAAAAGGGTGACTTTCTGTCTACTCTAGACTTAAAGGACGCCTATTTCCATATTCAAATCCATCCCGCTCATCGCAAATTTCTCAGATTTGTGATAGCGGGTCAACATTACCAGTTCAAGGTACTCCCGTTCGGAGTCACCACTGCCCCCAGAGTCTTCACAAAGTGTCTGGCGGTAGTCGCTGCTCACCTGAGAAGACTACACATCCATGTCTTCCCCTACTTGGACGACTGGCTCATCGAAGCCAGTACGTATCCAAAATGTCTCCAGCACGCTCACAGAACAATTCAGTTACTACATCAACTGGGGTTCACAGTCAATGTCTTAAAATCAAATCTCAAGCCTGCCAATACTCACAACTACCTAGGAGCCACCTTAAATACTCAAAAGGCTCTGGCCTTTCCCAACACAGCCAGAATTCGCAACATTCTGGCTTTAGTTCTCCAGTTTCAATCCAATCACTCGCTTCCTGCTCAGTGTATATGCAACTAATGGGAATGATGGCATCTTGCATCATCATTGTTCCCCATGCAAGGCTGCACATGCCTCCCTTTCAGGAATGCTTAGCGAGTCAATGAACCCAATCACAGGGTCTGTTAACCGATCTAGTGTTGGTAAGCGGCCGTACTCTCTGCAGTGGTGGAACACACAAGATTTATCAAAAGGACGGCCCTTCATAGACCCAGTTCCACAGACAGCACTAACAGCGGACGCGTCCCTCACTGGCTGGGGAGCTCATCTGCAGCACCACACAGTGCAAGGCCTATGGAGCCAACACCAAAAGTTGCTCCACATCAACCATCTAGAACTGCTTGCAATCTTTCTAGCTCTCAAGGCATTTCAAACTCACCTGGTTGGCAAAGCTGTCTTAGTTCGTACCGACAACATGATAGCCATGTATTACATACAAAAACAGGGGGGGGACACTCTCTCCAACTGTCCCACTTAGCCCAAGACTTCTGGAGGTGGGCCATTCACCACAAAATCTATCTCAACCAGATTGCAGACCTCCTCAGCAGACAGAGGCAGCAAATACACGAATGAGAACTTCACCCTCAGGTTCTCCTCCCATACTTCCAAAGTTGGGGAGTCCCTCAAATAGATCTATTTGCCTCACAAGAAAACGCAAAATGCCAAAGCTTCGTCTCCAGGTACCCACACCCGCTCTCGAAGGGCAATGCACTATGGATGAACTGGTCAGGGATATTTGCTTACGCTTTTCTGCCTCTCCCACTCATCCCATTAGTGGTTCTGACGCTCAGACAAACATCCCTCACACTGATCCTAGTAGCTCCCACATGGGCCCATCAACCATGGTTCACAACCCTGTTGGAGCTGTCTCTGGTCCCGCATCAAAAGCTGCACCTAACATCCAGTCTCCTCACACACAGCCATGGAGAAATCAGACACCCAGATCCCAAACAACTGAACCTCGCGATCTGGCTCCTGAAGTCATAGAGTTTGGTTATTTGAACCTTCCACCAGAGTGCATGAACATCATCAGGGAGGCCAGAAGGCCTACCACAAGAGCCTGTTACGCAGCTAAATAGAAACGCTTTGATATTTATTGCAATAACAATCACATCAACCCTCCTGATGCTTCCATACAAAACAACATCTGCTATCTGTTACACTTGCAGCAGTCAGGATTTGCTTACACCTCCATCCAGCTACATCTCGCTGCAATAGCTGCGTATCTACAAAATAGGCAACATTTATCGCTTTTCAGAGTGCCCGTTATTAAAGCTTTCATGGAAGGACTTAAAAGAGTCATACCACCAAGGCTCCCACCTGCCCCAGTGTGGAACCTTAACATAGTCCTTACAAGATTAATCGGCCACCTTTTGAATCCATGTATAAATGTGAGACACAGTTTCTCTCTTGTAAAACCGCTTTCCTCATTGCAATAAATTCACTGATGAGAGTGAGTGAACTACAGGCACTAACCATAGAAGAACCTTTTTTCCAACTGCACAAAGACAAGGTGGTTCTTCGTACAAACCCCAAATTTCTACCTAAGGTAGTATCTGCATTTCACATAAATCAGTCGGTAGAATTACCTGTTTTCTTCCCCCAACCTGATTCTGTTGCAGAACGAGCTCTACACACCTTAGATGTCAAAAGAAAACTTTTATATTACATCGAAAGAACAAAGTCATTTCATAAGACCAAACAACTTTTTGTTGCTTTTGCACCACCACACAAGGTCAATCCTATCTCCAAATCAGGTATTGCAAGGTGGATTGTTAAATGCATTCAAACTTGTTATGCAAAAGCAAAAAGAACTCTAACTGTACCCCCTAGAGCGCATTCCACTCGCAAGTTAGGGGCTACTATGGCTTTCTTAGGAAACATCCCCATAGTTGACATTTGTAAAGCTGCAACATGGTCTGCATCGCACACATTCACCAAACACTATTGTGTAGATGTGTTAGAGAGACAACAAGCTAATGTGGGCCAAGCAGTACTTAAAACACTATTTCAGACAACTCCAGTAGCTACAGGTTAGCCACTGCTTTGGGAGAATACTGCTATATAGTCTATGCAAAGCATGTGATCTACAGCTCACATGCCTCGAAGGGATTATGTTACTTACCCAGTAAACATCTGTTTTGCAGCGTGAATCATTTCTGGATTCACATGCTGTGCATTATTCCGCCATCTAGTGGTTGGGTTTTTTGTGGTTGTTGGTGGGCGTCGACATACCACCATTTGGTGTCCTCCTGTGACGTCGACGGGCTACCTCCGGAAGCTCTCACCTTTGGTCGCCATCTTCAGATTCTTTTTTTCCGCCGTTGGGTCTGGATCGATACTGAAGGAGCTCCCAAGATTGGATAGAAGAATTGACGAAAATAAGGAAAAAACTTCAGAAGAACTGCAGTAGAACGTTTTGACTTTCAAGATTTCAATCAGAACGACCGGAGTTCGACGAAAGGTGAAAACCGAATCTTCGACGACGATCGGAGAATGCGCATGCAGGGGGCTCCCTGTGCTCGGTAATGGACAAGACACCATTCAAGCTTTGCAAAAATTGTCACCACAAATACGCTCAGAAAGATCAGCATCCAATCTGCAAACTTTGCCTACCGCTAGATCGCCGAAGCGAGGACTGTAGCGCGTGCTCCGACTTCACCCCGAAGACGTTGAGGGTGAGAGAAAGACAGCGAAGAGCCATCTATAACATGCAAGGCCAAGGACCACCACCATCGCTGTGAGACCTGGGCCTCTCCAGTGAGGAGGAGGAGGACAACGTCGCCGAAGGGCCAGAAGGCGACGAGGACAGAGATGTTACAGTCGTGGAGGTTGAGAAGAAGACTTCGAAGGAGGTAAGAGTCGTCGACCACGAAAAAAGTAGAAGTCTCGAAAATCTGACTCTAGACCCATGAAGGGAGCCTCGGCGTCGAAGCACTCGACGACCGCAGTTGCATCCAAACAAAAACACACCATAGGATCATTGAATAAGGACACTGTAACGGCAAAGACCCTCAAAAAGCCAAAGACGTCGAAAGACCATCTGGAAAAGGACGCCTCGGCGTCGAAAAAGGAGAGGTCCAAACAAGCTTCGACAGCCGGATCGGCTTCCACAAGCACGAAGCAAAAAGCCGAAGGTCTCGACGCCGAAATACACGCGGCCGAGATGTAGATGAAAAGGAAGAGACTCGAAGCCGAAATGGCAACTATTTCACAACGTAAAAAAGATTTTGACGAAAGCTTGAAACAATCCAAGATACAGCCGAAAACAACAACAGGAGTCGAGAAGTTCGTCGAGGAAGTAATGCCTCCGACAACACCTGAGCCGCTCGGAGAAGAAGAGGAAGAAGAATTCTTCAGAGAAGACGTCGAAGAGGACGAACAAACGTACGCATACTCGACGATCTCAGAGACTTAAGACCTACAATGGCAAGATCTCGACGCCGAATCACCTGAGGAGGCTGTGGAAACATATCCTTCGAGGCCATCACCCCCAGATGTTATTGGCATGTATAATCAGGTGATTAAGAAAGCAGCAGAAACGTATGGAGTGCAGCTAGAGGAAGAGAAAACAGTCATGTTTTTTATTAGAGACTTTGATGGCAACACAATCAAGAAATCACTTGTTTCCAATGCTGCCAAGTGTTGGACCAGGGAATAGAGGCATTCAAAGAGCATGCAACATGCAAGGCTATCACACCAAGAGCAGAAAAAATATATAAGCATTCCTCTAAAGACCCTATATACATCAGAGGGTCTGTACCAGCTGACTCTCTTATTACATCCACAGCAAGAAAAAGAGCAAATGTACCAACAACAGTGGGTCCACCTCCAGACAAGGAAAGCAAGAGGATGGACCTTGTAGGGAGGAAAGTAGAAAGAAGTGCAGCAAACCAATGGCGCATAGCTAATTCTAATGCCTTGCTAAACAGACATGCTTATCAACATTGGCAAGAGGTAGGAGAACTGTTAAAAAACCTACCTGAGCAATTCCAAAGACGAACTAGTCACTTGGTGGAAGAGGGTAAAAACATCGCTAACACATGTTTGAAATCAGCCCTAGATGCCGCAGAAACATCAAGCAGACAAATGATGATTGGTATCACAGAAAAGGAGGCATGCATGGCTGAGAATATCAGGCTTCAAGCCAGAAGTGCAAAGTAATATCATTAACTCACCGTTCAATGGCGAACAACTGTTTGGAAGTGTGGTTGATGACAAACTCAATCAATTAAAGAAGGACAACGAGACAGCTAGGTCCATGGGCGCTCTACAATTCAGAGGCATGCGTAGAGGCACCCCCTCAAGGAGACCAACAGGTAGAGGTACACACCAACCTGCTACCTCACAACAAACTTTCCATCAAACATACCAAGGAGCAAGCCAGGGACAGCAGCAGAACTGGCAATATCAACAAGGAAGGCAATTCTTTCGAGGGCGCCCCTTTGGCAGAGGACAGTCACAAAGAGGTGGACAACAGACCACTACTAAGTGACTGCATTCCAAGGAAAGTACACTCATGAAGAACGGCAGTGGGTGTACACACAGAAAAACAACCTATGCAAAAACAAAAACCTGTCAGTTTACAGTTCCTCCAGCATGCCACACCAGTAGGAGGCAGACTAAAATATTTCCTTCAAAGATGGAAGAACATAACGTCAGACAAATGGATTTTAAACATAATACAGTACGGATACTGCATAGAGCTAACAAAACAACCTCCAAACAGGAGACCAAAACAAAAGATACATTCAAAAGCAGAATTATCTCCGCTAAGAGGTGCAGGAACGTCAAGGGAAACATGCAATAGAGCATGTACCACACAAGGAAAAGAACAACAGAGCATATTCCACATACTTGGTAATTCCAAAGGTAGACCGAACATTACGCCCAATATTAGATCTAAGGTTCCTAAACAAATTTATAAAAACACAAAGATTCAAGATGACTACACTGCAAGAGGTGATACCTCAATTGCAAGAAGGAGATTACACAGCTACCATAGACTTAAAGGATGCATACTTGCACATCCCTATGAACAAAAAACACAAGAGGCTGTTAAGATTTGTGGTCAACAAAAGACAATACCAATTCAAGGTACTGGCTTTCGGTCTAAAATCAGCATCAAGAGTGTTCACAGAGTGCCTAGCAGCAGTAGCAACACATCTCAGAAGGCATGGGATTCATGTTTACCCCTACTTGGACGACTGGTTAGTAAGAGCAAACTCTTACAGTCTATGCAAAGAGCATATACAACAGGTGATAGAGACACTTATTCAACAGGGGTTCTCCATACATTGGGGAAAATCATCACCAGAGCCAGAACTCATAAAGGTGTTCTTAGGCGCAGAAATAAATACAGTATTAGGGAGAGCATTCCCAAGCGGAAAGAGGAGATCAGCCTTATTGAAGGAGACTCAGCTATACCAGAAGGGGCAACATCTGACAGTGAGAACAGTGGGGAAATTACTAGGAATGATGGCCTCAAGCATTCATTTAATTCCCAAAATTCGACTACACATGAGACCATTTCAAGAATGGCTCCAGACACAATGGTCACAGGCAACAGGGAGTTAGGAGGATCTACTGATTGTCACACAGACAGTTCATCAGGAGATGACATGGTGGAACAAAACAAACATAGCACAGGGAAGACTTTTCACACCACCAACTCAGACAGTGACCATAACAACAGATGCGTCCCTAATGGGATGGGGAGCACACATGAACAACCTCAAAGTGAGGGGATTGTGGACACAGCAGGATGCAATGAAACACATCAATATCTTGGAGTTGAAAACAGTATTCTTAGCCTTAAAAGCATTTCAGAAAGAGCTCTACGGGAAAAAGGTGTTGATACAAACAGACAACACAACCACGATGTTTTACATAAACAAGCAAGGAGGAACTCAGTCTGTAGCACTCTCAACGCTAGCTCAAGAGATTTTGAGATGGGCAATCCCAAGGGGAATAGACATGATAGCAATACACCTACCAGGAAAGGACAATGTAGAAGCAGACAGACTGAGCAGACAAACAACATCATCCCACGAGTGGGAACTAAATCAAGCAGAACTCGAGAAGATTTTCTGGAAATGGGGGACACCACAAATAGACCTATTTGCAACACCCCACAATGCAAAATACCAAAATTTCGCATCCAGGCGACCTTGCAATCAGTCCCTAGGGAATGCGCTATGGATAGACTGGTCAGGGATATTTGCTTACGCTTTTCCCTCAATACCATTACTGAACAAAGTGATCAGCAAATGCAAGATCAGCCAAATGACAATGATTCTCATTGCACCACAGTGGGCCAGACAAACTTGGTTCTCAGAAATAATGGCGATGTCTCAAGGGACAATGCACAAATTGCCAAAAAAGAAAGATTTGCTAACAATGCAAAACGGAAAAGTACTTCACCCAGAACCAGAGAGCTTAGGCCTAGCGGCATGGCTCCTGAGGAATTCGCGCATCTCAAACTACCAGAAAGCACAATGGCTGTTTTAAGAGAAGCTAGGAAACCAACAAGGAAATGTTATACAGCGAAGTGGAAGAGATATACACAATGGTGCCTTAAAAAACGTCCTTCAAGGAAAATAACAAAGGAGAGAACAGTGCTAAAGCACCCGACACATTCACTAGAAAGTAAAGTATGCTATACATCTTTGAAAGTGCACTTAGCAGCAATCGTAGCATATACCAGAGGTGAAACAGGGGAAAGTTTCTTCACTTCACATGTGATCAAAAGGTTCCTAGAAGTAGCAAAAAGAATTGCTCCTCCAAAAATGGTGCCAGCACCCGCATGGAACCTGAACATAGTTCTAGCACAAATGATGAAATGACTATTCGAACCACTGCACAAAGCAACGCCACAAATGATCACACTAAAGATGGCATTTTTAGTGGCCATAACATCCTTACATAGTTAGTAAACTATAGGCGCGAACACTACAGGAACCTTACTTCCAAATACATAATAACAGGATTGTCATGAGGACAGATCCTCAATTCATACCAAAAGTGGTATCAAGATTTCACATAAATCAGGGTATACAAAAACCAAGTTTCTTTCAAAACCCACGTCAGAAAGAGCTTTGCACACACTTGACGCAAGAAGGGCGGTCATGTACTACATTGAAAAAACCAAGGAATACAGGAAAACAAAACAGTTCTTTGTATCCTTTGTAAACAGTTTTCTGGGAAGACCAGTGACCAAAAACACCATTGCAAGATGGATAGCGCAAGCCATACAGTTATGCCACAGGCAAGCAGGACAGGCCTTACAAGGTGCCCCGCGGGCACACTCAACAACAAAGAAAGGAGCAACTATCGCTTTTCTAGCTAATACTCCAATTCAAGACATCTGCATGGCTGCAACATGGTCTTCAGTGCACACATTCACAAGACATTACTGTGTGGACATTCAAATGAATAAAGAAGCACAACTAGGACAAAAGGTCTTACAACATCTATTCACAAACCAAAGCTCATCTTCCACCCAGCCACCACAAAACTAGGAAACCGCTACAAAGTCTATGCACAGTATGTGAATCCAGAAAAGATTCACGCTGCAAAGCGAATAGTTTCTTACCTGTCGGTGTAGTTTTGCAGCTTGAAGAATTTTCTGGATTCACTTGCAAACCCACCCTCCTCCGCCAGGAAAGATGAGAATAGGAGGAGAAAGTAAAAAAAAAAAAAAAGAATCCGAAGATGGCGACCAAAGGTGGGAGCTTCCGGAGGAAGCCCGTCGACGTCACAGGAGGACACCAAATGGTGGTATGTTTACACCCACCAACAACAACAAATAAAAAATAAAAAAGGGAAAGAAATACTACAATTCCGGACCCCACCACTAGATGGCGGAATAATGCAGAGCATGTGAATCCAGAAAATTCTTCAAGCTGCAAAACTACACCGACAGTTAAGAAACTGTTCGTTCTTGGCATGTACAGCTATAGATTCAAATGCGCCACCCGCCTCCCCGGGTACCTTGTAGCTGCTGCAGTTCTCTCTTTAGTATACATACATAAGCATGGACATCTCTATTCTACTTTTACCAACTGCATTTTCACCCTCTGCGGGAAAACAATCTAACAATGGAGTCGATGCCCATGCTCACTATCACCGAAAGGAGGAGTCACCTACTTCGTCACTGGAAAAGACTTCTTCGAAGAGAAACAAACTGCAAACATCCGGACCCAATACTAGATGGCATGAGTATGCAAAGCATGTGAATCTACAGCTGTACATGCCAAGAACAGATGTTTACTGGGTAAATAACATTATCTTTCCTCCCATAGAATTGCATTGACTGCTTTTCTTTGAAAATTCTTCTAAGTGTGGAGTTGGTTTGTATGAAAACTGTAAATGTACCAAAACTGAAATACTTACCTTTTGTCTAGGAAATGTCCCATTGTGATATCTAGGCATATCACACTGGTTAGCAAAAGTAATGTAAAAAGTAATCCAAGAAGTAACGTATACTGTTATCTACAAAGTAACTGAAAAGTAATTCTGATTGTTGACTTACCTGTAAATCAACCAACTGCATTTGAACCTGCATTTAACTGTACATAAGTATTGTAAAGTATTATTTCACTTACCTTTGAGCAATTGCACAAATGTGAACTACAATTTCTCACTTGGAACGTAGCCTTCCTCATAGCCATCACATGTCTGAGAAGAGTGGGTGAGCTTCAGGCACTAACCATAGAAGAGCCATTTTTACAAATACACCAAAACAAAGTGGTTCTTAGGACTAACCCCAAAATTTTACCGAAAGTCATTTCTGCCTTTCATATCAATCAATCTGTTGAGTTGCCTGTGTTCTTCCCTCAACCAGATTCAGTGGCAGAACGAGCTCTTCGCACATTAGATGTCAAAAGAGCATTACTATACAACATTGAAAGAACAAAACCTTTCAGGAAAACAAAGCAACTTTTTGTTGCTTTAGCTCCACCACATAAAGGCAATTCAATATCAAAATCAGGTATTGCAAGGTGGATAGTTAAGTGCATTCAAATATGCTACATTAAAGCTAAACGCACATTAACAATTCCCCCTATAGCGCATTCGACTTGCAAATTAGGGGTCTCTATGACATTTTTAGGAAATATACCCATAGATGACATCTGCAAAGCTGCAACATGGTCTACACCATACACCTTTACAAAACACTATTGCATAGATGTGTTAGCTACACAACAGGCAAGTGTGGGCCAGGCAGTTTTACGTACACTATTTCAGACAGCTGCAACAGCTACAGGTTAGCCACCGCTTTGGGACATAACTGCTATATAGTCTATGCATAGCATGTGATCTACAGCTCACATGCCTCGAACGGAAAATGCTACTTACCACAGTATGCATCTGTTCTTGGCATGTAGAGCTGTAGAATCTCATGCGCCCGCCTCCCCGGGTACCTATACCTGTTGCAGTACTATCTTACTTAGATACAATATACATGGACTTCTCTCTTTACTACTCTTACTAACTCCATCATCACTCTTTACTGCAAAACAATCTAAGGATGGCGTCGATGCCCATGCGCACTGTCACCGAAAGGAGGAGTCACCTACCTCGTGACTGGAAAGACTTCTTCGAACAAAAACTAAGTGCAAACATCCGGACCCAACACTAGATGGCGATCTATGCATAGCATGAGATTCTACAGCTCTACATGCCAAGAACATATGCATACTGTGGTAAGTATTATTTTCCATATATATATATATCTACTGGCGGTCGCCAGTAGATAGTTATAGTTAGGACCTATTTTCCATAGGAAATTCGCGACATTCTATTTGAAATAACTCTTGCGTCGGTTGACGAATCTTCGCGAAATCTTCAAACTTTATGGCCCGCTCCGGTCCGCTCCTACCCTGAAAGTCTCGGGGTGATTCGTCTAGCCGGGGCCGAGAAAAAGGGGGTCCCAAAACGTGTTTTCCCCATTCATTTTCCCATAGGAAACTTTAGACACGGCTACAGCCCGAACTGCTGAACGGAATTACACCAAATTTGGCAAAGAGGTAGTTCTTGGTTCAGAAAGAACCCTTTTTGTTAAATGGTGTAAATCCGTTCAGTAGTTGCGGAGAAATTAAAAAATAAGAGTAAAAAATCAATTTCCCATAGGAAACTTTATGCAAGGCTACAGCCCGAACTGCTGAACGGAATTACACCAAATTTGGCAAAGAGGTAGTTCTTGGTTCAGAAAGAACCCTTTTGTTAAATGGTGTAAATCCGTTCAGTAGTTGCTGAGAAAATCAAAAGTAAAAACACATATATATCTGGGCGGAGCCTAACCACACATGTCATCCTGAGATCTGATTGGCTGTCAGCACTTCATCCTGGAATTGCTGGCAGCCATCTTGGGACCAATATAAATGACAGTACCCCATTGAAATGCATTGTAGTGAATCGAAGATTTTGAGGGTTACCAAAAGGAGAACTATAAAGGGTGATAACAGACTTTAGTTACATTATAATTCATTTGTTGATGGTACCATAATTTCAGGAATTGTGGTGTGTTCTAAGGTGATTTTACCCTGTGAAAAACCTTCTGCTTGGGATATCATGAATCATGTTTGAGAGAAAACTATTTTCACATGCTTGTCCCATACAGTTTTGGAAGGTGCTCCAGAAGCTAAAATGAGAGCATATTTTCTGTAAATTCACATTATCTTTCTCAGTCATGTGAGAATGAAGTCTGACATTCTCAGTAAAACATGTACATCCAACAAGGGCAGAGACTGTCAGTTGATTCCTTTGTGTTCTACTGCAGCTTCCCAGAGTGTTCTAAAGAACAACTAGAGTGCTGACAGCCTTACTTATGACAAAAGTATGGCACACCTGAAGCCATCTTGATTGGAATAAACTGGTAACACTTAAAACATTTAATTTAAAAAGGAACAAAATGATGGGGTTCATTTTGTCATAGAAATTATGGTTAGTGCTGTAGAAAGAAAAATTAGGACATGTTTCAAGTGTGATCTCAAATATCTTCCTGTTATATTTCAACAGGAGCAGCCTGTCAGTTGATGCCTTTGTGTTCTACTGCAGCTTCCCAGAGTGTTCTAAAGAACAACTAGAGTGCTAACAGCCTTACTTATGACAAAAGTATGGCACACCTGAAGCCATCTTGATTGGAATAAACTGGTAACACTTAAGACATTTAATTTAAAAAGGAACAAAATGATGGGGTTCATCTTGTCATAGAAATTATGGTTAGTGCTCTGGAAAGAAAAATTAGGACATGTTTCAAGTGTGATCTCAAATATCTTCCTGTTATATTTCAACAGGAGCAGCCTGTCAGTTGATGCCTCTGTGTTCTACTGCAGCTTCCCAGAGTGTTCTAAAGAACAACTAGAGCGCTAACAGTCTTACTTATGACAAAAGTATGGCACACCTGAAGCCATCTTGATTGGAATAAACTGGTAACACTCAAAACATTTAATTTAAAAAGGAACAAAATGAGGGGGTTCATTTTGCCATAGAAATTATGGTTACTGCTGCAAAAAGAAAATGTAGGGCATGTTTTAAGTGAGATCTCAAATCCTCTTCTATTTCATTAGAACATTCTGACATGCAGACTGAAACAATCACTTTCAATACCAGCAGTAGACTTCCAGTTAACTCCTTGGTGAGCAGTAGCTTTACTACAGTGATCTAATGAACAACTAGAGTGCTAACATTCTGAATTTATGGCAAATGTGTGACACATCTGAATGCCTTCTTGATGGAATCAAAGTAAAAAACTGAAAGCATTTCCTACTGAGGAGACTGCAGTAAATGAGGAAATTAGGAAACTTCATAACAAAGAAGTCTTCCAAGATGGCCACCAGTGAAAAAAAAGCCCAAATGTAGCACAAATATTACCCAGATGTAGCCCACATATAGCCCAATGACAAAAGTGTGCAAAACACTTTTTATTTTTAGTTTTTTGTAGTTTTATGTAGTGCAGACTGGTCAGGTATTGGAGCGTTGCATCTTAAAACATGACCCCCTACACTACAAAAACACCACTGCACTACCCTAAACCCTAAAACACTACCCCCAGCATGACCCCCTACACTACACAAACACCACTGCACTACCCTAAACCCTAAAACACTACGCCAACACCACTGCACTAACCTAAATCCAAAAACACTACCCCCAGCACGACCCCCTACACTACCCAAACACCACTGCACTACCCTAAAACATGACCCCTACACTACACAAACACCACTGCACTACCCTAAACCCTAAAACACTACCCCCAGCATGACCCCTACACTACAAAAGCACCACTGCGCTACCCTAAACCCTAAACCACTACCCCCAGCACGACCCCTACACTGCCCGAACACCACTGCACTGCCCTAAACCCTGAAACACCAGCCCCTGCACGACCCCTACACTGCCCGAACACCACTGCAGTGCCCTAAACCCTGAAACACCAACCCTAGCACAACCCCCTACACTGCCCGAACACCACTGCACTGCCCTAAACCCTGAAACACCACCCCCTTCACGACCCTCTACACTGCCCGAACACCACTGCACTGCCCTAAACCCTTAAACACCACCCCCAGCACACCCCCTACACTGCCCGAACACCACTGCACTGCCCTAAACCCTGAAACACCACCCCCAGCACGACCCCTTTACTGTTCGAACACCACTGCACTGCCCTAAACCGTGAAACACCACCTCCAGCAAAACCCCTACACTGCCTGAACACCTTTGCTCTGCCCTAAATCCTGAAACACTAGCCCCAGCACGACCCCCTACACTGCCCGAACACCACTGCACTGCCCTAAAGCCTGAAACACCACCCCCAGCACGACCCCCTACACTGCCCGAACACCACTGCACTGCCCTAAACCCTGAAACACCAGCCCCAGCAAGACCCCCTACACTGCCCGAACACCACTGCACTGCCCTAGACTCTGAAACACCAGCCCCAGCAAGACCCCCTACACTGCCCGAACACCACTGCACTGCCCTAAACCCTGAAACCCCAGCCCCAGCATGACCCCTACACTGCCCGAACACCACTGCACTGCCCTAAACCCTGAAACACCAGCCCCAGCACGACCACCTCCACTGCCCGAACACCACTGCACTGCCCTAAACCCTGAAACACCAGCCCCAGCACAACCCCTACACTGCCCGAACACCACTGCATTGCCCTAAACCCTGAAACACCAGCCCCAGCACGACCCCCTACACTGCCCGAACACCACTGTACTGCCCTAAACCCTGAAACACCAGCCCGACCCCTACACTGCCCAAACACCACTGCACTACCCTAAACCCTGAAACACCACCCCCTGCACCACCCCTACACTGCCCGAACACCACTGCACTGCCCTAAACCCTGAAACACCACCCCCAGCACGACCCCCTTTACTGCTCGAACACCACTGCACTGCCCCAAACCCTGAAACACCACCCCCAGCACGACCCCCTACACTGCCCGAACACCACTGCCCTAAACCCTGAAACACCACCCCCTGCACGACCCCCTACACTGCCTGAACACCACTGCACTGCCCTAAACCCTGAAACACCACCCCTACACTGCCCAAACACCACTGCACTGCCCTAAACCCTGAAACACCACCCCCAGCACGACCCCTACACTGCCCGAACACCACTGCACTGCCCTAAACCCTAAAACACCACCCCCAGCATTACACCCTACACTGCCCAAACACCACTGCACTGCCCTAAACCCTAGAACACTACCCCCAGCACGACCCCTACACTACCCGAACACCACTGCACTACCCTAAACCCTAAAATACTACCCCCAGCACAACCCCCTACACTACCCGAACACGACTGCACTGCCCTAAACCCTCAAACACTCCCCCAGCACGACCCCCTACACTACCCGAACACCACTGCTCTGCCCTAAACCCTAAAACACTCCCCCAGCACGACCCCCTACACTACCCGAACACCACTGCACTGCCCTAAACCCTAAAACACTCCCCCAGCACGACCCCCTACACTACCCAAACACCACTGCACTGCCCTAAACCCTAAAACACTACCCCCGCATGACCCCTACACTACCCAAACACCAATGCACTACCCTAATCCCTAAAACACTACCCCACATGACCCCCTACACTACCCTAAACCCTAAAACACTACCCCGCACGACTCCCTACACTACCCAAAGACCACTGCACTACCCTAAACCACGACCTCCTACACTACACAAACACCACTGCACTACCCTAAACCCTAAAACACTACCCCCTACACTACACAAACACCACTGCACTACCCTAAACCCTAAAAACTACCCCCAGCACGAACCACTACACTACCCAAACACCACTGCACTACCCTAAACCCTAAAAACTACCCCCAACAGTACCCCTACACTACCCAAACACCACTGCACTACCCTAAACCCTAAAACACTACCCCCAGCAGTACCCCTACACTACCCAAACACCACTGCACTACCCTAAATTACTACCCCCAGCACGACCCCCTACACTACCCAAACACCACTGCACTACCCTAAACCCTAAAACACTACCCCCAGCACGACCCCTACACTACCCAAACACCACTGCACTACCCTAAACCCTAAAACACTCCCCAGCACGACTCCCTACACTACCCAAACACCACTGCACTACCCTAAACCCTAAAACACTACCCCCAGCACGACCCTCTTCACTACCTAAACACAACTGCACAATTTGTTACAGGCGTTGCAACGCAGGCCTGTGGTGCTTACTGGAAGTACCTAGTGGGCTAGTTGGGCCCCAGGGACCCTCAGGATTCAAGGTGACCTAATCCCCCAACTTAAAACGCACCACGGGGCGCGTTTGCACAGTGGTGAAGGGAGGGGGCGGGGCCTCAGGTGACATGTGCCCAAACACGCCCTGTGGTGCGTTTTAAGTTGGGGAATTAATTCCTTTGAATCCTGAGGGACCCTGGGGCCAACTAGCCCACCAGGTACCTTCAGTAAGCACAACAGAGTTGCGTTGCAGAGAGGTGAAAAAGGTGCGTGGCCTCGGAACGCCTCTCTGCAACTCAGCTCTGTGGTCCTAACGGTAGGTACCTGGGGGCTAGTTGGGCCCCAGGGACCCTCAGAATTCAAGGGGACTTAATCCTGCAACTTAAAACGCGCCACGGGGTGCGTTTGCACACATGTCACCTCAGGCCCCCTCCCTTCACCACTGTGCAAACGCGCCCTGTAGCGCTTTTAAGAGGTAGTTTTAATCCCCTGCCCTATTATGTACTAGGGACTTGCAGAGGAGGTCATGCTAATCACAGGGGTACCCCAACGCATAGTGTTCCCTAGTGTATGTAGGTGTTTTCACTGTATTCTAAGTGTCTTTTAGCATAGCACTGGCTCTGGTTAGTCAGTCAGTTACCACCAGTACCCGTCTGAAAAAGTTGTGGGCACAGGATGATTTTGCAACAAGGCCTCTTTCTGCTCCTCTGTTGGTTCTTTCTGCACATCTTTTGCTTCTTTCTGTGCGTTTTTCTTCTTTCTTCACATGTCCAACCTCTGTAGGCATAGTTAGAAACTAGCATTTAAAAAACCTTTGAAATTCACTTAAAAATCATAGGTTTCAGGCACGTTATAGTTAGAAATTAGCATTTAAAAACCTTTGAAATTCACTGAAAAACCATAGGTTTCAGACACGTTATAGTTAGAAATTAGCATTTAAAAACCTTTGAAATTCACTGAAAAACCATAGGTTTTAGGGACAGTTATAGTTAGTTGGACATTTCACTCGTACAAAACCATAGAAATTCTCCGTTATAGTTAGTTCAGCTAACTATAACTCGCGCCCGCAATGCACTGCTGATGACGTCACATATTACATCACTCATGACATGGTCAGTGACATCACTGATGACATCTCAAATGACATCACTGATGACATCTCAAATGACATCACTGATGACATCTCAAATGACATCACTGATGACATCATCCATGTGATAATTTCATGCATCTTCTCACACCCTAATATAACTTTTGATACACCCACTCTAAATTACAGACTGCCATTCTCAAAACCATAGACACTCCAACACCAAAAACTACATACCCACTCACTGATTCTTAGGTCTACACACACATCCACTCACTCACCCGTACAGTCACTCATACTTAGTCACTCAGTACAGGACTATCATATGCACTCATACACCTATATAAACACTCACACACCGCCACTCATCCATAGAGGTACTCACACACCTAGTCAGTCATGCAAAAACTTAATCACACACCCATTTACTCACCTATACAGTTATACACACACCAGCTCACTTACTCATACAAATACTAGCACATTCTTACGCTCTTATACAATCACTGATACAAGTACACACTCATCCATACAGCCACTCTCACAATCACACACTCTCACTTATAGCCATTTATATACTCCAACACACATATATACTGCCTTTCACATATGTAGTTACTCACACATGTACCACTGAGATATACATTCAATCACTAACACACCCATACACACACTCACCCACCCATACAGTCCATCACAGATGCACTCTTGAAACCATGCACCCAGTGAATCACCAACTCACACATCTATGCACAGTCACACACACCCCACCCACACAAACACTCAGGCACCCATACAGATACTCAGACAATCAATCAATAACCCATGTAGACACTCATGTAGCTATTCAGAAAGCTCATGCAGCCGCTTACAAACCAACAGACAGACGGATACAGACATTCACACAGTTTAGTCACTAACCCATGCATTCAGTAAGATACATTTAATCACTCACTTGTAGAGTCAGTCACTCACGTACTAAATCATCCATTCAGACACTTATACACCCACTCATTCTTCAATACGCCTTTCCCTATATATATTAAACGTATTTAAACTTTACAGAAACACACAGTCACTGGATGATGTCATCAGTGATGTCATCAGTGATGTCATTTGAGATGTCATCAGTGATGTCATCAGTGATGTCACTGACCATGTCATGAGTGATGTAATATGTGACGTCATCAGCAGTGCATTGCGGGGCGCGAGTTATAGTTAGCTGAACTAACTATAACGGGGAATTTCTATTGTTTTGTACGAGTGAAATGTCCAACTAACTATAACTGTCCCTAAAACCTATGGTTTTTTTCAGTGAATATATATATATATATATATATATATATAGATACATATATATAGATACATATATATATATATATATATATATATTCACTGAAAAAAACCAAAGGTTTCAGGGACGTTATAGTTAGGAATTGGCATTTAAAAAACCTTAGCAATTCACTAAAAAACCATAGGTTTCAGGGACGTTATAGTTAGAAATTAGCATTTAAAAAACCTTAGAAATTCACTGAAAAAGAGGCAGGAGGGATGTAGAAAGAGGTAGGAGAGGTGCACAAAGAGGCAAGAGAGGTACAGAAAGAGGCAGGAGGGGTGCAGAAAGAAGGAAGAGAGGTGCAGAAAGAGGCAAGAGAATTGCTGAAAGAAGCAACAGAGGTGTACAAAGAAGCAATAGAAGTACAGAAAGAGGCAAGTGAGGTGCAGAAAGAAGCAAGAGCAGCAGAAAGAACCAACAGAGGTGCAAAAAGGGGCAAGAGGGGTGCAGAAGAAGGTAGAGGTGCACAAAGAGGCAGGAGAGGTGCACAGAGAGGCAGGAGAGGTGCACAGAGAGGCAGGAGAGGTGCACAGAGAGGCAGGAGAGGTGCACAAAGAGGCAAGAGAGGTACAGAAAGAGGCAGGAGGGGTGCAGAAAGAAGGAAGAGAAATGCAGAAAGAAGCAACAGAGGTGCTGAAAGAGGCGCGAAGGGTGCAGAAAGAGCAAGAGAAATGCAGAAAAAAGCAATAGAGGTACTGAAAGAGGCAGGAAAGGTACAGAAAGAGGCAACAGGTGTGGACGAAGAGGCAAGAGAGGTGCAGAAAGAGGGGAGAGGGGTGCAGAAAGAGTCAAGAGGGGTGCAGAACAAAGCAAGTGAGATGCAGAAAGACGGAAGAGAGGTGCAGAAACAAGCAAGAGAAGTGCAGAAAGAGACGAGAATTGCTGAAATAAGCAACAGAGGTGTAGAAAGAAGCAAGAGAAGTGCAGAAACAGGCAAGTGAGGTGGAAAAAGAAGCAAGAGCGGTACAGAAAAAGGTAGAAGAGGTGCGCAAGAGGCAAGAGAGGTTGAGAAAGAGGCAGGAGGGGTGCAGAAAGAGCAAGAGAAGTGCAGAAAGAACCACCAGAGGTACAGAAAGACGCAACAGAGGTGCAGAAAGACGCAAGAGAGGTGCAGAAACAAGTAAGAGAAGTGCATAAAGAAGCAACAGAGCTGTAGTAAGGGAGAAGTGGGGTGGAGAAGGAGGCAAGAGGGATACAGAAAGAAACGAGAGGTGCAGAAAAAGGGAAGAGGGGTGCAGAAAGAGGGAAGAGTGTTGTGAAAGAGGCATGAGGGTTGCAGAAAGAAGCAACAGAAATGTAGAAAGAGACGAGAGGCGCAGAAAGAAGCAAGAGTGGTTTACACACCATTAGTACCAATTTAATACCCGCATTTAGCAATAAGTAACAGGTGACCATTCTAGGTTTGCAATGGGCCTTCCACCACGCTGTAACACTTGTTGCTGCATTTTTGGTAACGTTTGAGCTAGAAACAATGTTTTTTTTGTTCAAATATGCAGGTTATGCAGCAGATGATGGATTATGTGGCAAATACAGAAAATGTATAATTGTGCAAAAGCAGGTGCAGCCAAACAGTCACATAATTCCAGTGGCTTTGCTCATACCTCTGACTAGGTCCAGAAGTGCCCTCAGTGGTTCCTTCTTTTTTTGTGTCTCATTGAGTTTATAGTTTAGCTTCTATGGAAACGAGGAAGACTAAACCTGAGGTTACAACTTCACAACACAGACTATCATACCACACAATTACTCTCTATAACACATAATCCCACTCTACATAATTCCTACACACTAAATACCACATACTTTCTATCCATCCTTGGTGACCAAATACCCCTCCTATTACCTCCAGTAAGTCCCACACAGCAGGACTACTAAGTTCTCGTAACAGACCACGCCCCCTTTGCCCACCACTCTGCAAACGCGCTCCCTGGCACGCCCCTGGATGGGAATTGAAGTCACCTTCGCTGCTGGGGGTGGTTAGGGGCCAACTAGCCTACCTGTTGCCTCCATTAAGCCCCACTCAGTAGGATTGATGGGAGCTGGATACAGGCCACGCCCCCTTTTTCCACCACTGCAAATGCGCCTCCTTGCACGCTCTTGGTTGGGGAAGGAAGTCCCCCTACCTCCTGAGGGTTCCTGGGGGCCAACTAGCCCTCCTGTTACCTCCAGTGCGCCCACACAGCTGGATTGCTGAGAATGGTCCGAGGCCACGCCCCCTTTTTACACCACTCTGCAAACACGCCTCCTGGCGCACTGCTGCTTGGGGGATGAAGTCCACTTGTGTCCTGAGGTCCTCAGGGCACAAGAGGACCCCATCGTCCCTCCAGCAGTGCACCAAGAGACGCACTTGCAGAGTGGTGTAAAAAGGGGCGTGGCCTCGGAGCACCTCTCTGCAATCCAGCTGTGTGGGAATTACTGGAGGTACCTGGTGGTCTAGTTGGCCCCTAAGGACCCTTAGGATTGAAGGGGAATTAATCCCCCAATTCAGAACGCGCCTGGCTCGCGCCTGGCACAGTGGTGCAGGGAGTGTGCGGGGCCTCCGGCGAGATGCCGGCTTCTCTGTTATTTTTCTTTTTTTAGAAGGGGGGCTGTGTGGCCCCCCTTCTCTTAATTTTTTTAGGGCCCTGGGGACCCCATCCCCCAGGGCCTGACCTATTTAATTTTTTTTTTTTTATCGGGAAGGGGGCCCCACGGTCCAAGCCGGCTCCACGCCTCCTGAGGAGCCGGCATTGCTTTTGGGCAAGGGGGGCTGCTAACATGCAGCCCCCCTTGCCCAAAAGCAATTCTGCTTTGCTTCTTGGAAGCGAGTGCTTCCAAAAAGCAAAGCAATGTTTGCTATGGCAGGGCGGAGCCGTGCTCCTGCCCTGCCATAGCAAACGGCAATGTCCCGGGGGTGAGCACCCCGTGACATTGCAGGAGCCTGCCCTGGGGGGTGGTGGTCCCCACGGCCATCAAGGGCTCCAGGAGGGGGGCCGCGCTGCCCCCCTCCCATCATTTGCATAGTCCCGGGGAGGTGGCGGTCGCCGGGGCCGGGGGTCAGTTACGGACCCCCGAATTTGAATTACTGTATGCCCTAGGGAGGTGGTTGTCCCCGGGGCAGTGTGAGGGGGGGCAGGAACCCCCTCGCCACACCTTTAATTTAAAAAAAAAAAAAATAATTGCCCCGGGGAGGTGGCGGTCCCCGGGGCTGCGGGGGGCTGCGATGCCCCCCGCACTTAATTATTAAAGCCCCGGGGCGGTGGCGGTCCTCGGGGCTGCGTGGGGGGGGCAAGAGCCCCCACCACACTTTTTTAAAATGTATCTTTTAAATAAAGCCCCGGGGAGGTGGTGGTCCCCGTTATTAAATATTGCCCCCGGGGCCTGGCCCACCCGGGGGCTTTAAGAAAACAAAGTGCGGCACTTTGTTTTTCCCCCCAAAAATTCTTCCGGATTCGCGCACCCAGCGCGACTCTGGCCGGAAAAAAAAAATGCTTTTTTTGGGCCTGAGGGTCCCTGTGGGACCCCCTGAGCAGGCCTAGGGGGTCAGGGTGTTTCTACCCTGCCCCCTTTACTTCATTTTTAACGTTTTTTTCTTTTTCTTGTCACTCGGTTTACTGAGTCACAAGATGGCCACCAACAATTCCTGGTTTGGAGTGTTGGCAGCCAATCAGAATTAAGCTCGTGCTCAGATATCAACATTTTTATTTTTTCAATTTCTCAGGAACTACTAAATGGATTTATACCATTTAAAAAAAAAAAAAAAAGGTCGCTTTCTGAACCAAAAGCTACCTTTTTGCTAAATTTGGTGTAATTCCGTTCCGCAGTAAGGGCTGTAGCCTGTTCCAAAATTTGTATGGAATTTAACATGGAGAAAACGCGTTTTGGGACCCCCCTTTTTTCTCGGCCCCCGCTTGACGAATCACCCCCAAACTTTCAAGACAGGAGCTGACCGGAGCGGGCCATTAGTTTGGAAATGAAAATTTCGCGAAGATTCGTCAAACGGTGCCAAAGATATTGGCAAAAGAAAAAACGCTTTTCCTATGGAAACTAGGTCCTAACTATAACTACCTACTGGCGACCGCCAGTAATATATATATATTGTCTATATCTTTATTTTGCTAATCATTTTCCTCTGCTTCTGTCTATTGATCATTGCAGCACATATATTTTATACAAGAATAACGTTTGTTCAATAAATATTGAAAACGCCCCACTGTGTGTTCTTTGTATACTTTTCTAAGAGAAAGAGCGCATGAGTGACTTGCTAAAAGGGTTCTAGATCTATTATCAAGATCCCTGGGAGGGCTCAGGGATGCATATGGTGGCACTGTGTGCTAGCGGGTCTCTATGATGACATATCCTGTGGGGGTGTACGGAATCAGTCTGGCACCATCCCTATGTTTAGGTGGCCCAACAAACGTGCAGTTCCTACTCAGAAGTGGGGAACTACACAGCAAGAGTACCCTCCTACATAAGTCACTGGTAAGCGGAACAATCAGAGGATTTCTAGACAAAGAGCAAGAGATTACCTCCAGAAAATGGATACTAAATATTATAAGAGTTAACAAAGAGATCTCCAACAATACCACCGAAAAAGAAGAGAATCAACATCGGCTATGACCGGAAGTAGAAGACCTGTTAAGCAAATAAGCTATAAATTTAGTACCACTAAAGAGTATACTCAAATTATTTCCTAGTACCAAAACCAGACAAGACACAAAGACCAATTCTGGATCTAAGAACAAGTCAGTAAAAACACAAAAGTCCAAGATGACATCCTTTCAAGAAGTAATTTCCCTTATATGGAAAGGGGACTACATGGTAACCACCACAAGGACGGTTACCTCCACATCACAATGAACAAGTGACACAGAGCATTCCGAAGGTTCATAGTGGACAAGATATACTACCAATTCAAGCTCTTACCTTTAGGATAAAATCAGCAGTGCTGTTATTTACAAGGTGCCTAGCAGTGGTGGCAATGCACCTCTGATGCGTCCACCCATACCTGGACTATTGGCTAGTAAAGGCAAAAACATTTAACCAATGCAAGGACAACATTAACAAGGTTGTTGTATATGTGTCTTTAATAGAACTAGTTAGTTATTAGAATGTATTGTTAGGTTACCATAGCAATAGAATGTATTATGTTTCCAGGTGATGTTAGCATTCCAGCCAGTACTGTTGCTGCTGCTGGAAGAGACACACCTGTTTCCTGTATGAAGATTAAAGGACTTTCTACTATTACCTTTTCCTGATTAATTTACACTACAATTTGTGGCGACGAGCTGGAGGACATCAACCCAATCTTGGATTACAAGTATTTCGTGATTCATTTCACTGAGGATACAAATTTCGGATTACGGTGTTAAAAGCCGATAAAAAAAGATTTAAATACTGGCGGAAAGCTGTTAAACGACGGAAACTTCAAAAAGGTAAAACCTTCTTACCGAAGGATTAATTTTTGTGGTTTATTCAGCGTGGGATTTTCGATCCGCTGCAACTGTTGAACCGTTGAGGTATCCTGCATCTTTTGATGTAGCGCAGGATTCTACCGGCACTCGCGCTGCTTGCACTCTAGCTGTAGGCTGTGACGTGAGTGTGTGATCGTGCGCTGAAGGAAGGAGCGTCCTTCACGTGCGCACGCGACGTAATTAACGAGGTCACGCAGCGTGACCTACAACGGAGGCCATTTTATTACAATTTCATCAGTTTCACGTCGAGAGAGAGCGTATATTACACGCTAAAGAGCGAGTAACCACTCTATGGATCGCTTTTGAACAGGAAACAGGTGGGAAAGTCAAATACCTAATTGAATACGTATATTTAATAATTTGTCTTATTTTTAAGTGAAAGTTTTTTTTGGGTTTTTCTTACTTTATTTTTTTTAGTAACTGATACAATGGCACAGCAAAATTTCACGATTAATCCACCACACAATTTTTGGATTTCTGGTCGTGAACCATCAATGAACTGGTCAGAATGGAAAGAATACTTTGAAAATTATATTGCAGCAATAGATGAAAATAAAAAAATGTCTGCAGACCAGAAAAAAAGAATTCTTTTACTTTCTTTAGGACCTATAGGACTAAAAACGTATAATAGAATGCCAAAAAGTACAGTTACGGGTGACGCAAATGCATTTTTAATAGCCTTACAAGATCTTGATAAATACTTTACACCCAAAGTGTGCATTGGTATCACAAGATATAATTTTTCCAACGTAAACAACTTAAAGGAGAAGCAGTTGATGATTATATTGCGGAGCTAAAAACTTGCTATTGATTGTAAATTCGGAACCAACCATGATGACTTTATAAGAGATCAATTAGTAATGCATAGTAATAATAGCACTATTCAAGATCGCTTGTGGATTAATGGTGCTTCACCTCTAGAGGAAGTTGTCAATATAGTAAGGAAAGCAGAAATGTCTGGAAGATGCGCAACAGAGTTACAACATCCTGAAAAAGAGAATTCATGTGTTTGCAAAGTAAATAGTAAAAAGTTGATTACAATAAGAAAACTGAGCAAAAGGGAAATCGTATAACACTGATTGGAAAAATAATAAATCTGATTGGAAATGTTATCGATGTGGTAGTAAGGACCACTTAGCCTACAGCAAAACGTGTCCTGCCATCAGACGAAAGTGCATGAACTGTGGATTAATGGGTCATTTTTCAAAGTTCTGCCGGAGAAAGAACTTTAAAGTTAAATGCGTTCATGAAAATAAAAGCTCTGATAGTAGTGAAGAAGAAGAGAACAAAGATGAACATGGGAGTGTCTTAAATCTTACAGAGAAGAAAAGATTAGTACTCAATATCGTCGACGAGAACTGTAGAGGGAAACCAGAGTGTAATATGTCCATTGGTGGAGTTAGAGTAAAATGTATGCAGATTCTGGTTCACCTTTTACCATCGTAAATGAAGGAATTTGGAGAGATAAATTCATATAAAAATAGGAGAGTTTTTATCACCTCCTGACATTAATCCAGAAAGTTTTACAGGTGAAAAAATTGACATTATTGGCTATAGATGGTTATCTTTTGCATTTAAAGGCAGACGTGCAAGAGGAAAGTTGTATGTAGCAAAAACGGACCATCAGTTCTAGGCTGGCATGACCAAGGGAACTTACATATTGTTTTAGACCCTAATAGTGTGGACCAAGTTCTATTAATGGATGAGGGTATCTCTACCGGCAAAGAAATGGAAAAGAAATTCCCAAATGTTTTTAAAGAACAGTTAGGTGCACTGGATGGTTTTGAACACAAGATTGTTCTGAAACAAGATGCTAAACCTAAGATACATAAAATGAGGATGGTACCCATGATGATACGAGATGACGTTTCCAAAGAACTGGAGCGATTGAGAAACATGGATGTTATAGAACCGGTAGAGAGCTCGGATTGGATTTCTCCGGTTGTAGTAGCAAGACGGAGCAACGGAAAAATCCGTTTGTGTGTTGACTTACGTTATGTGAATAACAATATACTTATTGACCGTTTTCCTTTGCCTAAGATAACAGAAATGGTTTCATCCCTTAAAGGTGCCTCTTGGTTCTCAACCATAGACCTTTCAAATGCATACCACCAGATACTTTTATCAGAAGAGTCCAGGAAATTCACAGCTTTTATTACACCATTTGGGTGCTTCCAATACAAACGCATGCCATTTGGTTTGGCCTCAGCCGCGACCGTATTTCAAAGGCTGATGCATAATTTATTTGGCAAAGAAAAAGGGGTGTTATTCTTCCAAGATGATATCTTGAATTTTGGTAGTGAAAGAAATCAGCATGACGAGAGGTTACAGAATGTTTTAGAAATTTTAAACAAGAAAGGTTTAACAATTGAATTAAGTAAATGCCAATTTGCAGAAAGAAGTGTGTCATATTTAGGCCACATTATAAGTGTAGAAGGTGTTAAACCAAAACCAGCTCTAATTGATGCCATTGCAGGTCTTCCGTCACCCACCAGTAAAGATGAAGTTAGATCTTTTCTGGGAATGGCGGAATACTGTGCAAAGTTTATCCCAAGTTTTGCTGGTAAGGTTTTTAACATTAGACAACTCTTAAAAAAACATGTAAAGTTTTGTTGGGATTCACTATGTGAAGAAGAATTCCAATACATTAAAGAATTTCTAGAAAAAGTACCTCATTTAAAAGTTTTGATCCCAATTTAAATTCCTATGTTACTGTAGATGCAAGTAATAAAGGCCTAGGAGCGGTTCTTTCTCAAAAGATAACCAAGGAAAAGAAAACATTGTTTTATTTGCATCGAGATCGATTTCACCCACTGAGGAAAAGTACCCCATAATAGAAAGGGAAGCTTTAGCGTGTGCCTGGGCACTAGACCACTTTAGAGCATTTATTTGGGGAAAACCAGTTGTGGTTTGTACTGACCACAAACCATTGATTAAATTACTCTCCACAGAAGGTATTTCATCTGCATCATCCAGATTAGCGAGATTGTCCATGAGAATGAAGGATTATATATACACGATGGTTTATCTTCCGGGTAAAGAAACCTTAATTGCGGATTGCCTTTCAAGGTTACCCAATCCATTAGAGACATGTGAAGATGACACTTGGAGTGATTACAAGATTGCTTTAGTACATGATTCTGGTATCTCTGCTTTAGACCGTAAGGATTGGAGTGAGAAACACTTGTTAGACAAAGTGTTATTAGACGTTGTCAAATACATGTCGGAAGGGTGGCCTAAAAAGAGTTTCTGTCAAAAGATTGTAGAGCATTTTGGGATGTTAGATCAGAGTTATCCTTGGATAATAACATAGTTTTCAGAGGTTATAAAGTTATTCCACCTGTGGGCATGAGAAATTGGGTTTTGAGTTTATGCCATGAGGGACATTTTGGGGTGGTAAGGACAAAGAATATAGTAAAAGAAAAGTTTTGGTGGCCTTCCATAGACAAAGCTGTTGAAACTTTTGTAGACAACTGTGTTGTATGTTCTGCAGCAGATAAGACTTTCAGCACTCTGAGACCTCCCATGTCTATAGGTGACGTTCCGAATCAACCGTGGGATAATGTTGCAATTGACATAATGGGTCCTATTGGTGAGTTAAAGGAATATATTATTGTCTTAATGGATCTTTTCACCAAATGACCTATTATTGAGATTGTGAGTAGGGCTGATACGGATACTGTTTTAGAATTCCTTGATAGTTCATTTTTATCAGAGGGTATTCCCATCACACTGTTAAGTGATAATGGGGTACAATTCATGTCTTCTTCAGCTAAAACATATTTTTCTAGAATTGGTTTGAAACATAAAACAACAGCACTTTACAATCCAAGTGGAAATGGAACTGTTGAAAGATTCAACAGAGTGTTAAAAGGAACCATTCAGGGTGCAATCTCAGAAGGAACTGATTGGAAATTAGCTGTCAAAAAGGCTGTGTGGGCATATAGAATTACTAAAAATGATGTTGCTGGATTATCCCTTTTATAATGATGAGAGGGAGATCGCCCAGATGTAAATTTAGTCCAGAATGGTTAACTGATAGTACAGTTTTAGAATGGTCCCCTGTTGTTGTCAAGGAAAGACTTCTTGATAATCAAAGAAAAAGTAAAACGTATTATGATGCACGCAATAATGTAAAAATGGTATATGTAAAAGTGGGTGATTGGGTAAGAATAAAAAACCTACTATGGTTAAAAAGGGTTTGAGCAAATATTACGAACCAGAGAGAGTAATTAAAGTTTTTAGGAATGCAGTACGATTATCTAATGGTAGAGTATGGAATTTAAAAAGAGTTGAGCTATGTAAAAAAGGCCAATCAAAAGTGAAAAGTAATAGTAAATCCGTTGTGGACCCACTGTGGTCTACTGATATTAGTACATCGAGTTGCCAGGATTTAGATGTATCTAGTGGCCATAATGCCGGTAATGAGAGATCTGAAATGGTTGAGGAGAGGGGTGGAAGGAAAAGGAATTTACCTTCTTGGTTGAAGGATTTTGTTGTTGGATAATATTGGAACCTTGCAAAATTTGTATTCATTTTTTTTTGTATTTATTTATTTATTTTTGTTATGTTTTCTCTTTTCTCCTTGTAGGGAGGAGTGGTGGTAAGTTTATATCTATTGTTATTCGCTAATATAAAAAAGGGGATGTGTTGTATATGTGTCTTTAATAGAACTAGTTGGTTATTAGAATGTATTGTTAGGTTACCATAGAGATAGAATGTATTGTTATGTTTCCAGGTGATGTTAGCATTCCAGCCAGTACTGTTGCTGCTGCTGGAAGAGACACACCTGTTTCCTGTATGAAGATTAAAGGACTTTCTACTATTACCTTTTCCTGATTAATTTACACTACAAAGGTCATAAGGACATTACATAAAGTTGGATTCTCCAGCAGCTATGGAAAAATCATCACAAAAACCAGAGAGGAGGAAGACCTTTCTTGTAGCGATCCTAAATTCACAGACCACAAGAACCTAACCAGTGGAAAATAGGGTCAAGGCGATGATAGAGCAGAGTCGCCTCTACTTAAAGGGGCAACGTCTGACAGTTAGGACAGTGGGAAAATGATAGGCATGATTGCCTCCTGCATTGCCTTAATACCACACACAAGGTTACACACAAGACCTATACAAGAATGGCTACAACAGCAACGGTCATAGACAACCGGGAGTTGGGACGATCTAGTTGTTGTGACCGACTTGGTTCAGAAGGAAATGCAATGGTGGAACCTACAGAACATCACAAAAGGAAAATCCTTCAAACAACTAACTGCCTCAATGACCATTATAACTGACGCATCCCACTCAAGATTGTAAGGTCACATGTACAAACTAAACATCAGAGGTCGATGCAACCACGAAGAAGCCATACAACACATAAATGTGTTGAAGCTGAAGACTGCCTTCCTAGCACCAAAAGCTTTCCAGAAAAATCTAGTGGGACGGGCAGTACTAGTTCAAACAAAGAATGCAAAAGCAGTGTTCCACTTTAACAAGCATGGGGGAACAAAGTCACAGCCACTATCAAAACTATTGTAGGTGATATGGAAGTGTGTGATAGATAACAGGATATTGTTGTTAGCGAAACACTTACCTGGAGAAAGCACAGAAGTGGACAGGCTAAGCAGGCAAGTAAACACCGCCCCAAGTGGGAACTAAAGCGAGAAGTATGGGTGAAAATCTTCCAGAGGTGGGGAACACCACATTAAGAGCTATTCACAACACATAAGAACACAAAATGCCAAAGCTTGGCATCCAGGTTTTACCATCCAAAATCGCCAGGGAATGCCCTGTCAAAATGGTCAGGAGATTAGCTTACGCCTTTCCCCCAATCCAAAAGGTACCGCAGGTAATACACAAGTGCAAGCAAGAGCCCTTCACCTAAATCCTGATAGCCCCACGATGGGCTCGACAGACATGGCTCTCAGATCTAATGGAGGTAACTCAGGGACATGTCTTAAGACTCCCAATGCATCAGGACCTGTTGACAGTAGAGGAATGTCAAGTATGGCATCTGGAATTAAACACTGTTTGCTCCTGAGGACATAGAGTTTGATCACCTTGACCTGATCAAGGAAGATGCACTCGAGGACATAGATGAGGCCCAAGGAGAGGAACAGGAATTGGGCACATAATACCACAGTGTTCATATACCACTTGCCAGATCTCCTATGCCTCAGAAAAGTCCCCCTAGCCTTCCATTGTAGTTACACAAGATAAGTACTGCGGAGCAGTTTCTTCCGCCTACCAGTGATGAAACGTTTTCTAGAGGGAGCAAAAAAGTATTGACCCCAAGAAGCGCACCCAGGTTCACCTAGATCCTGAATGTAGTGCTTACTCAACCAATAACATCACCTTTTGAACCAATCCAAAATGCACAATTCAAGTTCCTAACTCTAAAAACAACCTTTTAATCACCATTGTAGGTAAGGACTTATTTTTTGTGTGATTACCCCTGCCCCCCCCCCCCACCTCTAACCAAGTTTTTAGACTGATGCTGCTTTTTTTCCGGCTCTATAGTGCACTGGGCCCTATTGTCCAGGCCCCAGTGCATGTGCTCTGACCCCCAAAGTAAATGTACGATTGGCTGATACCTGGCTCAATTAACTTAGCTATAGGTCCTTAATATATGGTACAAGAGGTACCCAGTGCGAGTAAGTTTAATGCCAGTAGTGGACTGCAGCACTCCATTCTTCCACCACTGCTCTGACAAGGTGAAAGCGTGACGTTAGGCCTGCCACTGCAGCATAGTTGGGCAGATTTAAACCTGCCAACTCAACATGGCAAATAAACCATTTTGCCCATCAAAACCTTTCTTTTTATTATTGATAAGCCACCCCATAGGGAAGGCCGTGGTAGCCCATCAGACAAAGTGCTTAGTATTAAAAAAGAAGGGCATTTTCCTTTTGTGTTTAACGTGCCATGACAGTGAAAATACAAAATTTAAGTTTTTCACTGTACCATGGCCCCTGGTCCCATTGGCCAAGATGGAGTTTCACTAGCCATCGTGCTAAGTGCTAACTTTCATTTGGGACCACCAAAGATATTAATCGAAGGTATCAAATTAATCATTACATTAAACCAGACTCATTGCTGAGATCAGATTTTAAGGTCGTTTTAAATAAATGGTGACTTTAGAAAGTCATCACTTTGTTCCCCAAACCTCAGGTAGACTTTCCTGTCTATCTGCAGCAGTTGCCACCCGAAACAACATGCTGGCCCCACTAGGAAGTATGAAGCGAGACATGCTGAACGGATAAGGTGTGACCTCCTCCAGCAGGACTAGTGCCTGGCGCTGTCCACAGATTGCTCTGCTAGGAAAGGAGGCTCTTGTAATCTTGCATTTGACTAAAAAGGGGTATCCTGGGATTGAATGGTGGCCAACTCTCCAGGAAATGATATTCAATGGGTAGGGTTTCCTCGTGGTAACTATTCCCCCAATGGCTAGTGAGCCCTCTTCTACCACAAACGCTAAAATGGCCTACAAGTTGCACCCCAGACACACGTTCCTCAGATCACTATAGAGCTGGAAGGACTGCCCTGCTGCTTCCTGGACCCAGCATAGAGAGGCCGCACCGAAGACTGGACTGCACCTGCTGCACTCAAGCGACTCTCAAAGAGGACTGCCCCTGCTGTGTCCATTTATGGAAAAACGCTCCAATTGTGCCAGAACGTAAGAAGCGACTCCAAGAGCTAGTTGGCTAGCCTCCTGTTAAGCTGCAGGATCACCAAAAGCTAAGGAACCCTGAACTTCTCAACAGCCCAGCTGCCCAGGAACTCCAGCCTGCTGCTTGAAGCCAAAGTCCCTGCTAGTGGACTGAGTCCTGACTGTCCTGAGGTGTCCCCGGGCCCATGAGACTCGTAGCTGAAGTGGACCTATTCCCCAGAAAGAAAAGAATTGCTTACCTGTAAGCAACCACTGGATCTGCTGTAACCGGGAGAGCAATTGATGAGGGGTAACTGGACTTGTGCTGAACACCCTGAGTGCATTGTGGGAGATTGGCTCCAGAGGGCGAAGCTGATCCCTGAATTCTGTAGACCTCAGAGAAGCCCTTGGAAAACCTACAGCATCTCTTCTGGAACTTCAGCATCTTTAGGTTCTTGGCATCCTGCAGCCCCAGCACCAGAACTATTTCTTGGCTAGACCGGGTTAAAGGGGAAAAAGGACCCTAAGACTGTAGGAAGCGACAGGTAACTGTCCCCCTGAACCTGAGTGTTCTCTGTGACTGGCCCCCGTCCCACTGTGGCCCATCCAAGTGGAGAGAAATAGACATACTAGACAGTTGGCTAAGAACTGTCTTACTGATTACGATTTGTTACATTTAAAAAAAAGAATGTACCTTCCTTTGAAAAACCATATCTCCTGTTTGCTTTGATATATTTTGCCATTTTTAGTGTCTAATTGAAGATATTTTTTTAATTGTGTTGGGTCTCTTATTTTTGTTTTGATACTTCTAAATACTTTAGCACTTCTCCTTTGACTAATTCTGACTGCTCTGTGCCACATCTATCCAGGACTGAGCCAAGGATTTTGCTAAAGAACTTAACTTGACCTGATAGAGCATGTTACTTATTACATGGTGAGGTCCCACAACCACATCACATAATAATCCACTTGCCTACAGCTGGGCACCAGACCACGCAGCACACGAAAGAGTAAGAGTAGGTTTATGTATAAAGCAGAACAATTTATTTGACAAGGGATTAAATATGGAATCAGTTCTCTGTATACCTGCATCATTGGAGAGGAAGAAAATGTGAGACAGGTTTGTCAGTCCACTGATTTAGTTATTTTCAGTATCTAAAATAGACCCAAGTCATTTTCGAAACAGTCATCTGATGCTATAACCTGGCACAAAAAGGCCAAGCAGACACATTCCTCCTCGCTCCAACTCTTCTATCCACCCACTTGTTTCTGTGTGCAAAGTTTATCACCAGCGGTGCAGGGAAAAAAGCCAGTACTATTGAACTATAACTAGCGGCCATCAACTAGCGGTCACTCTGGTATGAGGAAGGTTCAAGTTAGTGTAAGAAAGTGGCTCTGTATATACTGAACCAAAGTAAGGTTCAGTGTGCACAGAGTCCACAGTCCCCAGAGGTTTGGCAGAGGCTACAGTTAGATATAACCTTACTCTCTAAAGTGGTAGCTTGGTCGAGCAGTAAGGCAGTATCAGAGGACAGTGTAAAGCATCTGTTGTACACACTCAGTCAGCAAATGAAGCCACACACTCAAGAACTGAACTCTAGGCCAATGGTTTGTATATAAAAATATAGTTGTTTTATTTTAGAACCAACAATAGGTATCAAAATATACTTTCTCAGAATGAGATGCTTTAGTTAAATACTTTTCAATAGGCAATAGACTTTTGAATGCAATAGTTACAATTGTTGCAATAGGCAACACAATTTTAAAAACAATATAACATTGAGCTCAATGGGAATTTCTAGTTAAATGCAATAGATTACTTCTTGGATTACTTTTCTAACCACAGGACTGGATCCTAGACTCAGTCCTGGGACATCTCCTGTAAACAGTTGAGTAAAAACGTTTTGGTTACAGTTGTGATTTTTAAGGAATATTATTGTATTTCAAAAGTGGGCACTTCGAAACTTTTTCACATAGAATCACCAATGTTACCCTATGGGAGGAAATTCACTTAGCAGGTAAGTAGTGTTATCGTTAGTCTTTCTTACTCAGTGTTGGATCCTGGATCCAGCACTGGTGCATCTCCTGTAAACAATTGAAAGAATGCGTTTATGTCCCACAGGCGATTTTTAGCAAATATTTGTAAGTTTCAAAAATCGACACAGAGAAACTTTTTCGGCAAAACTCAGGCAATGTTATCCTATGGAAAGAAATTCAAGTTACCGGTAAGTACAGTTGTGATTACTTTTCAGGGTCAGTGCTGGGCACCAAGATCCAGCACTGGGATCTCTCCTGATGACAGGTGAGTAAATTCGTTTTCGTACTTCAGCTGATTTTAGATGAATATTTTAAAGTTTCAAAACTCGACACATAGAAGAATTTCCAAGTGAAACCAGTCAATGTTACCCTATGGAAGGAAAGTGAGTTATCGGCTTTTGGGTAAGTACTCGACTGGCAGAGTTAAGGTTCTGGGCATAGACTCAGGGGTCCCCCAGGGTCAGGTAGGTACAGTTGTTACACCCTCAGCGGCCCAGGGGCGGCCGGGTGCAGAGTGAGTAGGCCCAATGTTATCCTATGGAAGGCAGGGGGCCTTTGGTTGGTGGCTGCTGGCAAGCAGGCCACGCGGCTGTGGGAGCTGGGCTCCTGGTCACTTGCTCAGGGCAAATGGGGAAGTAGATTAGAATAGAGGTTGCACTGCCAGGGGCACACGGGCGGCTGGGTGCAGGGTGCTTTTGAGCCGTCGGGCGCTCAATGGATTCCAATGGAGAAGATGGAAACTGAACAAAGGCTGCAAGCTCGGGCACGGAGATTCTTCAGGTGCGACCACCACTTCGAGGGGTAAGTTGGGAAGTAGGAGGATAGGTAGGCACCCCGGAGTTGGGCACAGGAGGCCGCAGGGCGCCGGGTGCAGGGGTGTCTTTTCGCGTCGGGAAATCTTACCCTCTGCTGGTCGCGGTTGGAGGGGGCCCAGGTTCTGAGGCTGCAGGCGTCGTCAGGATCGTCGAGGAGGGTCCTTGGGTGCTGGATTCTGGGTCACAGTCGCCGGGGGGACGTCCTCGTGGTCTTTGTCCACTCAGGCACAGGCCGGGCTCGGCGGGTGCAGAGTGTGCTGGAGTCGCGGTTCCTGGTTGGCACCAGGGGTTGGTTACTTGTGTTGAGCAGTACCACTGCTCGTGGGAGTCCCAGGTAGTTAGAGTCACAAGGCAGTCAGGTCCTCCGGGGTTTTTGAGGTTGCTGACCACTGGAGACGCCGGGGTTTAGCAGGAGCAGGTTCGAGGGTCGACAGGCCGGTAGGGCTGGGGCCAAAGCAGTTGGTGTCTTCCTCTTGTTAGCAGCTGCACGGCAGGTCTTCTTGTTTCTTGTTCTTCTTTCTTGTTTCGGAATCTGAATCTAAGGAAGGAAGGTTCAGGGTGCCCCTAAATACTAGAGTTAGGGGCGTTACAGGTAGGTAAGGGGCAGGGACCAATGGGTCCCTGCCCTGGGGTGGGTACACCCCCTATCCTGCCACTCTCCTGTGGGAGGGGGGCAGGAGCCTAGTCCTGATTGGGCAAGGCTCCCCATCTTCAAGATGGCGAGAGCCCGGAGATGTGCTTCACCTCGCCTCCCCCACCTGAGGGGTGGGGTTGGCAGAGGCTGGCACACCCCCTTTCCTCCCTTGGTGTTTCCCGCCAGTCTTCCCGCCAGGATGGGGAAGAACCGGTGGGGACCAGTTGCTGAGTACAGCAAGTGGTCTGGGGAAGCTCACAAAGGCGGCATGCCTTTGAAGCTTCCCCCTGCCCATCATGGGGGAGGAGGCCTAGCACCTCGCCCAGGATGTGCATTGTTGCAGGCCCGGGAGAGCGGATGGCTCTCTACCCAGGGGTCCAGCAACATGTCTGCTGTGTGGCAGCCTAGGCAGCCCCTCAGACAAGATGTGGATTGTGGGTTAGGTTCAGGGGGCAACTCTAAGTTGCCCTCTGTCGTGCATTTTACAGTAAATCCCACACTGGCATCAGTGTGGGTTTACTGTGCTGAGAAGTTTGATACCAAACTTCTCAGTCTTCAGTGCAGCCATCATGGTGCTGTGGAGTTCGTGCTGACGACCTCCCAGCACCATATACTCGGAATGGCAGCACTGCACTTACAGTGCCCAGGAATGGACCTGGGTACTGTAGGGGCACAGGGCTCATGCACCTGTACCCTCACCACTGGCATAGTGCACCCAGCTATAGGGGTGACTGAGGTATGCCAGGGCAGTGTGTTTGTGGGCATGGCACACAGGGATGTGTGCCATGTCGACTCTCTGTTTTGTTCTGTACCAAGACACTCAGCCTGCAAGGGCAGTGTGTGTAAGGGTACAGGGCCTCTAAGGGTGGCACAATAAGTGCTGCAGCCCTTAGAGGCCATCTCTGGTCACAGTGCCCTGGGTACCTAGGGTACCATTTACCAGGGGCTTACCTGTGGCCAGAGAGGCCAATTGGGTTTAGGCTGTAATGCAGTTTTAGGGAAGGAACACAGGCCCTGGGCACCTGATTGGCAGGAGCCCAGGGCACACTCAAAGTACATCAGCAATTCAGCAAAAATGGGGGCATAACATGCAAGAAAGATGGCACTTTCTCACAGTTAGCCACTGTTAGAAATGGGGGTCTCTAGTTGGCAATGGCTGGCCACTGTCCAAGTAGGGACCCTTCTTCCTAAGTCAGAGTAAGAGGGCTACCCTCCTTGATACCCCTGCTCAACCCTGTGGTAACGTAGCACGAGCAGGTAGGCTTATCTCAGAGGCAGGGTGTGAAGCATTTATGACCATACACAGTAACACAGTGAGGAACACTACAGAGGGACACCACACAAGTAGTTATAAAAAATAAGTATCTTTATATAAAGGCAGATTTATCACAAGGCCAATAACTGTAAAAGCCACAATACTGTCAAAAATAGGATAGCTGTTGAAGGGCTGTCAAAGATAGTTCAAAGGTTGCAAGAATAAGGTTCAAATTCAAGGCAGGGTCTCTGCGCCCCTTTCTCGTTCAGAGGTTGCAAAAATAAGGTTCAAATTCAAGGCAGTGGTCTCTGCGACCCTGTCTCTCATAAGACTTTCAAAAATAGGATGGCTGTTGAAGGACTGTCAAAAAATAGTTCAAAGGTTGCAAAAATAAGGTTCAAATTCAAAGCAGTGGTCTCTGCGACCCTTTCTCTCACAAAGTACCTGGGTTTAGTAGCAAAACCAACAAAATGTCGCAAAGAAGTGGTAGCGATGATTCTCGGCACGCGAGGCCGGCGATGCGTTGAAATCCTTGCCGCAAGGGAGGATGATGCGCCGATCTGCGTGATGCGTGCGGAGACACTGCGACCAACTTCTGCATGCTAGGCCGCCGATGCGATGACTTTCTTGCCGCGAGGGAGAAGTCGATGCGACGATCCTGTTGCGCTGTGCGATTGTGTTGCGATGCGAAGAGATGACGCTCCGCGAGGGAGCGACGAAATCCGGTGCGATGCGATGAAAATGGCGGACGCACGGCGTGTCCGCAAAGCGATGATTTATTTAGGGGTTGCGAGCGCTCGGCGACAGCAGCGCGATGATTTTTCCAGCGCATCTCAGCTGCAGCGGCTCGCAAAGGGGCGCTAGCGATGGTTTCGTGTTGCGAGCACCCAGCGGCAGCAGCGCGATGATTTTTCCAGCGCTCTCGGCTGCAGCGACTCGCAAACGTGCGTTAGCGACGATTTCCAGCACTCTTTCTCTGAAGCAAAACTAGAGGCCCTGGAACTCACAGGAGCCTCATCAGCAGATAGCAATCCTCGCAGGGAGGAAGCAGGAGGTTGGTGGTGGAGTCAGATGTGCCTGAGACTCCAGCAGGAGGCTAGCTCTTTTCCTAGCCCTTGGGTAATTGCTGTAACAAAAATAAAAGTTCTCTCAAAAGTTCCTTTTCCTCTTCTTCAAGGTCCAGTGGTCACTGCTGCAGGCCAGTGCAAGAAACAACACACAAGCACAGGGACAGTCACTTCCTGCAGATTCCTCCAGTGGCACGGACAGAGTTTCCTCTCCAGATCCAAAAGCAATACAAATTGTAGGGGTTTGAGCACAGATATTTATACCCCAAAAGTCTTTGTTCTCAGAAGCTACAAGTCACTGAACCTAGCCAGAACCAGTTCTGCTCAGGCCTGGAGCACTTTGTTTACCAGGCTGCATCCTTCCTTTCAGAAAGAGGGGGTCTGCTAGCAGACACACAGTAGGAGGTGGAGCCAGCATTCACCTTGCCAGGCGCACAGCCCTATTCAGGTCAAGGAGCCGCCCCTCCCCACACTCTAAATGCAGATCTCTCTATTCAACCCAGGTCTGACTCAGCCTGCCCTGCCCCTCTAAAACCAGACAGCCAATACACATAACAGCAGAGCACACTGGAAGGCTTAGGCAAGAAAATACCTACTTTCTAAAAGTGGTATTTTCAAACACAGAATATAAAAATAAACTTCACTAAAAGATGTATTTTAATATTCTGAGCTCAGGCATACTAAATTCGTTTTTCTACCACGTTCCTGGGGTCAGTTAGGACTATAGAATGTAATAGTCAAACTGCCCATTCTAGCCTATGAGGAACAGGTAGCCTTACAGTAGTGAAAAACGAAATGGGGCATAATTCACTACCAGGACACGCTACACACACCAAGGCATGTCCTACCTTACACATACAATGCACCCTACCATAGGGGTGACTTACAAGATACCAAGGGAAGGTTCAGTGGCTGGGAAGTGGGTGCACTTCACAGCCAAGGTGGCAGTTCTGGACTGCACACAGACACTGCAGTGGCAGGTCTGAGACACACTTTACAAGCTGCTTCTGTGGGTGGCGCAAACCAGCGCTGCATGCCCACCAGCAGCATTTGGTTTACCAGCCCTGGGCACACACAGGCCACACTACTAGGGACTAACAGGTAAACCAAATAAGCCAATCAGGGATATACCAATTCACATAGACATATTTACAAAGGGAGAGCATATGCACTTTAGCACTGAACAGCAGTGGTAAAGTGCCCAGAGTCATAAAACCAACAGAAACAGGTCAGCAAAAATACAGGAGGCAGGCAAAAAGTTTAGGGGTGACCCTGCAAAAAGGGCCATTTCCAACAGCCACCATCGCCTAAGGGTGGGATTGTCCTTTGGATATACCACTTTGAGAAGAGCCCATGTGCCCTATGGACACTCGTTGTTCAAATGCAGAGTCCCTCAGGTGAATGGAGAGTTTCAAACAAAAGGCAGACCAGAGGGAAAAATAAATGAGGCAAGGCAGTACAGCTTAGCAACAGTGTGCATGTGGTCTAACTTTGTAAGATATATATATATATGTATTCACTGAAAAAACCACAGGTTTCAGGGACGTTATAGTTAGTTGGACATTTCACTCGTACAAAACCAGAGAAATTTGGCCGTTATAGTTAGTTGAGCTAACTATAACTCGCGCCCCCGCAATGCACTGCTGATGACGTCACATATTACATCATTCATGACATGGTCAGTGACATCACTGATGACATCATCCACGTGATAATCTGATGCACCTCCTCATACCCTAATATAACCTTTGATACACCCACTCTAAAATACAGACTACCATTTTCGAAACCATAGACACACCAATACCAGTTACTACATACCCACTCACTGATTCCTAGGTCTACACACACATCCACTCATTCACCCATACAGTCACTCATACATGCAGTCACTCATCAATACAGCACTATCATATGCACTCATGCACCTATACAGACACTCACACACCGCCACTCATCCATAGTTACTCACACACCTAGTCAGTCATGCAAAGAATCAATCACACTCCCATTTACTCACCTATACAGTTATACACACACCACCTCACTTATTCATACAGATACTAGCACATACTTACTCTCTTATACAATTACTGATACAAGCACACACTCATCCATACAGCCACTCTCACAATCACTCACTCTCACATATAGGCATTTATATACTCCAACACTCGCATATACTACCTTTCACATATGTAGTTACTCACACAAGTACCACTGAGACATCTATTCACTCACCAACACACCCATATACACACTCACCCACCCATACAGCCCTTCACACATGCAGTATTGAACCCATACACCCAGTGAATCACCCACTCACATCTATGCACAGTCACACACTCCCCACCCACCCACACAGACACTGAGGCACCCATACAGATACTCAGACAACCAATCAATAACCCATATAGACACTCATGTAGCTACTCACCAACCCATGCAGCCGCTTACACACCAACTAACAGACTGATACAGACATTCACACAGTTTAGTCACTAACCCATGCATTCAGTAAGACACGTTTAATCTCTCACTTATACAGTCAGTCATGCACCTACTAAATCATCCATTCAGACACTCATACACCCACTCATTCTTCAATACACCTTGACATTTATATATATAAAACATATTTAAACTTTACAGAAACACAGTCACTGGATGATGTCATCAGTGATGTCATCAGTGATGTCACTGACCATGTCATGAATGATGTAGTATGTGACGTCATCAGCAGTGCATTGCCGGGGCACGAGTTATAGTTAGCTCAACTAACCATAACGGCCGAATTTCTCTGGTTTTGTACGAGTGAAATGTCCAACTAACTATAACGTCCCTGAAACCTGTGGTTTTTTCAGTGAATTTCTATGGTTTTTTAAATGCTAATTTCTAACTATAATGTCCCTGAAACCTGTTTTTTTTTCAGTGAATTTCAAAGGTTTTTTAAAAGCTAATTTCGAACTATAACGTCCCTGAAACCTACGTTTTTTCAGTAAATTTAAAAGGTTGTTTAAATGCTAATTTCTAACTATGCCTACAGAGGTAGGACATGTGCAGAAAGAGGAAGAAAGGCGCAGAAATGCAAGAGAAATGCAGAAAGAGGCAACAGAAGTCCAGAAAGACGAAGAAAAGTACAGAAAGAAGCAAGAGACATGCAGAAAGAGCCAACAGAGGTGCAAATAGAGGCCTTGTTGCAAAGTCATCCTGTGCCCCCAACTTTTTGCTGACTGGTACTGGTGGTAACTGACTCTGACTAACGAGGCCCTGAGCCAGTGCTATGCTGAAAGACACTTAGAATACAGTGAAAACACCTACATACACTAGGGTACACTATGGGTTGGGGTACCCCTGTGATTGGCATGACCTCCCCTATAAGGCCCTAGTACATAATAGGGCAGGGGGATTAAATTTACCTCTAAGTCAGAGGTGCAGAAATAGGAAAGAGAAGTACAGAAAGAAGCAACAGAGGTGCCGAAAGAGGCAAGAGAGGTACAGAAAGAGGCTTGAGAGCTGCAGTAAGAGGCAAGAGAAGTGCAGAAAGAGGCAAGAGAGGTGCATAAGGAAGGGAGAGAGGTGCAGAAAGAGGCAAGTGAGGTGCAGAAAGAGGCAAGAGAGGTACATAAAGAGGCAAGGGAACTGCAGAAAAGGCAAGTGAGGTGCAGAAAGAGGCAAGTGAGGTGCAGAAAGAGGCAAGTGAGATGCAGAAAGAGGCAAGAGAGGTGCAGAAAGAGGCACGAGAGGTGCAGAAAGAGGCAAGAGATCTGCAGAAAAAAGCAACAGAGGTGCTGAAAGAGGCAAGTGAGGTGCAGAAAGGGGCAAGAGAATTGCAGAAAGAGGCAAGTGAAGTGCAGAAAGAAGACAGTGATTTGCAGAAAGAGGAAGAATGGTACAGAAAGAAGCAAGAGAAATGCAGAAAGAGGCAAGAGGCACAGAAAGAAGAGGTTTGTGCACCATTAGTACCAGTTTAACACCCACATTATGCAATAAATAACACGTGACCATTCCAGCTTTGCAAAGGGCCTTCCACCACGCTGTAACACATGACGCTGCATTTTTGGGAACATTTGAGCCGTTTGAACTAGAAACAAGGCTTTTTTTGTTCAAATCTCCAGATTAGGCAGCAGATGATGGAATATTTGGCAAATGCGGAAACTGTTAAATTATGTGAAAATTGGTGCAGCCGAACAGTCACATAATTCCAGTGGCCCTGCTCATACCTCCGACTAGGGCCAGAAGTGCTCCTCAGTGGTTCCTTCTTTTTTTGTGTCTCATTGAGTTTATAGTTTAGCTTCTATGGAAACGAGGAAGACTAAACCTGAGGTTATCACTCC
Organism: Calotriton arnoldi; assembly: GCA_963921515.1. Classification (NCBI taxonomy): domain Eukaryota; kingdom Metazoa; phylum Chordata; class Amphibia; order Caudata; family Salamandridae; genus Calotriton; species Calotriton arnoldi. Next base: position 594,317 of record CAWUFW010009956.1, on the reverse strand, counting down.
ACAACACACTACAATACCACATAATTACTCTCGGAACCACATAATCCCACTCCACATGATTCCTATACACTAAATACCACATACTTTCTATTCACATAATTTTACTGCACAACATACCACATAATTCCATTGCACACAACGTACATCCCCTCTACACCAAAAAACATTAGTAAAAAACTTTTACATTTACAACGCAAATAGCTCTAACTCTCGCAAATGCGAAACCTATTACATTGCAAATGCTTCTTTAACTAGTAGTCGCGTTTGCAGAGTGGTGGAGAAAGGGTGCTGGGCCTCCTACCAGCGCTCAGGAATTCCGCTGCGTAGGACTTACAGGAGGTACCAGGAGGGCTTCTTGGCCCCCAAAGTCCCTCAGGAGTAAAGTGGACCTCATCCCCCATCCCGTAGTCTGCCAGGAGGCGCGTTTGCAGAGTGGTGGAGAAAGGGGGTGTGGCCTCCGAAGTCTTCTTAGCAATCCCACTGTGTGGGACTTACTGGAGGTAACAAGAGTGGTAGTTGGCCCCCTAGGAGATCCTTGGGGGCCAACTACCCCTCCTATTACCTCCAGTAAGTCCCACACAGCAGGATTGCTAAATTCTCATAGCAGGCCACGGCCCCTTTGCCCACCACTCTGCAAACACGCTCCCTGGCACGCTCTTGGATGGGCATTGCAGTCACCTTCGCAGCTGGGGGTCCTTTTGGGCCAACTGGCCTACCTCTTACCTCCAGTAAGCCCCACACAGTGGGATTGCTGAGAGGTGGACACAGGCCACGTTCCCTTTCTCCACCAATCTGCAAACGCGCCTCCTGACGCACTCTTTGATGGGGGAATGAAGTCCCCTTGCCTCCTGAGGGTCCCTGGGGGCCAACTAGCCCACCAGGTACCTCCAATAAGCCCCACACAGCTGGATTGCTGAGAGTGGTCCGAGGCCACGCCCCCTTTTTACACCACTCTGCAAACGCGGCTCCTGGCGCACTGCTGCTTGGGGGATGAAGTCCACTTGTGTCCTGAGGTCCTCAGGGCACAAGAGGACCCCATCGCCCCTCCAGCAGTGCGCCAAGAGACGCATTTGCAGAGTGGTGTAAAAAGGGGCGTGGCCTCGGAGCACCTCTCTGCAATCCAGCTGTGTGGCGCTTACTGGAGGTACCTGGTGGGCGAGTTGGCTCCCAGGGACCCTCAGTGTTGAAGGGAACTTAATTCCCCAACTTAGAACGCCCCAAGGGGGCGCGTTTGCAGAGTGGTGCAGGGAGGGGGCGAGGCCTCCGTCGAGATGCCGGCTTTTCTTTTTTTTAAATATTTGTAGAAGGGGGGCTGTGTGGCCCCCCCTTCTTTCACTATTTTTTGGGCCCTGGGGACCCCAGGGCCTGAGCATTTAAAAAAAAGAAAAAAAAAAAATTTGAACGGGAAGGGGGCTGCGTGGCCTCTCTTTCCTGGGTCGCTGTTGGCCCCGGGGGCCCCCACCCCGGGGCCTGGCCAGCATTTAAAAAAATATATATTTTGGAGGGAGGCCGCGTGGCCCCCCTCCTGAGGCCTATAATGGCCCCGGGGACCCCATCCCCCGGGGCATTGCCTCGTTTTTATTTTTAAAAGAAATAAAAAAGTACGGGAGGGGGTCGCGTGTCCCCCTTCCCTTTGCCACTTCTGGCCCCGGGGACCCCATCCCCCGGGGCCTGGCCAGCCGCGTGGCCCCCCTCCTAAGGCCAATTATGGCCCCAGGGACCCCATCCCCCGGGGCCGACCTTCCTTTTAAAAAATAATAATAATAATAATAATTAATTAAAAGGGAGGGGGCCGAGTGGCCCCCCTCCCGGGCCACTTCTGGCCCCGGGAACCCCATCCCCCAGGACCGGCCCTCACGTTTGGGACCGTGGGGGGAGCCCCAATGCCCCCACGGTCCTGCCGTCTCCCCGCCTCCTGCGGGAGCCGGCATTGCTTTTGGGCAAGGGGAGCTGCTTACATGCAGCTCCCCTTGCCCAAAAGCAATGTGCTTTGGTTTTTGGAAGCGAGAGCAGGTTTCCTGCTCTCGCGTCCAAAAAGCAAAGCATGACTTGCCGTGCTCCCGCCCTATCATAGCAAACGGCAATGTCCCGGGGGTGGGCACCTCGGGACATTGCAGGAGCTGGCCCTGGGGGGGCGGTCCCCAGGGCCATCAAGGGCTCCAGGAGGGGGGCTGCGCGGCGGTGGTGGTCGCCGGGGGTCTGTAACGGACCCCCATATTACCATATTCAATGCCCCGGGGAGGTGGTGGTCCCCGGGGCTTGTGGGGGCCCGGAGGCCCCCCACCGTAATTTCAAGAAAGCCCCGGGGAGGTGGCGGTCCACAGGGCTTGGGGGGGCCCGCGAGGCCCCCGCCCTTATTTCATTATGCCCCGGGGAGGTGGCGGTCCCCGGGGCTGCGGGGGCCCCCGCGACATAATTTGGCATGCCCCCGGACCTGGCCCACCCGGGGGCTTATGTACAACGAAGCGCGGGAGCCCGCGCTTCTTTTTTAATTTTTTTTTTAATAATTTCATCTGTATTCGCGCACCCAGCGCGAATTCGGACGAAATTATAAAAAAAAAAAATGCTTTCTTTGGCCCTGGGGGTCCTTGTGGAACCACCTGAGCAGGCCTAGGGGGTCAGGATGTTTGTACCCTGCCCCTTTTCTTATTTTTCATTTTCTTTTTTCTGATTTCTTGTGACTCGGTTACCGAGTCACAAGATGGCTGCCAACACTTCCTGGTTTGGAGTGTTGGCAGCCAATCAGAAGTCAGCTCGTGATTGGGAGAAGTCGCGAATCCTCCTCGGTGCACAGATATATAAATTTTTATTTTTTGAATTTCTCTGGAACTACTGAACGGATTTACACCATTTAAAAAAAAAAAAAAAAGGTCGCTTTCTGAAACGAGCTACCTTTTTGCCAAATTTGGTGTAATTCCGTTCAGCAGTTCGGGCTGTAGCCGTGTCTAAAGTTTCCTATGGAAATTTACATGGGGAAAACGCGTTTTGGGACCCCCCTTTTTTCTCGGCCCCCGCTTGACTAACCACCCCGAAATTTTAAAAGACAGGAGCTGACCGGAGTGGGCCATTAGTTTTGAAAATTTCGCGAAGATTCGTCAAATGACGCCAAAGATATTGGCAAATCAAAAACGCTTCTCCTATGGAAACTAGGTCCTAACTATAACTACCTACTGGCGACCGCCAGTAGGTAATATATATATATATATATATATATATATATATATATATATATATATATATATATATATGCTATTGCATATTTTGTGGTGCTATTCTAAAATCGAAATTATGAATGAATGCTAGTTACTACAGTGAGAACACACTTTTGTAAATATTGCCACTTTCACAATGATATGTTTGTCTGATTTGGAAGTAGACACCACTTTAATTTACAACATACTCTAAAGTGGTGTTTTCACTCATGCCATAAAACAGCAGATTTGCAAATAAGTTTGTAATAGAGTTTGCTACAGTTCATTAGATTAAGATTTAGTTGAATATGTTGTGAAACATTTAGTTTTATTTCTACTTGGATGGTTATTTTCTTTGTATTTTTATTTCAGGCACACTTGAGAAGTATGAACACAAGAAGAAAACTGAAAAGCGGTTGTCAGTTAGTAACTTTCATCCTACAACCCCTCCTGCTCCCAAACCATCTGTAGATCAAATCCGGCAAAGTGTCCGTCATACTCTCACAGACATACTGTTGAAAAGGTATTGCTACTAAAATGTGTAATGCAGGAATTCCTGTTCTTTTCCTGTTGCTGAATGGATGCTTTGCAGAGCCCTAATGCAACAATTCTGTGTGGACTGCTATGCTAAATAATATTACTTCTCATTATCCTCAATAAACAGGATTCTCATAGAGATTGTTGGTGTACTTTATCCCCATTACGGTGCTAGTGTACAATATGGTCATATGCATTATATAGTGCTGTAAAGAAACAATATTATAAGGCCCTCTGTACTGTTCTTCATTAATTAGACAGTGCCATTAATTTCACACTCATTATGAATAATTTGTAACTTAATTGCACAATTTTTATTTTAGTTATTGTGATGTTTGATTTATGCTTCATGAGAGCTTGTAGTAGAACATTAGAGCTGTTTAGAGATTATGCGCTCTTGTTTTGTACTGAATTCCCTTGTATATCCCATAATTTCCAGCTCCCATAATTATATTTTTAGCATACCTTTTGTTTCTTTTTGGTAAAATAAAACAGATAACATTTACATCATGAATTGATGTAAACATTTCATCATATTCAGCTCTTTGGATTGTAATAGCTACAAGGCTATCGATCCACATGGGCACTTCAATAGTGAACACACAGCCATCCATACTTTAATTGATCCATCACACATAGGGCAATTGCCTTAGGGTAGCAGGCCTAGCCAGCTCTTATATTTGAGCGTGTTTTCCTGCAATAGGTGCCTACTTACAATACAGACAAGCATTTCCCTTTTGGAAAGTCCCTGTCACTAAAGCCTTCATAGAAGATTAGGAAGGGTACCTACTTTGCACTCCAGAATTGTCCTTTTAGTACTTATGGATAAGCCTTTTGAACCTCTTTACTCATGTTCACTACAAGCCTTGTGATGGAATGTTTTATTTCTGGTAACAGTCACTTCCTTGCACAGAGTTAACAAAGTGGTGTCTTTGGAAAAGGCTTTCATTCAAGTTCATAAACACAAGGTGTTCTTCCGTTCACATCCACGATTCCTTCCAAAGTTGACCTTTCCATCTTAATCAAGCTATTGAACTCCCAACATTTTTTCAAAAACTTTCAAGCAAGACAGACAGGGAACCGTATTAATTAGATGTCAAACGTTCGCTCCTGTACTATATACACAGCACCAAGTCTTCACACAAAACAATTATTTGTCTCCTTTGTCCCCACTCATCTTGGGAAATGGATTTCTGAAGGTACCACCACCCCGGACGTAGCGTTCTTCACCGAAACCTGGACCAACACCACCTCGGGACCGGACATCGCCATCGCCATCCCCCAAGGATACAAGATCTCCAGGAAGGACCGCCCCACCCGCCCAGGAGGAGGAATCGCCATTGTCCACAAATCCAGCCTCCGCCTGAGCACACTCCCTGACAAACCCACATAACTGATGGAACACCTTCACTTCAAGATACTGGCCAGCCCCACCGCCACCCTCCGAGGAACCCTCATCTACCGACCCCCTGGACCCCGCGGACCCTTCGCCAACTCCATCACGGACATTATCTCCCCCGCAGGCCATCGCATCCACCAACTACACCCTGCTGGGAGACCTCAACTTCCACCTCGACAACCAACTGGACCCCAACACCACATCCCGCCTGGACAACCTCCACAACATTGGACTCCGCCAGATCGTGACCAAGCCCACGCACTCAGCAGGACACACCCTCGACCCCCTCTTCACTACAGGAAACTCCATCACCTTCAGCCACACCACCGAACTCCCATGGACCGACCATCGTTAGCGTCCACTTCACCTTCAGAACACCCACCATCCACAGACACCAGCACCTGCTTCCACGAAGAAACTGGACCAAAATCACAGACGACCAGCTCACCTCCTCACTCAACAACTCCACCCCAACCATCGCGGAAAACGACGACCCCAACACCGCAGCCCGAACCCTGCATAGATGGATCTCGGACAGCACCAACACCATAGCCCCCTCAAGAAAAACAACAATACCCGCGCCAAGAAAGCCAGATGGTTTACCACCGAACTTCGAGAGTCCAGGCGCACATGCCGCCGCCTCGAAAAGGCCTGGAGGAACACCAAATACACAGAAGCCCACAACAACATCAGAGCCGCCACCAACGCCCACCATCCACTCATCAGAGAAACGAGGAAAAAAGCGATTGAAGACAGAATCTCCACCCACGCGCACAACAGCAAGGAACTCTTCAGCATCATCAAGGAGTTCGCCCAACCCACCAGCGAGTCTACCGACATCCCTCCCTCACAAGACCTCTGCGACAAACTCAGCACCTTTTTCCACCACAAAATCAAGAGCATCTACGACAACTTTGACGAAGACAACCAACACACTGAACCCTCACCAACCACCCCCGACACCCGGAAACCAGCGATTGATGACTGGACAGCCCTCTTCACCGAAGACACACTGAAGACAATGAAGTCAATCCACTCAGGGGCCCCCACGGACCCCTGCCCCCACCACATCTTCAACAGAGCCGCCGACACCATCGCACCCATGCTCCGCCACACCATCAACCGCTCCCTGGCGACCGCCTCGTTCCCCGATGACTGGAAACACGCCGAGGTCAACCCCCTCCTAAAGAAACCCTCAGCGGACCCCACCGACCTCAAAAACTACAGACCCATCTCCCTGCTCCCGTTCCCAGCAAAAGTCATCGAGAAAGCCATCAACAGCCAACTCGCCACATTCATTGAAGAACACAACATCCTCGACTCCTCCCAATCCGGCTTCAGAAAAAACCACAGTACGGAAACCGCCCTCCTCGCCGCAACAGACGACATCCGCACCCTACTGGACAAAGGAGAAACAGTAGCCCTCATCCTCCTCGACCTATCAGCGGCGTTCGACACAGTCTCCCACCGCACCCTAATACGCAGACTCTACGATGCAGGAATCCAGGACAAGGCCCTCGACTGGATCTGCTCCTTCCTCTCCGGCAGGACGCAGCGGGTCAGACTCCCCCCTTTCCTCTCGGACCCCACACCTACCACCTGCGGAGTCCCCCAGTGCTCCTCCCTCAGCCCGACGCTCTTCAACGTCTACATGGCTCCACTTGCCCCCATCGTCAGAACCTACGGACTCAACATCGTGTCATACACAGACGACACCCAGCTCATCCTCTCCCTATCCAACGAGCCCAACACCGCCAGACGCAACTTTCGAGAAGGCATGGAAGCCGTCGCCAAATGGATGAAAAACAACTGCCTACAACTTAACACCAACAAAACAGAAGTACTCATCATGGGCCCAAACCCCGACGCCTGGAGCGACACCTGGTGGCCCCCCGCCCTCGGAAACCCGCCAACCCCCACAGACCACGCACGCAACCTGGGATTCATCCTGGACTCCGAGCTCAAAATGGACCGCCAGATCAACTCTGTCTCGTCTTCCTGCTTCCACACCCTCCGCCTCCTTCGTAAAACCTTCAAATGGATCCCCCTCGAACACCGAAAGACAGTCACTCACGCCCTGGTCACCAGCAGACTCGACTACGGCAACGCACTCTACGCCGGAATAAACAAAAACCTCATCCGCAAGCTACAGAACATCCAGAACGCCGCCGTAAGACTGGTCCTCAACCTGCCAAAACACTGCCACATCTCCCAGCACCTGCGCACACTCCACTGGCTCCCCGTCGAGGCGAGAATCACCTTTAAGATGCTCACCCACGCACACAAGGCCCTCCACGGCACCGGACCAGCATACCTGAAAAGCCGACTCAAATTCCACGCACCCCAAAGGACCCCTCAATCAGCCCAGCTCTCCTACGCCGTGGTCCCCCGCACCAGAAAGACCAGATCGGGAGGCCGCTCCTTCTCCTTCCTCGCGGCCAAAGCATGGAACGCCCTTCCGCTCCACCTCAGACAGACAACATCGCTCCCCATCTTCGCAAGAAACCTCAAAACCTGGCTCTTCGACAGACCCCCTCCTTGATGGAATGGAACCTGCACCCCCCCCCCACCCCATGCGCCTTGAGACCCTTACGGGTGAGTAGTCGCGCTTTAACAAACTTCTGATTGATTGATTGTAGTGTAGTCTGATTGTGAGATGCATTAACATTTTCTATGCACATGCAAATAGACAACTTACAGATATTCTGCAGGCACATTCCACAAGTAGAGCTGATATTGCCTTTTTTGCCACAAACAGCATATAGTAGGTTACCTTCCCCTTTCTGGTGCTCAATTGGGTATATTGACTCTGACGGGCTCCCCAAAAGTATAACTCCTGTGTACTCTGCAAGTCTGGATCCCATAGCTTCCTCAATCCCTCCTACAACTCCTGTCCAAAAGTCTGCCAGTTTGGGGTGTGTCTATAATATGTTAGTAATTGTTTGTGTTTTCATGCAACCTCTCCGACTCTGACAACCCCAGATGGCCTGTTGCCTCAAATCTTGCCAGAGTGTAATGCTAGCGATACAGTATTTAAAATAGTGTCTCTTTTTCTCCTGGATTGCTTACTGAATTATTCAAACTTGTCTAGATATTTTCCCATTCTTTTCTATCTAACTGTATCTTCAGCTTTTTCTCTCATGGCCTTTGGTTATGTCTCGTCTTTTCTGGGGCTATAATGCATTGTAAACATATGGAAGATAACATAGCCCTCTCCTTTGTAGTTCAGCAGATATTTCTCAATGAACAGCCCCTGCTGTAATTACCGGCTGTAGTACTCAGTGCCAGACCCAGCTGTATTTTAACCTCTCCCCTTCCTGACTCATATTCATCTTTGATTTGATCAAAGCTTTTGATCTCTCTCACTCTAAACAGATCTCTGATTGTGTGACACTCTGCGTTCCACACTTTGAAAGTGTGCCTTGCTCAACCAGGACTGATATATTTGTTGGCCCAGGGAGGTGTGAATGGCGATGGAAAAGTGACAAGGCAATCTCTAACTCCCCATGTGCCCCATACTTTGAGTTATTCGCATCACTGGCAAAATGTAGAAGTTTACATTTCTCTGGGCTTGTCCAAACCATGGTGTCTCCCATCGCAGTTCCTCACTCAGTGTGTAGTCCCCAGCGCCTTGAAACCTTCGAGGGTGAGTAGTGCGCTTCACAATTCCCCAATTGATTGATTATCATGCACAAGCCTTTTTCTGTTTTTCTACTGGTCCATTCAACTAGGAAGTTGAAATGTGCTGCTTGATTGGACTGAATGATATTTGAAACACCCAGACCCCCATCCCTAGAGTGCAATGTGCATTGTCTCCTATACGCACCCTCTTCCCTTTACAAGCAAATTCATTGCAGAGCTTCTGTCGGTTCTCATGGGTATCTTCTTTTTAGGAAGAATAGTCATTTTTAGTACAGCAATTAGTTTCACCAAGGATAGGGATCTGTGTTGCTAAATCTGCTTTCATTGATTTATATAGTTTTGTAAGTTTAACTTCTTAGGTTTTCTTCAGTGTACTCCCTAATTCCACCACTAGGTAACTGATAGTCTCATTCGACCTTTGGAATTTTGTTACACCCTCTACTGCATGGTGACTTACTTGATTCTGAGACTCTGCCAAAGAAGTCTAATTCTTCAGTGATGTCCAACAACAAAGTCTAAGCATTAGTCACTGTCACCATTGTATTTTCTGCAAGCATCAATGTGAGAAACTGGATTATTAGTTGTTGTGAGACCTCACCAAGTAATAATGCCACTATTCTGTATCCGGTTCAGTTAGGTTACCTTAGTTTAAAACCTTAGCTCAGTCCTGGGTAGCTGTGGTACAGAGCAGTCAGGCTTAACTCAAAGGAAAATAAATGTAAAGCATTTATCAGTACCAAAACAGTTATTAAGTCAAAACCCCAACACAGTAAACATCTCTCTCTTGTTTTGCAAAAATACTATACATTTTACTGATCAAATACACACCAAAAGGACTAAAATCTGATCAGATGAACTGAAGATATGATGTTTAGGAGTTTTAGAGATTTCTAGCTCCAAAAAGCGCAAAGCATCAACCACGAATATCTGGTCGTGCTAGACTGGGTTCCAGTCAGTAGTTAAGGCCAACCATGATGGAGCGCCGGTCGGCTAAAGGGACCAGGTTTCTCTGGGTGAAAAGTTTACATTTGGACGTAATCTTTTTTCTGAAGGAAGTATATCGTCAGCGGGGCTACCGACGGCTGGATCAGACCGAGGACTTGTTGATGGCTGGGTGCTGCACGGCATTGGTCCCAGTAGGATCCCATGTTGGCACTAACAAACTTTTCTGGATGCAAAGCTCCTTTCAGTGGGGCCAACAAGCAAGTTGAATCCGATCAGCAATGTGATGGCTGCGGGTAAGTGGTGTCCCCTGGTAGCCTCTGGTTCTTTTACGAAGAAGTTTAGTAAATGTTTCTAAATGTCCACTACTTCAGTCCTGAGGGGGCGCAGAGTAATGAAATGAAATGAAATGAAATGAAATTTGTACTTGTAAAGCGCACTTATACCCCCAAAGGGGTGTCCTGGCGCTGTACGCATACCGCTGTGGAACCCTTCCTGGCTTTTCCCTGTGAAATGTCCACTCCTGGGCACCCCCAAGGTGAAGGCAGGCATCCCAGCGCTGGTGGGGCCGTTGTGGAGATTAAGCAAGCTATTGCTCAGAGTTGCAGAGTGGGACCCATGATTAGAATAGGCACCGAGGCGAGAATTATCAGGTCCGAGGAAATTGAGCCCAAGACCCGCCGAGGCGGGAATTGAACCCTGGTCCTGGGCCAGATCTCTGCATCAGGGTCTGCCGCTCTAACCATTGAGCCACACTAATACCAGCCAATGGTCCAGGTTGTTTTGGGCACCACTTGGTGAGTTAGCATTCAGTCTCCCAGAAGCCACCAGCAGGATCCAGGGCATATCCAGTTAGAACTGGTCAGCTCAGCTCTTTTATGCAGGTCTCTTGCAGCTTTTCTCTTCCTGCAGCTTAACTTAACAGGAGGCTACCCAACTAGCCCTTGGAGCCAACTCTTCTGTCCTGGATTTAAGTGGGAGTAGGTCTCCTTTAGTGTTTCTCTCCACGGGTAAACAGCAGGCTCAGTCCTTCTTCTGAGTTTTAGTCCTTTGGTTCAGCAGGTGCAGTCTTTCGGTTTTCCACAGGTCCAGCAGAGTTCTGAGGAATGTACCCATGGGTATCACTTTTATGACTGGCACTATCTTGTGAGTGGGGAAACTCCCTAAGCAATAGGCGTCAAAGTCCCATGAGAAAACCTACCCACTCTTGCATTACTTCCTGGGGGTTTGGCACTAAACAATCCCACGGTGCCTCTCTCTGCCCATATTCAAGATGTCCAACTCTTTCATCCCTGGGTCAGAGAAATGGGCACACCCCTGTGGTGTGTCTAGGAAATTGATGGACTACCCCTGCAAAATCAGTAATGAGACAGTTTCCCCCACTGGCATTGGTGCCATTCTGCCTACTTAGACAATGGCAGAGGAAGGCCTAGGCATTGGTTAGATCTGCCTGTGACGGAAGCTGCTTCTTTGAAGCTTGTACAGTTCGTGGCCTCATAACCCAGACCATCCTGCCAGGATTTATTTACACCTCCTCCCAGCCTAGGTCCTTTTGTTCCCTTTCCTGAGATCAATTCACATCTCCTATCAGGTTGCTAGGGGGCAGCTGGGGATTATGTCTGAACGGGCTGCGCAAGGTTTTAGGCAGAAAAATGCCAACCGTATAAAAGTTGTTATATTAGTTGGGTAACTCAATATACCCTTGAGGGCTTGAGTAACTAAATATTGTCAGATAAAAGTACCTACAAGGGATTTTATTTCAAAATATTTGAATCAACTTTATAGTGTTGCGGGGATTCTGCACATACCCAGAACTATGCACAGGAAAACAGGACCTCGTGTATAGTGGTGTACCAACCTACCACCTTAGTACCCAAAATCCCCAAACCGACTAGCTATAGTGTCTCATTTGTTCTCCTCCAAAATCACAAAGCTACAAATGATTAGACAACCCAGAACACAACACTCCTGACTCTCTCAGGAATCGCGGTAGCAAGACATACCCTTTCGCTCGCTCACTCGTACTTGTCCACAATAAGAATGGTCAGAGTCACTGTTATAGTTCAAAATGTTTATTTTAAATATCGTGCTCTATAATGCAGTGTATCAAACCACTACCAGCAGCGAAATGCATAAACCTAGAACAATTAGCATTGTTACAATTCCATAGAATATAAAGGGGGATGTCATCATATACAGACAGTGGAAAAAGGACTATAAGGCCTAACCACCCTCCCCTTGGTAAGGTGAAGTTTATTATATAAAGGAAGTTCTCTGGGCTTTGTCAGCAGACCCCATACCTTAGTGCCTAGATGGAAGTTTTACATCATAGGAACAGCATAGCTCTTCTCCCTGGAAAGGACCCTCTCCAAGTGTGTGTTGGAACAACATGCATCCCCGTAATATCAAAGCACAGCTTCCAGCACAGCAGCTGTGTTAGCATGTTTTGTCTAGATGCTAGGGACTGACCAGAACAGAATAACAAGGGGCATTGTTTAACGACCTTGCACACTGTGTTCAGACTAAACTCCAGGAATAAGCAGAGAACGCAGAAAGCAGACAGTTCTCATGTGAAAAGCACAAACAGAGTCTTGCAAAACAAAGTCGTGTAGTAACGTGCGCAAAAGCAGCATCATGGCAGCAGAGCTCATGCTAACTTCGCAATGTCGACAATGACCCTAATGGCCATATAACAATAGATATCATTTATGAGTATCAAAACTAATGACCTCCAATGTGAATTTTATAAATCAATCAATCAATGAAATCAAAAATAAATGAGTCAATCAATTGCAGGTGTATACTTTTTTGTAGAAATGTATAATTCAATAAAATAATTTAAAGGGTACAGAGCAAAATTCACATATACATAAGTGACAGAGATTAGCAAAAGAATATATATAGAAGTATCTACTAGTCACTCACGTAAATCAACCATTTCAAAGACCTATTTACAAATAGAAATTTTCATCTGATATTCAAAAAAAAAATCCTATTTAACAATTAATTTCATAGGGAATGGGTTGAACTTGTCGACGTTTCGGTCTTGTTATATATTACATTAAGTAGACCATCTTCAGGACAAAGCGATTCATATGTGCACTGGAGATCCTTCTTTAGAATATACTATCATAAAATATTGTATTTGTCAACCAAGGATTTTAATAAAGAAAAAGATATACACCTGAAAAAGTGTAAAGAGGAATGATTTAAAGATTCTGAGACAGTGAAGTAATCTTCACCTATATATAGAAATAATAGAGGAAGAAGTGGAAGAACCATTTCCCACTGTAAGAAAGTGCCCTCTTTTTGCATGGTTGCCCTCACTTTTTGCTGAACTGCTGATGTACTTTGACTGAGTGTGCCCTGGGCTCCTGCTAAACAGGTACCCAGTGCCTATGTTCTTTCCCTAAAACTGCATTGAAAACAAAACCCAATTGGCACTCTCTGTCCACAGGTCAGCCCCTGGTAAATGGTACCACAGGTACCCAGGGCACTGTGGCCAGAGAAATCCTCTAAGGGTTGCAGCACTCATTGTGCCACCCTTCGAGGCAATGTACCTTTACACACACACACACTGCCTTTGCAGACTGCGTGTTTTGGTGCAGAACAAAGTGAAGTCGACATGGCACACATCCTTGTGTGCCATGCCTACAACCCACTGCCCTGGCATAGATCAGCCACCCCTCTAGCTGGGTGCACTTACCAGTGGTGAGGATACAGGTGCATGAGCCCTGTACCCCTACAGTGTCTAAGCCAATTCGTAGACATTGTAAGTGCAGTAATGCCATTAAGAGTATATGGTGCTGCGAGTTTGTCATTACGAACCCCACAATACCCTTAATGGCTTTACTGAAAACTGGGAAGTTTGGTATCAAACTTCTCAGCACATTAAACCCACATTGATGCCAGTGTGGGATTTAATGAAAAATGCACACAGAGGGCATCTTAGAGATGCCCCCTGAAAAATGACCTAACACTAGTGTCCAGGCTGAGTGGCTGTTCACCAGCTGCTACCACCAGACATATTTCTGGACCCCTGGGTCGAGAGCCTGCTGCTCTCTGGGTCTGAAACACTGCACATCCTGGGACGAGGTGCCAAGCCTCCTTTCCCAGGATGGGCAGGGTCCACGAAGGGGAAGCTTCAAAGGCTTGCTGCCTTTGTGAGCTTCCCCATGCCTTTTGCTGCTTCTAGCAACTTGTCCCCACCGGTTCTGACCCCCACTTTGGGCGGGAGAACCGGCGGGAAAACCAAGTGAGGAAGGGAGGTGTGCCCACCTTTGCCAACCCCACCCCTCAGGTGGGGGAGGCGAGGTGAAACACAACTCTCAGTCCCCGCCATCTTGCAGATGGGGGGACCCAGCCAACCAGAGTGAGGCATATACTGGAGGGTGGCATAATAGGGGTAGTAGAAAAAAGGGATGCCATCCAATCAAGTAGACCGAAGGAACAGACGTGTTCCTCATAATCCGATGCTTCCAAAAGCATAACCGGGCAACTTGCGTGATATTCGATGAAGCTCCGTCGCAATAGGTTCTGCGCAGCCGCACAGATATCTCATTCAGCCAAGACTCCAAGTGCAGCCGCACGCGCCATACGTCCATCCCCAGAACAGGCCTGCTCATGGGCCACTAAGGGACCCATTAACTGGTCATAATCCGGGTCCGAACATGACGTGTTGGAGAGGCATAAATCCCAAGCCCAGTAGAAGGGGCACCGCTGACAGTAGAACACAGGTTGCACGCAAGTGAAGTAGGCAAGGCGAAAAGTTAGTCCATAACACGCTAAGCGTCGCTAATGGCAAGCATCCAAAAAGTTGTTGCATTCGGTCACGGTACAGTTGCAATTGGCCTGGCCTGTGCATTACCACAAGATGAGCAGCCATTGCGTAGCAGGAACAGAAGCAGCAGGATTCCACCAGCTAGCGCCAGTATTAATGGGAATCCTCCGAAGACGCTGGAAAAAATAGAATGAATAAAGGCCGGTATTACTCCAAATATCGTCTGAAAAGAAGTCACAAGGCCGGATCCCACCAGTTTTAAAAAATGAGCAAGGCCTTTGGTGTCAAACGTATTAAATATTTGATGTATCAGCGCCCCAAAATGCAGTGGGAGATTCGTGTTCAGAAGTGACTGAATCTCGCTAGAAGTTCTAGCCACCTGCAATTCGAAGGTCTCTCGAGCTGAAGTGAGAGCCACTTCTTGTTGAAACAATAGCGCTTTGAGCCTGCTTAATTTGTTGAAATCTGTTTTCAAAGTCGGAATGGAAGGCCAAATTGAACTATCTACTTTCTCATGCGGGGGCGGAAAAAGCACATTGCTACAACAAGTAACACGTTGTGAAACTGTTACTATATACGGGATTCCTGCCCGTAAACCACAGCAGTCGTGGTTATTCAAAATAAAATAACTGTTGTTAGTAAGCAATGTAAAAGCGGGATTTATTGCTGGGACGGGACTTCCTTTAAAAAAACAAGCAAGATTAGGTGCGGAAACATTACAAGCGCCGTGCAACTTAACGTGTTTGCAAACTAGGGAGTGTCCCACTGTGGAATCGCAGTCCTCCCATGTTAGAAAAACTTCCTTATCCTCCCGATGACATCTGTAAGTGAAAGGTAGGGACCATAACTCATGGAGAAACGTACTTCCCAGGGGTTCAAAGCGGCCAATTGGGAAATGTTTCATGCAAGATTTAAATTGAAACAGCGAGAAAGGGAGAGAGATAACCCAATAAATTAACCATACAGCTGAATCTGTTCTAATTGTTCAGTGTGTAATAGTGTGTATGTAGCGTCTTTCATGGACATAAATCTCTGTTTATCAGTTAGATTAAATGGCAAAAACAAAGCGGAAGCATTCAAATAATCCCAAGGTACTTTTCCCATTTTAAGAGTCTGTAATGTCCAAGCAAACTGCATTACTGATCGTAGTTTATTTTGACCATGATATAACACAGATACATCATACTGAACAATATCAATAACTGATGAATTAATATTATCCAAGGTATAAATCCGTGAAGACAGTGTATTAATGCTATTGTCGACCACTGCAAGGACTTTTTCTAAATTCGCTTTGTCAGTTTGGCGCAGACGAAGCGCTGCCTCAATCTGCGAAAGTTTCCATACTTCATTGTAAGCTGCATAGAGAAATCCTTTTATTCTAGTGGTCCTAGGACCTAGAAGAAAATCAGCCAAATTGATGTCACTCGACAAGAGTGACAAGTGTTGTTTAACTGAGGATAACGTAGAGTGTTCCAACCATTGTTGGCACAATTTACCCACCAAATATGTCGTGCCTGAATGCGAAAAACGTGGATCCGGTCTAGTCTGTGTGAAACCAGGCGTTATATTATAAAAACGCAGTTGGCATGAATTTGAACTGGTTTGCCACAGCAACCAACCGCTATGGTCATTATCAGAGACATTGAAAGTGCCATTTCTAAACAGAGTCTGCAAAACATCGATTGAATAGTTCGTGTGTGTGCGCCAATTATCATACTCTGCTAATGATGGAATGGACCGGTTATTTAAATGTTTTGCAGTTGCCAGGCCAAAGCAAGTAGTTTGATATACTGTATCATTTAAAAATAACATTTGCGCTGGTATTAGGCAGGCACGATGTAAAGCTTCAGTTCCCTGAACCTGCCAAGCCTTAGTGCCCCAAATTGTTTTCCTGCCCTGGACGTGCTCGATTGAATAGGACCCACATCCCCTGTGGCTCTGGTGTACGTACCACATGGCTAATATGCCTGGACAGATGTAGTGAACTGTACAACCCACTGCGGTTGTATGCATTCCATACTGAACAGTCAGATTACTGGTTCAGTATCTAACTTTTGATTTATTCACGTGTTTTTAAAAATTATTTTTTCACGCACACACACTGTATAATTGCAGTAGCTGAATAAATTGACCTTGAAGAAGGCCGCGACACTACCTAGGTCCTTCTGGCCGAAACATGTTTGTCTAGCCACACATGTGCTTTTAATGTCGGCACGTGTGTCATCAGCTCCTCATTGTTTTTAATCCTGACACCGGGTAGCTGAATAAAGTCACAATATAGCTAACCCTGTAGCCAGTTTTAACTTTTAACTTTTCACTTTACAGCACTGCACTTTCTTGCTCCATACACACACACCGGCTCACATAGGGGTTTAGTATACCCTGCCTGACCAAATAAAAACATCCCTGAGCTCCTCCCTCGTAGAGAGGGGGTTGTAGCCCACACGAAGACTAGGTCTTCCGTGTGAGGAGGTACCCCCATGATGAAGCATGACACCTCTGGTGTGTGAGGGGAACCGTCCTAAAAAGGGAATCTTCCTTCCCTCCCCCTTGCATATCACACTAACCTCCTCCTAACCCGGACCCGTGGCTTGTTTCGTGTGCTACATTATTTGGTGGGGAGTCAGCTCACGCAGGTCCTTAAATCTCCTCAAGCCCTCAAGTGTATTGATTGAAAGGTGGTAGAATCACTGTACAAGTACCCTTCAATCCAAGAACCGGGACCAGTGCACAATAAGAGGGACCAAATTCTTTCTTGTTCTCCAGCTTTTCTCGTACCAGATCTCCAATCTTAGGAAGCCAGCCGGCGACCGGAATTAGCATCGCTGTGTCATTGGAAGAGGGCAAATGTTCAGTTGCGAAGCTGTCACGAGTCTTTTGTAGGTCCTGTAACATAGTAGAATGATTATCTGCGTCAAAGGTTGAGGCAGCCGCCACAACGTCTAGACCATCAAGGTCTGGCACAAACATTTTAATGCCAAAGAGCATTTCGTATGGGGTCCGCCCACCCAGAGATCTTCTAGGGAGATTGAGTGCAAGTTGAACTCCATACAAATGGGCCAGCCAGTTCCCGCCAGTACCTAAGACCCTAGCTGTCAAAGATTGCTTTAAGTCACGGTTCATTCGCTCCACTATAGAATTGCCCTCAGGCCTGTATGGAGACGAAAACTGCACCAGTACCCCCATTGACTTCATCGCGTCCATGCCTTGTGTCGTACACCCATGGATGCATAAATTATTACACTCATGTCCAAGTCAATTGTTTAATGGATATTACCTGCTCCTGATGCCAATCATTAGTCTTCACGACATGTCTCTCTTGTAAAAGGTTTTACATGTTGCTCAGAATTGATCTATGTCCAGGGGACCAATGTTTTTCTTTTCTTGTCTAGATTCTACTTGCTCACACGGTTACTCGTCCTGATGATGGTCTCTAATTTATAGAGATCGAAACGCCGTCGACCTTTAACAACCAAAACTCCAACTGTATAAATTCCCTTGAGTTTTGTCTATGTTGTCAATGTGATGTCATTTTAAGTCACCAGCACTTTTTCACCTTTTCACGCAACCTCACTTGATGTGTGAGCACCAGGACTAGATCCTAAAACACATGTGGATGATATAACGTTTATGATGTAATAAATGTCTTGTCATCCCCACAACCTTGTGTCCCGTCATACGCTGTTTTTCCTTCTCTCTCGTAACACGAGAGCCCAGACGAAAGCTTTATCTTGACTAACTGTAGCCCTGGCTACTCGAGGACCATTTTGGCCTCATCTTGAGCATTGTTCTTTAAAAACACGTATACCACCCCTGGTCGTACCTTTGGGGTTCCCTTGTTCGCTAAATATACCTTTCTATTGATGGCATAAATCATGCAAGTATTATAAATGGGACACCCTCAGCTCTTCACTATAATAGAAATATTATTTCTCTCATGATGGATATTTCCTCTTGTTTAATTACTGCTGTTAATACCCTCAACTCAAAATTAACCAACAGCTAAGTATGAGAGGAAAGCTGCAACTTTCACCAAAATATTACATAAATGTGTAAAGACCTCCATGAAATTTTTACCAGATCATGCTTTTCAACAGTCCATTTTTGATGAGTTGCATTTTAAATTAGATGCAAAGTTTGAAAAAGTGGTCCAGTCTCTTCTTGAGCAAGTTAAGCGCATTGAATTGCATTTGGTAGAGGTATTAAATTCCACAATTGTACAGCCTGCTTTGCTCAATTATGGTTTACCTTTGCACTGACCTTTGCCTCCCCATCTCAGAATAATGTACCATCTTCAAAGCCACCTAATGCCTGTTCTTAGCCTTGTCCATTAATTAACTCTACGTAGTGGGCTGAACTTAGAAGTGACTGACTCAAGGCCAAGTTGCGATTCGGCCCCTACAATTGTCCCCTGAGCTTTTATGCTATTATGCACACCCAACCATAGTCCAGTACAAACTATGCCATCTGTTGTTAACTTTGTGGCTCCACTGGAAACAGCAGTGAACCCACGTAGGAACGCACACACCATTCTAGATTCACCACCAGTGGCATGCCTGTATGTGGTAATATAAATAAACTCTGAAATTACTCTAAACACCATTTACCACTACCTACCCTAAACCCTAAAATTACCCTTCCCACACTTTACCACTACTCACTCCATAACCCTAAAATTACCCTTAACACCCCTTACCACCTAAAACCCTAAAATTACCCTTTATACACTGTGCCATTAGTCACCCTAAACCCCCAAATTACCCCTACCACCCTTTACCACTAACCACCCCATAACCCTAAAATTACATTGTCCTCTCTTTACCATTACCCACCCCTAAACCCTAATATTACTTTAAACACCAGTTACCACTACCTATCCCCAAACCTTAAAATTGCCCTTCCCAAGCTTTACCCCTACGCACCCCATAACCCTAAATTTAATCTTACCATCCTCTACCACTACCCACCCCTAAACCTTAAATTTACTCTTAACACCCTTTACCACTACCCACTTTAAACCCTAAAATTAACCTTTACACCCTTTACCATCATCCATCCCTAAACCCCTACTACCTTTTACCACTACCCACCCTTAAACCCTAAAAATACCCTTACCATCCCTAAACCCTAAAATTACCCTGCCTGCTGTTTACCACTATCCACCCAAAACCCTAAAATTACAAAGGCAAAGCAACATAAAGAGACTGGATTCCTGGTACAAGCATTAAAATGTAACAATAAGCATTGATGCCTCTAAGTTAGTTGCCAAAAATGATAAAACTAGTTTATATTGTATCGCAGCATAGTACACTATCATTCTTTAATTTCAGTTCAGAATCAAATTGCATTAATGAAGTATGTTGAAATTCGAAACTGACCCAAATTGCTTTTAGCAATATTTATAAAACTAATAACATTGAAATGCAAAAAGGCTAAATAAATACTTCATGTAAAAAAAGTTTTATTTTATTGAATAGAGAAAAGGTTAATTTGCATGAAAAATCTTTACATAAATAGGTTTATGCAGCTATTCCTTTGAAATGTCTGTCCTTTCTGCTGCTAGAGTGTGTTTCTGGTTAGCAAAGTCTGTTTAAATGCAAAGTGTGTTTTTAAGACTGCAGTACCGCCTCCTGTCTACAGGGGCAGAGCTGAGCACAAATATAAACACACTTGATGAAACACAGGTCCCCACAAGGCAATTTTTTTTTAAAGTTGTAAAAATTGACACAGATGTTCCTGAAGCCGACATGGCACACAACCCTGTGTGCCATGCCTACATCACACTGCCCTGGCATAGGTCAGCCACTCCTCTAGCTGGGTGCACTGTACTAGTGGTGAGGGTACAGGTGCATGAGCCCTGTACCCCTACAATGTCTACAATTGTTTCTTAGACGTAAATGCAGTAATGCCATTAAGAGTATATGGTGCTGGGAGTTTGTCATTACGAACTCCACAGCACCATAATGGCTGTACTGAAAACTGGGAAGTTTGGTATCAAACTTCTCAGCACATTAAACCCACACTGATGCCAGTGTGGGATTTAATGAAAAATGCACTCAGAGGACACCTTAGAGATGCGCCTGAAAAACAACCTAACTCTAGTGTCTTGACTGAATGGCTGCTCGCGAACTGCCACCACCAGACATGTTTCTGGACCCCTGGGTCGAGAGTCTGCTGCTCTCGGGGGTCTGGAACAATGCACATCCTGGGACGAGGTGCCAAGCCTCGTCCCCTGGATAGGCAGGGTCATTGAAGGGGAAGCTTCAAAGGTTTGCCTCCTTTGTGAGCTACCCCAGCCATTTGCTGCTTCCAGCAACTGGCCCCCACTTGTTCTGACCCCCACTTTGGGCGGGAGAATCGGTGGGAAAACCAAGTGAGGAAGGGAGGTGTGCCCACCTTTGCCAACCCCACCCCTCAGATAGGGGAGACGAGGTGAAGCACAACTCTGTCCCTGCCATCTTGCAGAAGGGCTGACCCAACCAACCAGAGAGAGGCATATGCCCCCCTCCCACTGGAGGGTGGCATAATAGGGGGTGTACCCACCCCAAGGATGGGACTGATTGGTCCCGACCTTTACTAACTGTAACGCCCCTAAATCTAGTATTTAGGGGCAACCATGAACCTTGCTTCCTCAAACCAAAATCTAAAATAAGAAGAGAAGAAGAAAGACCGAAGAAACCGTGCTGAAACTAACAAGAGGAGGACGCCCACTGACTTGGCCCCAGCCCTACCGGCTTGTCACCACCTCGAACCTGCTCCAGCGAAATCCTGTTGTGTGCTGCAGCCAGAAGCCTCAAGAACCCGAAAGACCTGCTCTGCCTTCCAAGCTCAATACTTTGGCTCCCATGAGCACCGGATTTGCTCGCTCACAGACTCTGGCTCCTGCCAAATCCACGAGTCTGCACCCGACACCCACGGCCCGAGTGGCCCAACTCCACGAGGAGGTCTCACCGGCGACCCTGACCTGAGATCTGGTGATCTCTGACCTGCCTCGACTCTCCAATCGACGCCTGCAGTCTTTCTGGAGGATCCCCCCCCCCCGACCGAGAACGGTGCTGGTCAGAAAACCCAACACCTAAAGACACCCCTGCACCCGACTTCCCACGGCCGTGGCTGGCCCAACCGTTGGTGTCCCAGCATCCCAACTTACCTCTCCAACTGGTGGTCACCTCCAGAAGATCTTTGTTCCCGAGCCTGCAGTCTTTGTTGCAACCGGAGAATCCCCATTGAAATCAACAGGACACCCAACGCCAAAACAGCACCCTGCACCCAGCTGCCACTGCGGGTGTACTTTGGGTGCTAACTCGGATCCCCCATTGCCCTCAGTCGGAACACCAGGAGCTTTGGTCCCCCCAAGCTTGTGGCCTGCTCGTGAGCAGCCACCAACTGGAGGCCCCCTATCCCCCATTGGATAACATTGGGCCTCAGCACTCTGCGGCCGGCCTAGTGCCGCTGAGGGTGCTTTCAGAGTGCATCCTTGACCCTGGGGGAACCCTGGGTGTAACCACAGAAAACCAACTCTCAAACCCAAGTACTTACTTTGAAACCGATAACCTCATGTCCTCCCATAGGACTACATTGACTGCTTTCTTGTGAAAATTGGTATAAGTGTAGAGTTGGTTTTGTATGAGAACTTGAAAAACTGCAAATATCTAAAAACTGCTTTACTTACCTTTGCTCTAGGAAATGTCCCAGTGTGATATCTAGGCATATCACACTGAGTAGAAAAAAGTAATCCATAAAGTAATCTGAAAAGTAATCAAAAGTAATATAACAGTAATTTCCACTGTATTCAAAGTATTTACAAACCTGTAACAAAATCATTTTCGTTCAGCTTGCTTGTATTGTTGAGCCTGCCTTGAAAAGTACCATTTACACTTACCTGTGCCAGGCCTGCTTGGTTCTAGAAAATAAATATAACTAAATTATATTATATAATCAAATTGGTCTGAGTTCAGTCTTTGAGTGTGTGACATCATCACTTGCCTGAGTGTGAACAACAAATGCTTAACACTACCCTCTGATAAAGCCTTACTGCTTGCCCACACTACCACAAATAAAGTTTAAGGTGCTATCTACTTTTACCTCTGCCTACCTTTGGGGTTCCACTGGACTCTGTGCACACGATACCTCATTTTGGTATAGTATATACAGAGCTAGCTTCCTACACTTACTGCTCGCCCACACTACCACAAATAGAGAGTAAGGTATTATCTACTTTTACCTCTGTAAGCCTTTGGGGATCCACTTGACTATGCACACTATACCTTAATTTGGTATAGTATATACAGAGCTTCCTACAGGCGCCCATTGGAGCAGTTATCCACTGAATCATAGCCAAATCAGTGGGGCTTCTCTGCGGTTACAATGGATCATCGTGGCAGCAGATTCCTAAGCTAATGAAGCACCACCCTGAAGAGTTTAGGAATGGGGGGGGGGGTGAAGATAGTGTCCAAGACCATCTCCCACGCTAACATCCTTGCACCCTTGATGTCGCAGACGCAACCTCTCGGGGATTTACAATAGTTTCCTCAGACACCATGCCTGGTCCGTATCTCGGGGTTTAAGCTGGAGGTTCAACAGCATCTCCTCAAGCTACCCTTCCATGGGAACACCTATTTGGTCCAGAGGTTGAGAAGATGCTTGAGAAAATTAAGAGGACCTAGACATCAAAAATTCAATGGTCGCCATCGAAGCTCTGGCTTCCAAATGCTCCTTTCGAAGGAAGCAGCCTTGAGGTGGTACTAAGGCCTCTTCCCCAGATCCCACAAATGCATTCCAGAGACCACAGCAGTCTTTCACCAAATAGGCGGGAAGGGGGTAATCCAGGGGTGCCTACAGGGGCAACAGCAGTAAAGGGCGAGAGATGACTCCAGCAAAAGGGCTATCTCATCTAAGCACCGGCCTTCCCACCCTCTCATACATCACCTCTCTGGGGGGAGACTACAGGATTTCCCCTTTCACTGGTAGTAAATCCTATCAGATCAGTAGGTCCTTGCTGTGGTTCATCACAGCTACTGCCAAGAACTTCTCACAACCCAGCCCAACAGCCCACCCCACAGACACATACTTGGGAGAGAACATCTGAGCCTTCTAGAGAAAGAGGTTCAAGTGCTCTCCCACAAGGGAGCCATAGAAAGAGTTCCCCCTCACCTCCGGGGCAGGAGAGTCTACTCTCTTTACTTCCTGATTCTGCAGAAGGAATGCTCCCTCAGGCCAATCTTAGACCTCAGGCCCCTCAACCAACGTGTTGGAATATTTCCACACGACAACCCTGCAGGATGTCGTCATCGCTTTGCTCCGATAAGGCGAATACATGAAGGTGCTTGACCTCAAAAACACCTACTGTTACATCCCCATCCATCCTGCCCACCGGCTCTACCTCTGCTTTGTGGTAAGTGGTCATTATTACCAATTCAAAGTGCTTTGCTTTGAGATTAACACTGCTCCAAGGGTCTTCACAAAGTGCCTAGCAGTGGTAACGGCTCATTTATTAAGTGTGAGCGTATCCAAGTTTTGCTCTACCTCAACGATTGGCTGATCTAGAGCGCAGGCAAGTAACAATGTCTAGTTTACACCAAGGCTGTGATCTCCCTGCTTATTGACTTGGAATGTATTTCAAAGGCCTTCAAGTCTCACCTACAACCCCTGCTGGTTTAGCCCTTCCTAGAGTCCATACGCTTTGCGGTTACAGGCAAAGCCTAGCTCACACAGCAGAGGGTGTTGGTATTCCAGCAGCTCCTACCGCGTTTTAAGCCCAATCGTCAACTCACAGTCAGAGCTGTCAAGCACCTCCTAGGTTGGTGGCCTCCTGCATCCCATAGTACTCACTGAGCCAGGCTCCACTTTTCCCCATTGCAGGAATGTCTCTCAGTCCAATTGTCACCAGTGGAGGGTCAGTGGGATGATCTAGTGTAGATAAAGGACAGCACCTATCACTCTCTGCAGTGGTGGAACAGCAAGAACCTGTTGCAGGTCAGGCCTTTTTCAGACCCCATTCTGCAAGGCACCATTATCACGGACGCATCTCTTGCTGGCTGGGAGGTGCATCTCAGTGACATGACAATACATGGAGTGTGCCCACCATCATCAGACCTGACGCATCAACTATCTCGAGCTGCTTGCCATATGCCTCGCTCTCATGGCCTTCCCCTTACTTCAGTTCATTCAGAGCAAGGTAGTCCTTATCAAGACAGCATAACTGTCATGTAGAGCTTTGAGAAACAGGGTGGCACACAATCTCTCCCACTCTCAGCGCTAGTGCAGGAGATCTTACATTTGGCTATCTGACACTGTATACATTTCCTGGTGGAGTACCTTCTGGGAATGGACAACAACCTTGTAGTCCTGCTCAGCAGGGCACATCAACAAGTCCACATGTGGGAGCTCTACCCACAAGTCCTACTTAAGTACTTCCAACACTGTGGCACCCGACAGATGGATCTGTTTTGCACTACGAAAACACGAAATTCCCAAACATTTCCTCCAGTAGTCACCCCCACAGTCCATGGGCAATACACTTTGGATGAACTGGCCAGGACCTTTGCCTATGCTTTTCCGCCTCTACTACTGCTTCTGTGAAGATACAGCTAAATCTCTGACATATCCTAGTAGTTCCCATGTGGTCTACGCAGCCCTGGTACTCAGCACTCCTCGAGATGTCCATCAGCCCCCACGTGAAGCTCCCCGCCATACTGGACCTTTTCACACGGGGCCAAAGCCAGATCAGGCACCCAGACCCCAGGCCACTTCAACCCAATGATCTGCCACTCTCAAGCCTGGTGTCCAGGACATAATTTGCTGCATCCAAAATTTGCCTACTCTTTCATATGGCTACATCTAGCCACCATTGATGCATACATGCAAAACAGGCAACACTCCTCCCTTTTTTACATTCCAGTATTTAAAGTTTTTATGGAGAGCTTCAAGAGGGTCATCCCTCCCAGTGTCCCCCATGCCCCTGTATTGAAACTCAATGTGGTACTTACCAGGCTCATGGCTCCGCCCTTTGATCTCTTGCCCTTTGCAAAACAAATTCTGGATAGCTTCTTTCCTTACATTCATAACTTTCCTTAGACACATTAGTTAGCTGCAAGAGCCCTTCATTGAGGTTCACAGGGACAGGGACATTCTCGGAACCAGCCCAACTATCCTTCCAAGATGGTGTCCACTTCATTCAGACTGTAGAGCTGCTAGTCGGAGAAAGCCCTTCATCTCGTAGATGTCAAACTGTCTCTCACGTACTACATCGACAGAACCAAGCCATTCCGCAGGCCTGATCAGCTATTTGTGGTTTTTGCAAAACCCCAAAAAGGCCATTCTATTACTAAGGCTGGTATTTCCCAGATGGATAGTCCAGTGCATGCAAACCTACCACCTTAAATCTAGAAGATCCCCAGGACACACTCTACACCCAAGAAAGAGACAACCTTTTTCTTCAGTATTATTCCATTAGTTGACATATTTAAGGCAGCCAATTGGCCAACCCCACACACCTTCTCTACACACTGTTTTGTGGCTATTTTAGCCACATCAGCAAGCTACAGTTGGCCAAACAGTCTTAAGAACGTTGTTTCAGACTTCTGCATCATCCACGCTCTAACCATTGTTTATGGTGCTAGTGCATTACAGTTTATATAGAGCATGTGTATCTACAGCAACAAAAGATGCAGACGTAAAGTGTTGGCATCTGTATGTAGCTTGTAGTGCTGTAGATAAACATGACCCATCCACCTCCCCTGAAGCGTGTGCCTCTATTTGCAGTTCTCTTATTATCAAATTTATGGTGCAACATGCTGCGTTCACTCACCACTCCATACATGCTCTCATCTGCTGTACAGAAAAAAAGTTTAACAGGGAGTTTGTGCCCATGCACATTGCTCACTGGGGGGGGGAGGGGGGGAGTCAGTGCATCCTGTGACATCAAAGCTGTCTTTGATAAAAAACAACTTGTAAACATCCGAGCCCAACATGAGGTGGCAGGAGTATGTAGAGCATGTGAATCTACAGCACTAGACGCTATGAACAGATGCTTACAAGAAGTCAACTTTTCTTTCTGGTGGATACTCAGTATCTAACTTCCGATTCCTCACTGACCTCCCACCTCCCCGTTCTGTGAAGTGAACTACTGAACATCATAATAATATTCCAAATTAGGATTTGGTACACCATCACCTGCAGTTTTTTCAAAGTGCTTGATGACTAAGGGAATGAAAGGACAAATCTTAAGAAACTGACATCAGCTCGCACTTATCGGACTTGTAAGCTGCTCCACTCTGTCACTTTCAGGGCAATGTGAAGTCACTGTGGAGCCATGCAGTACTACCTATAGGTTTGTGGGGAAAATTGCTGGAATAAAATCTCCAGATCCCATTCCGAAATCTGGGAATAGTCTAAAAGTAAGGAATCTGCAGTTGGAGTATCCAACAGAAAAACGTTCCTAATTATTTATGGATGAAAATGACTGTGAGTTAGGCACATTGTTAACAGTATAGAAACTGCAGAATCACAAAGCTAGAATTGTAGTAGAGTTGTCCAAACACTGTCATGTCACCCTTACACTGAAAAAATAATTGGCTTGCAGTGACTGCAAAGATTAACTGCAGTGCTCTTGCATGCTGGTACAGTGATTTGTAGGACACTCCACTTACGTAGCAGAAATCACAGGAAAAGTAGACTCATGTGGTATATCCTTCTGTAAGATCTTTGCTCAAAATTGAAAATATTTCTGGCAGTTTTCTAGATTTACAGGGGCACTACAGGTGGCAAACTGCTGCATGAGGTGGAGGCATGCATCTACACTTCTATCCTTATTAATATCTGGGGTTTTCCTAAAAAAGTTGAAGACCTGCTTACTGGAAAAGGCATGATTCAGTTGGTTTTGAGAAAGCACCGGGTACCAGTTTGGGTTTAGGTGCTTTCGAAATAGCCTGAAATTAGTTGTTATTCACTGTTATGTAGTTTGCACAGGTTACCCTCTCCACCTCCTGCCTTGACTGCTCGCCCTTGCTAGCCTGCAGCACTGAAATGCCAAAAAGATGAGACTTTATTATCCATTTGGATTGCATTATAGTATGGCCAGTGCTAAATGGAAATGTCACCTCAGTATACTGTCTAGTAACATCTAACTGGCACAGTAACCCAAGAAAAAGTCTGTCAGTCTACAAGAGCAGCTCTCTACCTTAAAGTGGCAGTGCGAAACCTCTCTATCAAACCCATCTACTACCATCTGGCCATATTTAATGAATTTTCCTGTTAACGAAAAAAATGTAAACAATGAATGAAAAAACTCTTAAAAATTACTTTTAGTCTTCTACTAGTCTTCTATTAACATTTGATTTTCCAGAGCTGTTTATCATTAAACCCATTGCTTAACCCCACTTACAAGGGAAGATATTGTATGTTTATGAAGTTAGAGACGTTTCCAATGAGCAACTAGATTTACAAATAAGTTACATTTCCTTATCTTTAACTAAGCCTACTTACAAACCTTGTAACCGTTTCCCACAGAGTTTTAGCTCAATTTGTTTATTATTCTATCTTTTAGCAGTTAAGGAATGAGAAATATTAGAGATGCACGTCACAGTTTGTTTGTTGTCATGCACGTATGCACATGGCATATATTGCGTAGTGTCAACAGCTTGTTTACATGCACTGAAGGATGTGTAAGACTAGAAATACAGAAAATGCTGTGAAAATGCATGACATTTGCTTTTGCAGCAAAGGCAAACTTAATTTTAACATAATAACTTATTTTTCAGATTGTCAGAATCTGGTTCAAAAATTCCAGAGGAAAGAGCAGCAAAGGTGGCAGCAAAGATTGAAAAAGAACTATTCTCCTTTTATAAGGACATTGATTCCAAATATAAAAACAAATATAGAAGTTTAATGTTCAACTTACGGGATCCTAAAAATAACGTAAGCAAAATTTTAATTAGTAGTAGCTTTTTACTAATGCATTTTGTTTTTCCTTTTTATGTATAGAATGCAAATCAAACTTCTTTTTATTTTTAGGTCTTGTATAAAAGAGTACTCAAAGGAGATATTTCACCTGATCATCTCATACGAATGAGTCCAGAAGAATTAGCCTCCAAAGAATTAGCTGCTTGGAGACAAAGAGAAAACAGACATGTAAGATTTATAGCCTCTATCTTCACTAATCTGCCTCATAATTTGTCAGCCATAATTGGAATTTGATTATATTCTTCCATAATAACTGATGCCACTTTATGTTAGGACATGAAAAGGCTTTCCTTGTCATTCTGGAAAAAGGAGCTCCCCTGATGTCTGTGTATCTGTGCTTGGATATCTGTGTCTGTCTGTCTGTTCTCCAGGTTTCCTAGACGTTGTTCGCCAGGAAGGGAGACTATGACATTTTCATAAAGGAAGGCCCCTGTGCATGTTTGGTCTTGCTTATTGTCTTCTCAGATCCATCAATTTGACCAATGTAAAAAAAAATAATAATAATTTGCGTGGGTAAACTTGCTGTAAAAATAAACTTTAAAGCAAATTGATTGTGAATGAACAATGCTTTTGTGCATCGATTGTAGATAAATTATATAGAAGATAACTCCCAGTCCAAAACATTTAAGGCGGATCCACCTTTTGAAAAAGCACTTTTAGCATAGAAATAAAATGAGACTTAAGGGGATGCTGAAAAACGGTATATTTGTTTCTAATGTGCATAAGAGAAAGTCAAACCAAATGGAACAATGTAATCGTTTCCAATATTTTCCACAAGTAAAAAAATGCAGGGGTTCGTAATATTAACAGCCTCAGAACCTGAGGCCAGTTTAGAACAAGCTTCTCAAGAGAGTATCATCAGCAACCTTAAAATCTGAGAAAGTGTCCACTATCATAGACCTGGTCTCACAAGTGATGAGAGAGAGCAATAAGCAGCGAGTAATGCTAAACATAGACACATCCAAAGGATTTTAAACCAGGAGAATGAATAAGCAAGGCTCTAGTTTAGTAGGCCATGAAGCGGGACAGTCACTTACCGAAGTAAAGATGGCGGGCCCAGAAGAAAGAAAATAAGAAATATTCATACAAATTTGACTCATTAGGCGATTTAAAAACATCAGGGGAAAATCTTGATAGGGATGAAAAACTCAATCATCATAGTTTAATCCATAATGGAACTGTCCCCATTAAAGAAAGTATAAGAATAAAGATAAGAGAGCACGAGACGAGTTTGCAAAATAAAAACTGGATAATAGTGGTAGCTGGGATAGTACATTTTACCCATATCTAACAAGCAAAACCTCATTTCAGTGATGCCAAAGAAAGTGGAGCTTGATCCTCTGGAAAAAAAAATACTGATGTTCACACCTTATCATATCAATATGGGATTTAATACTGTTATAGATACTAATTAAGGAGAGATCTTACGGTGAAGCAACTAAAATTACTTGCAAACACATGGAGAGTCTAGAGCTTGTTTGGGCTAATTAGTAGCTGTTTTACAATTGAAGGGTCACGCTTACTGAAAAACATATGTTAGGCTGTAGGAAGCTGGGTACTTGTTACGGTATCCCTTCCCCCCACACTTTTTGCCTGGTATTTGATGCACCTTTTGACAGAAGTGTACTAGGTACCTGCTAACCAGGTCTCCAGTACCAGGATTCTTTCCCCAAAATGTACAATTATTTATCCAATTGGAAAAACCTTTGGCACCCTTTGTAAGTCCCTAGTAAATGGTACTCCTGGTAACTAGGGCCTAGGGTGCTAATGAGGGTCCCTAAGGACAGCAGCACAAATTGTGCCAGCCTAAGGGACCCCTCACCGGCACATGCAAGACTTTCATTGCAGATTGCGTGTCTTGGTGCAGATAAAAGTGAAAATACAACAAGTCACACAATCCCTGTGTGCCATGTCCCCTACCACTGCATGTAATATTTGTAAGTCACTCCTACAGCAGGCCTAACAGTCCTAAGGCAGGGTGTTGCAAATTAATTGTGAGGGCATACTTGTGTGAGCAGTTATGCCCCTGTGCATGTCAGTCCTATTACTGCCAGTACAAGTGACCAGGGAAGTAATTTTAAAACATTTGATGGACACCGGTGAAAACGAGTTCCCGAGTTACATGATTGCTTCACTGAAAATAGGGATGTTTGGTATCAAACATCTCATATTGGGTAAACTCACACTGAAGCCAGTTTCGGATTTACCTATGCATGCACTCAGAGGGCACCTTAGAGGTGCCCCCTGAAAACCTACCAGCCTCTGGTGTCCTTGCTGACTGGTTTCTGCCAGCCTGCCACCTGTGAAGCTGTTCTGACCTCCTAGGGCGAGAGTCTTTTGTTCTTAGGAGACCCAGAACAAAAGCCTGTCTGGGAACATGGTGTAACACCCCCTCCCACAGGATGACCTGCTGATTAGCCTCCTTGGGCCAGTGAGCTTCAAAGAATCTGCCGCCTTTGGAATGCGAATCTGGCTCCCCTCAAAGGAAATTGAGCCTCCTTTGTGCCTGGACAGGCGGGAACATTAGCTAGTCAAGTAGGCGTGCCACCTCCAGGCTAGTACCACCCCTGAGGTGGGCTACTGTGAGGTGGACATGATTTTTCAGAAGTAGCCATCTTTGTGATGGCATACTTAGGAATTCTGGGACAGGTTTATGCCAACTTCCAACAGGAAGTGGTCATAATAGGGGGTGTAGTAACCCATTGCCTACTACCCTACACTCCCCTAACACCCCTAAATTCAGTATTTAGGGGACTCCATGGCACCAGAGAAGCAAATCCTGATGACCTGAGAAGAGAGAGGACACCGAATGCCACAAAAGCTGAGAAAGTAGAAGCAGCAGCTGACTGGTACCAACCCTACCGGCCTGTATGCATCCTTCATCGAAAACAGCACCAAAGTTGACTTTCCCCGCAGCGGTGACTCCAGAAACTTGGGAAGACTGCCTGTCTTTGAAAAAGACTCAAGACCTCCCTTGAACAGCGGACCTGTTGCAAAGAACTCCAAAGGAGAAGACTATGATGTGTCCTGAACCACCAAATCCCGGCACCTGAAGCAACCACTGCACCTGTCATCTCTGGCCCAAGTTGAAGTTGGCCAACGGTGCCAAAAAGGTTACCCAGCCCTCCAGAGCTCAAGTCCATTGTGGTTTCACCCCTCGTGGACTCCTTGACGTCCCCTGCAGCCTCTGCACGCAGGCCCCCTCGTCTACTCCCGGTAAGAAAACCTGATGCCTAAGGACACCTCTGCACCCGTCTCCCCAAGACTGTGGAGAAGAGGACGCCAGGTGTCCCTACGTCCCTGAGCATCGCAAATCTTGAACCCCCCTGTTGGTTCACCCCGACTGGCTTCCTAGACAGAGCCTTCAGCCTCTGTTTACAGTAACTGATCCCCATTGAAATGCTTTGGACTACCAATGCTGATTTGCACCCTGTACCTAGCCGCCCTTGTATCCCTGCTGGTGCTGCCTTGGACCTTGCCCACCACTCACCTTAACTCCTAGAGATTGGTTTTGAAAGTCGATGTTCTGTACCTGTTTGCAGAACTTGTTCTTCCTTCCATAGGATAACATAACAGAACTCACAAATTGCACTGTGTCCACTTTTTGAACTGGAAAGAATTTATATTTGAAAAAGTATATAACGATACTTGCTATTTTTATAAATTGGTGTGGTTCTCCTTCTTGAGTCTTGGTGTCATTTATTAATCATTGTGTGTATTTACGAATGTCTTGCACCCCACTGTGTTAAGCCTAAGGCTGCTCGACCACACTACCCCCTAATACAGCACGTTGGGATTGCATAGCAAGCCCCTGTCCAGTCATAAGGAAACCACAGGACTCTTTACACGGTATATCAACTTATTGATATCACATAAAGAGCCAGATTCCTACATAGGTCCCCTACAATACTGTGAGATATGAATTTATTTGTAATCTCCTGAAACGTCCAAAGGGGTAGTAGAGAGGAAATTGCACACCAAGCTCAAGAACAGAGGCCAAGCAAAAGTTGAATGATACAATGAGTGCCTAACGGGAACAAGTGAAAATGATACTGAAACTTATTTAGAGGATGACCGAGCATAGGTGGCATATGGGTTGTCAGTCGTTAAACAGATATCCTAGTTAGAGAGAAGACGTTTACCCAGATAAGTTTAGATGCCTCTTCAAAATTGTAGTTCCTTTTTCTGAAGATCTATTCTTGGAACATACCATGAATTGTTATATCATAGGACAAATAAGACACATTGGAGTTCATGTGTGTATAATATAATACGCCTCCAGGAAACCTGGACATAGTTAAAAATAAAGTTGCAAGGTTTCTTGTCATGGGAACTCCTGGCATTTAAATTAAGTGATAAAGAACATATATTGGGAGGATTAGTAATATTAATAGCAGGGAAGTGGGATCTGAAAGTAATTTTCTATGTAACAATGCCATATAATATTGAAACATTAGAATTAGGGTTAGAACAGAGACCAGCAGATACCAAGATTATTTTACAAATGTCTTTGAAGCATCAGTGGTTTATGTAGACTTTCAGATGACGTAGCTTTCTGGGTAGAGATAACCGACCAATAGCTAAAATGTATAAATGTTAGGGTATTGCCAGATATACCGGCAGAGCTATCTAATTATTTGCATAAAAGGGGTAAACCTTAGACTATAAATTAGTGTCAGCTTCATTGTTTAAATGGGTTAATTTATTTTCCATTGTTTATCAAGTGGAAAACAATCATTGTCTTCAAAGTGTGACATTGGAAATAGAGGTTAAAGAACCGCCTGGATTTAAATTTGGATAATTTGCAGCGATTGTCTATTTTGAGGCAGTTGAAATGGAGCCAAGAATCACAGCCTAGGCTTATTGGAATGGATGGCAAAAATCAGTAACAATTATATGGAGCAAAATTGTCTATCAGTTTCTTGGGGTCATAATTGTTTTAGAAAAACTGTGGGCGTCAACTTGTCTAATGTCTGTAATGTGCTTAACAGATGGAATTTGTTAGAATTCTGCACGTCTCCGTGACCCTGCACCGGCTCATTTTTAGCGGCCCTAATACAGTAAGTGGTTACTGAGCAGTATCTTATATAGGTAAAGTTGTTTACTACTGGGCTCCCATTACTTATGACTCTCCAGTTGGTTAAGCCAGTTTCCTCCTTCAGGCAATTGAATCTGCAGATGTAACCAAGTTGAGTGTTAAGAGATGTTTGCAGCATGTGTTTCTGTAGATGACATGCTTTGCCCACTTTTGCCATCTAGAGTTTGGTGTGGACAATACAAGTTGCTTCTCTTCAAAGTAAAGGTTTCAGTTACGAGGTAACTAGTAATTTTTGCATCGTGAATCTTTCCTGAATTCACATGATGCGTATTATTCCGCCATAAACGTTCTCCTTGGATAATAGTCCTTTCTTTATTTTTCCATTTTTGTTGTTGTGCGTCGACAGTCCCCACCATTTGGTGCTTGCTCCAGCCTCCTCTGGGCTGTAAAAGAAAAGGTATAGAAAATGTACGAAGATATTCATAAATAATAATAAATCAGTTATAAACAACACACAATTGTTCTTCTTCTCAAGGTTCTGTATTTACAGCTGTGAGGAAGTCTTATTTAAGACAAAACGTGTTGGCTGTATTGGATGTGCCTGAATAATTTCGTGATTACATGTTATTACCTTCCTGTTTTAGTGATAGACCCATTTTTGTTGTCTATTGGATCACTATTCTAGAGAAAGATCCGGTGGTATAGGTGATAGGGTACAGGCGCACTAGGTGGTTTCACTCATTATTTATAAGATAAGGTTCCAAATAATGGCGGTGCTGAAGGGTTAGGGAGAACCACCCGCCTCCCCAGGTTCCTGATGAGGCTACAAAGCCACAAGACAACGTAATTGGTATACCCCAGCACACGTATGTAATTAAAAATTGTTATTTTTCAATCATTGATCACATATGAGCAATAGAAGCGTTTTGTTGGTTTTCTCCTTCTTTAATCAGTCTTCCAAGTTTATTTTTCCAATACGTAAAACGTTCCCAAGCCCATGTAGCTAATAAACGTATAAACCAAAGATACATTATATCATAAGTGTTCCAGTCCAACTAAAGGTAATGCTAGACAAACCTAATGTCATTATTATGTGTATCTTCTCACTTCCTATTATAAATGTTACTGTCAGTGATTATTGTGTATAGGTGACATTTCTGCATCTCAGACAGAGCATTAAATATTTTCATTTGTATTTCTATTCCATATGTAACGCTCAGTAGGTTTTTATGGGTGTGGACACTGCACAGTATGCAAATGGGCGGACAATAGAAAACGGGTTTAAGGGCCCTGATGGCAGATGCTACAAGATCACTACCAACATAAACTGTAACTCTAATTTTGTTGTATATATAATTGAATGCAGATGCCATAAAAGATATGCGGGTAGCACTATAAGACCACTGCGTGAGAGGATTGGGGAACATATGAGGGCGGTCAAACAGGGCGACCTCAGATACCCTATTGCGACACATATCACAGACTGCCATGCACAAGGACAGCACAAAGATTTCTCTTTTACGGGATAGAACAGACCCTGAGACATCCAAGGGAGGTAATAGAGAACGACAATTACGCAGAAATGAGGCATCCTGGATTCTCAAATTACGGACAACTGAAATTGGGATGAATATTGACCATGAGATGCACTATTTTCTAGGTAGATAAGTACACTAGCCAAGAGCTAAGTTCATAGAATTAAGCTGCAACGATCTGTGCTTCTCTTATGTGATCTGATGTGTCAATTCTATCGATTGTACTGTTACATATGGAATAGAAATACAAATGAAAATATTTAATGCTCTGTCTGAGATGCAGAAATGTCACCTATACACAATAATCACTGACAGTAACATTTATAATAGGAAGTGAGAAGATACACATAATAATGACATTAGGTTTGTCTAGCATTACCTTTAGTTGGACTGGAACACTTATGATATAATGTATCTTTGGTTTATACATCTGAAAGAGACACGTTAGTGACAGATTCCTTACCTTAGAATATCCCCAGGCGTCAGGCTGGATCCGGAAAGTTTTTGCGTAGCAGTACCCTTGCGCGTCGGTAGGCGGCGTCGTGCGGCTCCGCGTCCGTCGTCGGCGTCGTGATCGCCGGGATGACGTCGCGGGCAGTACTTAGACGCCGCCCCTGCGCGCTGACGTCAGTTCTTCTTTTTCCGCGCCAGCGAGCGCAGATCCGGGAAGAGCAGTGCCCTGGTCATTTTTTGACCATACTTTTTGGTGAATTTTTCACTGTTTTTTCATCTTTCAAGGTGTCGTAGGGATGCCCGGCTTCAAGCGATGCGGCGCCTGTGCGTGGATGATGTCTGTCACCGACCCGCATTGGGAGTGTCTCTTCTGCCTCGGCCGAGGCCACGACACGGAGTCTTGTACCGACTGCCAGGCCCTCCACCCGAAAGCTTTGCGAGAGTGGTCTCGAAAGCTCCTCGAGGCCCGGCATTCGGCTCCGCGGAAGCCCCGGTCGCGTGAGAGGTCCAGGGGTCGATCGCGGAGTCCACACCGGTCGTCGGCGTCGAAGTCTTCTTCGTCCGGTAAGTCGAAACACAAAAAGTCCAAAAAGCATCATCGCTCTAGGACTTCGCCTCGCCGGTCTCGCGACTCGGCTGAGGCCCCTCCCGGCACCGTCCCCGCGGCCCCGGACATGCCTGTGGAGTCGCCCCCGCCATACCCGCCCTTCCCGGGTTCGGGGGCGGATCCGGCCAAAGTGCAGGAATTCCTGTCGGCCATGGCCCGCCTCTTCGGGCCTTCAGGCCCCTCCGGTGCGCCTTCGGGCCCCGCGGGCCCTGATGGGGTTGCTCCGGCGTCGCCGACGGCTCCGGCCCCGGCGTCGCCCGTGCCTCCAGCCTCGATCCCGGCTCCGGCTTCGGCCCCGGCTCGATCCCGGCTCCACAACCCCCATCGACGCCGGTCGACCTAACGACACCTCCGCCGGTGCCGATGTCTCCGGTGCCGTTCTCGGCGCCGCCCTGGGCTCCGGGCGGCGTCGTCCCCCTGTTCCTTCCGGCTCCGGACATGGATCCGGACCGACGTCGCTCGACGCCGGCTCCGGCGCCGATGGGACCTTGGGTCCCAACTGTCCCTCCTCCTCCTTATTTTGAACCAGAGGAGGACCAGTTGGACTGGGAGGGGTCTGATGACCCTCTGACACGACACTGTCAGTACGATCAGGACTGGACAGAGAGTCTAGGGGAGGCCAGTGGTCTGGATACTTCCCTGACACTGGCATGCTGTCTCCTCCCGTGGCTACGGAGGAGGGAGCCAATTTTGGTACGGTGTTGCGTAGGGCAGCTGGGGCCTTACGTCTCCAACTTCCTACTTTGACGGTCAAGCCTAACATCTTGACAGAGGTGCTTCAGCCGGCAGCCTCCTCTGCGGAGACTGTGCTGCCGTTTAACGACGCCCTCACTGACGTTCTTTTGGGCGCCTGGTCCAAGCCCAACACAGGGGCTCCTGTGGATCGGAACGTGTCACAACGCCATCGCCCAGCTCCGGGCGACCCCTGTTTCTCTCTGTCCACCCCACTCCTGAGAGCTTGGTTGTCCAAGCCTCCGCTTCCCAAACCGCCTTCCCTACCGCTCCTCCGGATAGGGAATCCAAACGCCTGGATCAGTTTGGGAAGAAGGGTTTTCTTCCTCCAGTGCTGGCTTGCGGTCCGTTAACACCGCTTGTCTTTTGGGCCGATATACCCACTCCCTGTGGGATTCGGTGGCGGATGTTTTGCCCCAGTGTCCTGAGGAGGTCCAGACACTGCTTTCCCGCGCCATTGCGGAAGGAAGCGATGCGGCTAAATACACGATACGTTGTGGCCTTGACACCGCCGACTCGCTGGGCAGGTCTATTGCAACGACGGTGGCGCTCAGACGCCACGCCTGGCTGAGAACCACTGGTTTTTCAGGGGATGTCCAGAATACTCTCATGGACATGCCCTTTGATGGAGTCGGTCTTTTTGGGTCCAAAGCAGACCATGCGTTGGAGCGCTTTAAGGACTCATGGGCTACTGCCAATTCCCTGGGCCTTTCTGCTACACGCCCTCCGCTGACTTCTGCTTTTCGCCCCTATCGTGGCCACGGTAGGGGCGCCCCTTCACGTCAGCAGCCCAGCCACCGGCCCGCGCAGCAGGCGTCTTCGCGTGGCCGAGGACGTGGATTCCGCCGTGGCGGATCGGGCAACCAGCGTGCGGGTCAGGCCACCACCTCCAACCCGTCCGCGGCCTCCAAGCCCTCCTAGTCCCTCCTTTCAGGTGCACAGCACGCCAGTAGGGGGCAGGGTCCGCCATCACCTTCCCCACTGGCGTACCATCACCTCGGACAGGTGGGTCTTGGACATTGTCCGAAGGGGCTACTCCCTCCCCTTCGAGACCACCCCCCCGGCCATGCCACCTCAATTCCACCGCATGTCAGGGGATCACTTGGTGCTTCTACAGAAGGAAGTCGCGGCCCTCTTGCCCAAGAGGGCCATCGAGCGTGTTCCGACCCCAGAAGTAGGGCGTGGTTGCTACTCCCACTACTTTCTGGTGCCCAAAAAGGACAAGGAGGACATGCGTCCTATCTTGGACCTCCGGAACGTCAATCGCTTCCTCCGGAAGGAGAAGTTCAAGATGCTCACCCTAGCTCAGGTCTTGACTGCCCTCGACCCTGGAGACTGGTTGGTAGCGTTGGACTTGCAGGACGCATATTTCCACATCCCCGTCCTGCCGGCCCACCGGCGTTACCTTCGGTTCACGGTAGGCCCGAGCATTTTCAGTTCACCGTGCTCCCCTTTGGCCTTACCAGTGCCCCTCGGGTGTTCACGAAAGTGATGGCGGTGGTCGCAGCTCATCTGCGCCGGGCAGGGGTTTCAGTCTTCCCCTACCTCGACGACTGGCTGCTGAAGGCGGGCTCGTCCCAGGCAGTCGTCTCCCACCTCCAGACTACGGCCGAACTCCTGCACTCGCTGGGGTTCTCCATCAATGTGCCGAAGTCGCATCTGATTCCTTCTCCACAGCTCCTTTTCATCGGAGCGGTTCTGGACACGACGCAGTTTCGGGCCTATCCTCCCGAACGGCGAGTCCGGGATATTCAGGCTATGATTCCGATCTTTCAGCCTTTATCCTGGGTTTCGGTACGGATGACCCTGAGGCTGCTGGGCCTCATGGCCTCCTGCATCCTGCTGGTCAATCATGCCAGATGGCATATGCGGGCTCTGCAGTGGGACCTGAAGTTCCAGTGGGCGCAGCACCAGGGCAACCTGTCCGATCACGTCCAGATCTCGGAGGGGACTGCAAGACAGTTGCAGTGGTGGCTCTCGAACCGGCAATGGGTCATGGGCAGATCCCTCTCCCTTCCCCAGCCAGAGCACACAGTTGTGACGGACGCGTCCCTTCTGGGATGGGGCGGTCACATGGGAGAGGCGGAGATCAGAGGCCTCTGGTCTCCGGGCGGAGTCCCGGCTCCATATCAACCTTCTGGAGCTCCGGGCGATCCGACTTGCACTCAAGGCATTCCTTCCCTCTGTCAAAGGGAAGGTAGTGCAGGTGTTCACAGACAACACCACCGCCATGTGGTACTGCAACAAACAGGGCAGGGTGGGGTCTTGGACCCTTTGTCAGGAGGCTCTGCGCCTCTGGACATGGCTGGAACATCAGGGCATGTTCCTGATGGTTCAACACCTGGCAGGTTCCCTGAACGCCAGGGCGGACGAACCTCAGCCGCAGGTGCATGATGGATCACGAATGGCGTCTTCACTCGGAAGTGGCGCAAGGACTCTTTCTACAATGGGGAGAGCCTTGGTTAGATCTATTCGCCACCGAAGAGAACGCGCAATGTCATCAGTTCTGCGCGTTGGAATTTCCAAGGCGGCACTCGCTCGGAGGCGCTTTTCGTCACGAGTGGAGTTGCGGTCTGTTGTACGCCTTTCCGCCTATACCACTTCTACCCAGAGTGTTGAAGAAGATTCGGCACGACCGGGCCCAAGTAATTCTTGTGGCTCCGGACTGGGCTCGAAGAGTTTGGTATCCCGAGCTACTCAATATGAGCGTAGATCCCCCGATCCGTCTGCCTCTTCGGGAGGATCTTCTGTCGCAGCAGCAGGGGACGGTCCTTCACCCGAACCTGTCCAGTCTACACCTGCTTGCGTGGAGATTGAGCGGCGGCAGTTGATTCCTTTCGACTTGCCTCCCGAAGTTTGTGATGTGATTCTGGCAGCCAGGCGTCCCTCCACTAAGGTGGTATACGCCTGCAGGTGGAACAAATTTGTGGCATGGTGCACAGCAAAGGCTGTGAATCCCCTTTCTGCCCCTCTTTCTGAGGTCCTTCTGTTCCTTCTCTCTCTGGCCCAACAGGGTTCTGCCCTGGGTACCATCAAGGGTTATCTTTGTGCTATCTCGGCCTTCCTCAGGCTCCCTGATCAGCCCTCCCTTTTCAAGTCCCCTGTTGTTAACAGGTTCTTAAAAGGCATTACTCACCTCTTTCCTCCTGTTCCGTTTGTGATGCCTCAGTGGGACTTGAACTTGGTTCTTACCTTTTAATGTGCGCTCCCTTTGAGCCTCTACATAACTGTCCTCTTCGTCTTCTGACTCTGAAGACAGCCTTTCTGGTGGCCATCACCTCCGCTCGGCGGGTGAGTGAGCTCCAGGCTCTATCTTGCAAACCTCCCTTTCTGTCTGTTCATCCAGACAAGGGTGTTCTTCGGACGCGTCCGTCTTCCTTGCCAAAGGTGGTTACTGCTTTCCATATTGGGCAGACCATCACTTTGCCCACCTTCTTTCCACCTCCGCATCCTTCCAGAGAGGAAGAGAGGCTCCACCGTCTGGACCCAAAACGTGCGCTCTCCTTCTATATTGACCGCACAAAACACTTCCGGGTGGATGACCAGCTCTTTGTTGGCTACGTGGGCGCCAAAAAAGGTCGGGCGGTGCACAAGAGGACCATCTCCCGCTGGGTTACCTTGTGCATCAAGACCTGCTATTCTTTGGCGAAGAAGGAGCCTCCTGTTGGGCTGCGTGCCCATTCCACAAGGGCAACGGCTGCTACCACGGCCTTGGGCCGCGGTGTTCCGCTGCCGGTTATTTGTCAGGCAGCTACGTGGGCCTCGCTGCACACGTTTACAAAGCATTACTGCCTTGACAGTCAGGTCCGGAGGGACGGCTTCTTTGGCCGTTCTGTCCTCCAGGACTTCCTTGTCTGATCTTTGTTCGCAGACCCACCACCGGGGTTGGTATTGCTGGGGTATCTATTCTAAGGTAAGGAATCTGTCACTAACGTGTCTCTTTCAGATGCACAAGTTACTAACTTGTGTAACGATATATCTGTAAGAGACAGTAGTTAGTGACAGATTCCTTACCGCCCCACCCATCCTCCCCGTTCTGCGAACTGATTTCTAGGGTTAAGGACATCCCTTTCAGGGCCCTAGTATTTTTCAGACACCTATGTCAGCTTCTTGCATGGCTCTGCGTTCCTGGCGCGGAAAGTCGTGTACAGAACTGACGTCAGCGCGCAGGGGCGGCGTCTAAGTACTGCCCGCGACGTCATCCCGGCGATCACGACGCCGACAACGGACGCGGAGCCGCACGACGCCGCCTACCGACGCGCAAGGGTACTGCTACGCAAAAACTTTCCGGATCCAGCCTGACGCCTGGGGATATTCTAAGGTAAGGAATCTGTCACTAACTACTGTCTCTTACAGATATATCGTTACACAAGTTAGTAACTTGTACGTTTATTAGCTACATGGGCTTGGGAACGTTTTACGTATTGGAAAAATAAACTTGGAAGACTGATTAAAGAAGGAGAAAACCAACAAAACGCTTCTATTGCTCATATGTGATCAATGATTGAAAAATAACAATTTTTAATTACATACGTGTGCTGGGGTATACCAATTATATTGGATCACTATACATGTTCTATCTATTTGCTTGTCTTATCTAATATCCCTATATCACATCATTGCTGCACAAAGAAAATATTATTTGGTATGTTTCATATGCATGAAAATGTTAATAAAACAGTCTTTCTTGCATCAAATTAGGTTTTGATTGGATTTACTAAAATGTTGGTTTTGCTCCAGACATTAATTGTATATTGTATCAGTCTCTGCTTTGGCAGTGTATCTGGGTGCACCTCCTTGCAGTAGGGGTGCCGTCCGTGGCAGCACATTATGCAGTACATATTGTTTCTATCACTGCACACAATTTTGGGAATGTTTTCTTTGCTGGACATCTTTTTCCACTGCTGCTACCTTTTTAATAATAGAAACAGATTCACATTCACCCACAGAAATGTTGCATTCTTGCTCGGCTTCCACCAAAGCCAAAAGACCCTACTCCTCTGAAGTGCAAGCTTACCTTTGAGGAAGCCATCAACGTCCCGCCTCTATCAGCGCTGAAGAGACATGACAAGGCAACCAGTCCACCTCCTTTGCCTCATCCTTTACACCAGTCTTCTGCTCCTCCTCCTTTACCAGACTTGGCACCTCCCCATCCCCTACTTTTGTCACGTTTTGACCCACTGCCTCTCTCACCACAGGGGTCATCACACTCTAGTTGTGAGGGGACACGGTCCAGGCTCTCCTCAGGACTCTTACGGCCAGCCTTTGAGCCCCATCAAAAAGATGACCCCTGGAACGACTATGACGTTAAGCCCCCAGGGTACTCTAAACCTGACCTCTACACTGCGTGTCCCTCTCCACCTGATGACACCACTTCATACCACAAGGTGTTTTACAGTGCAGTTGCCTAGCATAAGGTGGAGATGCACACAGTCCCAGAGGATGATGATTTCATCATGGAAACACTCTCCTCCACCCAACGCTCAATGCAGTACCTCCCCATGCTCAAAGGCATGCTCAAGCCCGCTCCTGATATCTTTAAGGCGCCAGTCAAAGCAAGGGTTATTACACTCAGGGTGGACAAGAAGCACAAGGTGTCTCCTTCGTACACTCCATACATCCGGGGTCAATTGCCACCAGACTCCCTGGTGGTTCACACTGCCCGTAAGGGTACAGATACCCAGGGCACGGGAGATGTGCCTCCACCGGATAAAGAGAGCAAGAAGATTGATGCAGCTGGCAAGCTTGTCGCTGTTTAGTCCTACACCCATTGGTGCATCGCCACTTGGTTGGCTTGCTCTCTTGCTATGACAGGGCCCACTGGGATGAAATGGAGGAGCTTCTCCAGCACCTCCCTCACCAATAACGCAAACAAAGTCAGAACCTCATAGTAGAGAGCAAGCTCATCATTAATACTACCATTCGCTGTGCCCTCGGCGCTGCTGCTCGCTGGAACAATTCCAGTGTCCTGATCTGCAGACACGTGTGACTGCATGTCTCTGGCTTCACGAGATAAGTCCAGCAACATTTGCTCAACCTGCCCTTCGATGGGGAGCATCAAGAAGGACACGGACACTGCCAAGGCCATAGGGGTTTTGCAGACACCATCTGTGTTCCTTTTGGAGGTCCAAATGCCACGGAGGCTCCAAGACCAACTCTCCAGATGCCATCACCTCCTTTCA
Source organism: Calotriton arnoldi (assembly GCA_963921515.1). Classification (NCBI taxonomy): domain Eukaryota; kingdom Metazoa; phylum Chordata; class Amphibia; order Caudata; family Salamandridae; genus Calotriton; species Calotriton arnoldi. The sequence continues at coordinate 551,314 of CAWUFW010009956.1, read as the reverse complement.
GACGCAGCAACCTCAGTAGACCTCTCTCAGGGCTATGTTAGAGGAGGTTACCAAGGTAACAACTCCAAGGGTAGAGGCAAAGGCGGAACTGCCAAGGATGCAGCCCATGCCAAACAGTGACTCCCTTCCCCCCAATGTTACTACTCCTGTTGGGGGCACCTCCAGTGATTTATTTCACGGTGGGATCAAATCACATCAGAGCAGTGGGTCCTCAACATCATACACCATGGTTACGGTCTGGAGCTCACTTTAACTCCTCCAAACATTTCCTCCATCATCCCCCTGACACTCCCTCACCCCTCAACATCAGCTTCTCCTTCAGGACCAGGTTGTCGTATTCTCCAAAAGGATACCATAGAACCTGTGCTGTTACACCAGAAGGCACCAAGAAGGAGAGGTCTTTCAGGCCCATACTAGACCTCAGGCCCCTCAAGAAGTACTTCCTGAGGGGGCGTGGCTTTGGAGCCGACGGCAATGGCTGCGTTTTAGCGGAGCTCCGGCTCTCGGGTCCCTGAAACGCGTAATATCCGGATAATCAGCCGATCAGGTAGCGACGAAAACGCTATCGTAGTGAGGCGGAGTGCCAAGGGCATAAGTCCGCCACCGAATTCGGGCCAGAAGAGACGCTGGTGGAACCTCGGCCCACGCGGCTGATCAGAGCCCGGTGAGCGGAGAAGTGAGCATTGGGCGAGGCCGGGAGCCGGGCAAGACGGAGCTGGTGAGACGGCGCTGTGTCCCTGTGCACTACCGGAGGTCAGGGTGAATGAGGCGAGCTGCCACCTACAGCGGGGGGACGCTGCATTACAGCAGGGCCCTAGCGAACGGAGCGAGGGGCAGGTAGGCCTCATAGCGGAGGATGGGGCCTGGCTCCTCCTGCCGTCCACCCAGTGGCGGCGGGACAAAGAACGATCATCAGTCTTGCGGCCCTATACGCCGGGAGCCTGCGTGACATCCATATTATCACGAAAGGCCGAGGCTGGGGAGCGGTAGCGCATACACCAGGAACATCCGGAGACCGGGAGGCGAGGACAGGTATACCGGGGGGGCGTTGCTGGATCTCCGTGGGCTGCTGGCGAGAAAAGTGAGGTGGCAGGCGGCCGAAGTAGGAGCACAATCTGCCTGCACCGGCAAGAAAGGAACAGTCGGTGGGTCCTATTTTGCTGGGATCGGCTCTGCTCCTCCGCCACGTCCCGCGGCACCAGCACAGTGAGAACAGCAGGCGCTGGGCTGATTGCGCATCGCCAGTGGCGGGGGACAAGGGGTTGTGCACGGCCCCGCGGTGAGAAGGTGGCCCCGGATAGGAGTGAGGTGCAACGTGGGTATCCAGGAGCTGATAGTAAGATCAGAAAGGCCGGACAAGACCCACCACACGATGATACGCTGTATCAAGAGGCACATAACGGAGACCGACCAGGTGGATTTGGAAACTAAGAGACAGGGGGGAAACGGTCGCGCAGGGGATCCCGGCTGGAGGGTGGAGTGTGGAGCGAGACAGCAAGTAAGAAGGCTCTGACGGAGTGGGACATACGGTGGGCAGCCCACCCAGATTGCAGGGGACACAGCCTGGACTAAGAGAATATAACAGAAAACAAGGCATTAAGGCACTACAAGGCGGGTGTTGACTCAGAGCGAGGGACAACGCACCTGCAGTGAGTAGGGGAACGCAGCACAGCCCACGGCAGACAATGAAGAGGCACGTGTGCTGAACACGAACTCAGGTTACCCCAGGGAAAGAGGGGACAAGACCATAGTTCCTACGAAGGAGGGCGGATTAGAGTGTCGGAGCCCTCGGTTGCCTCATAATCATATCAGGTCACCACGGAACGCACTCGAATGAAGCCAAAGGGACACGCGGGGACGCAGACAAATAAAATGGATAAATATGCGGTGTAGGAAAGTGGCTCTGTATATACTGTACCCAAGTAAGGTTCAGGGTGTACAGAGTCCACAGTCCCCCAGAGGGTTGACAGAGGCTAAAGTTAGATATAACCTTACTCTCCAAAGTGGTAGCTTGGTCGAGCAGTAAGGCAGTATCAGAGGACAGTGTAAAGCATTTGTTGTACACACTCAGTCAGCAAATGAAGCCACACACTCAAGAACTGAACTCTAGGCCAATGGTTTGTATATAAAAAAATATATGCTTGTTTTATTTTAGAACCAACAATAGGGTCAAAATATACTTTCTCAGTATGAGATGCTTTGGTTATTCACCTTACAGATAGGCAATAGACTTTTTAGATAGTGGTAATCACAGTTGGTGCAAGAGGCAACACAGGGTCAAATTCAATGCAACATTGAGCTCAATGGAAAATTATGCTTAATTACAATTGATTACTTTACAGAGCACTTTTCTAACCACAGGACTGGATCCTGGATTCAGTCCTGGGACACTTCCTGTAAACAGGTAAGAAAAAGCGTTTTGGTTATTGTAGTGATTTTTGAAGAATATTACTATATTTCAAAAGCTGACACTTAGAAACTTTTCTGGATAAAATTACCAATGTTATCCTATGAAAGGAAATACAGTGTGCAAGCAAAGTATGTTTACGTTACTTTTGTAATCCAGTGCTGGACTCCTAGGTTCAGCACTGGGACCTTTACTTAAAACAGGTAAGTAATTACGTTTTTGTAGTTTGTTCGATTTTTAAAGAATATTTGTAAAATACAGAAATCGACACTTAGAAGAAATTTCACAGAAAACCAGTCAATGGATCCCTATGAAGGAAAAGTGAGTTAACGGTAAGTAACGTTGCGATTACTTTTTAGGGCCAGTGTTGGGCACTCGGGTCCAGCACTGAGGCCCCTCCTAATACTAGGTGAGTATTTTCGTTTTCGTGACTCGGTTGATTTTTGGTGAATATTCTAAAGTTTCAGAACTCCACACTTAGAAGAAATTTCGCAGAAAATCAGTCAATGGAACCCTATGGAAGAAAAGTGAGTTATCGGATTTCGGGTAAGTACTTGACTGGCAGGGTTAAGGTTCTGGGTAAGACTCAGGGGTCCCCCAGGATCAGGTAAGTACAGTTTTTACACCCTCAGCGGCACAGGGGCGGCCGGGTGCAGAGTGAGAAGGCCCAATGTTATCCTATGGCAGGCGGGGGGCCCCGGGTTGGTGGCTGCTGGCAAGCAGGCCACGCGACTGTGGGAGCTGGGCTCCTGGTCACTTGCTCAGGGCAAGTAGGGAAGTAGGTTAGGATAGAGGTTGCACTTCCAGGGGCACTCGGGCGGCTGGGTGCAGGGTGCTTTTGAGCCGTCGGGCGCTCAATGTTAAACAATAGAGGTCGTGAAAGGTGAAGAAAGGCTGCAGGCTCGGGGACGGTGATTCTTCAGGGACGACCAACACTTCAGGAGGTAAGTTGGGGTCTTGGAGGATAGGTAGACACCCAGGAGTTGGGCACAGGGGGCCGTGGGGCGCCGGGTGCAGGGGTGTCTTTTGAGGTCGGGAAATCTTACCCCCTGCTGGTCGCGGTTGGAGGGGTCCCTTGTCCTGAGGCTGCAGGCGTCGTCTGGGTCGTCGAGGAGGGTCCTTGGCCACTGGATTCCAGGTCAGAATCGCCGGGGGTCGTCCTCGAGGTCTTTGGTCACTCAGGCACAGGCTGGACTCGGCGGGTGCAGAGTGTGCAGGTTTCGCGGCTCCGTGCCAGGGCCGGGTCTTTGGTAGGTTTTCTTTTGAGCAGTACCACTGCTCGTGGGAGTCCCTGGGTCGAAGGCTGTAGCACAGAAGTCAGGTCCTCCGGGGTTTGTGAGGTTGCTGAGGCCGGGATTCCGCAGGAGCAGGTTCAGAGGTCGACAGGCCGGTAGGGCTGGGGCCAAGTCAGTTGTTGTCGCCTCCTTTTTAGCAGCTGCACGGCTGGTCTTCTTGCTTCGTCTTCTCTTCTTGTTTTCGGATTTGGGAACTGCGGAAGGAAGGTTCAGGGAGCCCCTAAATACTAAATTTAGGGGTGGTTACAGGTAGGTAAGGGCAGGGACCAATGGGTCCCTTCCCTGGGGTGGGTACACCCCCTATTCTGTTCCTCTCCAGTGGGAGGGGGACAGGAGCCTGTCCCTGGTTGGCCAGGTCCCCCCATCCTCAAGATGGCGGGGACTCGAGCTTGTGCTTCACCTCGCCTCCCCCACCTTAGGGGTGGAGTTGGCAGAGGTGGGCACAACCCATTTCCTGCTTCTGGTTTTCCCGCCGGTTCTCCCGCCAGGAGTGGGGGTAGAACCAGTGGGGACCAGTTTGCTGGAAGCAGCAAATGGTCTGGGGAAACTCCAAAGGCGGCAGGCCTTTGAAGCTCCCCCTGCCCATCCTGGGGGAGGAGGCTTTGGCACCTCGTCCCGGGATGTGCATTGTTTCAGGCCCCTGAGAGCAGAGGCTCTCGACCCAGGGGTCCAGAAACATGTCTGGTGGTGGCAGCCTGGGCAGCCACTCAGTCCGGACACTGGAGGTCGGGTTGGTTTCAGGGGGCATCTCTAAGATGCCCTCTGGAGTGCGTTTTACATTAAATCCCACACTGGCATCAGTGGGGGTTTAATGTGCTGAGAAGTTTGATACCAAACTTCTTAGTCTTCAGTGGGGCCATTATGGTGCTGTGGAGTTCGTAATGACAGACTCCCAGCACCATATACTCTTAATGGCAGCACTGCACTTACAATGCCCAAGAATGGACTTGGGCACTGTAGGGGCACAGGGCTCATGCCTCTATGCCCTCACCACTGGCATAGTGCACCCAGCTAGAGGGGTGGCTGACCTAGGCCAGGGCAGTGGCTTGTAGGCATGGCACACAGGGATGTGAGCCATGTCGACTCTTCACTTTTGTTCTGCACCAAGACACGCAGCCTGCAAAGGCAGTGTGTGTGTGTAAAGGTGCAGGGTCCCTAAGGGTGGCACAACAAGTGCTGCAGCCCTTAGGGGCCTTCCCTGGTCACAGTGCCCTGGGTACCCATGGTACCATTTACCAGGGGCTGACCTGTGGCCAGGGATGTCAATTGGGTGTAGGTATCAATGCAATTTTAGGGAAGGAACACAGGCCCTGGGTACCTGGTTGGCAGGAGCCCAGGGCACACTCAGTCAAAGTACATCAGCCATTCAGCAAAAAGTGGGGGCATACCATGTAAGAAAGATGGCACTTTCTCACACAACTCCCCCCAAACGAAAGATGATGAGACTAACCTTGCCCTATGGAGTCTTCATTGTCTAAGTGGAAGAACCTGGAAAGGCCATCTGCATTGGCATGGGCAGTGCCAGGTCTGTGTTCCACTTCAAAGTCCATTCCCTGTAGGGAGATGGACCACCTCAACAGTTTTGGGTTTTCTCCTTTCATTTGCATTAGCCACCTGAGAGGTCTGTGGTCAGTTTGAACTAGGAAGTGAGTTCCAAACAGGTAGGGCCTCAGCTTCTTCAGGGACCAGACCACAGCAAAGGCCTCCCTCTCAATGGCACTCCAACGCTGCTCCCTGGGGAGAAGCCTTCTGCTTATAAAAGCAACAGGTTGGTCTTGGCCTTCATCATTGGTCTGGGATAGGACCGCTCCTATCCCTAGCTCAGAGGCATCAGTCTGCACAATGAACTGCTTGGCATAATCTGGTGCTTTTAGAATTGGTGCTGAGCACATTGCTTCTTTCAGAGTGTCAAAAGCCTTTTGGCAACAAACTGTCCAGTTTACTTTCTTTGGCATCTTCTTGGAGGTGAGTTCTGTGAGGGGAGTCACAATGGACCCATATCCCTTCACAAACCTCCTGTAGTACCCAGTCAAGCCAAGGAATGCCCTGACTTGGGTCTGAGTTGTTGGAGCTACCCAGTCCAGGATAGCCTGGATCTTGGGCTGTAAGGGTTGTACCTGGCCTCCACCAACCAGGTGGCCCAAGTACACCACAGTGCCCTGCCCTATCTGGCATTTGGATGCCTTGATAGTTAGGCCTGCAGTTTGCAGGGCCTTTAAAACCTTCCCAAGGTGGACCAGGTGATCCTGCCAGGTGGAACTGAAGACAGCAATATCATCAAGATAAGCTGCACTAAAGGACTCCAACCCAGCAAGGACTTGATTCACCAACCTCTGGAAGGTGGCAGGGGCATTCTTTAAACCAAAGGGCATAACAGTGAACTGAAAATGCCCATCAGGTGTGGAGAATGCTGTTTTCTGTTTGGCTCCTGGGGCCATGCCAATCTGCCAGTACCCTGCAGTTAAGTCAAAGGTACTCAGGTATTTGGCTGCACCCAATCTGTCTATCAGTTCATCAGCTCTTGGGATAGGGTGTGCATCTGTCTTGGTGACAGAGTTGAGACCCCTATAGTCCACACAAAACCTCATCTCTCTCTTTTCACCCTTTTGATGAGGTTTGGGGACCAGAACCACTGGGCTAGCCCAGGGGCTCTCAGAGGGCTCAATAACCCCTAGCTCCAGCATCTTGCTGACTTCAGCTCTGATGCTTTCCTTAACTTGGTCTGACTGACGATAGATCTTGTTTTTGACAGGTGCACTGTCACCAGTGTCCACATCATGGGTACACCAGTTTGTCAGACCAGGGGTCAAGGAAAAGAGCCCAGCATACTGCTGCAAGACTTGCTTGCAGTCAGTCTGCTGTTGGGCAGTGAGGGTGTCTGAAAAGACAACTCCATCTACTGACCCATCTTTTGGGCTGTGGGAGAGGAGATCAGGGAGAGGTTCACTCTCAGCTTCCTGTTCCTCATCTGTCACCATCAGCATGGTGATGTCAGCCCTGTCATTGTAGAGTTTTAGGCGGTTCACATGGATAACCCTTTTGGGTGTCCTGCTGGTGCCCAGGTCAACCAGGTAGGTGACCTCACTCTTTTTCTCTAGGATAGGGTAAGGGCCACTCCATCTGTCCTGGAGGGCCCTTGGTGCCACTGGCTCCAAAACCCATACCTGTTGCCCAGGTTGGAATTCAACCAGTGCAGCTTTTTGGTCATACCAGTGCTTCTGAAGCTCCTGGCTGGCCTCAAGGTTCTTGGATGCCTTTTCCATGTACTCAGCCATTCTGGACCTTAGGCCAAGCACATAGTCCACTATATCTTGTTTGGGTTCTTGGAGAGGTCTCTCCCAGCCCTCCTTTACAAGACAGAGTGGTCCCCTCACAGGATGGCCAAACAGAAGTTCAAAGGGTGAGAAACCTACCCCCTTCTGTGGCACTTCTCTGTAAGCGAAAAGCAGGCATGGTAGTAGGACATCCCATCTCCTTTTGAGTTTTTCAGGGAGCCCCATGATCATGCCTTTCAATGTCTTGTTGAACCTCTCAACAAGGCCATTGGTTTGTGGGTGGTAGGGTGTAGTAAACTTGTACTGCACCCCACACTCCTTCCACATGTGGGTCAGGTAAGCAGACATGAAGTTGGAACCTCTGTCTGAAACCACCTCCTTAGGAAACCCTACCCTGGTGAAGACACCAATGAGGGCTTTGGCTACTGCAGGAGCTGTAGTAGTCCTAAGGGGAATAGCCTCAGGATACCTAGTGGCATGATCCACTACCACCAGTATGAATTTGTTCCCTGAGGCTGTGGGAGGTTCCAGTGGACCCACTATGTCCACACCTACCCTTTCAAAGGGAACCCCCACCACAGGTAGTGGTATCAGGGGGGCCTTTGGATGGCCACCTGTCTTGCCACTGGCTTGACAGGTAACACAGGAGCTGACAAACTCCTTCACCTTTTGGTGCATCTGGGGCCAGTAAAAGTGGCTAACTAGCCTTTCCCAAGTTTTGGTTTGGCCCAGATGTCCAGCTAGGGGGATGTCATGAGCCAAAGTTAGGAGGAACTCCCGGTACTTCTGGGGCACTACCACTCTCCTGGTGGTTCCAGGGTTGGGGTCTTTTGCCTCAGTGTACAGTAATCCCTCTTCCCAATAGACTCTGTGGGTACCACTGACATCTCCCTTGGCTTCTGAAACAGCTTGCTGCCTCAGGCTTTCAAGAGTGGGACAGTCTTGCTGTCCCTGGCACAGCTCTTCCCTAGAGGGTCCCCCTGGGCCCAAGAGTTCAACCTGGTAAGGGTCAAGCTCTAGGGGCTCAGTTCCCTCTGGGGCTTCCAGGTTCTCTCCCTGAGGAGAGGGGTCCTGCTCTTGTGACTGTGTAGAAGCTGGTCCGCCAGTCTTCTTTCCTTTTCTCTTGGTAGGCTGGGCCATCATTTCAGGCTCCAACACTATTTCTTCACCCTGCCTTTTGCTCTGTGCTCTTGTTTTTACACACACCAATTCAGGGATGCCCAGCATGGCTGCATGGGCCTTTAGCTCCACCTCTGCCCAGGCTGAGGTTTCCAGATCATTTCCTAGCAGACATGCAGCTGGTAACTTCGGAGAGACCACTACCTGCTTCAGGCCAGTAACCCCCCCCAGCCTAATGTCACCATGGCCATGGGATGACTAGTGGTGACACTGTCAGCATTGGTGACTGGGTAAGTTTTCCCAATCAAGTATTGCTCAGGGGAAACCAGTGTGTCCCTCACCATAGTGACACTGGCACCTGTATCCCTCAGAGCCTCTACTCTAGTTCCATTCACCCAGGGGTATTGCAAATACTTCTTTAAGTTGGGTGGCCACACAGCTACAGTGGCAAATTCCACTTCCCCTAGGGAGACCAGACTTGCCTCAGTGGGTTCCCAGATTTGCTCAGGGTACACTTCTGATCCCATCTGTAAACTTGCTGCCCCAGGAGTAGCTGTACTGGGTGCCTTAGGGGCTTTGTTGTGGGGGCAAGTTTTGTCTACAGTGAGGTGTCCTGACTTCTTACAGTTATTACACCAGGCCTTCAAGGGATCAAAGTTCTTCCCCCTATAGGGTTGAGGCACATAGGGAGTAGTTTGGGACCCACCCCCCTGAACAGGTTTTTGGGGCCCTTTGGAAGACTCAGACTTTTTATCTTGGGGATTCTCACCACCTTTCCCCTGGGGGGGTTTGGTGACCACCTTCTTTTGGTCACCCCCAGTGGTTGTCCTTGTCACCCTAGTCTTGACCCAGTGGTCTGCCTTCTTTCCCAATTCTTGGGGAGAAATTAGACCTAGGTCTACCAAATGCTGATGCAACTTTTCATTTGTGCAATTACTTAGTATGTGTTCCTTCATAAACAAATTGTAAAGTCCAGAAAAATCATGCACATTATGTCCAGCTAACCAGCCATCCAGTGTCTTTACTGAGTAGTCCACGAAGTCAATCCAGGACTGGGTCTGGGTTTTGTGAGCCCCCTGAATCTAATTCTATACTCCTCAGTAGTGAGCCCAAATCCCTCAATCAGAGTACTCTTCATGAGGTCATAGGACCCTGCATCTGGCCCAGAGAGGGTCAGAAGCCTGTCTCTGCAGTTACCAGAGAACAGTTCCCACAGGAGTGCCCCCCACAGAGGTTTCTTTACTCTTCTTATTTCACAAGCCCTCTCAAAGGCTGTGAACCATTTGGTGATGTCATCACCTTCCTCAAACTTAGGGACAATCCCTTTGGGGATTTTAGGTTCAGAAGTTTCCTCCCTATCCTTATTTTTAGTATTGCTGCCACCATTGATGGGTGCTAAACCCATCTCCTGTCTTTCCTTCTCTAGAGCCAGGAGTCTGGTCTCTAGGTCCAGTCGTTTGGCCAACCTGGCTAACAAGTTGTCCTCCTCACTGAGGGTATCCTCAGTGTCCTCTCTGGGACCAGGACCACCTAGGTGGCCCCTAGGTCCCCAGAGGTCTATTCTTGGAGTTAAGGGTGCAGGGACCCTATCTTCCCTAGGAAGTGATGGAGGTGGGTTACCATCCCCATCCTCCTCATTCCTTTCCTCCTCTGTTGGGTCATCACCATGCTCAGAGGGGTGGGCTTTAGCATACTCAGCCAGGAGCTCCTGGAGCCCTTGTTTGGTTGGATGCTGGCCCATTGGTATATCTTTAAGTTTGCATAAGGACCTTATCTCTTTGAAAGACAAATGAAGATAAGGGGTGAGGTCGAGCTCCTCAACCAGTTCCTGTATGTCATTATTATCTTCACTAGTAGCTGGGTTCTTGTCTTGAGACATTTTTTTTAAAAAAATTCTAACCCCTCTAACCTTGGCTATAGTGACTTTTTATTTTCTAAGATGCTACAGGGACTTAAGCAAGGCCCTAACAAGACTTTTAGTAATTTGGTAAAAAAAAAAATGCCAATTAAAAAAATCAGAATTCTAAAGGCAATTTAAGAGTTCTGTCGTGTGATCAGATGGTAACCAAGTAGTCCAACAAATGCAAGTTTGTATCCCACCGCTGATCCACCAATGTAGGAAAGTGGCTCTGTATATACTGTACCCAAGTAAGGTTCAGGGTGTACAGAGTCCACAGTCCCCCAGAGGGTTGACAGAGGCTAAAGTTAGATATAACCTTACTCTCCAAAGTGGTAGCTTGGTCGAGCAGTAAGGCAGTATCAGAGGACAGTGTAAAGCATTTGTTGTACACACTCAGTCAGCAAATGAAGCCACACACTCAAGAACTGAACTCTAGGCCAATGGTTTGTATATAAAAAAATATATGCTTGTTTTATTTTAGAACCAACAATAGGGTCAAAATATACTTTCTCAGTATGAGATGCTTTGGTTATTCACCTTACAGATAGGCAATAGACTTTTTAGATAGTGGTAATCACAGTTGGTGCAAGAGGCAACACAGGGTCAAATTCAATGCAACATTGAGCTCAATGGAAAATTATGCTTAATTACAATTGATTACTTTACAGAGCACTTTTTCTAACCACAGGACTGGATCCTGGATTCAGTCCTGGGACACTTCCTGTAAACAGGTAAGAAAAAGCGTTTTGGTTATTGTAGTGATTTTTGAAGAATATTACTATATTTCAAAAGCTGACACTTAGAAACTTTTCTGGATAAAATTACCAATGTTATCCTATGAAAGGAAATACAGTGTGCAAGCAAAGTATGTTTACGTTACTTTTGTAATCCAGTGCTGGACTCCTAGGTTCAGCACTGGGACCTTTACTTAAAACAGGTAAGTAATTACGTTTTTGTAGTTTGTTCGATTTTTAAAGAATATTTGTAAAATACAGAAATCGACACTTAGAAGAAATTTCACAGAAAACCAGTCAATGGATCCCTATGAAGGAAAAGTGAGTTAACGGTAAGTAACGTTGCGATTACTTTTTAGGGCCAGTGTTGGGCACTCGGGTCCAGCACTGAGGCCCCTCCTAATACTAGGTGAGTATTTTCGTTTTCGTGACTCGGTTGATTTTTGGTGAATATTCTAAAGTTTCAGAACTCCACACTTAGAAGAAATTTCGCAGAAAATCAGTCAATGGAACCCTATGGAAGAAAAGTGAGTTATCGGATTTCGGGTAAGTACTTGACTGGCAGGGTTAAGGTTCTGGGTAAGACTCAGGGGTCCCCCAGGATCAGGTAAGTACAGTTTTTACACCCTCAGCGGCACAGGGGCGGCCGGGTGCAGAGTGAGAAGGCCCAATGTTATCCTATGGCAGGCGGGGGGCCCCGGGTTGGTGGCTGCTGGCAAGCAGGCCACGCGACTGTGGGAGCTGGGCTCCTGGTCACTTGCTCAGGGCAAGTAGGGAAGTAGGTTAGGATAGAGGTTGCACTTCCAGGGGCACTCGGGCGGCTGGGTGCAGGGTGCTTTTGAGCCGTCGGGCGCTCAATGTTAAACAATAGAGGTCGTGAAAGGTGAAGAAAGGCTGCAGGCTCGGGGACGGTGATTCTTCAGGGACGACCAACACTTCAGGAGGTAAGTTGGGGTCTTGGAGGATAGGTAGACACCCAGGAGTTGGGCACAGGGGCCGTGGGGCGCCGGGTGCAGGGGTGTCTTTTGAGGTCGGGAAATCTTACCCCCTGCTGGTCGCGGTTGGAGGGGTCCCTTGTCCTGAGGCTGCAGGCGTCGTCTGGGTCGTCGAGGAGGGTCCTTGGCCACTGGATTCCAGGTCAGAATCGCCGGGGGTCGTCCTCGAGGTCTTTGGTCACTCAGGCACAGGCTGGACTCGGCGGGTGCAGAGTGTGCAGGTTTCGCGGCTCCGTGCCAGGGCCGGGTCTTTGGTAGGTTTTCTTTTGAGCAGTACCACTGCTCGTGGGAGTCCCTGGGTCGAAGGCTGTAGCACAGAAGTCAGGTCCTCCGGGGTTTGTGAGGTTGCTGAGGCCGGGATTCCGCAGGAGCAGGTTCAGAGGTCGACAGGCCGGTAGGGCTGGGGCCAAGTCAGTTGTTGTCGCCTCCTTTTTAGCAGCTGCACGGCTGGTCTTCTTGCTTCGTCTTCTCCTCTTGTTTTCGGATTTGGGAACTGCGGAAGGAAGGTTCAGGGAGCCCCTAAATACTAAATTTAGGGGTGGTTACAGGTAGGTAAGGGCAGGGACCAATGGGTCCCTTCCCTGGGGTGGGTACACCCCCTATTCTGTTCCTCTCCAGTGGGAGGGGGACAGGAGCCTGTCCCTGGTTGGCCAGGTCCCCCCATCCTCAAGATGGCGGGGACTCGAGCTTGTGCTTCACCTCGCCTCCCCCACCTTAGGGGTGGAGTTGGCAGAGGTGGGCACAACCCATTTCCTGCTTCTGGTTTTCCCGCCGGTTCTCCCGCCAGGAGTGGGGGTAGAACCAGTGGGGACCAGTTTGCTGGAAGCAGCAAATGGTCTGGGGAAACTCCAAAGGCGGCAGGCCTTTGAAGCTCCCCCTGCCCATCCTGGGGGAGGAGGCTTTGGCACCTCGTCCCGGGATGTGCATTGTTTCAGGCCCCTGAGAGCAGAGGCTCTCGACCCAGGGGTCCAGAAACATGTCTGGTGGTGGCAGCCTGGGCAGCCACTCAGTCCGGACACTGGAGGTCGGGTTGGTTTCAGGGGGCATCTCTAAGATGCCCTCTGAGTGCGTTTTACATTAAATCCCACACTGGCATCAGTGGGGGTTTAATGTGCTGAGAAGTTTGATACCAAACTTCTTAGTCTTCAGTGGGGCCATTATGGTGCTGTGGAGTTCGTAATGACAGACTCCCAGCACCATATACTCTTAATGGCAGCACTGCACTTACAATGCCCAAGAATGGACTTGGGCACTGTAGGGGCACAGGGCTCATGCCTCTATGCCCTCACCACTGGCATAGTGCACCCAGCTAGAGGGGTGGCTGACCTAGGCCAGGGCAGTGGCTTGTAGGCATGGCACACAGGGATGTGAGCCATGTCGACTCTTCACTTTTGTTCTGCACCAAGACACGCAGCCTGCAAAGGCAGTGTGTGTGTGTAAAGGTGCAGGGTCCCTAAGGGTGGCACAACAAGTGCTGCAGCCCTTAGGGGCCTTCCCTGGTCACAGTGCCCTGGGTACCCATGGTACCATTTACCAGGGGCTGACCTGTGGCCAGGGATGTCAATTGGGTGTAGGTATCAATGCAATTTTAGGGAAGGAACACAGGCCCTGGGTACCTGGTTGGCAGGAGCCCAGGGCACACTCAGTCAAAGTACATCAGCCATTCAGCAAAAAGTGGGGGCATACCATGTAAGAAAGATGGCACTTTCTCACATGCGGTACCAATCGAGGCAGCGTCATCATAGGGTCCACATCCGGAAGAGCAGACGGAACCCTCATTGAGCGCGATCATGGCGGCCATAGCGGATCTCAAGGGCACAATAGAAAGTAAAATAGATGCAGTGACTGTGAACGTCAATCTTCTGAGAGCAGACCTAAGGAAAATGTCAGACAAAGTAGCCTCGACCTAAAAAGAGCTGACACAGTTACAGACCAGCACAAAGAGCCTAGAGGAATGGGTCCAGGCCCTCACAAAACAGCAAGAAGTCATGGTGGCCAAGCTGAAAGACCAAGAAGGGCGGGCACGCAGGAACAATATAAGAGTGGTGGGGGTGCCGGAGGGCATGGAGGGACCCAGTGTCAACCTATTCCTGGAGGTCTTCATCTTAAACCACCTAAAGTCAAAGCGTATCTCCAACTATTTCACTATTGAACGTGTGCACATGGCGCCTATCCCTAAGCCTAAGCCAGGTGCTCCACCAAGGACAATCATCGCTAGGATTCTCAACTTCCAGGATAGGGTTATCATCCTACAGACGGCACGTCAGCATGGTGACCTGCAACATGAAAATGCTGTGATCCGATTTTTTCCCCCGACTTCACTCTAACTGTCCAACAGCAAAGGCGTGCATTTGAAGGAGTGAAAATGGAACTACGGGCTAAAGAACTCAAGTACTCTATGATGTTTCCGGCAAAATTTAGAGTCGTGGCCGAAGGGAAAACATGGTATTTCAGCTCCCCAGAGGAGGCATGGCAGTGGCTGGAGGGGTGGCGCAGTGTGGGTCCACACTCTCAACGTGGGAGAGGTCGAGAGCAGCAAAGGACGCCATCGGAGAACACTGGATAGGAGAGAATAGAACTCAGCACCGAGCAAGGTAGAAGGAGGGTCCGGAAAGTGAGACTTCGGTGGGGTGTTGTGTCATACAGTGAAGAACAGGTCGTATGCCATGGGTGGGGGGGGGGGGGCTGGCAGGAGTCCGGACTCTCTACGATAGAGACAATATTGGCAGTTCTAAGTCATTTGCATTGCTACAGGACTAAAACAGGCATCCTAATGCCGGGGGGTGGAAGGGGCCCGGGGAGAGCTCCTACAATTTGGCACCAGCCAACCCCATTTTAGTTACTCAGTTCAGGGCGACAGGCACTCTGCGAGTTGGGGTGGTGGGAGTTGTTATACCCGCCAGCAGGGTGGGGGTTAGTTACAGGGGGGATTGATGTGTTTAGTACGTTCTTATTGTAGTACTGATTGTTCTTTACTATTGCAACGTCAGTGTAACATGTTAATACAGCATGCCAAGAATGTGGTGGGGAACTTAATACAGACATGGCATCTGCTGGGATGGTGACATTACAGGGAAAGGGCCAGAACACGACTGGGAGGCACCAAGGGGGGCAACGAGGGGCTCTTAGCCTCAAAGTCATGTCATGGAATGTGAATGGTTTGGGGAGTCGTATTAAACGCAGGATAGTGTTGAAATACTTACATCGACACTCCCCGGACGTAGTGCTGCTTCAAGAAACCCACCTGAAGGGCCATAGATACAGAGCACTAGATAGATACGGATACAAGCTAGTCGCCCATGCTGGTTACACAACCGGATCTCGAGGAGTGGGAATACTGGTAAAGACGGGTCTCCCACTGGTAGTAGGAAAGATCTGGCATGACCCCCTGGGAAGGTCGGTGGCTCTTACGGGGAAATGGGAGGGACAGGCTATTAATATTGTCTCAAGTTACATTCCACCGGCAATGCAGTCAGAGCCATTCGCAGCGCTGGGGACTTTGCTGGTCGATCTTCCATCTGGGCTACTGATGTTGGGAGGCGACATGAATTCTACTATTGACTCAGGGTTAGATAGAGAAACCACGTCAACTAGAGAGAGAGGGGTGGAGCCCCTTCAAGCGTTTGTTGAGGCTATAGGCCTGGTAGATCTTTGGTGGATACATAATCCAGGAATTTGCCAATACACCTTTTACTCAGCAGCGCACTGCAGTTATTCTCGCTTAGACCACATACTGACACACAGAGGGGGTGAAGCATGGTTCTCTAATGCCCGAATTGGTCCACGAGGTATCTCGGACCACTCTCCGGTGGAGGTGATGGTGCGGGGGCCAACACGGACAAGCATTCTACCACCCAGACTGAATTCATGGTTCTTTAAAAACAAGGAAAATACCGACAAAGTCAGGGAGCGGGCGCAACTCTACTTCCAGGAAAATGAGGGTACGGTCGATGCGGCCTGCACTTTGTGGGAAGCATTCAAACCGGTTATAAGGGGGCATATCCAGGCCTGCATAGGCAGTAGCAACAAGGAAAAACGGCTACAGTGGGACAGACTGGAGGCGGCAGTGGTGGAGATGAAGGCAAGTTTTATAGATGGAGGGAGAACTGACCAGGAGCTAGCGCACCGATTAGAACTTAAGAGGCAGGAACTGCGAGATCTGGCGAATAACGCTGCGAGATCGGCGGCGCTGGCCACGCAGAGACGAGTGAACGATCTGGGGGATAAGGCCAACAAAATGATTGCCTGGTTAGAAAAGAGAGAGAGGGACAGGAATTGGGTTGCAGAAATACGTGACAAACGTGGATACATGTACACTATTGGGGAGGACATGGCGCGGGTCTTTGCAGACTACTATGAAGAGATATACACGTCCACCCCTGTTAGGTCAGAGGCAGACTGCAGCGAATTGTTAGCCGAAATGAGACTTCCAGTGCTGTCCGACGAAGATAGAGACAGTATCGAGAAAGATATAACGACTGAAGAAATAATAGGTGCTATACAGGATCTACAGGCAGGGAAGGCACCGGGACCAAATGTGATACCCGTGGAGCTATTTAAATGCACGGCGAGTGTGGTGGCCCCGTACCTACTGGATATGTTTTATGAAGCGAGGGAAAAAGGGTGTCTGCCACTAGATCAGCGAACGGACACCATTGTCGTAATCCCCAAGGTGGACAAACCGGCGGATCAATGCGGCTCGTATCGGCCAATATCCTTGTTGAATATGGAAGTCAAAATATTGGCTAAGGTCTTGGTGAATCGTCTCCTGGAACCAATCACGACATTTATACACCCAGACCAGTCTGGTTTTATGCCTCGCCGGAGCACCAGGCTTAATCTTAGACTCTTATACGGGGTGATGCACCTAGTAAGATCCAATCCAGGGGTGGAAGCGGCGCTACTGTCCCTTGACGCTCGTATGGCGTTCGACAGTATAGAATGGCACTTCCTGTTCGAGGTCTTGGGGCGGTTCGGGTTTGGTCCCCAATTTCAATCTTGGATTAAATTGCTACATAAAAATCCCTTGGCCAGGGTACGAGTGAACGGTTCGGTGTCCCGCTCTTTTGCCCTTCATAAGGGAACGAGACAGGGGTGCCCTCTTTCCCCGGTTCTATTTGCACTGGCATTGGAGCCGCTGGCAGCATGGGTGAGGGGCGATCCAGTGATCTCCGGAATCCCAGGGGGGGACCAGTGGGAAGAGAGAATATCGTTATATGCAGACGGTGTCCTCCTGTATGCGACAAGACCACGATTCACAATCAGCCGGCTACTACAAATTTTTAAACTATTTGGGGGGTACTCAGGATACCAGATTAACTGGAATAAATCTCTCTTGTACATGTTATCAAACGGACCGCCGCCGGTGCTCGGTGACGAAACCAAATTACAGGTTAAAGATAGCTTTAAATATTTGGGCATACTGATCGCCAAAACAGACGCGGGGTTTCTGACCAGAAACCTACAGCCACAGCTAGAACGCTTAAAGAGGGATGTAGCTCACTGGAGGACTCTGCCGATATCCCTAATGGGGAGAGCGGTTCTATTCAAGATGATGTCGTTTTTAAGAATGTTGTACATTCTGCAGAACACCCCATGTCCAATACCTGACAAATTCTTTAGGAAGGTGGACAGTGAGTTGAGGACATTGCTGAGGGACGGAGGAGGTGCAAGGATTGCACTGGCCAAATTGCAGAGAGGAGTGTATGAAGGTGGCTTGGCCATTCCAGACCTCCTGAAATACAATTGGGCATCGCACCGAATGATAATCAATGACTGGATATTTACAGACAGGAATGCCCCGCCGTACCGTGTAGACCATTGGGTGATGGGGGCCAGAGGATATATAGGTGCACTGTATGGACGGGAAGGGAAAGAAAGTATGCCACCACATACTAAGACCGTGCTAAATATGTGGACGAGAGCCAATAGATTCCTAGGATGGGATAATAGACTGACGGAACGGACCCCACTGTGGGATAGCGATATGCTACGAGAGGTAGGCAAACTGCAAGGTTTCGGCAAATGGAAACTGATAGAAATAGCGCATCTGGGAGATGTATGGCGGGGACAGGCGTTAATCTCGTTTTCCGAACTACAAAAAGAGTATCAGTTGGCAGATACAGAACGGTATCGTTATCTACAGTTGGGACACGCACTGCGCAGGCACATCAAAGATGGGGAGCAACTCCCTGAATATAGCCCATTGGAGGACAGACTAGTATTAGACCCAATCCCGGAAAGGGCACTGTCCTGCGCATATAGGAAGATTATCAATAATTCCCCGGATCTACTAACAAAGCTACGGGAGGCATGGGAGTCTGACGTAGGGTTACTAGAAGACGATGACTGGGCGGAAGCTGTGCAAAGCCCTAGAGAAGTAGCGATTAGAGCAAGATTCCGACTTGTACAGTTAAGAATTCTCCATAGGTCTTACTCCACTAGCACGCTTATGTTTAAGTTGGGACGCACTCTCACGGAGGACTGTCAATGGGGGTGTAAACAGAGAGGAATCTTTTTCCATATAATTTGGGACTGCCTGGTAATACAACGGTTCTGGGGGAAGGTAACGCGGGTAATGTCGGAGGTTATTGGGCAGACAGTTCCTACCGATGCTAGGTGGCATGTACTTTGTGTATCAAGGGAACAGACGTGGCCTAAATATAAAAAAAATTGGCTACTAGTGGCGGCAATGGTGGCCAAGAGGAATATCGCTGGGGCCTGGGGAGCCACTCAACCACCAACGTGGCACAATAGAAAAGGGATATGGATTGGTGCTGCGCAGCTGAGAAGACAATATATGAGAGCAGAGGTTGCCCTAAAAAATGGGACAAAGTGTGGAACCATTGGGACGCATACAGGAATCCATAAGGGTAGTTGGACTATTGAGGTGGGAGGGGGTGGTGGACTAGGGATATACAGGATTGGGGTCCTCTTAGAACTGTTTGTTAAACCACGAATGTTGCTGTATCAAAAGAATGCAAAGTATGATGCAAGCGGGGGCACATATGTATTGTCAACCATTGATTGAAGTAATGCTGTATAATATCGCTGACGTCTGTTTAATAAAAAGAAGTTTAAAAAAAAAAAAAGTACATCCTGACCGAACACTTCCAAATGGTCACCCTCCAGAATGTCATCCCACTAGTGCAGTAAGGCATCTTCATGACCGCCCTCAAACTGAAGGATGCCTATTTTCATATCTCGATTCACCCTGCTCACGGCTGGTTCCTCCTGTTCCTGGTAAGTGGCCAATATTACCAATTCAAGATGCTGCTCCCTGGGTTCACAATGGCCCCCAGGTTGTTGATCAAATGCCTCGCTGTAGTAGCTGCGCACATCAGGTGCACCAGCATACATGTCTTCCCTCACCTAAATGAGTGACTGATCAAGAGCACAATCCAGCAGCAGTGCTTGACGCATACCCAGACCACCATAAACCTCCTTCTCAGTCTAGGATTCACTATCAATGCCACAAAATCTCCCCTACAGCCCCTCCAAGTCCAACTATTCTTAGGAGCGATCCACAACTGTTTGGAAACTTCAAAAGTTCTGCAAGGGTACAAGCTCTCAAGCGTTACTCCTTCTTTTTCAGCCAGAGTGACATGTAATGTTGCAGCAGTGCCTTGCAGCACAGTGGTTACAAGCGGAGAGTTACTGGGAGGATCTGCTTTACATCTGGGGCTGTACACAACGCTCTCTGCAGTGATAGAGCACCAATAACCTGTTGCAGGGCTGACCCTTTCTCAACCCAGTTCCACAGTTGACCATCACAATTGACACATCCCTCTCTGGGTGGGGGCGGGGGGGACTCACCTGCAAGATCTCACTGTCTAGGGTCGGTGGACTCTACATCAACAGGTTCTTCACATCAATCTCCTCGAACTGTTAGCCATCCAGCTAGCCCTCAAAGACATCCTCTGTCACATTCACAACAAGGTGTTCCTCGTTTGCACCAACAACATGACCGCTATGTAGTACCTAAAGAAACAAAACGAAACACTCTCCCCACAGTTGTCAGTGCTTGCTCAGAGCATCTAGAGGTGGACACTCCACAGTAGACTTCATCTACAAGTGGAGTACCTTCCGGGAGCCTACAATGACTTTGTAGACCTGCTCAGCAGGATGCAGGAACAAGTCCACCAGTGGGAACTCCACCCACAAGTCCTGCCCGTGTCTTTCAGCCATTGGGAGTTTTCTGACTTAGAACACGAAATGCCCAAGCTTCGCCTCCAGGTGTCTACACGTCCAGTCCCTGGGCAATGCTCTATAAAGCAACTAGTCAGCGATATGTTTTTAATCTTTTCCTTCTCTCCTGCTCCTTCCTTGCATAGTGCGGAGGTTTCGGCAGACATCCCTAACCCTCATCCTGGTGGCTCCCACTTGGGCCTGTCAGCCCTGTTTCACCATCCTCCTTGGCCTATCCGTAGTCCTGCACGAGAGGCTGCCCAACTGGTCAGACCTTCTCACACAAAACCACGCACAATTTGGAACCCAGACCTCAGGCAGCTCAATCTTGCGATTTGACTCCTGAGGTTCTATAGTTTGGTTATCTTAACCTCCCTCCGAAGTGCATGGTCACACTCAAGGAGGCGCGCAGACCCACTACTTGAGCCTGCTATTTTGCCAAATGGAAGAGGTTTGTGCACTACTGCCTTCTTAGGCACATCGTTCCTCTGACTGACACTGTTCAAGACATCGTCTGCTCTCTGCTCCACCTAGAGACCTCGCGGCTCGCATACACTTCCATCAGGATTCACTTGGCTGCAGTGCCTACTTAGCTTTAGAACAGGGAGCACACCTCTCAGGATCAGCTTCATTAAGGCCTTTATGGATGGACTCAAGGGAGTCATCCCTCCTTGAGTCCCAGAGTCATCCTTCCTAGAGTCCCACTGGCTCCAGTGTGGAACCTTAATGTTGTCCTTAAAAGACTTATGAGCCCTCCATTCGAGCCCCTACACTCTTGTTCCTTACAATTTCTTGCCTGGAATGTAGATTTCATGGTAGCCATCACCTCCTTTAGACATGTTAGTGAGCTTCAGACGTTAACCCTGGAAGAAGATTTCTTCCAAGTTCATAGGGATAGGGTGGTCTTTCGCACCAACCTCAGGTTCCTCCCTTAGGTGATCTCCTCTTTCCTCCTTGAACAAACCATAGATCTTCCAGTGTTCTTCTCCTCCCCAGACACAATAGCTGAAAGGGTTTTCCGTACCCTCAATGTTAAATGAGCCCTCATATAATATATAGACAGGACAAAAACATTCTGTAAAAACGCAACAGCTATCGATCTTCTCCAAACTACACAAGAGCCGTGCTATTTCCAAAGCTGGTATAGCACGGTGATTGGTCAGATGTATCCAAACCTGTTACACCTAGGCCAAGCGGGATTTGTCAGTTAGGGTAATATCTCATAGCTGACATTTGCAAAGCAGCTACATGGTCCACTCCGCGCACTTTCACTAAGCACTACTGTGTGAACTTGCTAGCACGCCAACAAGCCAATGCTGGGCAAGCTGTACTTCTTACTCTTTTCCAGTCCTCTGCAATGTCCTCCAGCTAGCCACTGCTTAGGGGGAGAACTGCTTTACAGTCTATGCACAGCATGTGTATCTATAGCTACACATGCCACAAATTAAAAATGTTAGCGTGTAAGCATCTGCTCTTGGCATGTAGTGCTGTAGAGTTGCAAGTGCCCCTCCCCCCCTCCCTGGAAGCCTACGGTTGTTTGTAGGAAGCTGGCTCTGTATATACTATACCAAAGTGAGGTATAGTGTGCACAGAGTCCAGTGGAACCCAAAAGGTAGGCAGAGGTAAAGTAGATAGCACCTCACTCTCTAATTGTGGTAGTGTGGGCGAGCAGTAAGGCTTTATCAGAGGACTGTGTTAAGAATTTGTTGTACACACTCAGTCAGCAAATGAATTCACACACTCAAAGACTGAACTTCAGACCAATTGTTTTTGTATAAATATATTCTTTGTTATTTTATTTTCTAGAACCAATCAAGCTTGCCACAGGTAAGCAATAAATACTTTACAGTAATAATGCAGTTTGTGAATAGTTTGAATTGCAATTGTACTTTGATTTGATTACTGTAGTGTTACTGATAATGCAATGCTTTTCAGAATACAGTACATATACTTTGTATAGGATTTTTAGTAAAATTACAGGTAAGTTACTTTTGAGATTACTTTTCTTACACAGTGCAGTATGCCTGGATACTGCAGTGGGACATTTCCTGTAAACAGGCAAGTAAAAGCGTTTTTGTTAGTACAATTTTAAAGAATTTCTTTAGGTTTTCCAACTCCACACTTAGAGTCTTTTCATAGCAAAACAGTCAATGTTATCCTATGGAGGGAAATAGTGTTATCGGTTTAAAGGTAAGTACTCTGTTGTGGGAGTTGCTGTTCTGGGGTTAGACTCGGGGGTCCTCCAGGGTCAAGGATGCACTCTTGTTACACCCTCAGCGGCACTAGGGCGGCCGGGTGCAGAGTGCTGAGGCCCAATGTTATCCAATGGGGGATAGGGGGCCTCCGGTTGGTGGCTGCTGACGAGCAGGCCACTGGGTTGTGGGAGCAAAGCTCCTGGACTTAAGCTCAGGGCAAATGGGGGTTTAGGCCAGCACAAAAGATGCACCCTCAGCAGCACTGGGGCGGCTGGGTGCAGAGTGCTGTTTTGGCTTCGGGTGCCCTGTAGCTTTCAATGGGGAGTCTCCGGTTTGCAAAAGCACTGCAGGCTTGGGGACGAAGGTCTTCTGGGTGCAATCACCACTTGGAGAGGTAGGTTGGGATCTTGGGGGTTGGTTAGACACTGTCGGTTGGGCCACCCAAGGCTGTGGGGCGTCGGGTGCAGGGGTGCCTTTTAGGGTCGGATTTTCTTACCAGCTCCTGGTCGCGGTTGGGGGGACCTTCCAGTTTGAGGCTGCAGGCGTCGGCTGGAGGCTTGAGGCAGGTCAAGGGTCACTGGATCTCGGGTCTGGATCGCCGGGGGGACCTCCTCTTGGTGTTGGGCCACTCGAACTCGGGCCGTGGGCTTCGGGTGCAGAGTGGGGCAGACCTGCGGATCCTTGCAGAGCTGGAGTCTGTTGTTTGAACAAATCCGGTGTTCACGGGAGACAGAGTCTTTGGAATTGAAGGCAGGCAGGTCCTCCGGGTTTGTTGAGGTTGCTGGCTGCAGGACACACCAGGATTTCACTGGAGCAGGTTCGAGGTGGGGACAGGCCGGTAGGGCTGGGGCCAAGTCAGTGGGCATCCTCCTCTTGTTAGCTTTGGCACGGCTGTTCGGTCCTTCTTCTTCTTTTCTTCTTGCAGGTTCTTGTCTGAAGAAGCAAGGTTCAGGGGTGCCCCTAAATACTAGATTTAGGGGCGTTACAGGTAGGTTAAAAAGGTTGGGACCAATGGGTCCCTTCCCTGTGGTGGGTACACCCCCTATTATGCCACCCTCCAGTGGGAGGGAGGCATAAGCCTTTCCCTGGTTGGCTGAGTCCCCCCATCTGCAAGATGGTGGGGACTGAGAGTTGTGCTTCACCTCGCCTCACCCACCTGAGGGGTGGAGTTGGCAGAGGTGGGCACCCCTCTCTTCCTCACTTGGTTTTCCCGTCGGTTCTCCCACCCAGAGTGGGGGTCAGACCCAGTGGGGACCAGTTGCTGAAAGCAGCAAGTGGCCTGGGGAAGCTCACAATGGCGGCAAGCCTTTGAAGCTTCCCCTTCGTGAACCCTGCCCATCTTGGGGGAGGAGGCTTGGCACCTCGTCCCAGGATGTGCATTGTTTCAGGCCCCCCGAGAGCAGCAGGCTCTAGACTCAGGGGTCCAGAAACATGTCTGGTGGTGGCAGCTGAAAGCAGCCTCTCAGCCTGGACACTAGTGGTAGGTCGTTTTTCGGGGGGCATCTCTAAGAGGCCCTCTGTGTGCATTTTTCATTAAATCCCACACTGGCATCAGTATGGGTTTAATGTGCTGAGAAGTTTGATACCAAACTTCTCAGTTTTCAGTGTAGCCATTATGGTGCTGTGGAGTTCGTAATGACAAACTCCCAGCACCATATACTCTTAATGGCAGCACTGCACTTACAATGTCTAAGAATGGACTTAGACTCTGTAGGGGTACAGGGCTCATGCACCTGTACCCTCACCACTGGTATAGTCCACCCAGCTAGAGGGGTGACTGATCTATGCCAGGGCAGTGGGTTGTAGGCATGGCACACAGGGATGTGTGCCATGTCGACTCTTCACTTTGTACTGCATCAAGCCTGCAAAGGCAGTGTGTGATTGTAATGGTACAGGGCCTCCAAGGGTGGCACAATAAGTGCTGCAGCCCTTAGAAGTCTTCCTTGGTCACAGTGCCCTGGGTACCTGTGGTACCATTTACCAGGGGCTGACCTGTGGCCAGAGATGCCAATTGGGTTTTGGTTTCGATGCAGATTTAGGGAAAGAACATAGGCCCTGGGTACCTGATTAGCAGGAGCCCAGGGCACACTCAGTCAAAGCACATCAGCAGTTCAGCAAAACGTGGGGGCTACCATGCAGAAAGAGGGCACATTGTTGCAGATGCCTTTTTTTCCTACCTTTAGTTTATGGTTGCATGGACATCTTCATTTCTATCCCTATGCTCCATTTCTTCCTCACCTGCCGTGTGGAAAAACAATCTAACAATGGAGCTGATGCCCATGCGCATATTTCCTCATAGGAGTCAATATACCTTGTGACTCAAAGGTTTTCTTCAAAGAAAAACAAGTTTCACACATCCGAAACCCAACACTAGATGGCAGGAGAATGCACAGCATGTGAATCTAAAGCCCTACATGCCACGAAAGGATGCCTACAGGGTAAGTACATTTTTCCTTTTGCAGCGTGAATCTTTCTGGATTCACTATGCTGTGCATTATTCCGCGGTCTAGTGGTTGGGTCCGGAATCGTAGTCTTTTTTTTTTCGTGTAGCCCCATTTGGTGTCCTCCCGTGACGTCGGCGCGCTTCCTCCGGAAGCTCCCACCCTTGGGCGCCATCTTCAGATTCTTTTTCCGCCGTTGGGTCTGGATCGTCGTGAAGAGCTCCAGAGTTGGAAGAGGAGAGAAGAAGTAAGAGAAAAGCAGAAAGAACCGAGAAAAATTGGAGATCTTCATCACAAGACAAAGAACATACTACCGGGACGACGAAGCTGGTGAGAGGTAGAAGAAACTTCGACGTCCAACGGAGAATGCGCACACAGGGGGCTCCCTGAGCGCGGGAATGGACAAGACACCATTCAAGTTCTGTCGTAACTGCCACCACAAGTTCGCACAGAAAGACCAACATCCAGTCTGCAACCTCTGCCTACCGATCGACCATCGAAGCGACGACTGCAACGCCTGCGCAGCATTCGCCGCCAAGACCCTCAGGGTGAGGGACAGACAGAGGACAGCAAACTACAGCATGCAGGGCCAAGGGCCACCTCCGTCGCTGCGGGACCTGGGCTTCTCCAGTGGGTTAGAGGACAACATCGCCGAGGGACCAGAGGACTGCACGGTCGTAGAGACCGATAACACTTCCAGGAAGGAGGTAAGAGACACGTCGACCCAAAGAACCCCGACAGACTCTCGAAAATCCGAGCCAAAGTCCTCGAAAGGAGCACCGGCGTCGAAGCACTCGACGACCGAAGCTGCATCCAGGGACAAACAGCCCAGCGGATCCTTCGAAAAGGACTCCCGGTCGGCGAAAGCTCTTGACACACCCAGGTCGTCGAAGCACGGTTCCGAGAAACCGCACTCGACGCCGAAGGGGAAAGAGCAGAAGGCACCTCCGACGTCAACTACGACCTCGAAGAGAACTGTCGAAACTCTCGACGCCGATCAAGCGGCGGAGATGGAGAGGAAGAAGAAAAGGCTCGAGGCCGAAATGGCCAGTATCATCCAAAAGAAGAAGGACTTCGACGACCGGATGAGTAGATACACCATCCCTTCGAAGCCCTCGACGGTCGTCGAAGTGGAAACGCAAGAGGAGTTCGACAGCACCGAGCCGCCGAAAACTCCCGAACCGTCGGAACAACAGGACGAAGAGGTCCTGTACGATTATACGGAGGGTGATGACGACCAGCAGACGCACTACGGCTCGACACCCTCGGAGGCTCAAGACCTGGAATGGCAGGATCTCGATGCCGAAGACCAGGAGGAGGCCGTGGAGACGTATCCGTCGAGGCCTTCGCCGCCTGACGACATAGGAGTGTACAACATGGTCGTCAGGAACGCGGCAGCCACCTATAGAGTGGAAATGGAGGAGGAAAAGCCTAAAGCCTGTTTTCTCCTGGAAACACTGCTACCAACACAAACTAGGAGCCAATTCCTTCCTATGCTCCCTAGTGTGCTAGACCAAGGCAGGGAAGCTTTCAAGGAGCCATCTACCTGCAGATCGGTCACACCCAGAACTGAGAAAAAATATAAACACTCTTCAAAGGATCCACCATATATCCAGGGATCTGTGCCAGCTGATTCAATAATAACAGCAACAGCCAGGAAGAGGGCCAACGTTCCCACAAACTCCGGTCCGCCCCCAGACAAGGAGAGCAAGAGGATAGACCTCACAGGGAGGAAAATTGAAAGGAATGCGGCAATACATTGGCGCATTGCCAACTCCAACACCCTTATAAATAGGCACGCCTACCAGCACTGGGAAGAAGTTGGGCAGTTGCTCAAACTGCTCCCCACAGAAAACCAGCAGAGAGCGGCACACCTGGTGGAGGAGGGGAAGAACATGGCCAACACCTGCCTAAAGTCGGCCCTAGACGCAGCTGATACATCAAGCAGGCTGATGATGATCGGGGTGACAGAGAGGAGACATGCCTGGCTCAGGATCTCCGGGTTCAAGCCGGAGGTACAAAACAACATCCTGAAGTTGCCCTTCAACGGGGAAAAGCTGTTCGGCACGCCCGTGGACGAGACGCTGACGCAGCTCAAAAAAGATAACGAAACGGCAAGGTCCATGGGAGCACTACAGTTCAGGGGTATGAGAAGGGGCACCCCCTCACGAAGACCAAACGGCAGAGGTGGAAACCAGCCGGGAACATCGCACCAGGCCTTCCAGCAAACATTTCAGGGAAGCAGCCAGGCACAACAGGGTCAGCAGCAACAAGGCTGGCAGAACCAACAGAGGGGCCAGTCCTTTCGTAGCCGACCAAACGGACGAGGCAATACAAGAAGAGGCGGCCAGCAGCCCGCCCCCAAGTGACTCCACACTACAACACATGCCCGCACCCCCAACATCGCTAGTGCCGCGGCACAACAAAAGACACAGACAAAATTTACAAATTTACCATCATACAACGCCCGTAGGAGGAAGACTAAAACACTTCTCCCAGGAGTGGGAGAAGATAACAACCGACAAGTGGATACTCAACATCATACAGTTCGGCTACTGCATAGAACTCGTAAAGAGTCCACCAAACAAGAGGCCAACAAACAAAAAACATTCAACAAAAGAGCTGTCACTATTGTGGCAGGAAGCATAAGAACTCCTCCACAAACAGGCTATAGAAAAGGTGCTGTACAGAGAAAAGGGCACAGGAGTGTACTCCAACTACTTCCTCGTACCAAAAGTAGACGAAACGTTAAGGCCCATACTGGACCTACGGTTCCTAAACAAATACATCAAAACTCAAAAGTTCAAGATGACGTCCTTACAAGAGGTCATACCTCAAATAAGGCATGGGGATTTTATGTCCACAATAGACCTCAAGGATTCCTACCTACACATCCCCATAAACCAAGGACACAAGCGTCTGCTCAGATTCACCATCAGCATGACGCACTACCAGTTCACGGCCCTAGCCTTCGGCCTCAAATCAGCGCCAAAAGTATTCACCAAATGCCTAGCTGCCGTAGCAGCACATCTGCGAAGACAGGGGATACACGTATACCCCTACCTAGACGACTGGTTGGTAAAAGCGAACTCCTACAACGAATGCAAACTACATACTCCGCAAGTCACACAAACGCTGACAAAACTAGGCTTCTCCATACACAAGGAGAAGTCATCGCTGGAACCAGAACAAGTGAAGATCTTCCTGGGTGCGAAGATCGACACCATTCAGGGAGAGTGTTCCCCAGCGAGAAAAGGATCCTCGCACTACTGAAGGAGACTCGCCGCTACCTGAAGGGGCAACGTCTGACAGTGAGGACAGTGAGCAAGCTCATGGGCATGATGGCATCCTGCATACATTTAGTCCCCAATATTCGGCTACACATGAGACCATTCCAGGAATGGCTGCAACAGCAATGGTCACAGTCAACAGGGAGTTGGGAAGATCTAGTGGTTGTAACGCACGCAGTGCAGGAAGAGATAGCATGGTGGAACAGGGGCAACATAACAAGGGGAAACCCATTCACACCACCAACTCCAACAGTGACCATCACAACAGACGCATCCCAGATGGGGTGGGGAGCGCACATGAAACTGCTCAAGGTAAGGGTGTTATGGACACAAACAGAAGCCGTCAAACACATCAACTACCTAGAACTCAAGACCGTGTTCCTTGCCCTAAAAGCGTTCCAGAAACAGCTGTACGGCCAAAGGGTGTTAGTACAAACAGACAACACCACAACGATGTTCTACATCAACAAGCAGGGAGGAACACACTCAGTGGCGCTCTCAGATCTAGCGCAACAGATATGGAAATGGGCAATTCCATTACAAATAGACCTCCTGGCAATACATCTGCCAGGGAAGGACAATGTGGAAGCAGACAGACTGAGCAGACAGACGTCAATCTCACACGAGTGGGAGCTTAACGCGCAGGAGACGCAAAAACTATTCAAGAAGTGGGGGACCCCACAACTAGACCTGTTTGCAACACACCAGAATGCAAAATGCCAATACTTCGCATCCAGGCAGCCAGGCCATCAATCCCAAGGAAATGCCCTATGGATGAGCTGGTCAAAGACATTTGCCTACGCTTTTCCACCGATACCGCTGATACACAAAGTGCTCAGCAAATGCAGAACAAGCAACATGACACTAATTCTGGTAGCACCACAGTGGGCCAGGCAGTCCTGGTTCTCGCAGATCGTGGAGATGGCACAGGGACCACCACACAAGTTCCCAAGAAGGAAAGACCTGCTCTCGCTACAAAACGGAAGGGTACTCCATCCAGAACCAGAGAGCCTCAGCCTAGCAGCGTGGCTCCTGAGGACTTAGAGTTCGCTCACCTCAAGCTTCCACAAAGCACGCTGGCAGTGCTGCGAGAAGCGAGGAGACCCACCACACGGAAATGCTATGCAGCAAAGTGGAAGAGATTCACTGAATGGTGCATCAACAAAAAGCTCCACAGGAGAATCACTAAAGAATCAACTGTGCTAAAATACTTAACACACTTACTAAAAAGTAACCTAAGCTGCACTTCTCTAAGAGTGCACCTGGCAGCAATAGTAGCCTATACAAGAGGAGAAACGGGGAAAAGCTTCTTTACATCTCAAGTAGTAAAAAGATTCCTAGAAGGAGCCAAAAGAATAGCACCGCCAAAGAGGATGCCACCGCCTGCATGGAACCTCAATGTAGTTCTAACACAGCTTATGAAAGCACCGTTCGAACCCATCCACAAGGCATCGCTACATATGCTCACAATAAAGACGGCCTTTCTGGTAGCGATTACCTCGCTACGTAGGGTGAGCGAGTTGCAGGCACTCACACTACAAGAACCCTACATTCAGATTCACAATGACAGGGTGGTAATGAGGACGGACCCACACTTCATGCCAAAGGTGGTGTCCAGGTTCCATATAAACCAAACTATACAAATTCCCAGTTTCTTCGAGAAACCATCCACCAGCGCTGAGAGGGCACTGCACACTCTGGATGCCAGGAGAGCAGTAATGCATTACATCGAAAGGACTAAGGATTGTAGAAAAACAAAGCAGTTCTTTGTGTCCTTCGCAAGCAGTTTCCTGGGCAGACCAGTGACGAAAAATACCATTGCACGATGGATCGCACAAACAATTCAATACTGCCACAAACAGGCAGGCCAAGAGCTACAGGGAGCAGCTCAGGCTCACTCAACCAGGAAAAAGGGAGCAACAATAGCCTTCCTAGCAAACACACCTATCCAAGACATTTGCCTGGCGGCAACATGGGCTTCAGTGCACACATTCACTAAGCACTACTGCGTGGATATACAGATGAACAAGGAAGCACAAGTAGGTCAAAAAGTGCTTCAACATATATTCAACAACCAACGCTCATCTTCCACCCAGCCGCCACAAATATAGCAAACCGCTACAAAATCTATGCACAGCATAGTGAATCCAGAAAGATTCACGCTGCAAAACGAATAGTTTCTTACCTGTCGGTATAGTTTTGCAGCTTGAAGACTTTCTGGATTCACTAGCGAACCCACCCGCCTCCGCCAGAAAGATGAGACAGGAGGAAGATGGGACTAACAAATGGAAAACACCTTTAAAAGGGAAAAAGGATAAACAACACAAGCACAAGACAAGAAAAAAAGAATCCGAAGATGGCGCCCAAGGGTGGGAGCTTCCGGAGGAAGCGCGCCGATGTCACGGGAGGACACCAAATGGTGGGGCGTCGACGCCCACCTGGGCTACACGAAAAGAAAAAAAAAAAAACAGAAAAAAGACTACGATTCCGGACCCAACCACTAGACCGCGAAATAATGCACAGCATAGTGAATCCAGAAAGTCTTCAAGCTGCAAAACTATACCGACAGGTAAGAAACTATTCGTTACTCACTATATTTCCTCATCCCTAAAAAAGATAGAACGCTTTAGCCAATACTCACCCTAAAGCCACCCAATCTCACAGCATTCAAAATGACAACTCTGCCAGACGCCATTCCACTTCTCTGTTTTGGGGATTTCATGGTGACCCTTGGTCTCAAGGACACCTGGTCCACCTCGCCATCCACACAGCACACCACCAGTATCTCAAGTTTGCAGTAAGTGACAGGCATTCCCAGTTCTAAGTATTACCATTTGGTGTCACAACAGCCTCACAGGTGTTAACAGAATGTTTGGCGGCGGTGCCAGCAATCTTCACCACAATTAAAGTAATGTCTTTCCATATATAAATGACTGGCTCATAAAAAGCAACTGCCGACAGCAACGCCTCACTCATATTCAACAAACTGTGTCCCTCCTACACAGCTTAGGGTTTTCAGTCTGTGCCAAAAAGTCTCACCCCTCTCTCCAAAAAAGGAACCCTTCTCGGGAGTGACACTCAATACAGTAACAGGCAAAGCCTAGCCCAGCGGTAAGAGAGTGATGGCATTTCTTACACTGCTTCGACTTTGCCAGATGTCAAGTCCTTTATTGTGAGGGCAATCATAAAACTGTTAGGAGTGATGGCACCTTATTCTGGGATAGTCCCAAATGTTCACTTGCATATGTACCCACTTCAGAAATGTCTTGTCAGACAGTGGCCAATATGAACTTGGCAATGGAGGAATCTAGTGTGGTTGGAGCCGTGAGTTTAGCACAAAATGCAAAGGTGGAACAATAAAAACATGTTACTTTGCAGGTAATTTCTTCCCCCCTCCTAGCCACAGATGACCATCAGACAGATTCCTCCCTTACAGGGTTAGCTACTCATTCAGGCCCTTTTCCAGTGCAGGACCAATAGCATCACCAACAAAAGAAATATTCACATCACCTGGGGCTCATGACAGTCCTAGTGAGGGCTAAAAGTTTTTTCCAAAGTAATTCACAAAAAAGCAGTCCTCATTCATACAGACAACATGACCACAGAGTATTACATCCAAAAGCAATGTGCAAACACTCACCACTGCTCTTGATCTGGCATTGAGCCATTAGTTACAAAGTCCTAAAGTAAAACTGAGGTTATTTTATTTTATCTTGATCTTAGAATTATGGCCTTCGTTTTTATGGGAGTCTGTCCAAACCTTTATTCCTCTAAAAAAAGATAGCTTAGTTGCATTTTTGATTTCCAGTTATTACACGATCCTCCGGTTTCTGAAGTTTTAAAATTAGTTTCTACCATATAGGACTCAGGAACACCTTTTTCTAGAATTTGACTTCAGCGGTGTCTGACCTTGTTTTGCGCATTATTCAAATTAGTTTTATCTGTATTTTATGTACAGCAGTACAGTAGCGTCTGTAGGTTTGAGGCAGGTGCAGCAGGTACTGAGAAGGTATTAGTTAAGTATGGGTTAGTCTGAGAAAGTATGTGTTCGAGGCATGTGAGCTGTAGATCACATGCTTTGCATACTCCTGCCATCTTGTGTTGGATCTGGATGTTTGCAAGTTGTTTTTCTTCGAAGAAGTCTTTCCAGTCACGAGGTAAGGTGACTCCTCCTTTCGGTGATAGTGCGCATGGGCATCAACTCCATTGTTAAATAGTTTTTTTCCGCCATCGGGTTCGGACGAGTATTGCTGCGCTCCGCTTCAGAATCGTTCCTCAGGTTCCCCTCGGTGCGCAATCCAATCTACCCTCGACGGTATTGTTTTCAAACGCATTTCCCTTTCTCCGCGGTTCGACTCGATCATCAAAAAAAATGTCCATTTCGATCGGAAGAATTGCGGGCAGCCTTCCGGCCTACCCACGTCGGTCCGGCTCCTTGTCAATGGAACGGACGCCATTCAAATTCTGCCCCCTGTGCCATGTGAAATATCCGCATACGGACTTGCATCAGGTGTGTAACTTGTTCTTGTCTCCAGAACACAAAGATAAAGACTGCGACACGTGCTGCTTCAGATCTAAGAAAACTTTCCGTGATCGTCGGGCTCAACGTCAAGAGATGAAGCGACAGCAGTTAGACGACACACTGGATCTCTTCGGCGAAGACTCTGAGCAAGAGGAGGTCTTAGCGGCCGAAGAAGAACAAGCTGCATCTGACTCCGAATCAGAGTTGCAGATTGTCCTCTAGGACGACGATGTGCCGCAGGGACAAGGGGACGTGAGTACGGATGATGATGTACAGTTACCAGTAGATCTTTGGACGGATTATACAATTGATCCTCCACAAGATTCAGACCCAGATCTTTACTCTTCCAGGCCTTCTCCACCTGATGACAATTTGTCATATCAAGAGCTCATTGCTAGAGCCGCAAAAAACCATGGGTGGAGCTCTCTAAAGAATCCTTAGAGGAAGACTTTCTTTTTGACACTCTAGGAACACATAAGTCCAGTCAGACACTGCCTATGCTCAAGGGTATGTTGAGGCACACAGAAGACATTTTTAAAGATCCTGTACGTGCTAGAATCCTCACTCCTAGAGTAGATAAAAAATACAAATCTTCCCCAACAGATCCGATTTTCATTAAAGGTCAGTTACCACTTGACTCGTTAGTAGTATCTAATGCTCGAAAGTGAGCTAATTCTCAAGCGTCTGGAGATGCTCCTCCCCCAGATAAAGAGTCAAAGCTTATTGATGCTTCTGGCAAACGTATAGCTGTGAAGCCGCTAATGATTGGCGTATTGCTAATACCCAAGGCCTCCTAGCTAGATACGATATGGCCCACTGGGATGAAATGGAACAATTACTACAGTTTCTCCCAGATGAGCATAGGGCGAAAGCTCAGGATTTAGTTCAAGAAAGTGAACTCATTTCCAACACTTCTATTAGATGCGCTCTAGATGCTGCCGACAGTGCAGCTAGAGAAGTGAATACTAGCATCATACTCCGAAGACATGCCTGGTTACGGATTTCTGGGTTCAAACCTGAAGTCCAACAATCCATTCTCAACATACCTTTTGACAAGAAACATCTGTTCGAGGCATGTGAGCTGTAGATCACATGCTATGCATAGCCCCCCATCTGGTGTTGGGTCCGGATGTTTGCACTTTGTTTTTGTTCGAAGAAGTTTTTCCAGTCACGAGGTAGGTGACTCCTCCTTTCGGCGATAGTGCGCACCGGCATCAGCTCCATCGTTAGATTGTTTTTTTCCGCCATCGGGTTCGGATGTGTATTACTGCGCTCCGGTTCGGCACTGTTTCTCGGGACCCTTCGATGCGTAATCCACTACCCTCGACGGTATTGTTATTGATCTTTCCATTCTTCGCGTATCGCCTCAACTTAAACAACTTAAATCGGAAAACTCGTGGCGGGCCGTCGGGCCTACCCGTGCCGACAGCGCCAGCTGTCGATGGAACAGACTCCTTTCAAGTTCTGCCCCGAATGTCGTGCTAAATTTCCACGCACCGACTTGCACGAAGTGTGCAACCTCTGCCTGTCCCCAGAACACAACGAGAAACACTGTGACACGTGCCGATCGTTCCGATCGAAGAAAACGCTTAGTGACCGTTGGGCTCGATGTCACAAGATGCAACACCAAACCTGCTCCGCACCGGACATCTTTGGAGAAGATTATGACACAGAACATCAAGCTCAAGGAGCCGAGGAAGAACATCATGTCTCCGTGTCCGAAGCCGACTCCGACATGGAGGAAGAGGAGCAGGTTACTCCAGGTCAGCGTACCGTGAGTAAAGATACCCCCTTGCACCAACAGACAAAGAAAAGGCTCCGGTCCCTCCTCTGCCTTCGGGCCAAGGTCGGCACCGACAAAAAGTTTCCGACGCCCCGCCCTCGGGGCCCGGCTCCAAAACACAAGGACAAGTCTTCCGGCTCGGGCTCGAGCCGCCCCCATGTCAGTGCCGAACCGACACCTTTGGCACCGAAATCGAAACATGTCCTTGTAACAATTCCACCGTTACCAAAGAATCCTCCTTCCACTCCGAATGGGCTCGGAGCCGAAACCCTCGACGCCGAAACAGGTGAGTAAGGAAAAAGACACTCCGTCTAAAGAGCTCGATCCGATGCTCCGCCCTCGGATCCGAAGCAGAAAAGACTGGTTATACACCCTGATACAGGACATATACAGGCCACCCTTCCTAAGAAACGTAAAGTAGACCAGCCAGAGGATTACCACATTCCTCTCAAAAGGAAAACTGTGGGTATTAACCCTTCTCCCCCACCCACTTCTCCCACTGATCCCAATTTACTTATTACACCTTCAAATTCACCACCACCACTACCACCACCACTACCACCTGACCCACAGGATGAAGGGGATGGAGGGGATGGGGATGAGGATCCGGATAGGCCACAAGACATCCACCCTTGGAAGGATTATCATACTGACCCAGTTACCGATAATGACCCTGATCTGTATCCGTCTAGACCCTCCCCACCTGATAATAACATTGGATATGTCGAGCTTCTTAACAGGGCTGCTCAATATCATGGGGTGTAGCTCCATGAAGAGACCTTAGAAGAGGATTTCCTCTTTGAGGCCCTTACTTCCTCTCAAAGAGCCACTCATACATTGCCAATGCTTAAAGGCATGTTAAAACACACAGATGACATATCTAAAGATCCTGTGAGGGCAAGAATTATTACACCTAGGGTGGAGAAAAAATATAAGCCTGCCCCTACAGACCCTGCTTATATCAAAGGTCAGTTGCCCTTAGACTCCCTTGTGGTTTCCAACGCTCACAAGAGGGCTAACTCACAGACCACAGGTGAAGCTCCTCCTCCCGATAAGGAGTCTAAGCTTATTGATCCCTCCGGCAAAAGAGTGGCTTCACAAGCAGCCAATCATTGGCGCATTGCCAATGCTCAAGCTTTATTGGCTCTCTATGATGGGGCTCATTACGATGAGTTGGAAAAACTCATGCAATTCCTGCCTGATGAACACAAGAATAGGGCTAATGATCTTATCCAAGAAGGTAAACTCATCACCAATACATCTATCAGGTGTACCCTAGACGCAGCTGATACTGCAGCCTGTGCAGTAAATACTAGCGTACTTCTACGTAGACATGCTTGGTTGAGGATCTCAGGATTCAAGCCTGAGGTGCAAACTTTCATTCTCAACCAACCATTTGATAAAGAACGTCTCTTTGGGCCAACGGTTGATACCTCGCTAGAGAAAATGAAGGAAGACACGGAGGTCGCAAAGTCCATGGGAGCTTTGCAATTAACTACCAATTGGGGTTCCTTTCGCCGCTCCTTTTACAGGGGTGGTTCCAAAAATATATCCACCGAAAATCCCTCCTCCACTTACAAGGGCAATAACCAATCCCCCTCATCGAGAGGTTATTTCAGAGGAGGTCTTAGAGGAAACAACGGTAAGGGAAGAGGCAGAGGCAACTCCAATCGCACTTCCCCCGCAAACAAACAGTGACTTGCTTCTGTTACCCCCCGATCATTCCACTCCTGTCGGGGGACGTCTCTCACAATTCCTACCTGTCTGGAATTCAATCACCTCAGACAAGTGGGTACTACAAATTATCCAGTATGGTTACTGCCTGGAGCTTACAGACACTCCCCCAAATATTCCTCCAAGATCACATGCAATGTCAGAAGAGCATCTTACCCTTCTGAGGCAAGAGGTTCTCTTTCTCTTAGGAAAACACGCTATAGAGCCAGTCCCATTATAATACCAAGGGACCGGAGTATACTCCCTGTACTTTCTAATTCCCAAAAAAAGACGGCTCTCTCAGGCCTATATTAGACCTCAGAGAACTAAATCGGTACATTCAGGCGGACCACTTTAACATGGTCACACTCCAACAAGTACTTCCACTCTTTCAGCAAGGCGATTTTATGTCCACTCTAGACTTAAAGGGCGCCTATTTCCATATTCCCTTACACCCTGCTCACCGCAAATACCTCAGGTTTATGGTAGACGGCCAACATTATCAATTCAAGGTCCTCCCATTCGGAGTAACTACTGCACCCAGGGTTTTCACAAAATGCCTGGCAGTAGTCGCGGCTCATCTAAGAAGACAACACATCCATGTCTTCCCTTATCTAGACCACTGGCTCGTAAAAGCCAGCTCCCAGCAAAGTTGTCTACGACACACTCAAAAAACAGTACAACTACTTCACCACCTAGGGTTCACAGTAAATCTTACCAAGTCTCATCTCCAACCGTCCAAAATACAAGTGTATTTAGGAGCCATAATAGACTTACAAAGCTCTAGCGTGTCCCAATCCAGTCAGAATCTGCAACATGCAGACTCTAATCTCTCAGTTTCAGCCCCAACATTCATTATCAGCTCGAGTGTTTATGCAACTGCTAGGAATGATGGCATCTTGCATCTTAAATGTTCCTTACGCAAGACTC
The DNA here is from genome assembly GCA_963921515.1 of Calotriton arnoldi. Lineage (NCBI taxonomy): Eukaryota > Metazoa > Chordata > Amphibia > Caudata > Salamandridae > Calotriton > Calotriton arnoldi. The sequence goes on along the minus strand of CAWUFW010009956.1, from coordinate 514,528 downwards.
CAAATGCGCCCCCTTCAAGAGTGCTTAGCACGTCAGTGGAAACCGGCTCGGGGTCAGTTATCAGATCTGGTGTTGGTGGACGGCTGCACCCATCGCTCTCTGCAGTGGTCGAATACACAAAACCTTTTAAAAGGGTGGCCCTTCATCGACCCGGTTCCACAGATAGTGCTAACAACAGACGCATCGCTCACCGGCTGGAGAGCTCACCTCCAAAAGCAGACTATTCAGGGCATATGGACTATGCAACAAAAGCAACTCCACATAAACCATCTTGAGCTGCTAGCAATTTTTCTAGCGCTCAAAGCATTTCAACTTCATCTAGTAGGCAAAGCGGTCCTGATTCGCACAGACAACATGACAGCAATGTACTACATACAGAAACGGGGGAGAACACACCCTCTCCAGCTGTCACAGTTAGCTCAGAACATCTGGAAATGGGCCATAAATCACAAGATATATCTCCTTGCAGAACACCTCCCAGGAGTAAACAACCAAATTGCAGATCTGCTCAGTCGTCACCGACAACAGATCCACGAATGGGAACTCCACTCTCAAGTTCTCTTCCCATTCTTTCAAATGTGGGGCTTCCCAGAGATAGATCTGTTCGCCACACATCTAAACGCAAAATGCCCAAGCTTCGCGTCTAGGTATCCACACCCATTGTCCAAGGGCAATGCACTATGGATGAACTGGTCAGGGATATTTGCTTACACTTTTCCGCCTCTCCCACTCATTCCATTAGTGGTTTGGAAGCTCAGACAGCAGTCCATGACACTAATCCTAGTTGCTCCCACATGGGCCCGTCAACCCTGGTTCACCACCCTGTTGGAGTTATCAGTAGCTCCTCACCAAAAACTACACATTACTCCCAATCTCCTCACACAGAACCATGGAGGAATGAGACATCCAGATCCCACTCATCTCAACCTTGTGATCTGGCACCTGAAATCTTAGAGTTTGGTTACCTCAATCTTCCTCCAGTTTGCATGAATATCATCAAAGAGGCTAGACGCCCTACTACAAGAGCATGCTATGCAGCAAAATGGAAGCGGTTTGTGATATACTGTAATAACAATCAAATTAATCCGCTGGACGCTTCAATCCAAAACATCATTTGCTATCTGTTACATTTACAGCGTTCCAATTTAGCGTACACATCCATACGCTTACATCTGGCTGCAATAGCCGCATATCTGCAGAACAGGCAACATCTGTCTCTTTTCATGGTGCCTGCTATTAAAGCATTTATGGAAGGACTCAAAAGAGTCATTCCCCCAAGACTTCCACCTGCTCCAATGTGGAATCTCAACATCGTCCTTACCAGACTCATGGGTCCACCTTTTGAGCCATTGCACAGATGTGAACTACAATTTCTCACTTGGAAGGTAGCTTTCCTCATAGCCATCACATCTCTGAGAAGAGTGGGTGAGCTTCAGGCACTAACCATAGAAGAACCATTTTTACAAATACAACAAAACAAAGTAGTTCTTAGGACTAACCCCAATTCCTACCTAAAGTCATTTCTGCCTTTCATATCAACCAATCTGTTGAGCTACCTGTGTTCTTCCCTCAACCAGATTCAGTGGCAGAACGTGCTCTTCACACTCTAAATGTGAAAAGAGCATTACTATACTACACTGAAAGGACAAAACCTTTCCGAAACACTAAGGAACTATTTGTTGCTTTTGCTCCACCACATAAAGGCAATCCTATATCAAAATCAGGTATTGCACGGTGGATAGTCAAGTGCATTCAAACATGTTATATTAAAGCAAAACGCACATTGACAATTCCCCCTAGACCGCACTCCACTCGCAAACTAAGGGCATCTATGGCAATTTTAGGAAACATCCCCATAGATGACATCTGCAAAGCTGCAACATGGTCTACACCACACACATTCACAAAACACTATTGTGTAGATGTATTAGCTAGAAAACAAGCTAGTGTGGGCCAAGCAGTTTTACGTACATTATTTCAGACGGCTGCAACAACTACAGGTTAGCCACCGCTTTGGGAGTTACTGCTATATAGTCTATGTATAGCATGTGATCTACAGCTCACATGCCTCGAACGGAAAATGCTACTTACCACAGTATGTGTGAGAAAGTGCCCTCTTTCTGCATGGTATGCCCCCACTTTTTGCTGAATTGCTGATGTTCTTTGACTGAGTGTGCCCTGGGCTCCTGCTAATCAGGTGCCCAGGGCCTATGTTCCTTCCCTAAAACTGCATTGAATCCTAAACCCAATTGGCATCTCTGGCCACATGTCAGCCCCTGGTAAATGGTACCACAGGTACCAAGGGCACTGTGACCAGAGAAGGCCTCTAAGGGCTGCAGCACTTATTGTGCCACCATTAGAGGTCCTGTACCCTGACACTCACACACTGCCTTTGCAGGCTGCGTGTCTTGGTGCAGAACAAAGTGAAGAGTCGACATGGCACACATCCCTGTGTGCCATGCCCACAAACCACTGCCCTGGCATACATCAGTCACCCCTCTAGCTGGGTGCACTATGCCAGTGGTGAATGTACAGGTGCATGAGCCCTGTACCCCTACAGTGCCCAAGTCCATTCCTGGGCACTGTAAGTGCAGTGCTGCCATTAAGAGTATATGGTGCTGGGAGTTTGTCATTACGAACTCCACAGCACCATGATGGCTACACTGAAGACTGGGAAGTTTAGTATCAAACTTCTCAGCACATTAAACCCACACTGATGCCAGTGTGGGATTTAATGTAAAATGCACACCAGAGGGTATCTTAGAGATGCCCCCTGAAACTCGACCAACTTCTAGTGACCTGACTGAGTGGCTGCTTAGGCTGCCACCACCAGGCATGTTTCTGGAACCCTGGGTCGAGAGCCTGCTGCTCTCGGGGGCCTGAAACAATGCACATCCTGTGACGAGGTGCCAAGCCTCCTCCCCCAGGATGGACAGAGTTCACGAAGGAGAAGCTTCAAAGGCATGCCGCCTTTGTGAGCCTCTCCAGACCATTTGCTGCTTTCAGCAACTGGTGCCCACTGGTTCTACCCCCCACTTTGGGCGGGAGAACCGGCGGGAAAAACAAGTGAGGAAGGGAGGTGTGCCCACCTCTGCCAACTCCACCCCTCAGGTGGGGAAGGCGAGGTGAAGCACAACCTCGAGTCCCCGCCATCTTGAGGATGGGGGGACCCAGCTAACCAGGGACAGGCTCCTGCCCCCCTCCCACTGGAGAGTGGCAGAATAGGGGGTGTACCCACCCCAGGGAAGGGACCCATTGGTCCCTGCCCTTTACCTACCTGTAACGCCCCTAAATTCAGTATTTAGGGGGCACCCTGAACCTTACTTCCTCAGATTCAGCCTACCAACAAGAAGAAAAGAAGAAGGATGAAGAGCCGTGCAGAGCTAACAAGAGGACGCCGCCCACTGACTTGGCCCCAGCCCTACAGGCCTGTCTCCCCTCGAACCTGCTTCTGCGAAATCTCGGCATGTCCAGCAGCCAGCAACCTCACAAACCCCGGAGGACGTGCCTGCCTTCACTTCCAAGACTGTTTCTCCCGTGAACACCGGTCGTGTTTAAACTGCAGCTTCTGGCTCCGGCCGGACACCGCAAATCCAGCCCACTCTGCACCCGCCGAACCCGGCCCGAGCTCGAGTGGAAAAACACCACGAGGAGGTCACCCAGGCGATCCTGACCCGAGATCCGGCGACTCCTGACCTGCCTCAAGCCTCCAGACGACGCCTGCAGCCTCAATCCAGAGGCCCCCCTCTACCGCGACCAGAGCGGGTAAGAAAATCCGACCCTAAAAGGCACCCCTGCACCCGACGCCCCACGGTCTTGTGTGCCCAAACCAACGGTGCCTAACCCACCGAAGACATCCCAATTTACCCCTCAAAGTGGTGGTTGCACCCAGAAGGTCCTCGTCCCCCAGCCTGCAGTGCTTCTTCAAACCGGAGGCTCTCCATAGAAAACAACAGGGCGTCCGACGTCGAAACAGCACTCTGCACCCGGCCGCCCCAGTGCCGCTGAGGATGCACCTTTTGTGCCCACTTGTTTCCCCATTTGCCCTGACCTAAACCCTAGGAGCTTTGCTCCCACAACCCAGTGGCCTGCTTGCTAGCAGCCACCAACCGGAGACCCCCTATCCTCCATAGGATAACATTGGGCCTCAACACTCTGCACCCGGCCGCCCTAGTGCCGCTGAGGGTGCAACAACAGTGCATCACTGACCCTGGGGGAACCCTTGTTCTAACCCCAGAACCTTAACTCCCACAGTCGTTTACTTACCTGCAAACCGATAACCTGTTTTTCCTCCATAGGATAACGTTGACAATTTTTCTTCGAAAAAACGACTAAGTGTGGAGTTTTGAAAACTAAAGATATTCTTTAAAAATCGTACAATTAACCAAAACGTATTTTCTTACTTGTTTGCAGGACATGTCCCAGTGCTGAATCTAGGCATCCAGCACTGAGTTAGAAAAAGTAACGTAAAAGTAACTTACCTGCAGTTTGTTGAAACAGCCCATTCATTTCAATGTACTGCTCCGAAAAGTTTCTAAGTGTGGAGTTTTGAAATGTGAAAATATTCTTTAAAAATCGCACAAATAACAAAACCGCATTTACTCACCTGTTTCCAGGAAAGGTCCCAGTGCTGAATCCAGGCATCCAGCACTGAGTTAGAGAAAGTAACGAAAAAGTAACTTACCTGCAATTTACTGAAAAAGCCTATTCATTCCAATGTACTGCATTTGCTAAGTGTTGCATACTACTGCTTCCCTGTAAATCAAACAAAGAACAATTTCCATTGCATTTTCAAACTGTTCGACATTCAGTAACTTATTACTACAAAGTATTTATGCTTACCTGTGCCAGGCTTGCTTGGTTCTAAAATAAGACAACAATATATTTTTATACAAAAACAATTGGCCTAGAGTTCAGTTCTTGAGTGTGTGAATTCATTTGCTGACTGAGTGTGTACGTCAAATGCTTAACACTGTCCTCTGATACTGCCTTACTGCTCGACCAAGCTACCACTATTAGAGAGTAAGGTACTATCTAACTTTAACCTCTGCCTACCCCTGGAGTCACCTGGACCCTATACACACTATACCTCATTTTGGTGTAGTATATATAGAGCCAGTTTCTTACATTGGTGGCAGCGGTGGGATATACAACTTGCATTTGTTGGACTACTTGGTTACCACCTGATCACACGACAGAACTCTCAAATTGCCTTTAGAATTCAGATTTTTTCAAATTGGCATTTTTTTCCAAACTACTAAAAGTCTTGTTAGGGCCTTGCTTAAGTCCCTTTAGAAAATAAAAAGTCACTATAGTCAAGGGTAGAGGGGTTAGAACTTTTTGTTAGAATGTCTCAAGAAAAGAACCCAGCTATTAGTGAAGATAATAATGACATGCAGGACATGGTTGAGGAGCTCGACCTCACCCCTTACCTTCACTTGTCTTTCAAGGAAGTACGGTCCTTGTGTAAACTCATAAACATAGCAATGGGCCCTCATCCAACCAAACAAAAGCTTCAGGAGCTATTGGCTGAGTATTCAAAGACCCACACCTCTGAAAATGGTGATGACCAGTCAGAGGAGGAAAGGAGTGAGGAGGATGGAGATAGGTGCCCACCTCCACCACTTCCTAGGGAAGAAAGGGTCCCTGCACCCTTATTTCCAAGAGTTAACCTCTGGGGACCTAGAGGCCACACAGGTGGCTCAGGCTCTGGTGGGAACATTGAGGACAGCCTCAATGAGGAGGACAGCCTTTTAGCAAGGCTGGCCAAAAGACTGGATCTAGAGTCCAGACTCCTGGCTCTAGAGAAAGAAAGAAAGGAGATGGGTTAAGCCCCCATCAATGGTGGCAGCAATCTTAATAAGGACAAGGAGCAATCCTATGATCCTAAAATCCCCAAAGGGATTGTCCCTAAATTTGAGGAGGGTGATGACATCACCAAATGGTTCACAGCCTTTAAGAGGGCTTGTGACATGAGAAAGGAGAAGAAACCTCTCTGGGGGGCACTCCTGTGGGAACTGTTCTCTGGTAACTGCAGAGACAGGCTTCTGACCCTCTCTGGGCCAGATGCTGGGTCCTATGACCTCATGAAGAGAACTCTGATTGAGGGATTTGGACTTACCACTGAGGAGTACAGAATTAGATTCAGGGGGGCTCACAAAACCCAGAACCAGTCCTGGATTGATTTTGTAGACTACTCAGTAAAGACACTAGATGGTTGGTTAACTGGACACAATGTGCATGACTTTACTGGACTTTACAATTTGTTTATGAAGGAACATATATTAAGTAATTGCACGAATGAAAAGTTACATCAGCATTTGGTAGACCTAGGTCTAATTTCTCCCCAAGAATTGGGAAAGAAGGCAGACCACTGGGTCAAGACTAGGGTGACTAAGACAACCACTGGGGGTGACCAAAAGAAAGGGGGTACAAAACCTCCCCAGGGGAAAGGTGGTGAGAATCCCCAAGATAAAAAGTCTGAGTCTTCTAAAGGGCCCCAAAACCCTACACAGGGGGTGGGTCCCAAAACACTCCCTATACTCCACAGCCCTATAGGGGGAAGAACTTTGATCCTACAAAAGCCTGGTGTAACAACTGTAAGAAGTTGGGACACTTAACTGGAGTCAAGGCTTGCACTAGCAAGAAGGCCCCTAGTCCTACAGCTACCACTGGTGTAGCCAGTCTCCAGATGGGATCAGCAGTGTGCCCAGAGCAAATCAGGTTGCACACTGAAGCAGTTCTAGTTTCAGAGGGGGAAGTTGAGTTTGCCACTGTAGCTGTGTGGCCACCCAACTTAAAGAAATACTTACAATACCCTTGGATCAATGGAACTAGGATAGAGGCTCTGAGGGATACAGGCGCCAGTGTCACTATGGTGAGAGAGACACTGGTTTCCCCTGAGCAATATTTGATTGGGCGTACTTACCCAGTCACCAATGCTGACAGTGTTACCACTAATCATGCAATGGCTATGGTGACATTAGACGGGGGTTACTGGCCTGAAACAGGTAGTGGTCGCTCCAAAGCTACCAGCTGCATGTCTGCTTGGCAATGACCTGGTAACCTCAGCCTGGGCTGAGGTTGAACTAAAAACCCATGCAGCAATGCTGGATATCCCTGAATTGGTGTGTGTAAAAACAAGAGCACAGAGCAAAAGGCAGGGTGAAAAAGTGTTGGAGCCTGAAAGTATGGCCCAGCCTACCAAGAGAAAAGGTAAGAAGACTGGGGAACCAGCTTCTGTTCAGCACAAGGATCAGGACCCCTCTCCTCAGGGAGAGGACTTGGACACCCCAGAGGGAACTGAGCCTATGGAGCTTGACCCTTACCAGGTTGAACTCTTAGGCCCAGGGGGACCCTCTAGGGAAGAGCTGTGCCAGGGGCAGCAAGACTGTCCCACTCTTGAAAGCCTGAGGCAGCAAGCTGTTTCAGAAGCAAAGGGAGTTGTCAGTGGTACCCACAGAGTCTATTGGGATTACTGTACACTGAGGCAAAAGACCCCAATCCTGGAACCACCAGGAGAGTGGTAGTGCCACAGAGGTACAGGGAGTTCCTCCTAACTTTAGCTCTTGACATCCCCCTAGCTGGGCATCTGGGCCAAACCAAGACTTGGGAAAGGCTAGTTAGCCACTTTTACTGGCCCCAGATGCACATAAAGGTGAAGGAGTTTGTCAGCTCCTGTGTTACCTGTCAAGCCAGTGGCAAGACAGGTGGCCACCCAAAGGCCCCCCTGATACCACTGCCTGTGGTGGGGGTTCCCTTTGAGAGGGTAGGTGTGGACATAGTGGGTCCACTTGAACCTCCCACAGCCTCAGGGAACAAATTCATACTAGTGGTAGTGGATCATGCCACTAGGTACCCTGAAGCAATTCCACTTAGGACTACTACAGCTCCTGCAGTAGCCAAGGCCCTCATTGGTGTCTTCACCAAGGTAGGGTTTCCTAAGGAGGTGGTTTCAGACAGAGGTTCTAACTTCATGTCTGCTTACCTGAAACACATGTGGAAAGAGTGTGGAGTGCAGTATAAGTTTACTACACCCTATCACCCACAAACCAATGGCCTTGTTGAGAGATTTAACAAGACATTGAAAGGCATGATTATGGGGCTCCCTGAAAAACTCAAAAGGAGATGGGATGTCCTCTTACCATGTCTGCTTTTCGCTTACAGAGAAGTGTCACAGAAGGGAGTAGGTTTTTCACCCTTTGAACTTCTGTTTGGCCATCCTGTGAGGGGACCACTCTGTCTTGTAAAAGAGGGTTGGGAGAAGCCTCTCCAAGAACCCAAACAAGATATTGTGGACTATGTGCTTGGCCTAAGGTCCAGAATAGCTGAGTATATGGAAAAGGCATCCAAGAATCTTGAGGCCAGCCAGGAGCTTCAGAAGCACTGGTATGACCAAAAAGCTGCACTGGTTGAATTTCAACCTGGGCAACAGGTGTGGTTTTTGGAGCCAGTGGCACCAAGGGCACTCCAGGACAGATGGAGTGGCCCTTACCCTATCCTGGGGAAAAAGAGTGAGGTCACCTACTTAGTTGACCTGGGCACAAGCAGGACACCCAAAAGGGTTATCCATGTGAACCGCCTAAAGCTCTACAATGACAGGGCTGACATCACCATGCTGATGGTGACTGATGAGGAACAGGAAGCAGAGAGTGAACCTCTCCCTGACCTCCTCTCATACAGCCCAAAAGATGGGTCAGTAGATGGAGTGGTCTTTTCAGACACCCTCTCTGCCCAACAGCAGACTGACTGCAAGCAAGTCTTGCAGCAGTATGCTAAGCTTTTTTCCTTGTCCCCTGGTCTGACAAACTGGTGTACCCATGATGTGGACACTGGTGACAGTGCACCTGTCAAAAACAAGATCTATCGACAGTCAGATCAAGTTAAGGAAAGCATCAGAGCTGAGGTCAGCAAGATGCTGGAGTTAGGGGTTATTGAACCCTCTGAGAGCCCCTGGGCTAGCCCAGTGGTTCTGGTCCCCAAACCTCACCCACAGGATGGAAAGAGAGAAATGAGGTTTTGTGTGGATTACAGAGGGCTCAACTCTGTCACCAAGACAGATGCTCACCCTATCCCAAGAGCAGATGAGTTGATAGATAAGTTGGGTGCAGCCCAATTCTTAAGTACCTTTGACTTAACTGCAGGGTACTGGCAGATTGGCATGGCCCCAGGAGCAAAAGAGAATACAGCATTCTCCACACCTGATGGGCGCTATCAGTTCACTGTTATGCCCTTTGGTTTAAAGAATGCCCCTGCCACCTTCCAGAGGTTGGTGAATCAAGTCCTTGCTGGGTTGGAGTCCTTTAGTGCAGCTTAGCTTGATGATATTGCTGTCTTTAGCTCCACCTGGCAGGATCACCTGGTCCACCTTGGGAAGGTTTTAAAAGCCCTGCAAACTGCAGGCTTAACTATCAAGGTATCCAAATGCCAGATAGGGCAGGGCACTGTGGTGTACTTGGTCCACCTTGTTGGTGGAGGCCAGGTACAGCCCTTACAGCCCAAGATCCAGGCCATCCTGGACTGGGCAGCTCCCAACAACCCAGACCCAAGTCAGGGCATTCCTTGGCTTGACTGGGTACTACAGGAGGTTTGTGAATGGATATGGGTCCATTGTGACTCCCCTCACAGAACTCACCTCCAAGAAAATGCCCAAGAAGGTTAACTGGACAGTTAGTTGCCAAAAGGCTTTTGACACCCTGAAAGAAGCAATGTGCTCAGCACCAATTCTGAAGGCTCCAGATTATGCCAAGCAGTTCATAGTGCAGACTGATGCCTCTGAGCTAGGGATAGGAGCGGTCCTATCCCAGACCAATGATGAAGGCCAAGACCAACCTGTTGCTTTTATAAGCAGAAGGCTTCTCCCCAGGGAGCAGCGTTGGAGTGCCATTGAGAGGGAGGCCTTTGCTGTGGTTTGGTCCCTGAAGAAGTTGAGACCATACTTGTTTGGTACTCACTTCCTAGTTCAAACTGATCACAGACCCCTCAGATGGCTAATGCAAATGAAAGGGGAAAATCCTAAACTGTTGAGGTGGTCCATCTCCCTACAGGGAATGGACTTTGAAGTGGAACACAGACCTTGGACTGCCCATGCCAATACAGATGGACTTTCCAGGTTCTTCCACTTAGACAATGAAGACTCTCTAGGGAAAGGTTAGTCTCATCATCTTTCGTTTGGGGGGGGGGAGGTTGTGTGAGAAAGTGCCCTCTTTCTGCATGGTATGCCCCCACTTTTTGCTGAATTGCTGATGTTCTTTGACTGAGTGTGCCCTGGGCTCCTGCTAATCAGGTGCCCAGGGCCTATGTTTCTTCCCTAAAACTGCATTGAAGCCTAAACCCAATTGGCATCTCTGGCCACATGTCAGCCCCTGGTAAATGGTACCACAGGTACCCAGGGCACTGTGACCAGAGAAGGCCTCTAAGGGCTGCAGCACTTATTGTGCCACCCTTAGAGTTCCTGTACCCTGACACTCTCACACTGCCTTTGCAGGCTGCGTGTCTTGGTGCAGAACAAAGTGAAGAGTCGACATGGCCATGCCCACAAACCACTGCCCTGGCATACATCAGTCACCCTTCTAGCTGGGTGCACTATGCCAGTGGTGAGGGTATAGGTGCATGAGCCCTGTACCCCTACAGTGCCAAAGTCCATTCCTGGGCACTGTAAGTGCAGTGCTGCCATTAAGAGTATATGGTGCTGGGAGTTTGTCATTACGAACTCCACAGCACCATGATGGCTACACTGAAGACTGGGAAGTTTGGTATCAAACTTCTCAGCACATTAAACCCACACTGATGCCAGTGTGGGATTTAATGTAAAATGCACACCAGAGGGCATCTTAGAGATGCCCCCTGAAACTCGACCAACTTCTAGTGACCTGACTGAGTGGCTGCTTAGGCTGCCACCACCAGTCATGTTTCTGGACCCCTGGGTCGAGAGCCTGCTGTTCTCGGGGGCCTGAAACAATGCACATCCTGGGACGAGGTGCCAAGCCTCCTCCCCCAGGATGGGCAGGGTTCACGAATGAAATGAAATTTGTACTTGTAAAGCGCACTTATACCCCCAAAGGGGTGTCCTGGCGCTGTACGCATACCGCTGTGTAACCCTTCCTGGCTTTTCCCTGTGAAATGTCCACTCCTGGGCACCCCCAAGGTGAAGCCAGGCATCCCAGCGCTGTTGGGGCCGTTGTGGAGATTAAGCAAGCTATTGCCCAGAGTTGCAGAGTGGGACCCATGATTAGAATAGGCACCGAGGCGAGAATTATCAGGTCCGAGGAAATTGAGCCCAAGACCCGCCGAGGCGGGAATTGAACCCTGGTCCCGGGCCAGATCTCTGCCACAGGGTCTGCCGCTCTAACCATTGAGCCACACTTCTCCACATGCCGCCTTTGTGAGCCTCTCCAGACCATTTGCTGCTTTCAGCAACTGGTCCCCACTGGTTCTACCCCCCACTTTGGGCGGGAGACCCGGCGGGAAAAACAAGTGAGGAAGGGAGGTGTGCCCACCTCTGCCAACTCCACCCCTCAGGTGGGGGAGGCGAGGTGAAGCACAACCTCGAGTCCCCGCCATCTTGAGGATGGGGGGACCCAGCCAACCAGGGACAGGCTCGTGCCACCCTCCCACTGGAGAGTGGCAGAATAAGGGGTGTACCCACCACAGGGAAGGGACCCATTGGTCCCTGCCCTTTACCTACCTGTAACGCCCCTAAATTCAGTATTTAGGGTGCACCCTGAACCTTACTTCCTCAGATCCAGCCTACCAACAATAAGAAAAGAAGAAGGACGAAGAGCTGTGCAGAGCTAACAAGAGGACGACGCCCACTGACTTGGCCCCAGCCCTACAGGCCTGTCTCCCCTCGAATCTGCTTCTGCGAAATACCGGCGTGTCCAGCAGCCAGCTACCTCATAAACCCCGGAGGACCTGCCTGCCTTCACTTACAAGACTGTTTCTCCCGTGAACACCGGTCGTGTTTAAACTGCAGCTTCTGGCTCCGGCCGGACACCGCGAATCCAGCCCACTCTGCACCCGCCGAACCCGGCCCGAGCTCGAGTGGAAAAATACCACGAGGAGGTCACCCCGACGATCCTGACCCGAGATCCGGCGACTCCTGACCTGCCTCAAGTCTCCAGACGACGCCTGCAGCCTCAATCCAGAGGCCCCCCTCTACCGTGACCAGAGCGGGTAAGAAAATCCGACCCTAAAAGGCACCCCTGCACCCGACGCCCCACGGCCTTGTGTGCCCAAACCAACGGTGCCTAACCAACCCAAGACATCCCAAGTTACCCCTCGAAGTGGTGGTCGCACCCAGAAGGTCCTCGTCTCCGAGCCTGCAGTGCTTCTTCAAACCGGAGGCTCTCCATAGAAAACAACATGGCGTCTGACGTCGAAACAGCACTCTGCACCCGGCCGCCCCAGTGCCGCTGAGGGTGCACCTTTTGTGCCTACTTGTTTCTTCATTTGCCCTGACCTAAACCCTAGGAGCTTTGCTCCCACAACCCAGTGGCCTGCTTGCCAGCAGCCACCAACCGGAGACCCCCTATCCTCCATAGGATAACATTGGGCCTCAACACTGCACCCAGCCGCCCTAGTGCCGCTGAGGGTGCAACAACAGTGCATCACTGACCCTGGGGGAACCCTTGTTCTAACCCCAGAACCTTAACTCCCACAGTCGTTTACTTACCTGCAAACCGATAACCTGTTTTTCTTCCATAGGATAACGTTGACAATTTTTCTTCGAAAAAACGACTGTGTGGAGTTTTGAAAACTAAAGATAATCTTTAAAAATCGTACAATTACCCAAAACGTGTTTTCTTACCTGTTTGCAGGACATGTCCCAGTGCTGAATCTAGGCATCCTTCACTGAGTTAGAAAAAGTAACGTAAAAGTAACTTACCTGCAATTTGTTGAAACAGCCCATTCATTTCAATGTACTGCTCCAAAAAGTTTCGAAGTGTGGAGTTTTGAAATGTGAAAATATTCTTTAAAAATCGCACGAATAACAAAAACGCATTTACTCGCCTGTTTCCAGGAAATGTCCCAGTGCTGAATCCAGGCATCCAGCACTGAGTTAGAAAAAGTAACGTAAAAGTAACTTACCTGCAATTTACTGAAAAAGCCTATTCATTCCAATGTACTGCATTTGCTAAGTGTTGCATACTACTGCTCCCCTGTAAATCAAACAAAGTACAATTTCCATTGCATTTTCAAACTGTTCGACATTCAGTAACTTATTACTACAACGTATTTTATGCTTACCTGTGCCAGGCTTGCTTGGTTCTAAAATAAAACAACAATATATTTTTATACAAAAACAATTGGCCTAGAGTTCAGTTCTTGAGTGTGTGAATTCATTTGCTGACTGAGTGTGTACGTCAAATGCTTAACACTGTCCTCTGATACTGCCTTACTGCTCGACCAAGCTACCACTATTAGAGAGTAAGCTTCTATCTAACTTTAACCTCTGCCTACCTCTGGAGTCACCTGGACCCTATACACACTATACCTCATTTTGGTGTAGAATATATAGAGCCAGTTTCTTACAGTATGCATCTGTTCTTGGCATGTAGAGCTGTAGAGTCACATGCGCCCACCCACCTCCCCGGGTACCTGTACCTGTTGCAGTAATATCTTACTTAGATACAATTTACATGGACATCTCTCTTACTACTCTTACTAACTCCATCATCACCCTCTGCGGCAAAACAATCTAAGGATGGAGCCGATGCCCATGTGCACTATCACCGAAAGGAGTCACCTACCTCGTGACTGGAAAAACTTCTTCGAACAAAAACAAAGTGCAAACATCCGGACCCAACACCAGATGGCGGGCTATGCATACCATGTGACTCTACAGCTCTACATGCCAAGAACAGAGGCATACTGTGGTAAGTAGCATTTTCCTTTTGGCCCTGAAGTTGATCAAGCGCTCGAAAAAAGACACCAATGTAGCTAAATCGATGGGAGTGCTTCAGTCTCCCTCAAATAGAGGTTCCTTTCGACGCTCCTTTTACGGGGGAGGGTCCAAGTCCACAGGGATAGACCAAAACACTTCCTCCTACAAGCGTAATTCCCAATCATCTTTTACAAGAGGATTTTTCAGAGGAGGTTATAGGGGAAATAGTCCCAGGGGCAGAGGTAAAAACACTACACCCTGCAATTCCCCTTCCCCAAATAAACTTTGACTTCCCCACACTTCCCTCCGACTATTCCACACCTGTTGGAGGAAGACTTCAAGACTTTCTCCCCATTCGGGAATCAATTACAACAGACAAATGGGTGCTTGGAATTATCGAACATGGTTATTGCCTGGAGCTTACCAACAATCCTCCAAACATTCCACCTCGATATCACAAATTATCACCAGACCACCAGCACTTGCTTCAACAAGAAGTGCAATCTCTATTACTCAAAGGGGCTACAGAACAAGTCCTGCTTCATTACAAAGGGTCAGGGATTTATTCTCTTTACTTTCTGATTCCCAAAAAGGACGGCTCCTTAAGACCTATTCTAGATCTCAGAGAGTTAAACAAATACATACTGTCAGAGCCCTTTACATGATAACTCTTTAACAAGTACTTCCCCTTTTACAGCAGGGCAACTTTGTCTACTCTAGATCTAAAAGACGCCTACTTTCACATTCCAGTTCATCCGGCTCATCTCAAATACCTCAGATTTGTGATAGCTGGCAAACATTATCAGTTCAAGGTACTTCCATTTGGCGTCGCCACGGCCCCCGAGTGTTCACCAAATGTCTCACAGTAGTAGCCGCTTATCTCAGGAGAAAATGTATACATGTCTTCCTTTACCTAGATGACTGGCTTATCAAGGCAGGCACTTACCCAAACTGTATACTACACACTCAGGTAACAGTACACCTACTTCATCAGTTGGGTTTCACAATCAATGCACAAAAATCTCACCTGTGCCCTGCACAAGTGCAGTCTTATCTGGAAGCTTCCCTCAACACTCTCAAAGCTCTAGCCTCTCCCAATGTAGCCAGGTTTCACATTATTCAGTCCACAGAACTACAGTTTCAACCCAATCAAACATTACCAGCCGAAGCTTTCATGCAACTGCTGGGAATGATGGTATCTTGCATTGCAATCGTACCTCATGCAAGGCTTCACATACTTCCTCTGTAAGAATGTCTAGCATGTCAGTGGAATCAGTCGCAGGGTCAATTAACCGATCTAGTGTTGGTAGACGGCCGCACCCATCGCTCTCTGCAGTGGTGGAACCCTCAAAACTTATCAAAAGGGCGGCCCTTCATAGACCCGATTCCACAGACTGTACTGACAGCAGACGCATCTTTAACCGGTTGGGGTGCCCATCTCCAACATCACACAGTACAAGGGCTGTGGTCAGACAATCACAAACATCTCCACATCAACTACCTGGAACTTCTAGCAGTGTTCCTAGCACTCAAAGCTTATCACACTCACCTTGTATGCAAGACTGTCCTAGTCCGCACAGACAATATGACAGCAATGTACTATCTGCAGAAACAGGGAGGGACACGCGCTCTCCAGCTGTCGCGCCTTGCACAAAGTATTTGGAATTGGGCAATTCATCACACAATTTATCTTTTAGCAGAACACCTTCCAGGAGTAAACAATCAAATTGCCGACCTGTTCAGTAGACACAGTCCGCAAGTTCACCCCCAAGTTCTTCTTCCCTACTTTCAACAATGGAGATTTCCACTAATAGATCTGTTTGCCACAGTACACAATGCAAAATGCCCAAACTTCGCATCCAGGTTCCCACACCATCTATCCAAAGGCAATGTTCTATGGTTGAATTGGTCAGGGATATTTGCCTACGCTTTTCCGCCTCTCCCACTTATTCCATTACTGGTTCGGAAGCTCAGACAAACATCCCTCACACTGATCTTAGTAGCCCCCACATGGGCTCGTCAACCTTGGTACACCACCCTATTAGAACTGTGGGTGGTGCCACATCAAAAGCTACATTTCACACCCAGTCTCCTCACTCAGAGCCATGGAGAAATCAGATATCCAAATCCCAAAGAACTCAAACTAGAGATTTGGCCCCTGAATTCATAGAGTTTGGTTATTTAAAACAACCAACTCACAAAAAAGCCCACGGGTCCAAGGTATAAAAGCTAGTAGAATGTGAAACACAAATAACTCACACCAGAGAAAAAACCGACTGGTCAGGGGAAGGTATCCCTTTTTAAGGACGGTACCCCTCACACACCATAGGTGTCATGCTTCATCATAGGGGTGCCTCCTCACGTTAGGAACCTAGTCCTAACGCGGGCTGCAACCCCCTCTCTACGAGGGAGGAGCTCAGGGATGTTTTTCAATTTGAGCACATGGGTTGTACTAAAAACCCTATGTGAGCGTGGCGTGTGAATGAATGGAATGTGCAGTGCTAACGTGAATGTGAGATAAAACTGCCTATAGAGCTAGCTGTCAAAACGTTATTTAGCTACCCTATGACAGGATTAAAAACAACAATAAGCTGCATGATGAGACTGTCCGGATTCAAGACAGCTACATCAAGGAGATCAACATGTTTCGGCCTTTTATGACCTATAGAAGTGTCTCAGCCTTCATCAGGATCAAGGGAACAAACAGCTACTGCAACAAGTGAAGGAAAAGGAAGAAGCGGTGGTGTATACTGAACCGGAGTTTCATGTGTTCAGTGGATCCACCACTGCAACCTGTAGTGAAACAAAAAAAAAATACAACTGGTGTAGGTGCTAGTTTGTGCCACATTCAGAGTAAAATTAACTTAAACACACTTGGTGTTAAGTACAGACTCAATTTTGACTTTTTAAAAAATGATGACAGCGCGGCACTTACCTATTTAGGTCAATATAGTTACCGCATCTGTCCGGGGCTACTTTGCCAGAGCTACGTACGCTAACCCCACCTGAGAGGGAGAATAGGGGTTGTCAGCGATAGAAAGAAGGTAGAAATGAGCATGATGCAAGCAGTACTTAGAAACTCATGGGTCAGCCTAACGGACTAGCAGTGTGCAATGGTTAGTAAAATGTCAGCATGTCTATAACTGTATCTGGATTTTAGATTTGTGTAATACATGAAGACAGATGTTATATGTTAATGGTCTGTACTGCCCCGTGTCCATCCAATAGTGAAAAACCACAGTAGTGAAACACCACAAGGCCTCCAACAACTGACCAGGATTCAAACTGGACTACTCCCGGAAGCCGGTCAAAAGACGATAACCCGCATAGCTTGGACAACAATGAGCCAGAAAAAAGCCCAGAGGGAGACAAAATGCTGGCCAACCTAAAGTGGGAACATAATAACTAATGTCCCAAAAGTGCAGGCTCAAAATCTGCTAGGTGCATACGTAAAAGTTGCTGACGCCCTACATTGACTGGGGCCCACGAATGCTGAACTCGCAGTACCGTTCTGAAAGGCATGGGGGGGTATAACAATGACAAAAACGCCAGCCGTGGTACCGGCTGCACTCACAATGGTAGAGTGCATTGTAATTGCATTCTGCATATGAAGAACAAATCACACCGCTGCAGAGCGTGCAGAACGCGGCTAGGGATCACAGCTCAAAAGCATGATGTGCTGCGAACAAATACTCAATAGTCGGGGAACGTGTAAAGAACTTACCACACTGTGGCGCAGGGTGTCTAGTGCGTCCGTCCAGCCGGAAGGAAACACAGGGAAGTTGAGCGTGCCGTATATGACGGCGCTCCAAGTCACGTGTGGTCAGCAAAGGAGCTTGGGAACTGTAGTCCAATGAGGTGCCATCTCGGGAGATGTAGTCTCGTATCAGTGGCCTCATGACTGAAATTAAAACGAAGCGATACAAAAGGGGATGATGGACGGAACGTTTGAGCCAATCAAACACTCACCCCCAGTCAACTGATCTGGGTTTAATCCATCATTCTTTAGCTCACTCCACCACCCCAGTTCAGACATGGCCAGATGCAAATCAGTCTGACCCTGTGCCTCATGGAAACAGTCCAGCCCGAACTGCCAAGCCATGTCTTCCCTGGACCGGAAACAAGCATCCTAGGACCGGTTTCTGGCATTCCAGCCGTCATCAGCCAGGCTTGCCTGAATCCAGTGGCAAAGTGAGCAAGGGACCCACGTCTGGGCATACCCCCGCCAACTTAGGGCGAACAAAGCGATACAAAAGGGGATGATGGACGGAACGTTTGAGCCAATCAAACACTCACCCCCATGTCTGAACTGGGGTGGTGGAGTGAGCTAAAGAATGATGATGGATTAAACCCAGATCAGTTGACTGGGGGTGAGTGTTTGATTGGCTCAAACGTTCCGTCCATCATCCCCTTTTGTATCGCTTTGTTCGCCCTAAGTTGGCGGGGGTATGCCCAGACGTGGGTCCCTTGCTCACTTTGCCACTGGATTCAAGCAAGCCTGGCTGATGACGGCTGAAATGCCAGAAACCGGTCCTAGGATGCTTGTTTCCGGTCCAGGGAAGACATGGCTTGGCAGTTCGGGCTGGACTGTTCCCATGAGGCACAGGGTCAGACTGATTTGCATATGGCCATGTCTGAACTGGGGTGGTGGAGTGAGCTAAAGAATGATGATGGATTAAACCCAGATCAGTTGACTGGGGGTGAGTGTTTGATTGGCTCAAACGTTCCGTCCATCATCCCCTTTTGTATCGCTTAGTTCGCCCTAAGTTGGCAGGGGTATGCCCAGACGTGGGTCCCTTGCTCACTTTGCCACTGGATTCAAGCAAGCCTGGCTGATGATGGCTGGAATGCCAGAAACCGGTCCTAGGATGCTTGTTTCCGGTCCAGGGAAGACATGGCTTGGCAGTTCGGGCTGGACTGTTCCCATGAGGCACAGGGTCAGACTGATTTGCATATGGCCATGTCTGAACTGGGGTGGTGGAGTGAGCTAAAGAATGATGATGGATTAAACCCAGATCAGTTGACTGGGGGTGAGTGTTTGATTGGCTCAAACGTTCCGTCCATCATCCCCTTTTGTATCGCTTTGTTCGCCCTAAGTTGGCGGGGGTATGCCCAGACGTGGGTCCCTTGCTCACTTTGCCACTGGATTCAAGCAAGCCTGGCTGATGACGGCTGGAATGCCAGAAACCGGTCCTAGGATGCTTGTTTCCGGTCCAGGGAAGACATGGCTTGGCAGTTCGGGCTGGACTGTTCCCATGAGGCACAGGGTCAGACTGATTTGCATATGGCCATGTCTGAACTGGGGTGGTGGAGTGAGCTAAAGAATGATGATGGATTAAACCCAGATCAGTTGACTGGGGGTGAGTGTTTGATTGGCTCAAACGTTCCGTCCATCATCCCCTTTTGTATCGCTTTGAAATTAAAACGAGGCAAAGCATATACAAAGAGATGGACATTACCTTCGTATATAAAAGTGTGGTTCCGTGACAGCGGATCAGTCATGGAACGAGAACCCTCGCTCGAGGGGGGCGTATACCGGCAAATCCAAGATAGAAAAGGCAGCAGTAGTCATCCTGTAGTACAGCTACGTGGAGACACAGCTACGCATTTAGATCAATGATCAAAGTGTGGATGCCGGTATTGAACTAAAAATAACAGAATTCAAGGGAAAATGACATAAAGTCACAGCCTGACAATCTACTCGCTCTAGGGGGTGGCTCGAAGTCAGAGCAAAGGAATGTGAGCCAGGAACGTCACCAAGCAAGCTGGGAGATGAAAAAGCAAGAGCAGACCAAGGTGGTGTGCTAGGTCAATGCAAGCCACGGGATATCGTCATTGAGTCCGACCACAGAAGTGTTCAATCTAAAGACCCAACGTTGTTCGGCCCTTAACAGTCGAAGTGCAAGATTAGGTGTTGTGGTGCTCAGGTTGGGTTTATCCAGCACTGTCCATTTAAATGAGTCTGCTGTGTGGTGCATCTCAGAAAAATGTCTGGTCAGTCGAGTATTTTGTGTGGAGCATCTAATGGTGCTCTTGTGTTCCTGTATGCGTATGCGGATCTTGCGTTTGGTCATTCCCACATACCTGAGCCCACAGGGGCAGGTGATGAGGTAAATGACCCGCTCGCTGTTGCAATTTGTGTGGTGCTTTAGCTCCCATGGTCTAGTCGTGCCTATATCTATGGTTTTTATGGCAGTAGTCTGGGCACAGACTAAACAAGACCCACAAGGGAAATGACCTTGTACCGATGGTAAGTGCCATAGGGTGTTAGGTTTCTGTGTATCCCTTAATGGCGGTCTTGTGTGCACTAGGGTATCCCTCAAGTTAGTGCTTCGTTTGAATGCAAATAGGGTTTTTTGTATCGTGTGTTGGCCTTTGTTAAGAATACTCCAGTTCTTCAATATAGATTTTTTTACTGTATTTGTAAGAGAACTGAAGGTGTTGACGCACACCAACCTTGCTTCGTGGGTGTTTTAGATGCATTGTCCAGTAAGGCATCTCTGTTGCTTAATGCACGTTTGGCTGATTTCTTGATTAAGGCTTTGGGATATTGTCTGTCTAGAAGATTATTTCTTACGGTCTTGGCATGTTGTTTGTATTTATCAGTGTCAGAGCAATTGTGCCGCAGCCTAAGAAATTGGCCAAAAGGAAGATATTCATGCAGCGATTTTGGGTGATAGCTGTCATAGTGAAGCAAAGAATTCCGGGCCATGGGTTTTGTGTACAGTTCAGTTTCCAGTTGTCCATCTGATGGATAGATGGAAAGATCCAGGAAAGCAATTTTTTCTTTGCTATATTCACATGTGAACCTGAGATGTTGATTACAGGTGTTGAGCCAATGGTGGAAGGTTTTGAGGGTCATCTCATCCCCTCTCCAAATCACTAGAATGTCGTCTATATATCTCTTCCAGAGATAGATGTGTGTCTGGAAGGGATTATTGGATAATAGAACGACCTCTTGTTCAAACACGTGCATGAACAGATTCGCCAGACTCGGCGCAAAGGTACTCCCCATGGACGTACCAGACACCTGAAGATAGAGTTGTGTTTCAAAGAGGAAAAAATTCTCCTTCATTGCCATCGTGGCACATCTCATAATAAATGGAATCGGTGTAATGGTGTCTGGTGGATTGAGATTCAAAAGATTTTCAATTGTGGACAGAGTCTGGTCTTGGGGGATGCACGTGTACAGTGACTCTACGTCAAAGGACACCAGATAATCGGTGTTGGGGTCGAATTCTTGCCCTCTTGGTAACCTCAGAATGTCTTTAGTGTCCTACAGGTATGTTGGCATTAACTGAACCAATGGACTTAAAAAATAATCCGCAAACTGTGATAATGGCTCTAAGGCCGAACCAATTCCTGAGATGACGGGCCTCCCAGGTGGTGGTCTTTGTGGTTTGTGGATTTTAGGTAAAACGTAAAAGTACGGAGTCACTGGTTCTTTAGTGCAAAGAAATTCAGCTTCTTTCTGGGTGATCCATTCATTGTCCAAGGCCTCTTTAGTCATTAGTGTTATTGTTTCTGTGATCTTTTTAGTGGGGTCCTGATGTAATGGACGATATGCTGTGATGTTACTCAGCTGACGTAAGCACTCAGTGCTGTAGGCCGTGGTGTCCATGAGTACGATAGCACCCCCTTTGTCTGCCGGTTTTATAGTGATGGTTTTATCCATCTGAAGGGTAGTCAAAGCTTGTTTCTCTCGGTTAGGGAGGTTCTGAAAGGGTTTTTGAGGTATGGATGTCAAGGATTTCAGATCCTTGAGGACGGCCTTCTCAAAAGTGGCTACTTCCACTGGTACAGTGCCAGTCGGTGGATTGAAAGTAGATTTGGGTCGTAAGTTAGTGTTCGTGTCAGTACGGTCACTTTCTGTGGGACTCTTGTCCGCAAAAAAGAAATGGAGCCTGATCTTGCGAAAGAATTGATGCATCTCTTGTTGGAGTATAAAAGGGTCTCCGAGATTAGTAGGGACAAAGCCCAAGCCTATGTTCAAGGACGGTGGTTTCGTCCGGCGTGAGAGACCATTGGCTGAGATTTACTACGAGGCTGGATCCCTGCTGGGGCCTGCCTTCTGTCCAGTCTTGCTCCTGGTGTTCGGCGGGGACGTCGGGGTGCTCCAATGCACTTGATGTTGGGATCCTCTTCTTCCTCGGGTGCGTCCGTTACAACTACCACCAGACTGTATGAATATTTTTAAAGAAGCTAAAAAGCCTACTACTAGAGCATGTTATGCATCAAAATGGAAACGGTTTGTTATCTTTATTTTTTATTTTACAGAGTTTTATATAGCGCGAACATGACCCGAATCGGGTATCAGAGCGCTTTACATAGCACCAGTTGCATTACATGAGGACACATTAAATTTTTTTTTTTTTGTTAGGCCCGGGGAGATTAAGTGATTTGCCCAGAATCACAGGATGTTCAGCTTCATTGCCGAGAGTCAAACCCAGTTCCCCAGATTCGAGGTTGTCCACCCTAGCCGTTAGGCCAACCCCTCTCCCCTATCCCCTATCTATTGTAACAACAACTGCACCAGAATGGAACTTAAACATAGTCCTTACAAGGCTAATGGGTCCACCTTTTGAACCAATGGACAAATGTCAGTTACAATTCCTCTCATGGAAGATTGCCTTCCTCATAGCAATAACCTCACTAAGGAGAATTGGTGAACTTCAGGCATTAACTATACAAGAGCCTTTCTTTAAACTTCACAAAGATAGGGTGGTTCTTCGAACCAATCCTAAATTTCTCCCTAAAGTAGTTTCTGCCTTTCATATCAATCAGTCAGTTGAGTTGCCTGTGTTCTTTCCTCAACCTGATTCTGTAGCAGAGCGAGCTCTACACACACTTTGTTAGACGAGCTATACTATATTACGTAGAAAGAACCAAAGACTTTAGAAAAACAAAGCAGCTACTTGTTGCTTTTTCGCCACCACACAAAGGCAATGCCATATCTAAGTCAGGTATTGCAAGATGGATTGTAAAATGTATCCAAACATGTTATGCCAAAGCAAAAAGAACTTTGATAATACCCCCTAGAGCACATTCCAATCGCAAAATGGGGGCTTCTATGGCCTTCTTAGGGAATATTCCCCTAGACGACATCTGTAAGGCAGCAACATGGTCTACACCACACATTCACCAAACACTATTGTGTAGATGTGTTAGTGAGACAACAGGCAAATGTAGACCAAGCAGTACTTAAAACACTGTTTCAAACAACTACAACCCCTACAGGTTAGCCACCGCATTGGGAGTATACTGCTATATAGTCTATGCAAAACATGTGATCTACAGCTCACATGCCTCGAATGGATAATGTTACTTACCCAGTAAGCATCTGTTCTTGGTATGTAGAGCTGTAGATTCACATGCGCCCACACGCCTCCCCGTCTCCTGTGGTTGTTGTAGTTCTCAGTTTACATTCATACATTCATACGCATGGACATCTCTTTTCTACACTCACTAACTCCATTCTCGCCCTCTGCGGCAAAATCTAACAATGGAGTTGATGCCCATGCGCACTATCACCAAAAGGAGGAATCACCTTACCTCGTGGCTGGAAAGACTTCTTCGAAGAAAAACAACTTGCAAACATCCGGACCCAACACTAGATGGCAGGAGTATGCAAAGCATGTGAATCTACAGCTCTACATGCCAAGAACAGATGCTTACTGGGTTAGTAACATTGTCCTTTTATACATTTGGCATACTTTCCCGTCTGCCTTGTGTGCAAAACCAAGGATGGGCAATCCAAAGACTTCATTTAGATAAATGAAGATCACTTTAGATTCAGAAAGGCTTTGAAAATTCCTCTTCCCATTTTAAAACCGTGTTACAATCTGTAAATACTACTCCCCATTATTATTTTAGGATAGACGTCTGATAGACTTCAATGCCTAGACACTACACTCACAGCACAGCATGCACTTTCTAAGTATTCTAAAGTAAGAAGACCGCCATACCAATAGCAAACAGTTTGCCACCTAGTTACCTGCAGGATCTGCACAAGCATGGTCTATTTGAAACGTTTCAAAAACTGTAAATCCACCCCTGTTTAGCAACCTCCTTACCCCTGTCTCAATATATCCCTTTGAAAGGGTCCTGATTGCAAAACATTTTTCTCACTGGGTGCAGCGTAACAAAGTTTGAAGACCACTGCATTACATTGAAAGAAAGCTTTTGGGGAAACTAAACATCTGTTTACACCTTTTGGTAAGCCTCGCTTGGGGTAACCTGTTTCCAAGTCGGGCATTGCTAGATGGATAGGTAAGTGCATACAATTCTATAATGCCAAAGCAAAACATATAGATACATCTGAGACAGGGGATCTCTCGCTTCGCTGGGAAGAACGTTTGTGTGATCTCTACAGGTAAAACGGCCAGTGGGTCTAGATTATAATCATGCTGAAGCCACCTCTGGTTAATTCATAGGATGGTTCGAAGGGGCAGTAACCACCCTACCCTGGAATGGGTTACACTTTGGTTGTTCCTCCTAACAAAAGAGCACAGATTCAGTTTTCACAAAAGGCTGCTAAACTTTATTTACTTTAACAAATGTCTCTTTGCATTCAGGATTTTAGGTTGTTTTTAACTAATTCTGGTTCTTTATTTTAAGGAAGATTGCCATAATGGAGAACTAAGTAAATTTTCCATACCTTTATGGTCAGTGCAGTGTTTTTATACTGTAGACATTCCATGAATATAAATGTTGCTGTCTTCTATTTTACAGACCATAGAAATGATTGAAAAAGAACAGAGAGATGCTGAAAGACGGCCAATCACTAAAATAACTCACAAAGGGGAGATTGAAATAGAAAATGAATCCTCATTAAAAGAGGCAGAAGCCATGGAAATTGAGGTGAGAAAATACTAAAATATACCATTTAACCATGTTATTTCACTGACGTTATCAGATGCTAGGATTTAAGCAAATGCCTCCGTATATAGAGTGTGGTGTTACACTGTGAAAGACGTTACACCACTGAAGTGCCAGGCAGGACATCACAATGGACGGTGGGTCCTAGAAATGGGTTATGCCCTTCCCTTCTAACAGTTTCCCACTCCTGATGTATTTTCCACTCAGTCAGGCTGGCACGTTCGCATTCTCCAGCAAGAAGTCAGGGCCATGTTGTAAAAAGGGGTAGGACAACTATTTCCAGAGCAGGTTAGGTAGGGATGTTATACCCTTTCCTAATTTATACCCAAGAAGGACGGTGGATTGCTACCCATATCTTGAAGATTGGTAGCTGAAGGCACATTCGCTGTAGCTGGTGTTTGACCATCTAAATACGACAACAACCCTGCTTTTCAACTTGGGATTTTCAACCCAGCTATCCAAGGCGCACCTGTAGCCCTCGCAGCACCTTCTGCTAATAGGGTTGGTGGTGGAGATGACATCGCTCAGAGCTTTGCCCCTTCTCTGGGCATTGGTTTGGTCTGCTCGCTTCTTGTATCCTCCTTGTGACCAATGCTTGATAGCCAATTGGTCCCTTCAGTGCTGCCTTTGCCTGCAGCAGTTCCAAAATGACGGTGATCTGATGGACAACATCACGGTCACTCTGTTAACTTTGACAGATTGTTGGTGGAGGAGAACTTCAGGTGTAGAAACCCTTCTGCCTTACACCAGCAGTGTCCACAGTGATGACGGATGCTTCCATTTTGGGGAGGGATGCTTAATTGAAAGAACTGGAGACCAGAAGACTTTGGTTTTCAGGGGAACAGTATTTTTGCAGCGTGAATCTTTTCAGGATTCACATGCTGTGCATTATTCCGCCATCTAGTGGTTGGTCCGGAATTGTAGTATCTTTCTTTTTTTTTGTTTTGTTGGTGAGCGACGACATACCACCATTTGGTGTCCTCCTGTGACATCGACGGGCTTACTCCGGAAGCTCCCACCTTTGGTCGCCATCTCCAGATTCTTTTTTTCCGCCGTTGGGTCTGGATCGATACTGAAGGAGCTCCCAAGATTGGAGAGAAAAATCGACGAAAATAAGGAAAAAACTTCAGAAGAACTGCGATAGAACTTTTCGACTTTCAAGATTTCAGTCAGAACGACCGGAGTTCGACAAAAGGCGAAAACCGAATCTTCGACGACGATCGGAGAATGCGCATGCAGGGGGCTCCCTGTGCGCGGTAATGGACAAGACACCGTTCAAGTTTTGCAAAAATTGTCACCACAAATACGCTCAGAAAGATCAGTACCCAGTCTGCAACCTTTGCCTGCTGCTGGATCACCGAAGCGAGGACTGTAACACGTGCTCCGACTTCACCCCGAAGACATTAAGGGTGAGAGAAAGACAGCGTAGAGCCAACTATAACATGCAAGGCCAAGGACCACCACCATCGCTGCCAGACTTGGGCCTCTCCAGTGAGGAGGAGGACAACGTTGCCGAAGGGCCAGAAGACGACAAGGACAGAGACGTTATGGTCATGGAGGTCGAGAAGAAGACTTCGAAGGAGGTAAGAGAGTCGTCGACCTTGAAAAAAGTAGAAGAGTCTCAAAAATCTGACTCTAGATCCACGAAGGGAGCCTCGGCGTCGAAGCACTCGACGACCACAGTTGCATCCAAACAAAAACACACCGTAGGATCCTTGGATAAGGACTCCGTAACTGCAAAGACCCTCGAAAAGCCAAAGACGTCGAAAGACAGTCTGGAAAAGGACGCCTCGGCGTCGAAAAAGGAGAGGTCCAAACGAGCTTCGAGAGCTGGATCAGTGTCGACAAGCACGAAGCGAAAAGCCGAAGGTCTCGACGCGGAAATACACGCAGCCGAGATGGAGAAGAAAAGGAAGAGACTCAAAGCCGAGATGGCAAATATTTTACAACGTAAAAAAGAATTCGTCGAAAGCTTGAAACAATTCAAGATACCGCCGAAAACGACAACAGAAGTCGAGAAGGTCGTCGAGGAAGTAATGCCTCCGACAACACCTGAACCGCTCAAAGAAGAAGAGGAAGAAGAATTCTTCTTCGGAGAAGACGTCGAAGAGGACAAACAAACGTATGTATGCTCGGCGATCTCAGAGACTCAAGACCTGCAATGGCAAGATCTCGATGCCGAATCACCCGAGGAGGCTGTGGAAACATATCCTTCGAGGCCATCAACCACAGATTACATTGGCATGTATAATCGGGTGATTACGAAAGCTGCTGAAACATATGGAGTGCAGCTAAAGGAAGAAAAACCACAATCATGTTTTTTATTAGAGACTTTGATGCTAACACAATCAAGAAACCAATTCCTTCCAATGCTGCCAAGTGTATTGGACCAGGGAAAAGAGGCATTCAAAGAGCCTGCAACATGCATGGCTATCACACCACGAGCAGAAAAGAAATATAAGCATTCCTCTGAAGACCCTATATACATCAGAGGGTCTGTACCAGCTGACTCTATTATTACTTACACAGCAAGAAAAAGAGCAAAGGTACCAACAACAGTGGGTCCACCTCCAGACAAGGAAAGCAAGAGGATGGACCTTGTAGGGAGGAAAGTAGAAAGAAGTGCAGCAAACTAATGGTGCATAGCTAATTCTTATGCATTACTAAACAGACATGCTTATCAACATTGGGAGAAGGTAGGAGAATTGTTAAAAAACCTACCTGAGCAATTCCAAAGAAGAGCTAGCCATTTGGTGGAAGCGGGTAAAAACATCGCTAATACATGCTTGAAATCAGCCCTAGATGCTACAGAAACATCAAGCAGACAAATGATGATTGGAATCACAGAAAAGGAGGCATGCATGGCTGAGAATATCAGGCTTCCAGCCAGAAGTGCAAAGTAATATCATTAACTCACCATTGAATGGCAAACAACGAGACAGCTAGGTCCATGGGCGCTCTACAATTCAGAGGCATGCGTAGAGGCACCCCCTCAAGGAGACCAGCAGGTAGAGGTACACACCAACCTGTTACCTCACATCAAACTTTCCAGCAAACATACCAAGGAGCAAGCCAGGGACAGCAGCAGGGACAGCAGCAGAACTGGCAATATCAACAAGGAAGGCAATCCTTTCGAGGGCATCCCCGTGGCAGAGGACAGCCACAAAGAGGCGGGCAACAAACCACTACTAAGTGACTGCATTACAAGTAAAGTACACTCACGAAGAACAGCAATGGGTGTACACACAGAAAGACAACCAATGCAAAAACAAAAACCTGTCCGGTTACAGTTCCTCCAGCATGCCACACCAGTAGGAGGCAGACTAAAATATTTCCTTCAAAGATGGAAGGACATAACGTCAGACAAATGGATTTTAAACATAGTACAGTACGGATACTGCATAGAGCTAACAAAACAACCTCCAAACAGGAGACCAAAACAAAAGATACATTCATAAGCAGAATAATCTCAGCTATTCAAAGAGGTGCAGGAACTACATGGGAAACATGCAATAGAGCACGTACCACACAAGGAAAAGAACAGCGGAGTATATTCTACATACTTCCTAATCCCAAAGGTAGACGGAACATTACGCCCAATATTAGACCTAAGGTTTCTAAACAAATTTATAAAGACACAAAGATTCAAGATGATTACACTGCAAGAGGTGATACCTCAATTGCAAAAAGGAGATTACATGGCTACCATAGACTTAAAGGATGCATATGTACACATCCTTATGAACATAAAACACAAGAGGCTGTTAAGGTTTGTGGTCAACAAAAGACACTACCAATTCAAAGTACTGGCTTTCGGTCTAAAATCAGCACCAAGCGTGTTCACAGAGTGCCTAGCAGCAGTAGCAGCACATCTCAGAAGGCAGGGGATTCATGTTTACCCCTACTTGGACGACTGGTTAGTAAGAGCAAACTCTTACAGTCTATGCAAACAGCATATACAACAGGTGATAGAGACACTAGTTCAACTGTGTTTCTCCATACATTGGGAAAAATCATCAACGGAGCCAGAACTCACTAAGGTGTTCTTAGGCGCAGGGAGAGCATTCCCAAGCGATAAGAGGAGATCAGCCTTATTGAAGGAGACTCATCTATACCAGAAGGGGCAACATCTGACAGTGGGGAAATTACTAGGAATGATGGCCTCATGCATTCATTTAAATTCCCAACATTCGACTACACATGAGACCATTTCAAGAATGGCCACAGACACAATGGTCACAGGCAACAGGGAGTTGGGAGGATCTAGTGGTTGTCACACAGAAAGTTCATCAGGAGATGGCATGGTGGAACAAAACCAACATCGCACAGGGAAGACATTTCACACCACCAACTCCCACAGTGACCATAACAACAGATGCGTCCCTAATGGGATGGGGAGCGCACATGAACAACCTCAAAGTGAGGGGATTGTGGACACAGCAGGATGCAGTGAAACAAATCTTAAAGTTGAAAACATTACTCTTAGCCTTAAAGGCCTTTCAGAAAGAGCTCTACGGGAAAAAGGTGTTGATACAAACAGACAACACAACCACAATGTTTTACATAAACAAGCAAGGAGGAACTCGGTCTGTAGCACTCTCTACGCTAGCTCAAGAGATTTGGAGATGGGAAATCCCAAGGGGAATAGACATGATAGCAATACACCTACCAGGAAAGGACAATGTAGAAGCAGACAGACTGAGCAGACAAACAACATCAACCCACGAGTGGGAACTTAATCAAGCAGAACTCCAGAAGATTTTCAGGAAATGGGAGACACCACAAATAGACCTATTTGCAACACCCCACAATGCAAAATGCCAAAACTTCGCATCCAGGTGACCTTGCAATCAGTCCCTAGGGAATGCGCTATGGATAGACTGGTCAGGGATATTTGCTTACGCTTTTCCCCCAATACCATTACTGAACAAAGTGATCAGCAAATGCAAGATCAGCCAAATGACAATGATTCTCATTGCACCACAGTGGGCCAGACAAACTTGGTTCTCAGAAATAATGGAGATGTCTTAAGGAAAAATGCACAAATTGCCAAAAAAGAAAGATTTGCTAACAATGCAAAACGGAAAAGTACTTCACCCAGAACCAGAGAGCTTAGGCCTAGCGGCATGGCTCCTGAGGACTTAGAATTTGTGCATCTCAAACTACCAGAAAGCTCAATGGCTGTTCTGAGAGAACCTAGGAAAACCAACAACAAGGAAATGTTATACAGCAAAGTGGAAGAGATGTACACAGTGTTGCCTTAAAAAACAACTTTCAAGGAAAATTACAAAGGAGAGAACAGTACTAAAGTACTTGATACATTTACTAGAAAGTAAATCATGCTATACATCATTGAAAGTGCACTTCTCAGCAATCGTAGCGTATACCGGAGGTGAAACTGGGAAAAGTTTCTTCACTTCACATGTGATCAAAAAGTTCCTAGAAGGAGCAAAAAGAATTGCACCTCCAAAAGTGGTGCCAGCACCCACATGGAACATGAACATAGTTCTAGCACTAATGATGAAAGCACCATTCGAACCGCTGCACAAAGCAACGCCACAAATGCTCACACTAAAGACTGCCTTTTTAGTGGCAATAACATCCTTACGTAGAGTTAGTGAACTACAGGCGCTAACACTACAGGAACCTTACTTCCAAATACATAATAACAGGATTGTCATGAGGACAGATCCTCAATTCATACCAAAAGTGGTACCAAGATTCCACATAAACCAGAGTATACAAATACCAAGTTTCTTTCAAAAACCAAAGACCAAAGCAGAAAGAGCTTTGCACACACTTGACGCAAGAAGGGCGGTCATGTACTACATTGAAAGAACCAAGGAATACAGGAAAACAAAACAGTTCTTTGTATCCTTTGCAAACAGTTTTCTGGGAAGACCAGTGACCAAAAATACTATTGCAAGATGGATAGCGCAAGCCATTCAGTTATGCCACAGGCAAGCAGGACAGGCCTTACAAGGTGCCCCGCGGGCACACTCAACAAGAAAGAAAGGAGCAACTATCGCTTTTCTAGCTAATACTCCAATTCAAGACATCTGCATGGCTGCAACATGGTCTTCAGTACACACATTCACAAAACATTACTGTGTGGACATTCAAATGAATAAAGAAGCACGAGTAGGACAAAAGGTTTTACAACATCTATTCACAAACCAAAGCTCATCTTCCACCCAGCCACCACAAGACTAGAAAACTGCTACAAAGTCTATGCACAGCTTGTGAATCCAGAAAAGATTCACGCTGCAAAACGAATAGTTTCTTACCTGTCGGTGTAGTTTTGCAGCTTGAAGAATTTTCTTGATTCACTAGCGAACCCACCCTCCTCCGCCAGGGAAGATAAGAATAGAAGAAGGAAAAAAAACAAAAAACAATCCGAAGATGGCGACCAAAGGTGGGAGCTTCCGGAGGAAGCCCGTCGACGTCACAGGAGGACACCAAATGGTGGTATGTCGACACCCACCAACAACTAAAAAAAGAAAGATACACAATTCCGGACCCAACCACTAGATGGCGGAATAATGCACAGCATGTGAATCCAGAAAATTCTTCAAGCTGCAAAACTACACTGACAGGTAAGAAACTATTCGTTTCATATCAACCTGCTTGGACTGCAGGCAGTGCTGAAGCATTTTATTGCCTTTATTCATGGTCGGTCAGCAATGTTCCCTCTGATTTTCTCCTCTTTGGGCGGCAGTGTAATGCCTCTGTTCGCTGTAGCCAAGGGTACGTGTGCCAAGAAACTGACAATGCATGCAAGCTCAGCTACCAAAATCTGTGTGAAAAATGTTGTATACAACCAAAGCAAAAAAGGGAGTATTTGTACGTATGTTACTGTTACTCCATGTAATAGGTTTTCAGGGCAATACTGTGATTAAGAAACACACCCCTCTGACATGAACCATTAAGTAGCACCAACACCCGAGGTATAGATAACAATAGGATTCATAATGAATTTTACTGAATACTCTCAATTAGAGTGTTGGTGGATGGGGAGGGTTGTATATACAGAGCACACCTATGTTTCTGTAGTACATTTGATGATAGGACTACAAAATGACATCAGACTTAGACATCACTTTAAGGAATAGACATGAGACTGTCAAAGCCTAAAACCTGACACTATATTACTCTAAGATACTGACACTAAAGTGACATCCCTTTGGAAATCCAACATCACAGTGTGACATGGTGAAACATGTAAGATCAACAGTGCAGGAAAAGAAAACAGATTGTGACTGATATGCCAATAGCAGTTAAGGTCAAGCTATTATATAGTGAAACAAACATGACTTAAGAATTTCATATCTGTAAAAGAAAGCTGCTCCAGTAACATGGAAGCTATGTCAATGCCTCTTTGCTTCGTAGACTGCATTAGCAGAGTTAAGGAGTATCCTTAAAGAAACAAGCCACAAACTAGCAATTAAGATGTTGTACAGGCCCAGAGATTTTGCTAAGAACCTGCACCTGTGCTGCCTAATGCCTGGGTTGCTGAATACCAAGGCTGCTTGTCTATGGATTCCACCTTATTCTTCTTTACTCCACCACCCTGTATTTCCTGTCCCTTTAGCTTATTTTTGCAGGTTCTTTTCTTCCATGATTTCCCTCTTTTTCTCTTTGCCATTGTTTTCTTATCTTTCTCCCTCTTTTGCCTGTCCCTCTGGGCCATGGCCAGATCACAAAACTCAACTCACCAGAGGTTAAGCTCTGAAACTCTCATCCTCCATAAAGATGACACACAGCGCCTACCAGTGTTCATGTAACAAACTTTCTATCAGACAAAAATACACTTTCTCTTTAAACTAACGAAAATGTCAAAATGATGCTCTGCAGAAGCAAGGCTTCCTTTCCTGTGTCAGCTGAATGTGTGCTTCCCCTCAAAACTTACCTGTATGCATGCCTTCATAGTAGTCTAATATGTGAATTGCTATCTACATGTGCCCTCACAGCTCCACCAAGGCAGGAAAGGTTTAGTATTCGAAAATCACAAGTTCACATTAAAGAGTGTTTCTGTGAAGCATCCTCTCTAGCTGGCCAAGACAAGGTTCACCTCATTGCGGTTTTAATGATTATCTCTTAAATCCATGAGAGGTGTAAAGGGCTAGAAAATTGATTCTTATGTCACACTTCAATGACCACAGAGCTCTTAATCTCTTAAAGTTTACCCTACCAACACAGTCTGGAACAGGAGAATAATCTGTATAGATAGTTCTGGTATCTTAAGAATCTTCAACAAGCATACTATTTAAAGGACCGCTCTGCTGCAGTATCTTGTGAGTAACCTGAAATGATTGCTTAGTCTTTTCAGTGGTGATTCAATAAGGACTGTGTGTTAAAAAAACAAAAGAAGATGCTACATAATGTAGAAGGCTACAGTAATATGGGAGTCACACTGAAGGCACAAATGGGAGTCTTATATACTGCCTGATTACATTACACTTTTTATGTACATGAAGATTAAGTGATTTGTCTAGAATCATACGATGTTGAGCCGAGGACGTAAAATGAGCATTGTCCCCTTTTTGAATAAGTAAGTCTCTGTTAGGTCCCATCTCATCCCAGTTAGGTTGAACATTTCTACATGTGTGGCCTTGCAAAAGGAAAGAAGAAAACAAAAACACAGCTATAAAAACAAGCATTGGCAAAACTAATAGGTCTCGCCTAGAAAAGAACTACTGGCTTTGACAACATGGCTGAAAGTAAAGAAAAAAGAACGCTAAGAGCCTTACGGTGCAGGCCGCTTTGTGGTTTGTGGCCACAGCTTGTCTTTATAGCTGCAGTGGGATACTGCGCACATAATACTTTGATGCTCAGTTTGAAGGTGACCCTTTCTGCCAGGAGATAACGTTTGACTGCAAGGAGTTGTGTCTGGCTTACAGAAGGCGCCAGTGGATACCTTTAATGCTACTGTTGGTGGCCCCTTACTATGTGCTTTAACTGCTCTCTTATGATGGTTTCAGCCTGTCACTGCGCAGTACAGCCCTGAGTACATGTGTATTTCATACATAGGCACTTAGCTCTACAGGCCGACAGCATGATATTTTAGGTCTTTATACAAGGGTTCTGAAATTCTGCATTAAGTCAATGTAAGAAGCCTCAGCACAGGAATTCAAAAGAGCAATTTGAAAGATGGACTCGGATGAGATCTGTAGAATTTTCGCAAGGCTCTAGGATTCCATAAAAAATAACTAGAGCCTACCGTCCTATAATTCAGAGGTTCCCTCGTCCACTTAAATGCTATCTCCCGCACTCCTGCTGTCTCAAGTGACCGAGATCCTCCTAACCAATTGTACTGAGAGCCCGTGGCACATACACAGTGCAGAGAAGTCCCACAGACCTTTAAAGAAAAAGGGAAGGCTTTGGCATATGTTTTTGTCCAGGAATAAACACCATTAAGTATTCAAACAGCTGATTATTAGAGGGGACTCATGCCCATCGTTAGGGGATGCATAATATGGTATCTAGAGACCTAGTTGAAAAATCAAAGTAATAAAGGATATTGGACTACACATATTTGTTATTTATTGTGAATAGCATTCTTTGTGTTTAAGAAGTTCAATAACATGAATAGACTAAATAATCTGACCTTTTAATAAGAACATGATGTTCATCTTTCCATAGTGCTTAAACATAATGTTTCTATTTAGAACGCTTAAAAGTGTCTTGGGTGCTTCACTCAGAAACTGGAAATATGTGAATTGCTATATGAAGTGTTCAGTGTCATGAATGTAGGTTAGTACAACTATCCAGCCGGTATATGAAGCGGGTAGTGGGTGCGGGTCACTAGTTGATTGGGTCAGGATTGCAATGTCTTGAGTGCTATTGCTATATATTTTTTTTTTTTTTTTTTAGTTTTATATAGCGCAAATTTGGCCCAGGTGCATTAGATCGCTTTACTTTAGCACCAGATTGCAATACACAAGGTCAGGTGTGTTTTTTTTTTTTTTTTTAAATTAGGCAAGGGGATATTTGGGTCCAGGTGTCGAAAGCACTTTTGTAGTCGCAAATGGCCAGATTCACAGAGTCAAGCCGTTTGAGATCACAAACATGCTTTTTCCAATGTATAAACACCAAATTGCAATTTGGTAACAAGTTAACAAGTCACTATTTGGGTTTTCAATTCAGTATTTGGAAGGTGCGTGTTTAGGACATCCTTCCAAATACCTAGACAGTATGGTATGTATTAATGTTTTGCAACTGAATTCCGGTCGCAAAACAGGAGTACTTTACCACCTATTCAAAATTGGTGGTAACCCATCCGCAAATGGGAAGGGGTCCCTATGGGACCCCTTCCCCTTTGAGAATGTTAAACAAAATATTTTTTAAGAGCAGGCAGTGGTCCCACAGACCACTGCCTACTCTTAAAAATGTATACGTAAACGTTACATTTAAAAAAAAAAAAAATGCATCCCATTTTCATTTAAGGAAAACGAATGCATTAAAAAATGTGTTTTTTTTTAAAGATTGCTTTATTTAAAAGCAATCACAGACCTGATGGTCTGCTGACCCCAGCAGGCAACCATCCCTGTGATGGCCATCAGTCCTAATGGGTCACAAATTGTAACCTACCTCCTTAATATTCATGAGGTAGGTCGTTTTGCGACCCGCTAAGAATCGGTAATTGAAAAATAAAACTTTCATACATTCAGAATAGCGATTACCAAATAGTGATTCAGAAAAAAATGCTATCCTGAAGGTGCCCTAAGTGATATGCCCAGAATCACAGGATTTCGAACCAACGCCAGGACTCAAACCTGGTCCCCTAATTCCAAAGTCAGCAGCTCTGCCTGTTAGGCATATCTCCAACCCTACATAAAGCACTTAGTGGTTTCTTGCATGGTTAATAAAGTTGTCTGGGTTCATGAATGCCCTTAGAAGCACTTATATTTACTGGTCAAGTCAAATTTAAGTTACTGTTTTAATAATGTGACACTAATATAATCTTAGCTCATAAACCTATCAAATACATGTAGTTCAGAAATATTTTGAAAGCAAACTGGTCTGTTGTCTTTTGTTGCTGCATTATGTGACTAGATATATTTAGTCCTTTTGTTAAGTGCTTTGAAATGCCTTAGGTGCTATGCCAGGTTCTTAAGGAGCCAAAAGAAACCTATATACGGTCCTGGGGAATCATCTATAGTGCTTAGAAGTATAACTGGGGACTTTATAAAGTGTATGAACAATGGTTACCTTTTACAATAAACTGGGAAGATGAAAACACGTGACTGACAAAGTGGAGGGCAACAGTTAACACATCTCACCGTTCAGCTTTTACAGGCTTACTTTTCCTATAATTAAAAGTTTGGTTTTACTCTAAAATTGAGGACAGCCACATTGGGTACTGACGTGTAGCTCCTATAGTACCCCTGTAGGACCTGCGCGTTTGGATAACATATACTGCGGGCTTGGTGGCAGACTGACTCCGTGCACCCCCACCGTATATGTTAGCCTGGTTTGCATTAGCTAGCTCGCAGTGCCACTAGTGTCTCCTCTTGTCGGGGAGAGATTAGTTTCTGGCAACCTTAGAACATGACAACCCTGATTCCCTCAGAATCGTGGAAACAATGTACTACCTTTCGCTCAGTCACTCGTGCTCACTTCTTCGGTTTGTCTCGAGAGTTACACAGAATAAACAGTCGGGCATTTCAATAAGTATTTATTGAACAGTGGTTATTCTAGTGTAAAATATATGTGCTGCGGTAACCAGCAGACAATAGCAGAGATATATGATCAGCAGTAGGATAAAAGCAAAGGGATAGAACAGTTCTACCATATTGCGATAATCATGAGTACATACATGAATATAAAAGCATTATGCAAAGTGTGCGTACTCCTATGATGCCTACCTAGATGTACCTGTGTGTACCTAGCATATGTGTGTAGGTCTTAGAAGCTAAAAGCCAAGAATCCTCCTAGGATTTAGTCGAACCCTCATACCTGAATAGAGAGAGTGTGGGACCCCGTCCTGGTCTCGAGTTGGACACCCCGTCCGGGTTGTGTCAGACCACTGTCAGCTTGAGCGACTGCATGCAGGAGCCTCAGCGTCTCTGGTCAGTGTGTCAGCATGGAAGTCTCGGTTCCCTCTGGTTTACCGGGTCAAGATGTGGTGTATTTATACCCTAAAGAGTCTCGGTCCTCAGTATGGTTTGTATTGGACATGAGGAAGACGTCAGGGGTGAACTTTGTACATATATTATGCTGGTGGTGTATTCTTAGAAAGCCAAGCATAATTATTGAGTACAGTGTGGGCCTGTGTTTGGAAGAACCCTGCTGCATTCAAAACCACAGGATAGATAACGTTCATCCCTCAGAGCTCGTTGTGTACTAGCTGGGACCAATGTAGGTGAAAGATCATGCCTATATAAGGAATCATACTATAATAGGACATGTACAGTTGTGACCATAATTGGGCATATGCGGCCATGACCATAATTGGGCAAGTACGAATATGACCATATTAGGGTAAATATGAATACATCCATTTTAGGGCATGTACAAACGGATCTACATTAGGGCATCTATGCGGGATATAACACCCACTCCACTTCCGAACTGGATAATAAATGACCAAACTTAAAATCTGGACAATTTAAAAACATTTTTAAAAGGAAGTAAAAACATGGTTCTAAAAAATCGTTAAAAAATTTTGGTCTTAAAAAAAAAAAAAAAAAAATTTAAATTCAGCTTTTTCTAGTTGCCACTTAAAAGTCAATATCGTCTCTCTATAGAAGTTGTATCACCATAAGCAGGAGAAGGCCATGCTTTTCTCAAGCAAAAGTGTCAATGTAAGAAAATGTTCCAAATTTAGATCGTTTATTTTGAAACGAGTGAAGATGCCGAATTCTTTCCCAGGACACGATGAGGCAATTCAAGATTACGCGTCCTGGCTGGGAAGCTCAATATTATCGGTGTCAGCTGCTGTAGATGACAAATCCAACGCCTCACAGAGAACGTCAATTGCACATAGATGGAATGTAGTTCTGCCAACAGTCGGTGCTGCGGCAGTTTGTGCGGCAGTTGTAACCTGGGTGCCTGTGGAGGAGTCACCTAACCCAGCAGGAGCGAACGGCACCTGTGGATTCTCCAGGAATGCATTCATCAGACTCGGAAGCCGTAGAGGACCACGCAGAGCGTGGGCCTTTATGGGGGTCCAGCATTGCATCCGTGTCCGGAGGCGCATCTGATGGAAAAGTTAGACAAAGATCCAACGTGCATTCTTCTCTGCAGAACAGGCATCGAAGCACAGGTAAGATGCAGTCTATCCAGACTGGTCTAAATGATAGAAACCAGGAGGCATTGAGTTCTCGCAGGCAAGAAATGCCCAGAAATTGTACCATGCGTTCACGGTATTTCCGCTCCAGGAGCGTGTTCACCATTCCCTCGGGAAATGGGCCGTCCATTGCGTAGCAGCAATATTACAAACAGGATTCCTGCGATTAGGAACAGGATGAGCGGGAATCCTCCAAATACTCTTCCCAATACAGAGTGTATAAAATTTGAGATTACTCCGAGGACTGTCTGAAAGGTGCTTAACAGTCCTGACCCTATGGTCTTAAATAGGTGTACAATTCCGCTCGTATCAGACATATTGAAGATACGTCCCACCATTTCTGCGAAATGAATGGGGCAGTTTGTACGTATGAGTGCCTGTATCTCGGTCGAGGTTCTTGCAACTTGAAGTTCATAGGTTTCTCGAGCTGAGGTTAAGGGCACGGGTTGCTGTAAAAGCATGGCTTTCAATCTGCTCAGAGTATCAAACTGTATAAAAGAAACATTCAGCGAAGGCCATAACGGCGCCTCCCTGACTGTGTTCAGTGGCGGAAACAATACTTGCATACAGCAAGTAACCCTGGAGTTAACAGTTACTAGATATGTGACGCCCGGAAGCATCCCACAACAACCTTGATCATTTAGCATTAAGTAGCTCCCATTCGAGAGCAGCTGGAAAACCGGCGTGATCATAGCCGCTGGGGTCCCTGAGATGTGACAAGATAAGTTCGCCACTGAACCACTGCAGGCTCCGTGTAGAGAAATATCCTGACAAATGAGAGAACCGCTTAAAGCGTTCTTGCAATTTGTACCACTCAGATACACTTCTCGATCCCCATTCCGGCATCGGTATCTATATGGTAACTCCCAAGTTTCCTTGATGTATCCCTTTCCCATTTTTACATATGTGCCTGCCTGCCTTTGCTCAAGGCAATATTGAAACTGAAACGTAGTGACCGTGCGAGTTATTTGGCCATGAATAAGCCATTCTGTTGATGGTGATTCGGCTACAAAGAATGGTAACCTTTCCAGTTTCTCAATACGCAGCATTGTATATTTGGCTCCCCTTTGTGCCATTTCTGTCTGTTTATCAGCTAGATTGTATTCTGAGAACAGAGACGTGGTGTTTATAAAACGCCATGGCACATAGCCTGCACGCAAAGATTGCAGCGTCCAGCTTAAGATCATAATAGAACGTAGCTGAGATTGCCCGTGTTGTAACAAGGCCAGATCTTGTTCTAATATGTCGATTGCCGAGGACACAATGTTGCCTAAGGAGTAAATCAAAGTTGTTAACCCATTATCCACCACAGCTAATGCCTTTTCTAAGTTAATACGGTCTATTTCCCGTATCCTTTCTGGTACCCAGGGTACCACTTACTAGGGACTTACAGGGAGGCAGAAGTACCAATTGTGGATATGTTGTAGGAAAGAAGCACTGACACAGGGGACCTGGTTGGCAGGGACCCTGAGCACTACAATTGAAACTACATCAAAACCAGGCAAAAGGTGGGGGGGTAACCATGCCAAAAGAGGCACTTTCTCACATGAAGTTAAAAATTGAAAGAACCAACTGTTTGTTTTTGGGATGCCAAGTCTTTCTTTATTCTCGGTCATGGAGGATGACACCATGTTTGTTGAATTTCCTTCCTTAGAAAGGTGCATGCAACCCGAGTACCATTAGGGAACAAACTGTCAAAAAGATTGTGTCAGACTTCTTTTGAATGGTTTCCTGAAGTTGCTTTTAGAACAACCAGGTTGTACATCTTTGGTCAAAGGCCACATATTTACAGGAACCACTAAAATAGTCAGAAGCTGTATTGCATCCCAGAGGTCAAAAGGGGAGAAGGAAATATAAAAGATGCTCCAGTGTAGTAGTATTCAATCATCTTTAAGTTCCTGGATCTCATCCCTAGTGCCAGTGCTGAAAACCTGATGGCAATGTCTGGTTTTGTGTGGATTTTCAAGGGGTAAACACAGTCTCTCAGTTTACCTACTATCCAATTCCTCCTGTTGATGAGATGATAGGTACTGGGGATTGCCCAAAATTTCGGTATCATCTGCTTCATTAAGGTATACTGGAAGATCCGATTAGCTCCCACTGGTATGGAAACGATTATCTTTTCCACACATACTGGCCTGTTTCATTTGACATTCTTAACCTTCCACTTGCATGGAGCACCTTCGACTTTCTTGAGAATAATTGGGTTCTATTTTGGCCCCACACACTCAGGGCACTCAGCAGTCTATCTGAACTATGTAATCCTGTAAGTTTCAGATTGTCTCACTTATCTAGCACAATCCTGTAAGATTTTTCAGGCTTTATGGCTTGCTGGTCTTCATGCTAATTCTACCATAGCCTATTCACCTCCAAGCTGGTCTGATATCTAACCTATAAACTTATTGACACTAGTAGATGAAATGAAAGCCATATGAACCTTAACATTCTCTGTCGCAAAGAGTTACAAACGTTCTTCTGTTTTGTAGGTTACTACCAGAGTTCTATTGCTAATTTTGCTTTCCTAGCAACACCGTTGACGGCTGTTCCCACTCATCTCCAATCAGTGCCAAACAAAGTTTTCCCTTCAAAACTATCTTAACATGAGGCCTTTTGTGCACTCACAGACAGCATTTGTGCCAATTTGGCATTAGAGTGCCCCAATCTTTCAAAATCTTTTTAACTTCAAACAGATAACTCCTATGTGGTTCTCTCCTATGCAAATGGGGAAGAGAGCAACAAAACCCTAGTACATATCAGGAGGACTTTTTTCCTAGGTACATTTATTATTATACTTTTGTGAAAGAATTGCTATCATATGGTGTGAGAAAGTGCCCTCTTTCTGCATGGTTGCCCCCACTTATTGCTGATGTACTTTGACTGAGTGTGCCCTGGGCTCCTGCTAATCAGGTACCCAGGGCCTATGTTCTTTCCCTAAAACTGCATTGAAGCCTAAACCCAATTGGCATCTCTGGCCACAGGTCAGCCCCTAGTAAATGGTACGACAGGTACCCAGGGCACTGTGACCAGAGAAGGCCTCTAAGGGCTGCTGCACTTATTGTGCCACCCTTAGAGGTCCTGTACCCTTACACACACACACTGCCTTGCAGCCTGCATGTTTTGCTGCAGAACAAAGTGAAGAGTCGACATGGCACACATCTCTGTGTGCCATGCCTACAACACACTGCCCTGGCATAGATCAGTCACTCCTCTAGCTGGGTGCACTATACCAGTGGTGAGGGTACAGGTGCATGAGCCCTGTACCCCTACAGTGTCTAAGTCCCTTCTTAGACATTGTAAGTGCAGTGCTGCCATTAAGAATATATGGTGCTGGGAGTTTGTCATTACGAACTCCACAGCACCATAATGGCTACACTGAAAACTGAGAAGTTTAGTATCAAACTTCTCAGCACATTAAACCCACACTGATGCCAGTGTGGGATTTAATGAAAAATGCACACAGAGGGCATCTTAGAGATGCCCCCTGAAAACTAACCCACCACTAGTGTCCAGGCTGAGTGGCACCTTTCAGCTGCCACCACCAGACATGTTTCGGGACCCCTGGGTCGAGAGCCTGCTGCTCTCTGGGGCCTGAAACAATGCACATCCTGGGACGAGGTGCCGAGCCTCCTCCCCCAGGATGGGCAGGGTTCACGAAGGGGAAGCTTCAAAGGCTTGCCGCCTTTGTGAGCTTCCCCAGTCCGCTTGCTGCTTTCAGCAACTGGTCCCCACTGGTTCTGACCCCCACTTTGGGCGGGAGAACCGGCGGGAAAAACAAGTGAGGAAGAGAGGTGTGCCCACCTCTGCCAACTCCACCCCTCAGTTGGGGGAGGCGAGGTGAAGCACAACTTTCAGTCCCCGCCATCTTACAGATGGGGGGACTCAGCCAACCAGGGATAGGCTCATGCCCCCCTCCCACTGGAGGGTAGCATAATAGGGGTGCACCCACCCCAGGAAAGGGACCCATTGCTCCCTGCCTTTTACCTACCTGTAACACCCCTAAATCTAGTATTTAGGGGCACCCCTGTACCTTGCTTCCTCAGACAAGAAGAAACTACAAGGAGAAGAAGAAGAAGGACCAGCCCTTCCGGCCTGTCTCCCCCTCGAACCTGCTCCTGCAAAATCCTGGTGTTTCCTGCAGCCAGCAACCTCAAAACCCCGGAGGACCTGCCTGCCTTCAACTACAAAGACTGTGTCTCCCGTGAACACCGGATTTGTTCATCTGCAACCTCTGGTTCCGGCCGGACACCGCGGATCCGCCCCACTCTGCGCCCACGGGCCGAGCTCGAGTGGGCAAACACCACGAGGAGGTCCCCCTGGTGATCCTAACCCGAGATCCAGCGACCCCTGACCTGCCTCAAGCCTCCAGCCGACGCCTGCAGCCTAAATCCAGAAAGTCCCCCCAACCGCGACCAGGAGCTGGTAAGAAGATCCGACCCCAAAAGGCACCCGTGCACCCGACGCCCCACGGCCTTGGGTGCCCAAACCGACGGTGCCTAGCCAACCCCTAACTTCCCAACTTACCTCTCGAAGTGGTGGTCGCACCCAGAAGACCTTCGTCCCCATGCCTACAGTACCTTTGCAAACCGGAGGTTCCCCATTGAAAACAACAGGGCGCCCGACGTCGAAACTGCACCCGGCCGCCCTAGTGCCGCTGAGGGTGCACCTTTTGTGCTAAGCTGTTTCCCCATTTGCCCTGAGCTAAAGTCTAGGAGCTTTGCTCCCTCAACCCAGTGGCCTGCTTGCCAGTGGCCATCAACCGGAGACTCCCCTATCCTCCATAGGATAACATTGGGCCTCAACACTCTGCACCCGGCCGCCCTAGTGCCGCTGAGGGTGTAACCAGAGTGCATCACTGACCCCACACCAGCCTGCCACCACGAGACATGTTTTTGGACCCCTAGGGTGGGAGCCTACGCTCCCTGAGCCCAGAAACTAAGCCTTTCCTGGGCGGAGGTGTACACACCTCCCCCAGGCCAGGAAGAGCCATCTGTGGCAGGGGAGCTTCAAAGGCCTGGCAGCCTCTCCTGCTATCAGGAGCAGGCCCCCTTCCTGTCTCCCCTCCCTTTCGGCGGGAAGACAGGCGGGAAAAAACTAGCCAGCCCAGGAGGTGTGCCCACCTCTGCCAACTCCACCCCTCAGATGGGGGAGGCGAGGTGAAGCCCACTCTCCAGTGCTCGCCATCTTGCAGATGGCAGGCACTCCCCAATCAGGACTAGGGATTGTGCTCACTCCCCCACGTGGGTTGAGCACACCAAGGGTGTAGTCACCCTAAGGTCAAGACCCCTAAAACACCCCCTAAATACAGTATTTAGGGGCAGCTCTGAACCAGGAAGTAAGATCCAGAAACGACAAGAAGAAAAGAAGGACTGAACTGCCGTGCAGCCTGCTAACAAGAGGAAGACAACAACTGACTTGGCCCCAGCCCTACCGGCCTGTCTGCCCTCGAACCTGCTTCCTGCGAAAACCCGGTGTGTCCTGCAGCCAGCAACCTCAAGAACCCCGGAGGACCTGCCTGCCTTCACTTCTGACGCCTGCTTCTCCCGTGAACACCGGATTTGTTCAAACACAGCAACCTCTGGCAGCAGCCGGAAACCGCGAATCCAGCCCACTCTGCACCCGCCGACCCCGGACCGAGCTCGAGTGGGAAAACACCAAGAGGAGGTCCCCCCCGGCGATCCTGACCCGAGATCCGACGACTCCTGACCTGCCTCAAGCCTCCAGATGACGCCTGCAGCCTAAATCCAGAGGGCTCCCCCTACCGCGACCAGAGCGGGTAAGAAAATCCAACCCTAAAAGGCACCCCTGCACCCGGCGCCCCACAGCTCTGTGTGCCCCAACCAACGGTGCCTAACCAACCCTTACCTATCCAATTTACCTCTCAAAGTGGTGGTCGCATCCAGGAGGTCGTCGTCCAAGAGCCTGCAGTGTGTTTCCAAACCGGAGGTTCCCCATAGACTACAACAGGGCTTCCGACGCCAAAACAGCACCCTGCACACAGCCGCCCGAGTGCCGCTGAGGGTGCCCTTTTGATACCTACTTGTTTCCCCATTTGCCCTGAGTCTACAACCAGGAGCTTTGCTCCCACAACCCAGTGGCCTGCTTGCCAGCAGCCACCAACCGGAGACCCCCTATCCTCCATAGGATAACATTGGGCCTCAACACTCTGCACCCGGCTGCCCTAGTGCCGCTGAGGGTGCAACAACAGTGCATCACTGACCCTGGGAGACCCCTGAGTCTAACCCCAGAACCCTAACTCCAAAGACCGAATATTTACCTCGAAACCGATAACATGTTTTTCCTCATAGGATAACATTGACACTTTTTCTCCCAAAACGTTTCTAAGTTTCGACTTTTGAAAACTAAGAATATTCCTTAAAAATCGCACAAATAACCTAAACGAATTTTCTCAACTATTTGCAGGAAAGGTCCCAGTGCTGAATCTAGGTATCCAGCACTGAGTAGGAAAAAGTAACGTAAAAGTAACTTACCTGTGAATTGAATTTCATTCCATAGGATAACATTGGTGGTTCTATGTGAAAAAGTTTCCAAGTGTCAACTTTTGAAATACAAGAATATTCTTTAAAAATCGTACATCTAACTAAAACGCATTTTTACAACTGTTTTCAGGAAATGTCCCAGTGCTGAATCTAGGATCCAGCACTGTTAGAAAAAGTAATCCGAAAAGTAAT
Source organism: Calotriton arnoldi (assembly GCA_963921515.1). Lineage (NCBI taxonomy): Eukaryota > Metazoa > Chordata > Amphibia > Caudata > Salamandridae > Calotriton > Calotriton arnoldi. Next base: position 469,785 of record CAWUFW010009956.1, on the reverse strand, counting down.
TAACTGCATTTTTCTTAAAAAGCCTATTCATTCCAATGTACTGCATTTGCTAAGTGTCGCATACTACTGCTCCCCTGTAAATCAAATCAAGTACAATTTCTATTGCTTTTTAAAACTGTTCAACATATAGCATCTTATCACTGTAAAGTATTTCATGCTTACCTGTGCCAAGCCTGCTTGGTTCTAAAATAAAACAACAGTATATATTTTTATACAAAAACAATTGGCCTAGAGTTCAGTTCTTGAGTGTGTGAATTCATTTGCTGACTGAGTGTGTACATCAAATGCTTAACACTGTCCTCCGATACTGCCTTACTGCTCGACCAAGCTACCGCTATTAGAGAGTAAGGTTCTATCTAACTTTAACCTCTGCCTACCTTTGGGGACTCTTGGACTCTATACACACTGTACCTCACTTTGGTGCAGTATATATAGAGCCAGTTTGTTACAAGTCACGAGGTAGGTGACTCCTCCTTTCGGTGATAGTGCGCATGGGCATCGACTCCATCCTTAGATTGTTTTTTTCCGCCATTGGGTTCGGATGTGTATTGCTGCGCTCCGGTTCGGTACCGTTTTTGGACCCCTTCAACGCGCAATCCACTACCCGCGATGGTATTGTTATCGATCGCGGTTCCCCATTCGACGCGCATCGTCTCACCTCGGAAAACCTTCGATCGGGAAATTCATGGCAGGCTGTCCGGCCTACCCGCGCCGACCGCGCTACCAGTCGATGGAACCAACTCCCTTCAAGTTCTGTCCCGGGTGTCGTGCTAAGTTTCCACGCACTGACTTGCACGAAGTGTGCAACCTCTGCTTGTCCCCGGAACACGACGAGAACGACTGCGACGCGTGTCGATAGTTTAGATCGAAAAAGACACTTCGTGACCGTCGGCCTCGACGCCACGAGATGCAACACCAGAGCGGCTCCGCACCGGACATCTTCGGCGAAGATTCCGACACTGAACATCAAGCTCAAGGAGCTGAAGAAGAAGAACAGTCCGAGGCCGACATGGAAGAAGAGGAGCAGGTTACTCCGGGTCAGCGTACAGTGAGTAAAGATACCCCTTTGCCCCCTCAACATAAAACAAAGGCTCCGGTCCCTCCTCTGCCCTCGGGCCAAAGTCGGCACCGACAAAAAGTTTCCGACGCCCCGCCCTCAGGCCCAGCTCCAAAAGAGAAGCCTTCTGGCTCGGGCTCGAGCCGGCCCCACTCAGGGGCCGAACCAACGCCTTCGGCGCCGAAACACAAGTCCAAGCATGTGTTGGTCACAATACCACCGTTGCCGAAGATTCCACCTTCGACACCGAAAGGCTTGGAGCCGAAACCTTCGACGCCCAAAGGCTCAGAGCCGAAACCTTCGACGCCGGAACCGGCACATAAAGAGAAAGACACTCCCTCTAAAGAGCCTCGGCCCGATGCCCCGCCTTCGGATCTGAAGCAGAAAAAACTGATCAACCCTGAAACAGGACATATTCATGTCACTCTTCCAAAAAAACGGAAGATTGACCTATCAGAGGACTACCACATTCCTCTCAAAAGGAAGAGTGTGGGTACTAACCCTTCTCCCCTTATATTCCACCTCCTTCTCCCACTGATCCCAACTTGCTCATCTCACCATCAAATTCACCACCACCACCACTTTCACCTGGCCCACAGGATGAAGGGGATAGGGATGGGGATGAGGATCAGGATGGGCTACAGAACACTGACCCTTGGGAGGATTATCATACAGACCCAAACACATACAATGACCCTGATTTGTATCCCTCCAGACCCTCCCCACCTGACGACAACATTGGGTACATTGAGCTCCTTAACAGGGCTGCTCAGTATCATGGGGTGGAGCTCCATAAGGAGCCTTTAGAAGAGGATTTCCTCTTTGAAACACTTACTTCTTCCCAAAGAGCTACTCATACCTTACCAATGCTCAAAGGCATGTTAAAACACACGGATGAGGTATTTAAAGACCCTGTAAGGGCAAGGATAATTACACCTAAGGTGGACACAAAATATAAACCCGCTCCTACCGTCCCTGTTTACATTAGAGGCCAGCTGCCCTTAGACTCTCTTGTGGTCTCCAACGCTCGCAAGAGAGCTAACTCACAAACCACAGGTGAGGCTCCTCCTCCTGATAAGGAGTCTCAGCTTATTGATGCCTCGGGCAAAAGAGTGGCTTCACAGGCAGCAAATCACTGGCGCATTGCCAACGCTCAAGCTCTGTTGGCTCATTATGATAGGGCTCATTATGATGAGTTGGAGAAACTCATTCAACATTTACCTGATGAATACAAATCTAAGGCTAATGACCTTATTCAGCAAGGTAAACTTATCACCAATACATCCTTTAGGTGTGCCCTAGACGCACCAGATACAGCAGTTCGTGCAGTCAACACCAGTGTACTCTTACGCAGGCATGCTTGGCTGAGAATATCAGGCTTCAACCATTCGACAAGGAGCATCTCTTTGGCCCAGCTGTTGATACCTCGCTGGAAAAGATGAACAAGCATTTGCAATGCAATCGGTCTCGCCTTTGAGACCTTATATGTATTTAGCTATGCAGCACATTAGCCTGGGGGCTGAAACATCTACTGTTCTTTAACGTGGAGGGAAAGTAAGCACCAAACTGCGTGACACGCCAGGTATGGGAACACATGGAGAGAAATATTGCCTTTCAGCGGGAAATGGTATAGTCCAAAGCTCTGTTTTTAATATAAAATCAGGGCCTTCTGTGGTCATATCAATGAAAATACAAGATTTGAAAAAAATATTATTGTCTACGGGTGCTTGTGGAAGACAATTTCTATGGACTGGAATCTAGAGAATGCTAAAGTGATTCTGCTGGTCGTTTTCTATCAAGAAGGTTAAATAGAGGCAGTTTCCAGAAAAATAAAAAAAAGAAAGTCCCTCAGCAGAAAGCAATTCTGGTATTTTACTGACCTCTACTGGTCCTTTTCTATCTGAAAGAGACACGTTAGTGACAGATTCCTTACCTTAGAATATCCCCAGGCGTCAGGCTGGATCCGGAAAGTTTTTGCGTAGCAGTACCCTTGCGCGTCGGTAGGCGGCGTCGTGCGGCTCCGCGTCCGTCGTCGGCGTCGTGATCGCCGGGATGACGGCGCGGGCAGTACTTAGACGCCACCCCTGCGCGCTGACGTCAGTTCTTCTTTTTCCGCGCCAGCAAGCGCAGATCCGGGAAGAGCAGTGCCCTAGTCATTTTTTGACTAACTTTTCGGGTGAATTTTTTCACTGTTTCTTTTCGTATCGACTCCAAGGTGTCGTTAGGGATGCCCGGCTTTAAACGTTGCGACGCCTGTGCTCGGATGATGTCCATCACAGACCCGCATCTGGAGTGTCTCTTCTGTCTCGGGCGAGACCACGACACGAAGTCGTGTTCCGACTGCCGGTCCCTAAACCCGAAAGCTTTGCGAGAGCGGTCTCGAAAGCTCCTCGAGGCCCGGCAGTCGGCTCCGCGCCACACCAAGCCCCGGTCGCGTGAGAGGTCGAGGGGTCGGTCGCGGAGTCCTCGCCGGTCGTCGGGATCCAAGTCTTCGTCGTCCGGTAAGTCTAAACACAAGAAGTCCAAGAAGCATCATCGCTCTAGGACTTCGCCTCGCCGGTCTCGCGACTCGGCTGAGGCCCCTCCCGGCACCGTCCCTGCGGCCCCGGACATGCCTGTGGAGTCGCCCCCGCAATACCCGTCCTTCCCGAGTTCGGGGGCGGATCCGGCCCAAATACAGGAATTCCTGTCGGCCATGGCCCGCCTCTTCGGGCCTCAAGGTCCCTCCGGTGCGCCTTCGGGCCCCGCGGGCCCTGATGGGATTGCCCCGGCGTCGCCGATGACTCCGGTCCCGGCGTCGCTCGTGCCTCCAGCCTCGATCCCGGCTCCGGCCCCGATCCCGGCTCCGGTGGTACCGCAGCCCCCATCGACGCCGGTCGACCTGACCACGCCTCCGCCGGCGCCGATGTATCCGGTGCCGTTCCTGACGCCGCCCCGGGCTCCGGGCGGCGTCGTCCCCCTGTACTCTCCGGCTCCGGACATGGAGCCGGACCGACGTCGCTCGACGCCGGTTCCGGCGCCGATGAGACCTTGGGTCCCAAATGTCCCTCCTCCTCCTTATTTTGAACCGGAGGAGGACCAGGAGGACTGGGAGGGGTCTGAGGACCCTCTGGCACAACAGTGTCAGTATGATGAGGACTGGGCAGAGGAACTAGGGGATGCCAGTGGTCTAGATACTTCCCCTGACACTGGCATGCTGTCTCCTCCCGTGGCTACGGAGGAGGGAGCCAATTTTGCAACGGTGTTGCGTAGGGCAGCTGGAGCCTTACATCTCCGACTCCCTACTGTGGCGGTCAAGACTAATCTCTTGACAGAAGTGCTTCAGCCGGCAGCCTCCTCCTTGGAGACTGTGCTGCCGTTCAACAATGCACTCACTGACGTTCTTTTGGGCACCTGGTCCAAGCCCAACACAGGGGCTCCTGTGGATAGGAACGTGTCCCGACGCCATCACCCAGCTCCGGGCGACCCCTTGTTTCTCTCTGTCCACCCCACTCCTGAGAGCTTGGTTGTCCAAGCCTCGGCTTCCCAAACCGCCTTCCCTACCGCCCCTCCGGATAGGGAATCCAAACGCCTGGATCAATTTGGGAAGAAGGGTTTTTCTTCCTCCAGTGCTGGCTTGCGGTCCATCAACACCGCTTGTCTTTTGGGCCGATATACCCACTCCCTGTGGGATTCTGTGGTGACTGTTTTGCCCCAGTGTTCTGAGGAGGTCCAGACACTGCTTACCCGCGCCATTGCGGAAGGTAGGGATGCGGCCAAATACACCATACGTTGTGGCCTTGATACCGCCGACTCGCTGGGCAGATCTATTGCAACGACGGTGGCGCTACGTCGCCGCGCCTGGCTGAGAACCACTGATTTTTCGGGTGATGTCCAGAATACACTCATGGACATGCCCTTTGATGGAGTCGGTCTTTTTGGTTCCAAAGCAGACCATGCGTTGGAGCGTTTTAAGGACTCACGGGCTACTGCCAAGTCCCTGGGCCTTTCTACTGCACGCCCTCCGCTAACTTCTGCTTTTCGCCCCTATCGTGGCCACGGAAGGGGCGCCCAGTCACGTCAGCAGCCCAGCCACCGGCCCGGCGCAGCAGGCGTCTTCGCGTGGCCGAGGACGTGGATACCGCCGTGGCGGTTCGGGCAACCAGCATGCGGGTCAGGCCACCACCTCCAACCCGTCCGCGGCCTCCAAGCCCTCCTAGTCCCTCCTTTCAGGTGCACAGCACGCCAGTAGGGGGCAGGGTCCGCCATCACCTTCACCACTGGCGTCCCATCACCTCGGACAGGTGGGTTTTGGACATTGTCCGAAGGGGCTACTCCCTCCCTTCGAGACCACCCCCCAGCCATGCCACCTCAATTCCACCGCATGTCAGGGGATCACTTGGTACTTCTGCAGAAGGAAGTCACGGCCCTCTTGGCCAAGAGGGCCATCGAGCATGTTCCGACCCCAGAAGTAGGACGTGGTTGCTACTCCCACTACTTCCTGGTGCCCAAAAAGGACAAGGAGGACATGCGTCCTATCTTGGACCTCCGGAACGTCAATCGCTTCCTCCGGAAGGAGAAGTTCAAGATGCTCACCCTAGCTCAGGTCTTGACTGCCCTCGACCCTGGAGACTGGTTGGTAGCGTTGGACTTGCAGGACGCCTATTTCCACATCCTCGTCCTGCCGGCCCACCGGCGTTACCTTCGGTTCACGGTAGGCCTCGAGCATTTTCAGTTCACCGTGCTCCCCTTTGGCCTTACCAGTGCCCCTCGGGTGTTCACGAAAGTGATGGCGGTGGTCGCAGCTCATCTGCGCCGGGCAGGGGTTTCAGTCTTCCCCTACCTCGACGACTGGCTGCTGAAGGCGGGCTCGTCCCAGGCAGTCGTCTCCCACACTCCAGACTACGGCCGAACTCCTGCACTCGCTGGGGTTCTCCATCAATGTGCCGAAGTCGCATCTGATTCCTTCTCCACAGCTCCTTTTCATCGGAGCAGTTCTGGACACGACGCAGTTTCGGGCCTATCCTCCCGAACGGCGAGTCCGGGATATTCAGGCTATGATTCCGATCTTTCAGCCTTTATCCTGGGTTTCGGTACGGATGACCCTGAGGCTGCTGGGCCTCATGGCCTCCTGCATCCTGCTGGTCAATCATGCCAGATGGCATATGCGGGCTCTGCAGTGGGACCTGAAGTTCCAGTGGGCGCAGCACCAGGGCAACCTGTCCGATCACGTCCAGATCTCGGAGGGGACTGCAAAACAGTTGCAGTGGTGGCTCTCGAACCGGCAATGGGTCATGGGCAGATCCCTCTCCCTTCCCCAGCCAGAGCACACAGTTGTGACGGACGCGTCCCTTCTGGGATGGGGCGGTCACATGGGAGAGGCGGAGATCAGAGGCCTCTGGTCTCCGGCGGAGTCCCGGCTCCATATCAACCTTCTGGAGCTCCGAGCGATCCGACTTGCACTCAAGGCATTCCTTCCCTCTGTCAAAGGGAAGGTGGTGCAGGTGTTCACAGACAACACCACCGCCATGTGGTACTGCAACAAACAGGGCGGGGTGGGGTCGTGGACCCTCTGTCAGGAGGCTCTGCGCCTCTGGACATGGCTGGAACATCAGGGCATGTTCCTGATGGTTCAACACCTGGCAGGTTCCCTGAACGCCAGGGCGGACGAGACCTCAGCCGCAGGTGCATGATGGATCACGAATGGCGTCTTCACTCGGAAGTGGCGCAAGGACTCTTTCTACAATGGGGAGAGCCTTGGTTAGATCTATTCGCCAGCGAAGAGAACGCGCAATGTCATCAGTTCTGCGCGTTGGAATTTCCAAGGCGGCACTCGCTCGGCGACGCTTTTCGTCGCGAGTGGAGTTGCGGTCTGTTGTACGCCTTTCCGCCTATACCACTTCTACCCAGAGTGTTGAAGAAGATTCGGCACGACCGGGCCCAAGTCATCCTTGTGGCTCCGGACTGGGCTTGAAGAGTTTGGTATCCCGAGCTACTCAGTATGAGCGTAGATCCCCCGATCCGTCTGCCTCTTCGGGAGGATCTTCTGTCGCAGCAGCAGGGGACGGTCCTCCACCCGAACCTGTCCAGTCTACACCTGCTTGCGTGGAGATTGAGCGGCGGCAGTTGATTCCTTTCGACTTGCCTCCCGAAGTTTGTGATGTGATTCTGGCAGCCAGGCGTCCCTCCACTAAGGTGGTATACGCCTGCAGGTGGAACAAATTTGTGGCATGGTGCACAGCAAAGGCTGTGAATCCCCTTTCTGCCCCTCTTTCTGAGGTCCTTCTGTTCCTTCTTTCTCTGGCCCAACAGGGTTCTGCCCTGGGTACCATCAAGGGTTATCTTTGTGCTATCTCGGCCTTCCTCAGGCTCCCTGATCAGCCCTCCCTTTTCAAGTCCCCTGTTGTTAACAGGTTCTTAAAAGGCATTACACACCTCTTCCCTCCTGTTCCGTTTGTGATGCCTCAGTGGGACTTGAACTTGGTTCTTACCTTTTAATGTGCGCTCCTTTGAGCCTCTACATAACTGTCCTCTTCGTCTTCTAACTCTGAAGACAGCCTTTCTGGTGGCCATCACCTCCGCTCGGCGGGTGAGTGAGCTCCAGGCTCTATCCTGCAAACCTCCCTTTCTGTCTGTCCATCCAGACAAGGTTGTTCTTAGGACGCGTCCGTCCTTCTTGCCAAAGGTGGTTACTGCCTTCCACATTGGGCAGACCATCACTTTGCCTACCTTCTTTCCGCCTCCGCATCCTTCCAGAGAGGAAGAGAGGCTCCACCGTCTGGACCCAAAACGTGCGCTCTCCTTCTATATCGACCGCACAAAACACTTCCGGGTGGATGACCAGCTCTTTGTTGGCTACGTGGGCGCCAAAAAGGTCGGGCGGTGCACAAACGAACCATCTCCCGCTGGGTTACCTTGTGCATCAAGGCCTGCTATTCTTTGGCTAAGAAGGAGCCTCCTGTTGGGCTGCGTGCCCATTCCACCAGGGCAACGGCTGCTACCACGGCTTTGGGCCGCGGTGTTCCGCTGCCGGTTATCTGTCAGGCAGCTACGTGAGCCTCGCTGCACACGTTTACAAAGCATTACTGCCTTGACAGTCAGGTCCGGAGGGACGGCTTCTTTGGCCGTTCTATCCTCCAGGACTTCCTTGTCTGATCTTTGTTCGCAGACCCACCACCGGGGTTGGTATTGCTGGGGTATCTATTCTAAGGTAAGGAATCTGTCACTAACGTGTCTCTTTCAGATGCACAAGTTACTAACTTGTGTAACGATATATCTGTAAGAGACAGTAGTTAGTGACAGATTCCTACCGCCCCACCCATCCTCCCCGTTCTGCGAACTGATTTCTAGGGTTAAGGACATCCCTTTCAGGGCCCTAGTATTTTTCAGACACCTATGTCAGCTTCTTGCATGGCTCTGCGTTCCTGGCGCGGAAAGTCGTGTACAGAACTGACGTCAGCGCGCAGGGGCGGAGTCTAAGTACTGCCCGCGACGTCATCCCGGCGATCACGACGCCGACGACGGACGCGGAGCCGCACGACGCCGCCTACCGACGCGCAAGGGTACTGCTACGCAAAAACTTTCCGGATCCAGCCTGACGCCTGGGGATATTCTAAGGTAAGGAATCTGTCACTAACTACTGTCTCTTACAGATATATCGTTACACAAGTTAGTAACTTGTGCATTAAGACAATTAAATAGAGGCAGTTGAATAGAAAAAAAAGTCCCTAAGCGGAAGCAGACAAGTCCTAGGGCTGATCTCCAAAGCTCCCAAAATACATACACATATAAGTATATACTAATATATAAGTATATACTAAAGTATATACAAGAGGTCTCGAATGCTCGACCTAAAAAAAGTGAAATCAAGTGAAAGGAGTGTAAAGCGTGTTTTAGTGCCTTTAGAGCTATTTTTGCATCAAAAGAAAAGTGCTGCATTATTTGCATATTTGTACGGGAGTAGAAAGCTAGTGCTAATTCAGCACCAATAATTGTAGAAAAAGAGACAGAAGCAATGCATGGACATTTATCTCTACATTTTCAGTAATAACCTAATAACTGGCTGTGGTGAAGGTATTTCCGAATTGTGGTAAAATAATCCGAAATTCTGTAATTACTCCAAGAGAGGGGTAATGCTTATTTTTTCTAAAACGGCAATGCAGCACAGCTCAACTGTACATAAACAGAAGAATGTAGTCCTGAAAGTGATGTCCACTCATGCTCTAAAACGTTCCTTTAATTCTTTAAAGTGGTCAACTTGTTTGTGAAGCTCGATACCACTAGGGACCTTATAACGACGTCCCTGATTTCACCCTGTAACTCCGCCCAAGAGTTCCTATACAGGTGGTGTTGAAATCCACGTGGAGGGAAGCAGCGATAGAAATAAAAGGGATGGCAAGTGAGACCCTGAGGGTGCCTTGGAAATGAGGAATAACCATAGGAATCAGTCACTTGATTCCCAGCTCTTCCCAGTCTTTCAACCTTAGGCTCCCCTTGCTTTCAGCAGAGTCCCCGAGTGAGCATTAAGGGATAGCAGGGAGTTTGTAAGGCTCAAAAAGGGTAGCATTGAAAGGCATTAAGGGACTTTTAGGGTTCAGGAAAATGTAGCATTAAAGGGTAGTAAGGAGTTTTTAGGGTTTAGGAAAGAGTAGTATTAAAGAGTAGCATTAAAGGGTAGCCAGAGCTTTATAGGGCTCAGAGAAAGGTGGCATTAAGATGTACTAAGGTTTTTTATGGCTCAGGGATCAGTAGCATTAAAGGGTAGTAAATAGTCTGAAGGGTTCAGCGAAGGGTAGCGTTAAAGGGTAGCAAGTGATTCCCAGGGTTCAGGGAATGGTAGAGTTAAGCAGTAGTAAGGTCTTTTAGGGTTCATGGATAAGTGGTGTTAAGGAGTAGTAGAGGGTTTTTAGGGTTCAAGGAAGAGTAGCTTTATGGAGGAGTTAAGGTTTTTAGGATTCAGTGCTGGGTAGCATTACAGGGTAGTAAGGGGTTTATAAGGTTCAGGAAAGGGTAGTGCTAAGGAATTCATAGGATTCAGTGAGGGTTAAGGGGTAGTAAGGGGCTTTTAGGGTGCAGAGAAGATTAGTGTTAATCGGTAGTGAGTGGTCATTAAGGTTCAGGGATAAGTAGTATTACGGTGTACTAAGGTTTTCCACTTTGGGGAAGGGAAGCATTAAGGGGTAGTATGGACTCTTTTTTAAGGGTTCAAAGAAGGGTAGCTGTAAGGGGTGATAAGGACTTTTTAGGGTTCTAGGATGGATAGCAATAAGGCGTAGTAAACATAACAGTTGTATTTGTAAAGCGCACTTATCACCCATGGGTCTCAAGGCGCTAAATAACAGATGTTTATTGTTACCCAACTCAATGGTACTCATTTTATCGACCTCAAATGGATGAAAGGCTGAGTGGACCCGCCGGGATTTGAACCTGTGACCATGAGGTCGAACACAGGCCCCTGCAGTGGATGCATTAGTCCACTAAGCCACCAGACCTGTTTTTAGGGTTTACTGAAGGATAGCGCAAGTGGGTAATAAATAGCTTTTAGGGTTCAGGGAAAGGTAGTGGTAAGCTGCTTTTTAAGGTTCACTGAAGGGTACCCTCAAGGGGTAGTAAGGGGTTTGTATGCTTCAGGGAATGGTAGCGATAAGATGCAGTAAGGAGTATTTAGGATTAAAGAGAAACATAATTTAAAATTACAGTATAATAAATCAGTAAATTAATGTAATTTTTTAAGATATACAATTTTAAGTAAATTTAATATAATAGTGACGTATGCTTTAACATTTAAATACTAAATTAAAATTAATAATTAAACTAACTTTTATGAGCTGAGGAGCTTAATAAAATCTCCAGCCCATAAATCTTAAAACTCGGAATTAGAAAGGAAAAAAAACCATTCTCTCCAGGAGTGCCATGTTACGGTATTTCTGAAGTTGATGATATATATCGAAAGGGAGAGGGCACTCTCCAAACTCCTCAGCACACATATTCTGGCCAATCAAAACATGTACTCCTGTCCACCATCATGTGGGCGGAGCCAAAATCCTTCTCTGTAATGCTCCTGAAATCCCTTTTTTAGGTTGATCACATAAGGTCTGGTAACAGCAGCACTGTCAAGCCAGACCTAACGAGCATTTGCAATGCAATAGGTCTCGCATTTATGCGAGTTTAAGCGATTGGCATTGTAAATGGCAATGCCTTTTATTTATGTTTTAATAAGGAAAACAAAAATAAAAGGCATTGTTATTTGCAATGTCAATAGCTCAAACTCGCATAAATGCGAGACCTATTGCATTGCAAATGCTTGTTTAAAAGCTGCTACTCCACACCTGCGTATTCTTTGTGTCCCTTCAAATGACACCCGGCTGCATAATACTATAGGCGAAAAAGCTCCACTGACGTCTTGGCGCTGAAGGGAAAGTGTTTTTAAAGCAGTGACCCGAGTATTCGTGGCGGCCCTCACCCAGAATGCCGTGAGGGAGGGCGGCTGACAGGGCAGCTCAGTTTGGAATCCTGTGAGCCTCCAGGGCTTTCTGCGGCATGGCTGTGACGCCTGGGCGCTGTGTGCATTTGCATGATAAACCGCAGACAGCAGAGGTTAGATTGGGGGCAGTTCACGGGGCTCACGTTCCTTGAATGTCAGCACCATGGATTATACTCATCTCGGATTCGGAAGCCCCGCTGGAGTCAGGGCTCCCGCTGGCGGAGGTCCCTGCAGACCCCACGAGACCCGGGCACAGACACACACTGGGACACATAAGACGGCACACATGCACAGTGACGCAGGCAGAAGCGCACACTCACCTACCCTAAAAGACAACACAGACATGCTCACTGAATAAAGATACTGTCGCACATGCAGCTGCCAAAAACATTCATACGTCTCCTGTGCTCTTGACACAGCAGATGTCTGGTTACAAAACACGTAGGCTGTGGACTGGCAAGACATGGACTACCTGATCTCCACAAAAGACATTCATTACTCAAACAAACATATTTTTGGAAAGCATGGGTTATATTCTTTATAAAAAAAAAAAAAAATCTGATTTGCTTTCTGACCCAGTCTGTTGTCTTGTGCAAATAGTACAATTTAATCACCAAGCCTCAATCCACCACAACAAAACACGCTATCTTGCACCAATGCTAACATCGCATTTCGTTTTCCTTTGCGAGTTTCAGCACGGAGTTTATCAGTACTCGGCAGTTCTTTTTTTTAGGTACATGGAGTTTTGTGTCTGCAGCTTTCATTGCTTCATCCACAAAAAAAGAAAAAGAAAAAAAAACGCACACAAATCGAGGCATTTCATGAGTAAAGAAAATGACAAACAAAGAAAAGCACATAACTGTGATGCATAAGGTAAAAAGAACGAGTCATGTTGGGAAAGTAATGGGTTTTACTCAGTGGTGATCAAAAAAGGAACCAGCGCGACCCTCACAACAGAAAACTAACCGTGGCGCTCTGCTTCACAGACCTTGTGAAGACTTTTCTTATCTGCTTGTTAAATAAACAAGCAGATAAGAAAAGTCTTCGTGAAGCACTAAAAGAAAAAAAAACGCTCCCCATCTGTTTTCATTCAGCCTCTTGTCTTTGCGTCTGGGCTGAGTGCAAACAGATGAACTTGTCACGATGGGCGGCATCACAAAACTGCAAGGGCGTCAACAAAAGTGACAGCCAGCAAACCAAAAGCACATAAAAAACATTAATCACGACCAAAGCCAATTGGAAACGGTCGAGACACAGGGGCGTGGATTAAAGTTCCCTTCTCTTCATACTGTTTACTATAGCTCTCGCAGGCGAGGAGCGCATGCGCTCCAACGCCAGGCCGAGACCTAAAAAGGACACTGAGGTCGCAAAGTCCATGGGGGTTTTGCAGTTACCTGCCACTAGGGGTTCCTTTCGCCGCTCCTTTTACAGGGGTGGTTCAAAAACTGTGTCCACCGAAAATCCCCCCCTCCTCTTACTAGGGCAACAACCAATCCCCCTCTTCAAGAGGTTATTTCAGAGGAGGTTTTAGAGGAAACAATGGTAAGGGAAGAAGCAGAGGTAACTCCACCCGCACTTCCCCCGCAAACAAACAGTGACTTCCTTCCATTACCCCCCGATCATTCCACTCCTGTCGGGGGACGTTTCTCCCAATTCCTGCCTGTCTGGAATTCAATCACCTCAGACAAGTGGGTACTACAAATTATCCAGTATGGTTACTGCCTGGAGCTTACAGACACTCCCCCAAATATTCTTCCAAGATCGCATGCAATGTCACCAGAGCATCTCACCCTTCTAAAGCAAGAGGTTCTCTCTCTCTTGGAAAAACACGCTATAGAGCCAGTCCCATTACAATACCAGGGGACCGGGGTATACTCGTTGTATTTTTTAATTCCTAAAAAGGACGGCTCTCTCAGGCCTATACTAGACCTCAGAGAACTAAATCTGTACATTCAGTCCGAACCACTGTCACATGGTCACACTCCAACAGGTGCTCCCACTCCTTCAGCAAGGCGACTTTCTGTCCACTCTGGACTTAAAGGACGCCTATTTCCATATTCCCATTCACCCTGCTCACCAGAAATACCTCAGGTTTGTGGTGGACGGACAATATTATCAATTCAAAGTTCTCCCATTCGGACTAACTACAGCGCCCAGGGTTTTCACCAAGTGTCTGGGAGTAGTCGCGGCTCATCTAGGAAGACAGCACATTCACGTCTTCCCCTAGCTAGACGACTGGCTAATAAAAGCCAGCTTGCAACAGCGCTGCCTACGGCACACTCGAAACAGTGCAACTGCTTCACAACCTTGGGTTCACTGTAAACCTCACCAGGTCTCATCTCCAACCATCCAACACACAAGTGTATCTAGGAGCCACAATAGACACTCAGAAAGCTCTAGCATGTCCCAACCCAGTCAGGATCCGCAACATGAAGACTCTAATATCGCAGTTTCAGCCTCAACACTCATTAGCAGCTTGAATGTTCATGCAATTGCTAGGAATGATGGCATCTTGCATTTTGATCATTCCTTACGCAAGACTCCAAATGCGTCCCCTACAGGAATGCTTAGCACGTCAGTGGAACCAGGCTCAAGGTCAGTTATCAGATCTAGTGTTGGTGGATGGCCGCACCCATCGCTCTCTGCAGTGGTGGAACATACAAAACCTTTCCAAGGGGCGGCCATTCGTCTACCCGGTTCCACAGATAGTGCTAACAGCAGATGCATCGCTCACTGGTTGGGGAGCTCATCTTCAAAAGCATACCATTCAGGGCATGTGGACTCTGCAACAAAAACAACTCCACATAAACCATCTAGAACTGCTAGCAATTTTTCTAGCATTGAAAGCCTTTCAACTTCATCTAGTAGGCAAAGGTGTACTGATTCGCACAAACAACATGACAGCAATGTATTACATACAAAAACGGGGGGGGGGGACACACTCTCTACAGCTCTCACAGCTAGCCCAGAGCATCTGGAGATGGGCCGTACCTCAAAAAATATATCTCCTTGCAGAAAACCTTCCAGGAGTAAACAACCAGATTGCAGATCTTCTCAGTCGTCAACAACAGCAGATCCACGAATGGGAACTCCACCCTCAAGTTCTCCTCCCATTCTTCCAAATGTGGGGCTTCCCAGAAATAGATCTGTTTGCCACCCACTTAAACGCAAAATGCCCAAACTTCGCATCCAGGTATCCACACCCATTGTCCAAAGGCAATGCACTATGGATGAATTGGTCAGGGATCTCTCCCACTCATTCCATTAGTGGTTCTGAAGCTCAGACAGCAGTCCCTGACACTTATCCTAGTTGCTCCCACATGGGCCCGTCAACCCTGGTTCACAACCCTATTGGAGCTATCAGTAGTTCCTCGCCAAAAACTACACCTTACTCCCAATCTTCTCACTCAGAACCATGGAGAGATAAGACATCCAGATCCCAGTCATCTCAACCTTGTGATCTGGCACCAGAAATACTAGAGTTTGGCTATCTTAATCTTCCGCCAGACTGCATGAATATTATCAAAGAGGCTAGGCGCCCTACCACAAGAGCATGCTATGCAGCAAAGTGGAAGCGGTTTGTCATTTACTGTAACAACAATCAAATCAATCCGCTAGATGCTTCAATCCAAAACATCATTTGCTATCTATTACATCTACAGCGTTCCAATTTAGCGTACACATCCATACGCTTACATCTTGCAATAGCTGCATATCTACAAAACGGACAGCATTTGTCTCTTTTTAGAGTGCCTGCTATTAAAGCATTTATGGAAGGACTTAAAAGAGTCATTCCCCCCAGACTTCCACCTGCTCCAGTGTGGAATCTCAACATAGTTCTTACAAGACTCATGGGTCCACCTTTTGAGCCATTGCACAAATGTGAACTACAATTTCTCACTTGGAAGGTAGCCTTCCTCATAGCCATCACATCTCTGAGAAGAGTCGGTGAGCTTCAGGCACTAACCATAGAAGAGCCATTTTTACAAATACACCAAAACAAAGTGGTTCTTAGGACTAACCCTAAATTTTTACCTAAAGTAATTTCTGCCTTTCATATCAACCAATCTGTTGAGTTGCCTGTGTTCTTCCCTCAACCAGATTCAGTGGCAGAACGTGCTCTTCACACATTAGATGTCAAAAGAGCATTGCTATACTACAGTGAAAGACAAAACCTTTCAGGAAAACAAAGCAACTTTTTATTGCTTTTGCTCCACCACATAAAGGCAATCCAATATTAAAATCAGGTATTGCAAGGTGGATAGTTAAGTGCATTCAAATATGCTACATTAAAGCTAAACGCACATTAACAATTCCCCCTAGAGCGCATTCCACTCTCAAAGTAGGGGCCTCTATGGCATTTTTAGGAAATATACCCATAGATGACATCTGCAAAGCTGCAACATGGTCTACACCACACACCTTTACAAAACACTATTGCATAGATGTGTTAGCTATACAACAGGCTAGTGTGGGCCAGGCAGTTTTACGTACACTATTTCAGACAGCTGCAACAGCTACAGGTTAGCCACCGCTTTGGGACATAACTGCTAAATAGTCTATGCATAGCATGTGATCTACAGCTCGCATGCCTCGAACGGAAAATGTTACTACAGTATGCATCTGTTCTTGGCATGTAGAGCTGTAGAATCTCATGCGCCTGCCCGCCTCCCCGGGTACTTATACCTGTTGCAGTATTATCTTACTTGGATACAATATACATGGACATCTCTCTTTACTACTCTTACTAACTCCATCATCACTCTTTACGGCAAAACAATCTAAGGATGGAGTCGATGCCCATGCGCACTATCACCGAAAGGAGGAGTCACCTACCTCGTGACTGGAAAGACTTCTTCGAACAAAAACAAAGTGCCACCTACGGATTTACTACAGGGACAATTGTACTTAACTTTCAAAATCATTGTTACCTACACTAGGCTGCTGCAATGGGTGAGGCCTATCAATACATGTCTGCCAGTGTGCCAACATATCTATAGGTTGTCAGAAGTTAAAGATAAGAACCGTCATTCATTCCCTTCTCTTATCTCTCCTTCCTCCCTTTCTCTTCTTTCGCCTGATTTTCTTTCCTTTCCTATTATTATCGACCTCGTGGGTTAGATAAGCAAGCGAGACACACTGTCTTAGGACTCATATATATACACTTCACATGAGATAGCTTATGCTAACCCTGTAACAGAATGTCTGTTTTGTTCTTGTATAAAATCAATAAAGCATTTTGAAAAGAAAAAAAAAAAAGTGCAAACATCCGGACCCAACAATAGATGGCGATCTATGCATAGCATGAGATTCTACAGCTCTACATGCCAAGAACAGATGCATACTGTGGTAAGTAGCATTTTCCTTTCCTCCATAGGATAACATTGACTGTTTTTCTGTGAAAAGTTTTTAAGTGTGGAGTTTGAAAACCTAAAGAAATTCTTTAAAATTGTACTGTTTAACAAAAACGATTTTACTTACCTGTTTAAAGGAAATGTCCCAGAGTAGTATCCAGGTATACTACTCTGAGTAAGAAAAGTAATCCAAAAGTAACTTGCCTGTAATCTTAATGAGAATCCCATTCAAAGTATATATACTGTATTCTGAAAAGCATTGCATTATCAGTAACACTACTGTAATCAAATCAAAGTACATTTACAATATCAATCCAAACTGTGTTACAATCTGTATATTTACTGCAAAGTACTTATCACTTACTTGTGCCAGGCTTGCTTGGTTCTAGGAAATAAAATACCTAAAAGAATATGTTTATACAAAAACAGTTGGTCTGAAGTTCATTCTTTGAGTGTGTGAATTCATTTGCTGACTCAGTGTGTACAACAAATGCTTAACACTGTCCTCTGATACTGCCTTACTGCTCAACTACACTACCACTAATAGAGAGTGAGGTGCTATCTAACTTTACCTCTGCCTACCTTTGGGGTTTCACTGGACTCTGTGCATACTATACCTCACTTTGGTATAGTATATACAGAGCCAGCTTTCTACATATGGGCTTAAATGCCTTACAGTATTACCTGTTAGGACGCTCCTTAATATTGTATACCAACCACGCCCTGTTAACATGGCTTGCTTATAAGGATACAAATCCCCAGATTCTTAGATGCCTCCGGCCCTGCAGCTTCGTTTCCTTTAAGGTAATAAACTGTGCAGGGACTACATTCCAATGTGGACTATCTTTCTTTACTAACCCATTTGCAAGGCTCCAGGGGGGTAGTTTGTCAGGGGGAGGTTCCTGTATGCCATAGTTCTTCTAGCCTGGGTAAGATGTGATCCAAACCATCAAACAAATCTGCCTCAGGAGACTCTGAGGACCTTCTTGGAATGGCTGCCAAAGTCAGACCATGGTCCCACCCTGTCTCATAATGCCTTCATTGTGTTTGGATGTTTGAGATACTGTGACACATCCTGCCTTGCAACAGATTAAAGAAGGACCATCCACCACCTATAGGGGTTACTAGATGGGAAGTGGATGAGCTGCTGCCATAGTCCCAGGACAAAGATGCCAAAGGAGCCAGTCCCACGAAAGAACACAGCACTGAAGAAGCCCTCACCAGACGAAGATTTGCCAGAAGGAAAACTAAGATTTCCTGGAGTATGCCAACAAGGCAAGGGAGGAAAGAGGCCCTGTGCACAACTCTGCTATACTGGTACTTGCCACTCTCTGCATATACATCCGAGGCCTCAGTCACTGAATGGAACCAGTCACCAAGACTCAGCACCTTAGTCATGGCTTGGGGCAAGGTCTGGATGCTTGGTGGGACAGGAGAAGGTGAGAATGAAAGCTGATGGCGCACACAGATCCCAGAGTCTGGAGGAGGGGAACACAAGGTTCTCTTGAACAGGGAGCACCTTTTGTTGTGAAAGCTGGTTGGCATCCTGGGAGAAGTCCCTCTATGCTCACATACCTCCTTTGAACAGTTCATCCACCCTCTTCCCCACTACTTCTTTCACTTATTTCTCCTGAGCGTAAAGTGACAAGAGTCGTGCCATCTAACAGCCGACACACAAACTACTACTGAAAATAGCCCACTTTGGGGAGATGCCTGATAACAAAGGGGATGTGGTTTTAATCTTTTTTATTCCCCCATCATTTGGAAGACAATATTGTTGAAGGCTTCAGAGAAATACTTTGAGATACTGAAATCCTTTAAAATCTTGAAAACTGTGCTTCATGCCTTCTTTCCACTGCAGGGATTACTGAAGTGGGATCACGAGACACCAAAAATGACACCCCCTATCACTCTTGAGCTGATGGTCAAAAATTTACTCTCGGGCACCATTACCTTCACTTCATTCTAGAACGAAGCATTCAGTTAGCTTAACTAGAGACAGAGGCATTTCAAACAGCACTCCATACTCAAGACCGTGCTATTCTATACCTTATTAATGCCATCACTAGCTGTATGGCCCATCCAAGCATTTCTGCATCAGTAACTCAGAAATTTGAATGAAGCATATTTTGCCATAAATTTCAAACAGGTGGCTAGGCCTGTAGAATGGCTGTTGAAGACGTGGGGGCAGTATGATACTCTAGTTCTAATTGGGGATCTGCAGGTAGCCTGCTAGGTTGAAAAAACTCCATGGGAACACACTTTATGAAAATATCAAGAAAGCTAATTGGGACTGGACTCTAGAGCATTTGAGGAAATACAATCTGAAAAGAATGGTGGGTGCCAGGTGAAATTCCACAGACATTTTTCTTAGGAAAGGTGGTTGCAGTCCTCCACCAGCCTGCAAGAAGAATTCACTGAGAAGATATATTTGTAGGATGTGTTGGCCGTAGATACATATGCTTAGCATACTCGTGCCTTCTAGTGTTGGGCTAGGACATTTTCAACTTGTTTTTCTTTGAAGAAGTCTTTTGAGTCGCAAGGTAAAGAGACTCCTCTAGTCTGTATTGCGCATGGTCATCGGCTCCTTTGTTGATTGTTTTTCTCCACCATCGGGTTCGGACGTCTGTCTGGGAGCTCTAAGATCGAAGCTTCGACACGGTCAACAGTGGCCTTTTCAGTCACCAATTCATCACCCTTTGACGGACATAAGCAAAAAACAGCCGACTACTGTTTTTTCAAAGGTCTTCTTCCTGCCCTCCCAGGCCTGAATCGACTCCAGCTTCCACATTTTCACTGCCATTTTCTTTCACTCAATGCACGTGGAGTGATGGAAAAGACTTCCTTCAGCTTCTGCCCCAAATACTACGCTAAATATTCCAGGCAAGACCACCAACATGTCTGCAACATCTGCCTCTCTCCAGAACACGACAAAACTTTGTGTGAAGTGTGCTTGGCCTTTCGCTCGAAGAAATCACTTTGTCAGCTAGAGCGGCATTGAGCCCATAGCACAATGCAGTCACACCAAGCTGAAGATGTGCCCGATATCTTCGGGGACCAGCCACAAGCCCTCCATGCTGAGGACGACATCAAGGAAGAGGCGTGCCGATGGACGTTTCCATCCTACTCGCCAGCAGTGGGGAAGGGTCCGAATCCGACTACGACCCTGATGCCTCGACTTGGCATGTGAGTACTGTGGCGAAGGCCTCCCAAACCCATCCAAAGGCTCATACACATGCTCCCAAAGCCCCACTGCCCTCAGTTCATGGAGGTACCAGGCACAAGGTAAAGGAGCAGACAGTAGTCCCTCCTCCAAAACAGTCCTTGACAGGCAAGGGAAAAACAAAGTGCTCTCTTTTTGCATGGTTGCCCCCACCTTTTGCTGAACTGCTGATGTACTTTGACTGAGTGTGCCCCGGGCACCTGCCAAACAGGTACCCAGGGCCTATGTTCTTTCCCTAAAACTGCATTGATGCAAAACCCAATTGGCACTCTTTGGCCACAGGTCAGTCCCTGGTAAATGGTACCTCAGGTACAAAGGGCACTGTGGCCAGGGAAGACCTCTAAGGGCTACAGCACTTATTGTGCCACCCTTAGAGGCCCTGTACCTTTACACACACACTGTCTTTGCAGGCTGCGTGTTTTGGTGCAGAACAAAGTGAAGAGTCGACATGGCACACATCCCTGTGTGCCATGCCTACAACCCACTGCCCTGGCATAGGTCAGCCACACCTCTAGCTGGGTGCACTATACCAGTGGTGAGGGTACAGGTGCATGAGCCCTGTACCCCTACAGTGTCCAAGCCAATTCTTAGACATTGTGAGTGCAGTAATGCCATTAAGAGTATATGGTGCTGGGAGTTAGTCATTACGAACTCCACAGCATCATAATGGCTTTACTGAAAACTGGGAAGTTTGGTACCAAACTTCTCAGCACATTAAGCCCACACTGATGCCAGTGTGGGATTCAATGAAAAATGCACTCAGAGGGCATCTTAGAGATGCCCTCTGAAAAACGACCTAACGCTAATGTCCAGGCTGAGTGGCTGCTCGCCAGCTGCCACCACCAGACATGTTTCTGGACCCCTGGGTCGAGAGCCTGCTGCTCTCTGGGGCCTGAAACAATGCACATCTTGGGACGAGGTGCCAAGCCTCCTCCCCCAGGATGGACAGGGTGCACGAAGGGGAAGCTTCAAGGGCTTAGCCAACAATAGAGGGGACTGTGCGGCTTTTTATTGAGGTCCAGCATAAGTGCCCAGTCAGATCCTACTATATAAAGGTATGCTGTTCCTCTTGTAGTGGTGCCTAGAAAATGATAGTCAGTAGACCAACCAGCGTCGTTTGTAATGACCAGCTTGGTTGTGTCTGACGTGAGAAGGAGAGTGGAGGAATTCCTTCTTTCAGAACTAGGGTCCTCACACACCCAGCAAGCTAGGTGTCATGCTTCATCATATGGACCTGCTCCTCGTTGGGTCAGCGCTGCAATACCTAACGGGCACCCGTAAAGGGGCTCTTTAACGGAGATCTTTTGTTCCTTGCTGTATGATGAAGTGGGGGGTGTGTGGCCTGTAATGTGTAGATATAGTGGAAAGGTGAATTAAAAGAAGTAAGATAGTCCAAATAAAACTTTTATTCAGGCTGGCTATCCACCTCAATAAAACAAACAGAGTGGCAGCTTTCGAGATTTTGTGATCACTTCTTACAGCCCATAGTGAAAAAAAACCCTTTGTATGTACGTGACACAACTGACATCCTACGCATCATAGATGAAATACATGAGACAAACGAGGTCAACCTTCTGGTCACCCTTGATGTAGAAGCGTTATACACAAACATTCCCCAATGTGCTACTCTGACGGCCATTGAGTCACTGCTCATGAAGGAGAACTGGACTTCATCTACCCCGATCTCCTTCATCATGGGGTGTGCCACATTTGCATTGACTGAGAATTACTTTGAATATCAGAAACAACTGTTCCATCAGTCACAAGGTACTTCCCTGGGAAGTACCTTCGCTCCCAGTGTAGCTTGTCTGTACATGGCCACTTTTGAAGAAAATGTCATCATGAATACGAACAACCCCTACATCAGTAACCTAACCTTGTGGAAAAGGTTTATTGATGACATTTTAATCTTCTGGAAAGGCGACCGTTCGACCTGTGAGGAGTTTTGCGAATGGGTTAACACACAGAATGAATTCTTGAGATTTACTCATACCATCGCAGAGACGAGTATACCATTCCTGGATCTGAACCTTAGACTCGATCCCACAGGACTGAGCACTACCCTATATAAAAAACCCACAGATAGGAACAGCCTATTACTGTACAAGAGTCATCACCCTAGGGCCCTCAAAGACAACCTCCCCTTTGGACAGTTCCTTCGCATCAGGAGGAACTGTAGCACTACCACAGACTACAGGTCTGAAGCAAAGGCACTGGAACACAATCTAAAACAAAGAGGCTATCCAGAACGTCTTGTTAGGAACTCCTTCAAAAGAGCCCTGAATAATCCCAGGGTTGCACTGTTACACACTACCCCAACAGAACCCACTGAGACCCTGACATGCGTCACATCATACACACCAGACTCCACACGCATTAAGGGGATCATCAAGAAACATTGGGGCATTCTGAATATGGGAGACATGGAGATTCCTACACCCAGATTCGCCTTTAAGAGGACTAGAAACTTGAAGGATATTATTGTACACACAAGACCCATGACTGTGAACAACAACGCACAGAGAACACTCTGGGACCTTCCCCCTGTCACAGGGCATTATCCTTGTGGCACCTGTGTGGTCTGTGAACAGACGAAAGTCATTAAGACAATAACACTGTCGGACACATTCACCTGGACTCTAAGAAGTCATACGAACTGCAATACATTGAAATGCATATACCTGGTGATATGCCCCTGCGGAATGAGTTATGTAGGAATGACCATGAGGGCAGTCAGGACGCGCATTACAGAACATAAGAGCAACATAAAATGCCAGAGAGTCACTACTAAGATGTACACTCACTACAAAGAACAGCGACATAGCCCAGAATCGCTACAGTGGCTTGTTCTTGAAGCCCATCCCAAAATTACCCAACAAGCACTATTAAGAATAGAACAACGATGGATACACCGCCTATCCACAGCCCACCATGGCTTGAATGATGACATTCCTTGGGCCACTTTAAACAACAGATGACTTCATACTGGTCAGATTCATCTGTGCTAATTCTAGGGTCACCCCATGTATGCATGACCAGGGTAGTCACCCCACGAAGGACACCTGTTGTACACCCCCACGCTGTGCAAAGTGGCAGGCTACTGGCGTGGAGAATGAGGAGAATGTATGGATCTGGGTTGACCGAATGACATAATCACATGTCTCCGCACGCATGCACGCACCGGTTAGTCACCTTGTGTATGACACCTTGTGCACACCACCATACTATGCTAAATGATGAAAAGCCGATTTGGGGAACAAGGAGAATGGATGGATGTGGGCGAGCTAATTGTATGGCATTATTTTATGCCCGCTATTATAATCGCTTACAACACGATAGAACGAACATGATGTAGGACAATTGAGCCTTTACACAATCACACGGGTTCCCTACTTTTAGTGATGAGGGGTGGACCAGAATACACCACAGTGGGTTAACTTCGGTCGGAACACCACACAGTGAACCACATCACAAGATGGCCGCCGCCGCTAGGAACACTACTGTCGAAGTTCCTAAACCGAATAAGGTATGATGTCATCCGGGCTCCACCCCCTTCCCACACGTGACCCGGAACAGTATTTCAGCACCCACGGGAACTGACACACACTGATCCGGTGCCGGCGAGGAGGGGTAGGTGATTCGGCCTCGTTTCCCCAACGGAAGGGTGAGTACTAACAGTCCACTTGTGAAGGGCTCGAGATCTTACCTGACAGGACCCGCTCTGTTTGTGGTCGAGCAGGCGAACACGAAATTTAGTATACCGCTACTCCGATTAACCTGACTACACCCTGGCGGGCGGACTAGGAGGAGTGTGGCTGGGACATCGATCCCGGTCGGTTGTTGGGCGCAACTCAATTTTGAGAGTGCCGGACGCTGCAACGGTTGGTACACCATCCATGCTCCTTTGAGATCCTCCCACAGGGGTGACCATTGGGTACTATTGGGAGCCGTTGATGAATGGACGTGCTCCCTGTTTTATCCACATAAGGGCAGGCGATGTGAGCAGGAATGGGATTTGAACCACCACCTAACGACTCGTGACCTTTTCATCTTCCCTACCTCACATGTTTTACAGGACACCATATTCCAGGAGTCTTCTTGATCCGCCGTGCACCGACTGAGGTGACACTTTCAATCTAGGGAGGTGAGTTGTGCAACAACTGGTTCCAATGTCACCAATTAGTCACTATGAATGGAGCATTCTACCCTCACTAGCTACATGCTCATTGTTTGAGTGACTCACTTTTCCCTCGAGTGAAGCCCCCATGGGAGGGACAGATCTTTGATTGTTTGCATATTGTTTTAATTGGGTATCAAAGATATGCCCCCTTTTTACTCACATCACGTGCCTAGATTTTTAAACCCACTTTAATGATTGCATTAAATTAAAGGAGGTGACTGGCGAGAGAGAGAGGGATACTGTGTGACCCGAATACCGGTGTTACAGTTGTGTTTCCATTTCTATATCCCTTTCTTTATGTTACTGAACAACACTACAGAGAATTTTACCCGTAGTGTTTACACATGGTAGGTAGCAAGACGCCCCACCACGAGGTGTAGATAGATTCACTGATTAGGTCCTGAAGAATTGCCACGGATCAAACTGACCATTAGGCATGAAACATGTTGACCTGGAGAGATAAGCATAGCTTTAACTGAACCCTTGTGTCAGACAAGCTGCCACTCTGTTTGTTTTATTGAGGTGGATAGCCAGCCTGAAGAAAAGTTTTATTTGGACTATCTTACTTCTTTTAATTCACCTTTCCACTATATCTACACATTACAGGCCACACACCCCCACTTCATCATACAGCAGGGAACAAAAGATCTCCGTTAAAGAGCCCCTTTACGGGTGCCCGTTGGGTATTGCAGCGCCGACCCAACGAGGAGCAGGTCCATATGATGAAGCATGACACCTAGCTTGCTGGGTGTGTGAGGACCCTAGTTCCGAAAGAAGGAATTCCTCCACTCTCCTTCTCACGTCAGACACAACCAAGCTGGTCATTACAAACTACGCTGGTTGGTCTACTGGCTATCATTTTCTAGGCACCACTACAAGAGGAACAGCATACCTTTATATAGCAAGCTTCAAAGGCTTGCCACCTTTGTGAGCTACCCCAGGCCTTTGCTGCTTCCAGCAACTGGCCCTCACCGGTTCTGACCCTCACTTTGGGCAGGAGAATCGGCGGGAAAACCAAGTGAGGAAGGGAGGTGTGCCCACCTTTGCCAACCCCACCCCTCAGGTGGGGGAAGTGAGGTGAAGCACAGCTCTGTCACCACCATCTTGCAGATGGGGGGGAACCTGCCGACCAGAGTGAGGCATATGCCCCCCTCCCCCTGGAGGGTGGCATAATAGGGGGTGTACCCACCCCAAGGAAGGGACCCATTGGTCCCAACCTTTACTTACCTGTAACACCCCTAAATCTAGTATTTAGAGGTAACCCTGAACCTTGCCTCCTCAGACAAGAAGAAGAGAAGAAGAAGGACTGAAGAACCGGTGCTGAAACTAAGAAGAGGAGGACGCCCACTGACCTGGCCCCAGCCCTACCGGCCTGTCCCCACCTCAAAACTGCTCCAACGAAGTTCCGGTGTGTCCTGCAGCCAGCAACCTCAAGAACCCCGAGGACCTGCCCTGCCTTCCAAGTCAAAGACTTTGTTTCCTGTGAGCACCGGATTTGCTCATCCACAGACTCTGGCTCCGGCCAAATCCGCGAGTCTGCACTCAACGCCTATGGCCCGAGTTCGAGTGGCCCAACACCACGAGGAGATCTCCCCGGCGATCCTGACCTGAGATCTGGTGATCTCTGACCTGCCTTCGAATCTCCAAGCGAAGCCTGCAGCCTCTTTTTGGAGGATCCCCCCGACCGCGACCGGAGCTGGTAAGAAAACCCGATGCCTAAAGACATCCCTGCACCTGACGTCCCACGGCCTTGGGTGGCCCAACCAATGGTGTCCCAGCATCCCCAGGCATCCCAACCTACCTCTCCAACCGGTGGTCACCTCTAGAAGTTCTTCGTTCCTGAGCTTGCAGTCTATGTTGTAACCAGAGCATCCCCATTGCAATCAACAGGGCACCCGACGCCAAAACAGCACCCTGCACCAAGCCGCCCCTGCACCGCAGCGGGTGTACTTTGGGTGCTAACTCGGATCCCCCTTTGCCCTGAGCCTAACACCAGGAGCTTTGCTCTCACAACCTTGTGGCCTGCCCATTAGATAACTTTGGACCTCAGCACTCTGCACCCGGCCGCCCTAGTGCCGCTGAGGGTGCTTTGAGAGTGCATCCTTCACCTCGGGGAAACCCTGGTTCTTACCCCAGAATACCAACTCCCACAACCAAGTACTTACCTGTTAACCAAAAAAGTAATCCATAAAGTAATCTGAAAAGTAATCATAAGTAATCTAATAGTAATTTCCACTGTATTGAAAAGATTTACAAACCTGTAACAAAGACATTTTCATTTAGCTTGCTTGTATTGTCAATCTACCTTGAAAGTACAATTTACACTACGTACCAGGCTTGCTTGGTTCTAGAGAATAAATAAAACTAAATAATATTTTTTATACAAACAAATTGGTCTGAGTTCAGTCTTTGAGTGTGTGACATCATTTGCTGCCTGAGTGTGTACAACAAATGCTTAACACTACCCTCTGATAAAGCCTTACTGCTCGCCCACACTACCACAAATAGAGAGTAAGGTGCCATCTACTTTTACCTCTGCCTACCTTTGGGGTTCCTGTGCACACTATACCTCATTTTGGTATAGTATATACAGAGTCAGCTTCCTACATTGGTGGTTCAGCGGTGAGATATACAACTTTGCATTGGTTGGACTGACTTGGTCAACACCTGATCACACGTCAGAACTCCTAAATTGTCTCTAGAAATTCTGATTTTTGAACCGACAAATTTTTCCAAATTACTAAAAGTCTTGTTATGGCCTTGATTAAGTCCCTTTAGAATTGTAGAAAAATAAAAGCTCACTTTAGTTAGGGGTAAGAAAGGTTAGAAGTTTTTCTTTTACAAAGTCTCTTAACAAGAACCCAGCTGTTAATGAAAATATAACTAATGGATAGAGTTGAGGAGCTCGACCTCACCCCTTATCTCCACTTAGAATTCAGGGAGTTAAGGTCTCTATGTAAACTTAAACATATTAACATGGGGTCCCATCCCTCCAAACAAGAGCTCTAGGAGCTGTTGGCAGGGTGTGCTAAGGACCATCCCTCTGAGAATGGTGAAGACCTCTCGGATGGGGAAGAAGATGGAGGGGATGAGGATACTTTCCAACCCCCCCCCCACTTCTTAGGGAGAAAAGGGCCCCTGTGGCCTTGATTCCAAGAATGCACCTCTCAGCACCTAGAGCCCACACTGGTGGGCCAGGTGTTTCAATGAGGAGACCAACCTCTTAGTGAGGTTGGCTAAAAGATTAGACGTAGAGACCAGACTCCTGGCTCTAGCAAAAGAAAGATCAGAGATGGGCCTAACACCCATCAATGGTGGTAGCAACTTAATAAATAGGGTCAAAGAGTAATCTTATGATCCCAAAATCCCCAGAGGTATTGTCCCTTAATTTCAGGATGGTGATCATATCACCAAGTGGTTCACAGCCTTTGAGAGGTCTTGTGAAGCCAGAAAAGTGAGAAAAAAAAACTCACTGGTGGGCACTCCTTTGGGAACTGTTCTCTGGTAAGTGCAGAGACAGACTTCTGCCCCTTAGTGGGGCAGAAGCAGAGTCCTATGAACTCATGAAGGGCTCCCTGATTGAGGGATTTGGACTCACTACTGAGGAGTATAGAATTAGATTCAGGGGGGCTCAGAAAACCCAGAGTCAGCCCTGGGTGAAATTTGTAGACTACTCAATGAAAACACTAGGTGGCTGGTTGACTGGAAGTAAAGTGCAAGATTATGATGGTCTTTATAATTTGTTTATGAAAGAACACATTTTAAGTAATTGCATTAATGAAAAGTTGCATCAGTATCTGGTAGACCTAGGTCCAATCTCTGCCTAAGAATTGGGAAAGAAGGCGGACCACTGGGTAAAGACAAGGGTGACCAGGACGTCCACTGGGGGTGACTAAATGAAAGGGGTTACAAAACCTCGCCAGAGGAAAGATAGTGAGCATCCTAAAGGTAAAAGTAAGGAGTCCCAGGTAGCCCCCCAAAACCTGTCCAGGAGGGTGGGCCCAAAGACACCTCACAAACTAAAACTGGGTACCAAGGTAAGAGTTGGGATCCGAACAAGGTATGGTGTGTCAACTGTCAAAAGACAGGTTACCACACCAAGGACCCTAGCTGTCCTAAAAACCAAGCCCCTAGTGTAGCTCCAGGGGTTGCCAGTGTATCTTTGGAGATTGGTTCTTCAGATGAGGAAGTCCTCCTAGCCTTCAACTGGAAAATGGGCCCAAAAGGTAAATTGGAGATTCCAGAGGGGAGTAGACACTTCCACCACCTACTGGTGAATGGAATCCCAGCCACTGCCCTAAGAGATACCTGTGCCAGTCACACTGTGGTGCATGACAGGTTGGTACTCTCAAACCAGTATGTCCCAGGGGAAACACAAAGAGTAAGGGCTATCCCAGGGGAGGTCACTGTTAGACCTGTGGCTGTAGTGCCCCTAGAAATAGCTGGGTCCCATAGTTGGAGAAAGGTGGTAGTCAATAAAGACCTCCGCCTTCATTGTCTTCTTGGGAATGACCACCCAGAGGTTGGTCTGAGCCAAAGAGAGGTACGGGTCCAGTGCCAGACCTCATCCAAGGAACCTGAGGGGGGGGGGGGGGGTAGGGCTGAACCTGCAGTTAGTGCAGATAAGCCCCAAAAGAAAAGAAGAGACTGTGTGGGAAAGGTGGACAACTGTTAGACCAGGGAGATTCAATCCCAGTAAGGGAGAACTTCAAAATTGGCACTGGTGAAGTCCTCCCTAGCCAACAAAAAGAGCTGACTAGTCAGGCAACTGTCCAGCCTGAGTTGGTGGCTCCTCAGCTGGCAGAACAGAGGGTGGAAGAAGGGTGTTCACTACACAGTGTAGTGGTCCCCTACCCTAAAATAGCAGACAGGCCACCAGAACACAAAGAAGCCTGTAAGATAGCCACTTCACCTACCTACCAGTGAAGAGCTAAAGGTGTGGTTCTGGGCACTGGCAGCTGTCAGCCTCTGCTGGGTGTTAGCCTTCATGGCATCACTGTCCTTTGCATAGTGGCCTAGCCTAGTCTACCATAGCTGTGAATTAGTAAAAAAAAACTTAGGTCAGTATTTCTCTACAGCAGCCATGTCATATTTTTGAAATGTTTCTCAGATAAGTCACTCTTGCTCATATGCTGGGTCTACTTCTAACCCCCCTGCTCTACACCCAAATTGAGTATGGTAAAGCAGTAGAACTTTATGAAGAATGCCTACACGAGTTAGCTGTTTGTTAGTATTCGGTTCCCTGGCGTAAGAACTGTGGGTTATTGATTTGTGTGAGTTCCTTCTGCGGGAACACTGAGGGACAGAGATCGCAACAGCTTCCAGCCTATTTTGATCCCAGATTTCACAAGCCACTGAATTAGCATGCATGCTAGGTCTAGCATTGGTTTAACATGTAGTTTTTTGAAAGGGCATGTGCCTGATGCATCTTGTTTTATTTACCACCAGATGTGACCAATATTAGGTTAGATGTAGCCAGTGGTTGACAAAATGTGCCTTAGAATTCAAGATTATTAACTGTTCAGCCACTTCTACCTGTCTTTGGTATAGTAAGCAACTTCCAAGTAATCAGAGGTTGTCTGCCCTAACCAATTTCAAAAACATGGTTCTCTTGAAAAATGAACAAATCTGTATCGCAGAAATATTCAAGAACCGATAAAGAAATTTAGGGAGGGTCATCATTGTCAAAGGTGTGCTGTGTCCAGCCATCAATGTAGGAAGTTTAATCCAATAATCTATTTTTGTTATCGCATGATCTATTTCAACCCCTTAATTTTCTCTTAAAATAGCTTAAGTGATAGTGCATTAACACCCGCAGTTACTGAACAATGAACAAATCTCTTCATTAAGGCTTCCGTATAGTAATGCTCTATTGTGCACTCAAAAGGTATTATTTGAATTGTTGCCTACTTCCCCATGTCATCTCGTATATAATACATATTCAGACCACTCTTAGTGTTGGTTAACACTTCTGTACAATGGCTAACTACGCTTGTTTATGATGCAGGTAGAGGAGTCCTGTAATCTATTGCAATGTGCAAAGTAGTCTTTGTGTGCCATGTAGTGTTTAATTTTGCTGCCCACTTTCGCTAAAGGAAGATGAGCAAAGATATGAACAAAGATAACCACACTATTCTTGTGGCAATTTATAAATATATATTTTTAAGATAATTATAGGAGTATGATAAATGAACAATATAGACTATAGAAAGAGTTGCCTCTTGTACTGAATTGATATTCACATTTGTTGTATGATTGTAGCACTTTTACTCCTTGTACATTCTTATTAAGCATCTCATGGTGGAACTACATACAATCTAATTATAATGTACAAAAGACTAAGTTGTATTCGTGATTAGAGGTGTTACACCTGCTCTAAACCTTTTAGTTGGGTCTGACTGGACTACCTGGAAGAACTGAATTGCTGAAGCACATTCAAGTATATGGCAGTCAAGAGCATGTGTTTGCCTCTGCCTCAGCAATGCCATCTTTTCAGAGTTTTTTTTAATTTTAATTTTTAGAGTTTTATATAGCGCGAACTAGACCTGAAGATATCCGGTATCAGAGCGCTTTACATGAGCACCAGTTTCGTTACAGATTTACACATTCATTTTTGTTGGGCACAGGGAGATTAAGTGATTTTCCCAGAATCACAGGATGTTGAGCGTGGATGCCGAGGCTCGAACCCGGTTACCCAGCTTCGAGGTCGACCGCTCTAGCCATAAGGCTACATGTTCAGGTGTGGGTAGGGTTAAAGGGGGCTAAGGGTGATTTTAGGGTTTAGGGACTGGCAGGGTTGAAGGGAGGTGAGAGATTTTAGGGATGGGAAGAGGTAGAAGGAGATAAGACCCCCAAACAATAGGGGGGTTGCAAGTTTCTCCCCAAAGGTAATATATCTATATCAGTTTCATACACATATATATAGATAAATGTCAGGTTTTCCACAGGAATATCGTTTTTTGTTTTTCTAATAAGTTGGGCACAGTTTGAGAAATCTTCACGAAACCTTCCAAAAAAATTTAATAATTATTCCACCTCAGCTTTCTTCTCTTTCCTAGAAAGTTTTGGGGTTGTCTGTCAAGCAGGGCCCAAGAAAAAGTAGGGAATCCAAAAACACCATTTCCCCATGCAATATCCATAGGGAATTTTAGACAGTGCCACAGCTAATAGGCCACAGGGGTCCGAAAGAACATTTCTTTTGCAATTTGATCCCTAACATGCCTCCTTATAAGTTGTTTTATTTTAATATTCAGGAAACTGGGACCAGGTTCTATAGATCTAAAATAGAGGTTGCAGACATTTCTCTTCGTGTTGTGGCTAGTCAATTCCATGGGACCAGCCAATCAGAATGCTTCATTTGTCTTGCTTTTTTTCACCTTGGTAGTACAACATCGCTAGATATCTATACATTTTGAAGTTTAATTTCTCTCAAACAGCTAAGTGAGTTTATCAAATCACAAAAAGCAAGCTTTCTGGATAAAGATCTAGCTTTCTGCCAAATTTGGTGTAATTCAGTTCAGACATTTTGGCTGTAGTGTTGTGTAAAGTTCCTATGAGAAACAGAATGGGGACACATTTTGGGACCTCACTTTTTCTTTGCCACTGCTGGATGCGTCCCCTCAAATCTTTCATGGATGAAGTGGAGGTAGTATCTGGTATTTGGAGAAAAAAGAGTTACTGGGCGGTGGGCAGTTAGACTGATTACACAGGACTATAAACCTCTGATTTGGGGGAGATGTGATCTATTTGCTGGACTGGTGGCTAGAGTTAGGAGTTCTGCTTATCCACTTAACACTGTGTAGTGCTGCATCTCAGTTACCTTATCCATCCATTTGCAAAGCCAACGTTTTTTTGTGTTGCAACAAAAGTTGTTTTGTGCACTCCATTCAAATGTAAATTTAATTAAAAAAGAATATTCTAAATGATAAACACAACAAATGCAGAGAACCACCCAAAATACAGTGAAAATTAGTAGCTCACCGTCTGCAGAACATTGTATGCTTATTAAAAATAACTCAATTTTATGCCGGAAAAAAACAAATAATCTGTTTATTGTTCTCCATAGTGCCAAAGAGCAACATGTGCATAGTGAACAAAAGTGCCTCCTAAATGATATACAAGGAAAGCAGTTTATTGCTGCACTATAAGTGTGCTCAGAAATGTTCTTTTGGTAGAGGCTGACTGGTCTATAAGAAAGGCCAGAAGGGCTGTAAAACCTTAATTCACAAGCTCATGGTGAACATATGACTTGCTCAGGAAAATAGAAACATTTCTATTCAGAGATACCAGAGTACTGGAGAATATCATGTTTTCCTTATAGGCCATCAAGCCTTCACTTGGGAGGTGGTGTCTGAAGACACTATTGGCGACTAGTCTTTTGTGGTCTTAGTTTTAATCCCACTTGATCGTATTATTTAATCCTGGGCAGTCCACTTCACTTCTTTGTTCTTAATTCCTTTATTGACCAGTTCAAAGTGCTTAAACATGAACTAGATACAATTATTCAGTGTTAAATAAGACAATTGAGTGTTGACTTTACACGTCTCCATTTCTTTTGAGTGTTCTCTGATTACACCTGCTATGAACAGTGGTGGTTTTTGCTGACCACAGTGATATGAACTTTCAGTATTTGAGGAACTGAGAATACTAGACATTTTAAACATGCTAATAACAGAAAAATTCATTGTTAAGAAATAAAACCTCTGTGTTCATGTGGATTTTAAAAATAGTAAAAACATAGTAAAAACATTAATCATTTGCCACTATATAAACACCAACAGCAGTGGTTTCTTTGTAAGCTATTTGGAAAGCATTTATGTTTTTTTATTTAGCAAATGTGGCTTTAGACAAATATTGAATACTTTAATTTGAAAACTAGTGGAGGCTAGAGGTAACATAGTGTCCGTGCTCCAAGCACATCACCAAAGGGTTCACAGAGGTGATTTAAACCTTTATATGATAAATATTAAAAAACAAGTATTAAAGCAAGGTCCGTTCTCTTTTCTTTTCTACTGTTTTATTCTTACAGAAATGCTTGGTAAGTGATTTGTACCTTAAATATTATCATATGATAATCGTGTATTGAAATTACTTAACGTATTAATAACTCTTTATAGGAACCCACTGTTGTTAAACCAGTAGAAAAGGTAGAGGAATTGCCTAAAGAAAAAGCAGCTGAACCAGAGTCTACATCTGACACAACTAATCAACATAAAGGTCATCTCTTCGATCTTAACTGCAAAATCTGTACAGGTAAACAGCAAATTTAGTTTCATTCATATTTATTAGCCCATTACTGTATTGCCACAAGCTGAAACGTAACAGTAGTTAAGTCAGGTTCTATGTAATCTCTTTACTGAAACTCAAGGGCACCTCAGAATCATCTAGGAATGAGATTCCACAGGCTTCAAAGGTAGTATCTTATTTAAGTATTTGAGCACATACCATGTTCATCAACTCGGAGTGCTGAGGCTGAGCGATGGGTCGCAAATATTGAGTTTGTGGTTTTCCTTCAGTAATAATGGTATGTATTGTGAGAGGGCTAACTCTATATGTGTCAAGGTACCAGTGGCCTGTCTGTCTGGAAGGGCCTGGACTCATGACCTAATGCCTTTAAGGTTATCCAGGCCTTTCTTTCATGTAGACATGGGTACAAACAAGGGTAAGAGAGACTGTACATTTTCATAAAGTAGGCCACGTTGGATTTTCACTTGTTAGAAGATCCAAGGCTGTTGACAGGTAGTTCTGTTTCCATCTAGGTTGGTAGATCTCTTGAGTGTCCTGCTTCAGAACAATAACAGATTAATTTTGTGGCATATCTCTATCGGTTCTTGGACCACCACTGAAATTGCAGGTTCTTAAAGTACTATTGTCTTCATCCTTTGAAATCTCCACTTTTCACCCATTCTTTCTCCTGTACTTTCACAGGGAGCGCTACTAACTGACTCAGCATTAGACAGTTTGTCATTGAAACCTCTGAAGATAATGGCTCAAATATTAGGTGCACCACAATTTTGAAATAGCTAGCTTTCTGTGGTGCAGCAGTTCTATCCAATCATATTGCTTAACAAGTTTATGAATGAGATTGGACTGGGATTCACCTTCTTTGTTGAGCATGGTCCAGAGTTCACCATCTTTGGTCCGTGATGCGTGCATTTTGGTGGAACGGAATGGTTGGGTTTTTGACCTCTTACCTCATATAAAGAAATTTGTATAGGTTCAGACATTGAGAGTAGGAGAATGCTAAAAGCAAGGACTGAAATGTTATGGAGCAGTGCCTATTACCCATGTTTGGCTCCTATCTATAACCCGATCTAGTTGTTGCTTTACTTGATACTTTTTGCTTAATTAAACATATCCATGTTCTGATAGAAAGCAGCAACTTCTATTTATAAGTTATGATTGTGGTGCCTTTTCTTGTGGTCCTGGAGTAACCAGACGTTATTGGGCAATGTCTTCTACAGGCTGTCCCAGGGTAATTATTCTAGTCCACTCCAAATTTGGTAGCCAAGATATTCCCTTTAGCATACAAACGTGATGAATGGAGTGTTTGAAATAATCTCAGCCATTGGTAATTACTCGGGCCGCATCCTAGTCGATTGTTGTTTTGCACATCATGCCACCTCAGTTTGTGACCCAGCCATATGCAAATCAGTCTTTATCCTGCTCCTCATGTGAACAGTCCAGACCGAACTGCCAAGCCAGGTCCTCCCTGAACAGGAACACAAGCAACTCAGGACCAGTTTTCCTCTAGTTATGGGTTCTTCAGCCAGGTACAGCTTGGTTCGAGTGACACTGAGAGCACGGGACCCACATCTGGGCATACTCTTGGCACTTAGAGTGGTACATGAACACACAAAATGTGATGGGAGGTTGCTTGCAATAAGTCTAACCACTGGCAATAGCTCGGGTAGCAGCCCAACCCATCGTTCTTTTGCTCACCATGCCACCTTAGTTTTGACGCAGCCATACGCAAATCAGTTGTGACCCTGCTCCTCATGGGAATACTCCAGACCGAACTGCCAAGCCAGGTCCTCCCGGAACCGACTCACATATAACTGAGGACTGGTTTTGCCCTAGTTATGGGCTCATCAGCCAGGTACAGCTTGGTTATAGTGAGACAGTGAGCCTGCTCCCCATTACAACGCGTATCCTTTACTAAACATTTTTTTTTACTACACATATGCTTTTACCACGCATGCCTTTACAACGAATTTCATTGTAAAGGTATGTATGTTAAAGGTGTATGTGTAGTAGTAAGGGCATATCCATGGAAACGGCCGTGTTGGTAGGCAACCCACATCACTAGAGGAAACAGAGCAACTCTTCTGCTTCCTCACAACGGCATGCACCGCCCCTCAGATGAGCTGCCTGCAGGAGGAGAGAGGTAAGGGGGATTGGGCCTGGGGCGGGGGGCTACTATTTTAAGGGTTTGGGTTAAAGAAAGGCTGGGGGACGGGGGCATAGGGGTAGTGTTACATGGTTTAGGGTAGGGGAAGAGCTCGGGCCGGGGAGGGGGTAGTGCAGGGATAGTTCTTTAGGGTTTAGAGTAGGAGATGGGCTGGTGGGGGGGGGTTGCACAAGGGTAGGGTTTAGGGCAGGGGATGGGCCAGGAGGAGGGTTTGCGCAGGGGTAGGTTTTTAGCGTTTAGGACAGGGGAAGGGTATATTTTTAGAAGGGGTAAAGGCCGGGTGGGTCGTGAGGTGCACCAATCAATCAAGGGTTTGTAGAGCGCAGCCACTCACCCGGAAGGGTCTCAAGGCGTTTCGCAGCTCCTGGATGTTCACGCTGATTCGTCGAAGAGCCAGGTCTTGAGGTCCTTCAGGAACTTGGAGAGTGAGGGACAGGGAATAAGGGTTTAGGGTAGGGGTCAGGGAAACCTTTGCCACTCATATACCTTTAATATACATGCTTTTACAACTAAATTCATTGTAAAGGCATATTCGTTTAAATAACATGCATGGTAAAGCTTTGCGTTGTAATGGCATTCATGTTGTAAGACATTCGTGGTAAAGGTATGCGTTACAAGGGAATGCGATGTAACGTCAAACATGTGCTCCTCATGGGAACAGCCCAGACTAAACTGCCAAGCCAGGTCCTCCCAGAACTGAAACACAAGCAATCCAGGACCGATTCTGCCCTAGTTATGGGCTCATCAGCCAGGTACAGCTTAGTTTCAGTGACACAGTGAGCACGGAAACCACGTCTGGGCATACCCATGCCGCTTAGAGCGGTACATGCAACACATAAAACACACAAAAGGTGATGGGAGGCTGCTTGCAATGTCTAACCACTGGCAAGAGTTTGGGGTAGCGGTCCAACCCATTGTTCTTTTGCTCACTGTGCCACCTCAGTTTCGACCGAGTCTTATGCAAATCAGTTTTCACCCTGCTCCTCATGGAAATAGTCCACACTGAACTATCATGCCAGGTCCAACCGGAACGGTTTTGTCCTAGTTATGGGCTCACCAGCCAGGTGCAGCTTGGTTCCAGTGACACAGTGAGAGTGTGTGCATGTGTATCTATATGTGTGTATATATATATATATATATATATATATTACCTACTGGCGGTCGCCAGTAGGTAGTTATAGTTAGGACCTCGATTCTATTCAAAAAGCGTTTTTTCTTTTGCCAATATCTTTGGCGCCGTTTGATGAATCTTCGCAAAATTTTCAAAACTAATGGTTCACTCAGGTCAGCTCCTGTCTTGAAAAATTCGGGGTGATTCGTCGAGCGGGGGCCGAGAAAAAAGTGGGGTCCCAAAACGAGTTTTCTCCATGTTAATTTCCATAGGAAACTTTAGACAAAGCTTCAGCCCAAACTGCTGAACGGAATTACACCAAATTTGGCAAAAAGGTAGGTCTTGGTTCAGAAAGCATTATTTTTTTTAAATGGTGTAAATCCGTTCAGTAGTTCCTGAGAAATAAAAAAATAAAAAAATATCGATATCTGGTGACTGAGGTGGATCCGCAAATCCTCCCGATCACGAGCTTCATTTTGATTGGCTGCCAACGCTCCAAACCAAGAAGTGTCGGCAGCCATCTTGTGACTCCGTAAAACTGAGTCACAAGAAAAAAGGGAAGAAAATGGTTAAAAAAAAAAAAAAAGGGGGCAGGGTAGAAACACCCTGACCTCCTAGGCCTGGTCAGGGCATCCCACAGGGACCCCCAGGGCCTCAAAAAGCATTTTTTTTTTTTTAAACGGCAGGATTCACGCAGAGTGCGCGAATCTGACTGAGAAAATTAAAAAAAAACGTTGCGCGGTGTCCCGCGCTTCGTTTTAATCAGCCCCCGGGTGGGCCAGGTCCTGGGGGCAATAAGTAAAATATATGCAGGGGACCGCCACCTCCCCGGGGCATGATTAATATTGTGGGGGGGACACGCAGCCCCATGGACCGCCACCTCCCCGGGGCTTTTATAATTTATGCATTGGGGGCTCCTGCCCCCCACGTTGCCCCGGGGACCACCACCTCCCTGGGGCATTAGTTAAATTATGTGGGTGGGGGGCCTCGTGGTCCACCCCAAGCCCCGGGGACTGCCACCTCCCCGGGGCTTCAATATAAATAAAAGTGTGGGGAGGCTCCTGCCCCCCCCCCTGCCCTGGGGACCACCACTTCCTTGGGGCATTGACTAAGTTAAATACGGAGGTCCGTAGCGGACCCCCCGGGGACCGCCACCTCCCTGGGGCATGATTAATATTGTGGGGGGGGGCGTGCGGCCCCCCCGCAGCCCCGTGAACTTCCACCTGCCCGGGGCTTTTATAATTTATGCATGGGGGCACGTTGCCCCGGGGACCACCACCTCCCTGGGACATTAGTTAAATTAGGTGGGTGGGGGCCTCGTGGTCCCCCTTAAGCCCCGGGGACCACCACCTTCCCGGGGCTCCAATATAAATAAAAGTGTGGGGGGGCTTCTGCCCCCCCCCCTGCACTGGGGACCACCACCTCCTCGGGCATTGACTAAATTAAATACGGGGGTCTTTAGCCGACCCCCGGCCCCAGGGACCACCACCTCCCCGGGGCTTTAAGTATGTTGGAAGGGGGTCGCACAGCCCCCTCGTGGAGCCCTCAATGGCCCTGGAAACCTGCTCTCGCTTCCACGAAGCAAAGCAGAATTGCTTTTTGGCAAAGGGAGCTGCATGTCAGCAGCTCCCTTTGCCCAAAAGCAATGCCGGCTCCCGCAGGAGGCGGTGAGCCGGCAGGGACCGCAGGGGCATTGGGGCTCCCCCCAGCAGTCCCCAACGTGAGGGCCAGCCCCTGGGGATGGGGTCCCCGGGGCCATAATAGGCCTCAGGAGGGGGGCCATGCGCCCCCCCCTAAAATTATTAAAAAAAATAAAGGCTGGCCAGGCCCCGGGGGATGGGGTCCCCGGGGCCAGAAGTGGCCCAGGGAAGGGGGGCCACGCGGCCCCACTCCCGTAATTAAAAAAACAAACAATTTCTTTTTTTTTTAAAACAAGGCCAAGCACCGGGGGATGGGTTTTCCGGGGCCAAAAATGGCCCAGGGAAGGGGGGCCACGCAGCCCCCCTCCCGTATAAATAAATAAAAACGAGGCCATGCCCCGGGGAGAAAACAAAAAGCAGAAATGTCGTAGGCCCTGGGGGATGGGGTCCCCAGGGTCCATAAAATATTGAGAGAAGGGGGGCCACACAGCCCCCCTTCTAACTATAAAAAAAAAAGCTGGTATCTCGCCGGAGGCCCCGCCCCTCCCTGCACCACTCTGCAAACGCGCCTCCTGGCGCGTTCTGGGTTGGGGGATTAAGTCCCCATGATCCTTAGGGGCCAACTAGCCCACCAGGTACCTCCAGTAATCCCCACATAGTGGGATTGCTGAGAGGTGGTCCGAGGCCTCGCCCCTTTTTACATCACTCTGCAAACGCGCCTCTTGGCGCACTGCTGGTGGGGCTATGAGGTCCTCTTGTGTCCTGAGGACCTCAGGACTAAAGTGGACTTCATCCCCGAGCAGTAGTGCGCCAGGAGGCGCGTTTGCAGAGTGGTGTAAAAAGGGGGCGTGGCCTCGGACCACTCTCAGCAATCCAGCTGTGTGGGGCTTACTAGAGATAACAGGAGGGCTAGTTGGCCCCCAGAGACCCTCGGGAGGCAAGGGGACTTCATCCCCCAACCAGGAGCGCACCAGGAGGCGCGTTTGCAGAGTGGTTGAGAAAGGGCGTGGGGCCGGTGTTCACGTCTCAGTAATCCCACTATCTGGGGCTTACTGGAGGTGTCAGGTAGGCTAGTTGGCCTCTAAGGACCCCCAGCAGCGAAGGGGACTTTAATCCCCATCCAAGAGCATGCCGGGAAGCGCGTTTGCAGACTGGTGGGCAAAGGGGGCGTGGCCAGCTTTGAAAACTTACCAATGCTGCTGTGTGGGACTTACTGGAGGTAATAGGAGGGGTAGTTATCCCCCAAGGATGTCCTTGGGGGCCAACTACCCCTCCTGTTACCTCCAGTAAGTCCCACACAGTGGTATTGCTAAGAGGTCTTCGGAGGCCACGCCCCCTTTCTCCACCACTCTACAAACGCACCTCCTGGCACACTACAGGTTGGGGGATGAAGTCCACTTTACTCCTGAGAGACTTTGGGGGCCAAGAAGCCCTCCTGGTACCTCCTGTAAATCCTACGCAGCGGAATTCCTGAGCGCTGGTCGGAGGCGCAGCCCCCTTTCTGCACCACTCTGCAAACGCAACTACTACGTTATAGTTATAAATTAGCATTTAAAACACCTATGAAATTCACTGAAAAAACATAGGTTTCAGGGACGTTATAGTTGGAAATTAGCATTTAAAAAACTTATGAAATTCACTGAAAAAACCATTGGTTTCAGGGACGTTATAGTTAGAAATTAGCATTTAAAAAACCTTAGAAATTCACTGAAAAAACCTCAGGTTTTAGGGACGTTATAGTTAGTTGGACATTTCACTCGTACAAGACCAGAGAAATTCGGCCGTTATAGTTAGTTGAGCTAACTATAACACTCGCCCCCGCAATGCACTGCTGATGATGTCACATATTACATCACTCATGACATGGTCAGTGACATCACTGATGACATCACTGATGACATCTCAAATGACATCACTGATGACGTCATCCACGTGATCATCTGATGCACCTCCTCACACCGTAATATAACCTTTGATACACCCACTCTAAAATATAGACTACCATTCTCGAAACCATAGACACACCAATATCAGTTAGTACATACCCACTCACTGATTCCTAGGTCTACACACACATCCACTCACTCACCCATACAGTCACTCATACATACAGTCACTCATCAATACAGCCACTATCATATGCACTCATACACCCATACAGACACTGACACACAGCCACTCACCCAGTGAGATACAGTTATACACACACCACCTCACTTATTCATACAGATACTAGCACATACTTACTCTTAAAACAATCACTGACACAAGCACACACTCATCCATACAGCCACTCTCACAATCACTCACTCTCACATATAGGCATTTATATACTCCAACACTCACATATATTGCCTTTCACATATGTAGTTACTCACACATGTACCACTGAGACATCCATTCACT
Organism: Calotriton arnoldi; assembly: GCA_963921515.1. NCBI lineage: Eukaryota > Metazoa > Chordata > Amphibia > Caudata > Salamandridae > Calotriton > Calotriton arnoldi. Next base: position 428,942 of record CAWUFW010009956.1, on the reverse strand, counting down.
CACCAACACAGCCATACACACACTCACCCACCCATACAGCCCCTCACAGATGCACTCTTGAACCCATACACCCAGTGAATCACCCACTCACACATCCATGCAGGGAGTCACACCCCCCCCACCCACCCACACAGACACTCAGGCACCCATACAGGTACTCAGACAACCAATCAATAACCCATGTAGACACTCATGTAGCTAGTCACCAACCCATGCAGCCTCTTACACACCAACTGACAGATTGATACAGACATTCACACAGTTTAGTCACTAACCCATGCATTCAGTAAGACACGTTTAATCACTTACTTATACAGTTAGTTACGCACCTACTAAATCATCCATTCAGACACTCATACACCCACTCATTCTTCAATACACCTTGGCATATATATATATATATATATATATAAAACATATTTAAACTTTACAGAAACACAGTCACTGGATGATATCAGTGATGTCATTTGAGATGTCATCAGTGATGTCACTGACCATGTCATGAGTGATGTAATATGTGACGTCATCAGCAGTGCATTACGGGGGCGCGAGTTATAGTTAGCTCAGCTAGTTCTTTGGTATTAGGATTGTAACACAGAACTAGGTCACGCTATTTGAGTCGACCAGGGTCTGCGTAAAAATCTGTGTGTATTTTTCGCTCTTCGACCCTCTTATGCGACCTTAGCATAAATAACATAGGGGCTTGGAGTTCTGCATCTCCAGTGTGTCACAGGCCCTGGTGCAAGGAAGGAATGGCCGCCTGTCTGCTGTTTGAATTATGAAATACAGCAATAAGTTCAGTGGCCAATTTTCGGTGCATAAACGTTTTTGAATCCAAAATTTGATCTGTGTGGTAGTTTGCACAAAAAAGCAAAGCCATTTGTTGCTCAAACATCCCTCGAAAACATAGAATAAATCTGGCCCCACAATTCGTTGATAGACCCTGTGTGTGTGTGTGCACGTGCAACTGGTAAAGGGCTTACGTCCCATCAGGCCTCCCCCCAAGAAAGAGACAGCTTCCTCAGCACCACCCACGGTCCCTGCAGTTGTCGGACACTCTGTAGTCTTGTGCTGGTATCACTTCCCCTTTTCCCTTTCATTTCTCGCCTGGATTTCTCTTTTCTCTCTTGCTTCCTCTCTCCCTAATCCACACTCTCTTGCTCATTTCTCTCTCGTTTTACACTGCCATCTGTCACCCTCTCCCTCTCAACACTCTTACATTCTTACCTATTTTCCCTCCATGTCTATCCATCTATCCGTCTGTCTGTCTGTCAGCCTGCATGCCTTCCTGCTGATCTATCTAATCCCCTCTCTCATTTTCTCTCCGTTCCCCTCTAGCGGTCTCCTTCCTTCTCACTATACTACCTTCCATATTGTACATTTTCTCTATCAGCTCCTGTTTGATCCCATCCACCTCCCTTTCGCTCAACACGTCTTTCTCTGGCTTTTTGTTTCTCTTGCCCCCCTCTTTCTATCCCTCTCTTTCCTTGGTTTCTGTCATTCTCTCTTCAGTATCTTTTTATATCACTCCCTCTCCCTCCCTATCTCTTTCACTCACATTTTTCTCCCTCAATCTCCATTTTACAGATGTATGTTGGTCTCGCTCTCTCCTCTTCTCCATGTCCTGTCACATTCCCCTCTCTCTCAAACTCTTCCTATCTTGCCTCGTCTTCTTTACTCGTTCTTGCTCTACGTTTTCCTGACGTACTCTATTCTTCTATTTCTCTATACCTTTCTCCCAATCACACTCCTTCTCGACACCATCACTTCCGGTTCCCTCTCATATACTTTCTCCTTTTCTCTCCTATTTTCCCTTCTACTCGGTTCCTGCTCCTTTCTCTTTCTTTTCTCATTTCCCAGTCCCCCCCTCCCCCTCTCCCCCACCACCCTCCTTTCCTCTTTGGCTGACAAGTTCCGGAACGAGTGAGAAATGGAAATTGCAAGCGTGAAAACAAGTGAGACTTTGTGGCTTCTTCGGCTTGTTCCTGTGGTGTGAGATCCATGAATAAAAAACACCTTATAAAATCTTAAAACAAGTGACATACCCCGAAAGAGCAGGCCTTTTAACTATACTACACCCACCATGCACCCCTTCCTTCCCCACAGACTACCCCTTGGTCTCCGCCATCACCTTCCCTTGTTTATCGCTCTTTGACCATCTGTGACTTTTCAGAAATTAGGCTTTCATTCTCACCCAATCCGAATCCTCTCGCCCTGGGACAGGATACCACACATGTGCCCAGCCGAGGCATGGAATTAAGACATGTCATAAAGTGTTGCTTGGGGGAAATAGCTCGGAAGGCACTCAGCACTTGTTCCAGGGCCTGTGTCCTTATTGTCTGCTTGTTCATGGTATATATATCTGACCTGCCCGGAGCCTGGGACACCAAATGATATATATTTCCTTCCGTCCCCGAGGGGCCTCCAGCATCCTGTGGAGAGGAGGGCTCCTGCGCCGCGCACGCATTGCTCTGACTGAAAAACAACAAGGGTACAGACGCAGTTTTTCAGTTTTACGGGCCCTCGGCTGTTTAATATCAAGCCTCGGAAGTTAATAAAATGGAGCTGGCTCTTTGTCACTCTGCAACATTCTGGCTCATCATTTGCGAAGCTGGCGCCGAGCCTCGACTCTCTCGCTTTCTCCATTACTGGGTGCACCCTCCGCCGCCATGGTCCCCGCAAACTCGTGTTCCCCTGGAGCTTGAGATGACGCGGGAAAGTCTACTTCACCCCTGACCCTCACTCGTTTGTGATGTCCCTCCTTGGATCGAGAGATCAGTGTCTGAAGTGTTGTCTCGTGACTTGCTATCTTTTCCTCTAAGCCTTCTTCGACGCGCATGTAGTAAACTCGTAACCGGAACACGACATCGGAAAGAGGTCTCCTCCAAGCATACAACTCTGTGCGGGGTGCTTGACCACATCCTGAGGCGCACAGCTTCCTTTCCTGAAATGCAACACAAAAGAACACTTATGGCTGGTTTAGCAGATCAGAAGAGGACGCAGTGGAACCATGATGGAGGGTCTCAATCCAGCTGGGGCCTAGGATAGGGTGACCAGACGTTCCGGTTTTGTCCAGACAATCCCGTTTTTCTAAATTTTATTTTTTAATAAATGCTTTTTGGGGCCCTGCGTCTCCGGAGTCCAACCAAGCAAAGGGACTCCAAGGGTCAGTTGGCTGATCTCCTATTCACAGCACAGGGCCACAACAGCTGGGAAGCCTGCTGGGGCACGTTAGTAGCCCAGAATCTCCAGACCTCTACCAACTGCCGCCGTGCAGTACCAGAGACCAGGACTTGATTCCCAAAGTTGCACCCGAGTTCACTGAGCCCAGTAGAGTCGACGGAGTGCAGCTTGGTCGCCCAGAAGCTGATTTATCACCTAGGGAAGGAGTTAGCCTTGACCGCAATACGGGCGACTGGTACCCAAGTGGCGACTGGACTTTAACCAGCACCGAGAGGACTTTGACCCTGTGACCAGGACCACCTCACCCCCTTAACATTTTTATTAATTGTATATCAAATATTTTTGCTATTTTGAATACAAAATAAATCAGATCTCGACTGTGTTTGTATTAAATTAATCATTAATGTATTTTTGGATTAAGCTACCAGTGTGCTGTTATATGCCCACAATTTAAGTGTACAATTTCTTGCTCAAGATACATTTCCAAGCTACATTGTTCTCTCCCTGCTCTTGCCACCTACCCGTATGCAGGGCACCCCTTTATTTTTCAAAATAACCTGTGGGTTAAATCACGTGATACACTTTCTCAATGGTTTGCAATATATGTTTCATCTTCTCCATTCATTATGCTCAATGGTATTTAAGTTTGCTTCTAAAACTTCTCATGGGTGTTCCCTTCAAACCTCTGCACAGCTGTACTCTCCCGTGGCTTATCTGCACAACAATTTTTCTTGTCACTGTTACATCAGGATGGCGAGTACGCTAGCTTCAAGCCCTCTACGTCTACCCATCCTACACCACTTTCTACCCAGACAAGCTGTTTCTACGTATTCGAGCTTCCTTTCTTCCAAACAAAATGACTCCATTTCATGTTGGCCAGAACATCACCCTTCTGGCGTTCTTTTCTCCACCTCACCCCTCTAAGGAGGAAGAAAGGCTCCATCGGTGGGACCCAAAACGGGCTCTTAGTTTTTATATCGATTGTACCAGAGAACACCGAGTGGACAATCAGCTCTTTATCGGATCTGCTGAAGCAAGGCAGTGCAGAAGAGCCCCATCTGGATCGAGCTCTGCATTAAAACCTGCTACCCACTGGCCAAGAAGCACTTTCAGAAGGCTTTCGGGCTCACTCTAGCAGAGCCAAGGCTGCTACCACTACATTAGCATGTGGGGTGCCTGTTCTGGACATCTGCTAGGCGACTATGTGGGCGTTAATCCATACGTTCACGAAGCACTACTGTCTGGACAGCCAGGTCCGTCTAGCAGGGCACTTTGCTTGCTCGATCCTGTAGGACTTATTGGTTTGGTCCAGTTCACATATTCACCACCTGAGAGCTACTGCTTTGGTATTTATTAAAAAGGTGAGGAATCTACGGTGAGAATTCTCTGTCGGAAGAACAAGAACTATCTATTTAACCGCTGATTCTTCACCGAGCTCCCCTTTGTCCCGGTTCTGTAAAGTAGATTATTTTCCTTTAAAATGGTCCCCATTAGAATTCTGCACACTTATCACTACCAATCTATAGATTGGATTCTGCATCTGGTGACGAGGACAGTCCAGAAACCAACTGATGTCAGCGCTCCTGGGTGGCACCTAAATTGCGCCCGGTGTGTGACTTCCTTCGCGAATTAGGCACGAAGCTGCATGGTCCCACCTGTTGGCGTGCAGGGGTGGTGCTTGAGATGTTCTGTATCTAGTCTGATGCCTGAGGGAATATTAAAGTGAGAAATCTGGAGTTAGAGTCTCTACCACAAAGATTGTTACTGAAGGTAAGTAAAAAGTTCATCACCACCATCCAGATGAATAAGTAAAAGGGTTTCAACAGTAGTTCTTCAGTCACTTTCTGGAAGACATTGTTTCACTATTTTTAGAAAAGACAGTTGGTACGCAACCGTAGTTATTTTGTCAATGGCTGTATGACTTTACACCCATTCTTTTACCGCGCATGGGTAGTATAATTGAGGGAACTAAAACCTATAAATGTGTGTATATATATATATATTCACTGAAAAAACCATAGGTTTCAGGGACGTTATAGTTAGAAATTAGCATTAAAAAAACCTTTGAAAATCACTGAAAAAACCACAGGTTTGAAGGACGTTATAGTTAGTTGGGCATTTCACTCGTACAAAACCAGAGAAATTCGGCCGTTATAGTTAGTTGAGCTAACTATAACTCGCGCCCCCGCAATGCACTGCTGATGATGTCACATATTACATTACTCATGACATGGTCAGTGACATCACTGATGACATCTCAAATGACATCACTGATGACATCATCCAGAGACTGGGTGATTTTTAAAAGTTTACGAATGTTATATATAGATACGCAAAGGTGTATTGAAGAATGAGTTGGTGTATTTGATTTGATTTGAAAAAAGTTTTATATAGCGCTGGCTAAACCCGGAGGTATCAGAGCGCTTTACATGAGGATCAGTGAGTTACAGGTTACAAAAATAACATCTGTTACAAAAATTACATCAGTTACAGTTATAAGAAATGACATCAGTTACAGTTAAAAGTATAGGCATAGGAGAAGAACATGAGATTGCACAATAACAAAAGGTTATTAGCGCGTAGTATATCCAAGACAACACGTTTTAAGAGGAATGGAAGGAAAAGGGGGAAAGGTAAACGGGAATGAATGCTGATAGTCAGGTAGACCAGAAGGGGGTAAAGTATTTCAGGGGAGACAAAGCAGTCAGAGCAAAAAAGAAACAGACAGACAAGACCGTGAAGAACCGTTAAAAACAATGTCCGATGTCCGGCTGGGTAGGTGACGGCTGAGGGGTGAACCAAAGCCAGACTCCTCTATAGCTGCATAAGACAGCTCCACTGGGCAACGGCCAATGGTTCTCGGACTCCGCAGAACGCTAGCGCTGGCTAGACCCAAACATCAAAACAGCGGTTACAAAATTACAATTAGATTCTGGAGCAGAAAAACAATCGCATGTTGAAAAATACATCGTTTGAATAGAGCACAAGAATTTTTTTTTTTTTTAAAAGAAGGAAAATAAATGGATGATTTAGTGGGTGCGTGACTGACTGTGTAAGTGAGTGAATAAATGTGTCTTAGTGAATGCATGGGTGAATGACTAATCTGTGTGAAAGTCTGTATCAGTCTGTCAGCTGGTGTGTAAGTGGCTGCATGGGTTGATGAGTAGCTACATGAGTGTCTATATGGGTTAATGATTGGTTTCCTGAGTACCTGTATGGGTGCTTGAGTATCTGTGTGGGTGGGTGGGGGGTTGTAACTCCCTGCATAGATGTGTGAGTGGGTGATTTAGTGGGTGTATGGGTTCATGAGTGCATTTGCGAGGGGCTGTATGGGTGAGTGAGTGTGCGTATGGCTGTGTCGGTGAGTGAATGGATGTCTCAGTGGTAGATGTGTGAGTAACTACATATGTGAAAGGCAGTATATGTGAGTGTAGGAGTATATAACTAACTATATGTGAGAGTGAGTGATTGTGAGAGTGGGTGTATGGATGAGTGTGTGCTTGTGTCAGTGATTGTAGAAGAGAGTACGTATGTGTTAGTATCTGTATGAATAAGTGAGGTGGTGTGTGTATAACTGTATAGGTGAGTAAATGGGAGTGTGATTGATTCTTTGCATGACTGACTAGGTGTGTGAGTAACTCTATGGGTGAGTCGCGGTGTGTTAGTGTCTGTATGGGTGTATGAGTACATATGATAGTGGCTGTATTGATGAGTGACTGCATGTATGAGTGACTGTATGGGTGAGTGAGTGGATGTGTGTGTAGACCTAGGAATCAGTGAGTGGGTATGTACTAACTGGTATTGGTGTGTCTATGGTTTCGAGAATGGTAATCTGTATTTTAGAGTGGGTGTATCAAAGGTTATATTAGGGAGTGAGGAGGTGCATCAGATCACATGGTTGATGTCATCAGTGATGTCATTTGAGATGTCATCAGTGATGTCATTTGAGATGTCATCAGTGATGTCATCAGTAATGTCACTGACCATGTCATGAGTGATGTCACTGACCATGTCATGAGTGATGTAATATGTGACGTCATCAGCAGTGCATTGCGGGGGCGCGAGTTTTAGTTAGCTCAACTAACTATAACGGCCAAATTTCTTTGGTTTTGTATGAGTGAAATGTCCAAATAACTATAACGTCCCTGAAACCTGTCGTTTTTTTCAGTGACTTTCAAAGGTTTTTTAAATGAAAATTTCTAACTATAATTGTCACTGAAACCTATGTTTTTTTCTGTGAATTTCTAAGGTTTTTGAAATGCTAATTACTAACTATAACGTCCCTGAAACCTATGGTTTTTTTCTGTGAATTTCTAAGGTTTTTTAAATGCTAATTACTAACTATAACGTCCCTGAAACCTATGGTTTTTTTCAGTGAATTTCAAACGTTTTTTAAATGAAAATTTCTAATTATAACATCCCTGAAACCTGTGGTTTTTTCTGTGAATTTCTAAGGTTTTTCAAATGCTAATCCCTAACTATAAATTCCTTGAAACCTCTGGTTTTTTCAGTGAATTTCTAAGGTTTTTTTAAATGCTAATTTCTAATTATGCCTACATAGGTAGGACATGTGCAGAAAGAGGAAGAAAGGCGCAGAAAGAAGCAAGAGAAGTGCAGAAAGAGGCAAGAGAGGTGCAGAAAGAGGCAAGAGAGGTGCAGAAAGAGGAAGAGAGGTGCAGAAAGAAGCAAGAGAAATGTAGAAAGAGGAACCGAAGTCCAGAAACAGGAAGAAAGGTGCAGAAAGAAGCAAGAGAGGTGCAGAAAGAGGAAGAGATGTGCAGAAAGAACCAACAGAGGTGCAGAAAGAGGCCTACTTTGACTGTACCTTAAACAGACTCATACAAAGTAGCCTAATCACTAATCCGTCTCCAAAGATGTCTTAAACCTCACTTTTCTCTTGAAGGTTCAATTTTCATGGACTGCTCAGAATGTTAGGCCTACCAAATATAAAACAGCAATCCTAAGCATATCACTGTTGTAAGTCTGACCACGTTTGTGAAGGTATACATGCGTGCGTCTCTGCTTTTACGTAGTGACACGTTACATAAAAATAAACATACAATTGCTTGAATACCTGTGTTTCAAACAGCATACTCTTGTAAATTTGTGTACAAAAACGTAGAAGCAAGAAGTGCAGAAAGAAGCAACAGATGTGCAGAAAGAGGCAAGAGGGGTGCAGAAAGAAGCAAGTGAGGTGCAGAAAGAGGCAACAGAGGTGCAGAAAGAGGCAACAGGTGCAGAAACAAGCCAGAGAAATGCAGAAAGAGGCAGGAGAATTGCTGAAAGAAGCAACAGGGGTGCAGAAAGAGGCAAGAGAGGTGCAGAAAATGGCAAGAGAACTGCAGAAAGAGGCAAGAGGGATGCAAAAAAGGGAAGAAGGGTGCAGAAAGAAGCAAGAGAGGTGCTGAGAGAAGCGAGAGAAGTGCAGAAAGAAGCAAGAGGTGCAGAAAGGGAAGACTAGTGCAGAAAGAGACAACAGGGGTGCAGAAAGAAGCAAGAGAGGTGCAGAAACAGGGAGGAAAGGTGCAGAAAGAGGCAAGAGAGGTGCAGAAAGAGAAGAGGGGTGCAGAAAGAGGCAAGAGGGGTGCAGAAAGAAGTAAGTGAGAGAGGTACAGAAACAGGCAAGAGAGGTGCAGAAACAGGCAAGAGAAGTGCAGAAAGAGGCAAGGGAATGCTAAAAGAAGCAAGAGAGGTGCAGAAAGAGGGAAGACGAGTGCAGAAAGGGAACAGGGTGCAGAAAGAGGCAAGAGAGGTGCAGAAAGAGGCAAGTGAGGTGCAGAAAGAGGCGAGAGGGGTGCAGAAAATGGCAAGAGAACTGCAGAAAGAGGCAAGAAGGATGCAAAAAGGAAGAAGGGTGCAGAAAAAAGCGAGAGCAGTGCAGAAAGAACTAACAGAGGTGCAGAAAGAGGCAAGAGGGGTACAGAAAGAGGCAAGAAAAGTGCATAAAGAAGCAAAAGAGGTGCAGAAAGAGGCAAGAGAACTGCAGAAAAAGGCAAGAGAACTGCAGAAAAAGGCAAGAGAGGTGCAGAAAGAGGCAGGAGAGGTGCACAAAGAGGCAAAAGGGATACAGAAAGAGGCAAGAGGGGTGCAGAAAGAAGCAAGAGAAGTGCAGAAAGAAGCAACAGGTGCTGAAAGAGGCAAGAGGGGTGCAGAACGAGGCAAAAGAAGTGCATAAAGAAGCAAAAGAGGTGCAGAAAGAGGCAAGAGAACTGCAGAAAAAGGCTAGAGAGGTGCCGAAAGAGGCAAGAGAGGTGCAGAAACAGGCAAGAAAGGTGTAGAAAGAGGGAACATGGGTGCAGAAAGAGGTAAGAGGGCTACATAAATTTGCAAGAGAGGTGCAGAAAGAAGCAAGAGCAGTGCAGAAAGAAGCAAGAGAAGTGCAGAAAGAAGAAAGGTGGAGAAATGGGGAAGAGGGGTGCAGAAAGAGGCAAGAGGGATGCAGAAATTTGCAAAAGGGGTGCAGAAAGAAGCAAGAGCAGTGCAGAAAGAACCAACAGAGGTGGAAAAAGAAGCAAGAGGGGTGCAGAAAGAGTCAGTAGGGGTGCAGAAAGAAGGAAGAGAAGTGCAGAAAGAAGCAACAGAAGTGCTGAAAGAGGCGCGAAGGGTGCAGAAAGAAGCAACAGAGGTTCATAAAAAGGCAAGAGAGGTGCAGAAACAGGCAGGAAAGGTGCAGAAAGGGGACAGGGGTGCAGAAAGAGGCAAGAGAGGTGCAGAAAGAGGGAAGAGGGATGCAGAAAGGCAAGAGTGGTGCAGAAAGAGGGAACAGGGGTGCAGAAAGAGGCGAGAGGTGCAGGAAGAGGGGTGCAGAAAGAGGCAAGAGGGATGCAAAAAAGGGAAGAATAGTGCAAAAAGAAGCAAGAGAGGTGCAGAAAGAAGCAAGAGAGGTGCAGAAAGAGACAACAGGGGTACAGAAAGAAGCAAGAGAGGTGCAGAAAGAGGCAAAAGAAGTGCAGAAAGAAGCAACAGAGGTGCAGATGGAGGCAAGAAAGTTGCAGAAAGGCAAAAGAGGTGCAGGAAGAGGGGTGCAGAAAGAGGCAAGAGGGGTGCAGAAATGTGCAAGAGATGTGCAGAAAGAAGCAAGAGCAGTGCAAAAGAACCAACAGAAGTGCAGAAAGAGGCAAGGGTGTGCAGAAAGAGGCAAGTGAAGTGCAGAAAGAAGGAACAGAGGTGCAGAAAGAGGGAAGAGGTGTAGAAAGAGGCAAGAGAGTTACACAAAGAGGGAAGAAGGGTGCAGAAAGAAGCAATATAGGTGCAGAAAGGAGCAAAAGGTGCAGAAGGAGGCAAGAGGGGTGCAGAAAGAGGCAAGAGAAGTGCAGAAAGAGGCAAGAGAAGTGCAGAAACAGGCAGGAGAGGTGCAGAAACAGGCAGGAGAGAAGCAGAAAGAGGAAACCGGGGTTCAGAAAGAGGCAAAAGAGGTGCATCAAGAGGGAAGAAGGGTGCAGAAAGAGACAAGAGGGGTACAGAAAGAAGCAAGTGAGGTGCAGAAAGAGGCAAGAGAGGTGCAGAAAGTGGAAAAGATGAGCAGAAAGGCAAAAGAAGTGCAGAAAAAGAAAGAAAGGTGCAGAAAGAAGCAACAGAAATGCAGAAAGAAGCAAGAGAGGCGCAGAAAGAAGCAAGAGTGGTTTGCACACCATTAGTACCAATTTAATACCCACATTTAGCAATAAGTAACAGGTGACCATTCTAGGTTTGCAATGGGCCTTCCACCACGCTGTAACACTTGTCGCTGCATTTTTGGTAACGTTTGAGCTAGAAACAAGGCTTTTTTTGTTCAAATCTGCAGATTATGCAGCAGATGATGGATAATGTGGCAAATGCGGAAAATGTATAATTGTGCAAAAGTCAGTGCAGCCAAACAGTCGCATAATTCCAATGGCCCTGATCATACCTCTGACTAGGTCCAGAAGTGCTCCTCAGTGGTTCCTTCTTTTTTTTTGTCTCATTGAGTTTATAGTTTAGCTTCTATGGAAACGAGGAAGACTAAACCTGAGGTTACCACTCCACAACACAGACTATCATACCACACAATTACTCTCCATAACACATAATCCCACTCTACATAATTCCTATACACTAAATACCACATACTTTCTATCCACATAATTTCACTGCACAACATACCACATAATTCCACTACACACAACCTACATCCACTCCACACCAAGAAACATTAATAAAACACTTTTACATATACAATGCCAATAGCTCTAACTCTCGCTATTGCGATACCTATTACATTGCAAATGCTTCTTTAACTAGTAGTCGCGTTTGCAGAGAGGTGGAGAAAGGGGGCTGGGCCTCCGACCACCACTCAGGAATTCCGCTGCGTAGGACTTACAGGAGGTACCAGGAGGGCTTTTTGGCCCCCAAAGTCCCTCAGAAGAAAAGTGGACTACATCCCCCAACCCGTAGTGTGCCGGGAGGCGCGTTTGCAGAGTGGTGGAGAAAGGGCGACATGGCCTCCGAAGACCTCTTAGCAATCCCACTGTGTTGGACTTACTGGAGGTAACAGGAGGGGTAGTTGGCCCCCAAGGACAGCTTGGGGGCCAACTACCCCTCCTTTTACCTCCAGTAAGTCCCACACAGCAGCATTGGTAAGTTCTCATAGCAGGCCACACCCCCTTTGCCCACCAGTCTGCAAACGCGCTCCCTGGCACGCTCTTCGATGGGGATTAAAGTCCCCTTCGCTGCTGGAGGTGGTTAGGGGCCAACTAGCTTACCTATCTGAAAGAAACACGTTAGTTATAGATTCCTTACCTTAGAATTACCCCCAGGCATCAGACTGGATCCGGAAAGTTTTTTCGTCAGCAGTACCTCTGCGCGTCGGAAGGTGGCGTCGGTCGGCTCCGCGTCCGTCGACGTGGTTGCCGGGATGACGTCGCGGCAGCTACTTAGACGCCGCCCTCGCGCGCTTGCGTCAGTTTTCTTTTTCCGCGCCAGCCAGCGCAGATCCGGAGAGAGCGGTACCTCCAGTCATTTTTTGAGCGACTTTTGTCGTCGTCTTTTTTGAGTCTACGACTCCTGGTGCACAAGGGATGCCCGGCTTCAAGGCCTGCAGTTCCTGTAACCGGCTGAGGTCTGTTACGGATCCGCATCCTGTGTGCCTCTTTTGCCTGGAGTGCGACCACGACCCCAAGTCGTGCTGCGAATGCCGGTCGATGGCGCCAAAGGCTTTGCGGTAGCGGTCCCGAAAGCTGCTTGAGCGCCGGCAGTCTGCTCCGCGCCGTTCGAAGTCCCGGTCGCGAGGGAGGTCGAGGGACCGGTCGCGGAGCCATCACCGCCAAGTCATCAAAGTCTTCGGCTCGGGTAAGTCGAAGCACAAGAAGAAGTCGAAGAAGCATCGTTGCTTTTCGACTTCTTCCCGTCTGTCGGCTGACGCGCGAGGGATGCGGGCGGTGCCCCTCCAGCGGCTCCGTGCGTGGAGCCCGAGGAGTCGACTCCGAGTTTCCCCCCCTTCCCGGGACCCGGAGCGACTCCCGCCCAACTTCGTAAATTTTACAAAGCGATGCATGTCATCTTCGGGCGACCCGAACCCGCCGGCGCGCCTTCGGGCCCCGCGGACTCGGTTGTGGGGCCTAGGCCTACTCCGCCGTCGGCTCGGGCCACGGCGCCGCAGGCCCCCAGTGGATCCAGGCCTGGATCCGGATCAGCGCCGGTTGACCTTATTACACCTCCACTGGCGCCGCTTCCTCCGGGACACCGCAACCGACGCCGGTCGTGTCCCTGGCCGAACCCGGATCCGGCGCCAAGTGGGGTTTCTGTGTCCCTGTTCACTCCTGGGGTCCCTTTTCGGCCAGATTGGCAACATGAGGATGAGGACTGGGAGGGGTCAGGTGACCCTTTAACTGATCAGCTAGGATCTGAACAGGACTGGAGAGAGGAACTGGGGGATGCCAGTGGTCTTGATACTTCCCCTGACCTTGGCATATTGTCTCCTCCTACCGTGGCTACGGAGGAGTGAGCGTCATACGCAGTGGTGTTGCGTAGGGCGGCCGAGGCCCTCAACCTCGAGCTTCCTACAGTGGCGGTCAGGACTAACCTCCTGACAGAGGTGCTTCAACCGGCTGCGAGCTCTTCGGAGCCCCTGCTGCCATTTAATGAGGCCCTTACTGACGTCCTTTTGGGCACGTGGTCCAGGCCCAACACGGGGTCTCCCGTGGGTAGGATGATTGCCTGATGCCACCTCCTGGCTCCGGGCGACCCCACTTTCCTCTCCCAACACCCCACCCCGGAGAGCTTGGTGGTCCAAGCCTCCACTTCCAAGAGCGCATTCCCTACCGCTCCCCCGGAAAGGGAATCCAAGAAGCTGGACCATCTTGGGAAGAAGATTTTCTCTTCCGCCAGCTTAGGACTGCGGTCGGTAAACACTGCATGTCTCTTGGGCCGTTATTCCCACTCTGTGTGGGACTCGGTTGTGCAAGTGCTGCCTCAGTGTCCGGAGGAGGCCCGGACAGTGCTCTTCCAGGCTATTGCCGCCGTAAGGGATGCAGCGAAGTTTACCATCCGTTGTGGGCTGGATACCACCAACTCTCTGGGCAGGACAATTTCAACGTCGGTAGCCCTTCCTCACTACGCCTGGATGCGATCGACTGGCTTTTCGGGGGATGTCCAGAACACCTTGATGGACATGCCCTTTGATGGCCGTCGCCTTTTTGGCGACAAAGCGGACATCGCTCTAGAGCGTTTCAAGGACTCACGGGCTACGGCCAAGTCCTTGGGCCTTTCCAGCCGCCCAGCGCAGTCTGTTTTTCGCCCCTTTCGTGGCTACGGAAGGGGTGCCCCGTGACGTTCCGCCCAGAGCCACAGGCCTCAGCAAGTTACCCAACCTTCGTGTGGCCGGGGACGTGGGAACCAACGCCGTGGTTCAGGGGGTCAGCGGGCGGGCCAGTCCACCAACCCCCCCTCTGCAGCAGCCTCCAAACCTTCCTAGTCTGACTTTTCAGGCCCATCACATGCCAGTGGGCGGCAGGATACGCCATCACCTCCCCCACTGGCGCACCATCACGTCGGGCAGGTGGGTTTTGCAAATAGCCCGAAGGGGCTACTCCCTCCCCTTCGAGGCTACCCCTCCAGCCATGCCACCTCAATACCACCGCATGTCGGAGGATCACCTGGCACTTCTCCAACAGGAAGTTTTGGCACTCTTGGCCAAGGGAGCCATCAAGCGCGTTCCTGTCCCAGAAGTAGGTCGTGGTTGCTATTCCCACTACTTTCTAGTACCCAAGAAGGACAAGGGCCTGCGTCCTATCTTGGATCTCAGGGACATCAACCGCTTCCTCCGGAAGGAGAAGTTTAAAATGTTGACGCTCGCTCAGGTCTTGTCTGCCCTCGACCCTGGAGACTGGAGGTAGCGTTTGACTTGCAGGATGGTTATTTTCACATCGCCGTCACACCGACCCACCGGCGTTACCTGCGGTTCACGGTAGGCCACGAGCATTTTCAGTTTACCGTGCTCCCCTTTGGCCTTACCAGCGCCCCTCTGGTGTTCACGAAAGTGATGGCAGGGGTCGCAGCTCATCTGCGCAGATCAGGGGTTCCAGTCTTCCCCTATCTCGACGACTGGCTGTGGGAGGCGGGCTCGTCCCAGGCAGTCGTCTCCCACCTCCAGACTACGGCCGACCTCCTGCATTCGCTGGGGTTCTCCATCAATGTGCCGAAGCCACACCCGATTCCCTCTCCGAAGCTCCTCTTCATTGGAGCGGTTCTGGACACGACGCGGTTTCGGGTTTATCCTCCCGAACAGCGAGTCCGGGATATTCGGGCTATGATTCCGATCTTTCAGCCTCTATCCCGGGTTTCGGTCCGGATGACCCTGAGGCTGCTGGGCCTCATGGTCTCCTGCATCCTGCTGGTCGATCATGCCAGGTGGCATATGCGGGCTCTGCAGTGGGACCTGAAGTTCCAGTGGGCGCAGCATCAGGGGAATCTGTCCGATTGTGTCCAGATCTCGGAGGGCACTGCTCGACAGTTGCAGTAGTGGCTCACAAACCAGGATTGGGTCAGTGGCAGATCCCTCTCCCTTCCCCAACCAGAGCACACGCTGACGACGGACGCATCTCTTCTGGGATGGGGCTGCCACATGGGAGAGGCGGAGATCAGAGGACTCTGGTCTCCGGCGGAGTCCGGGCTCCACATCAACCTTCTGGAGCTCCGGGCGATTCGTCTTGCACTCAAGGCATTCCTTCCCTCTGTCCGGGGAAGAGTAGTTCAGGTGTTCACGGACAACGCCACTGCCATGTGGTACTGCAACAAACAGGGCGGGGTGGGGTCGTGGACTCTGTCAGGAGGCCCTCCGCCTCTGGACATGGCTGTAACATCAGGGCATATCCCTGGTGGTTCAAGACCTGGCGGGTTCCCTGAACGCCAGGGCGGACAAACTCAGCCGCAGGTGCATGATGGATCACAAATGGCGTCTTCACTCGGAGGTGGTGCGAGGTCTCTTTCAACAGTGGGGAGAGCCTAGGTTAGATCTATTCGCCACCGAAGAGAACGCGCAATGTCAGCAATTCTGCGCGTTGGAATTTCCAAGGCGGCACTCGCTAGGCGTCGCTTGTCGTCGCGAGTGGATTTGCGATCTGTTTCCGCCTATACCACTTCTGCCCAGAGTGCTGAAGAAGATCAGGCGCCACCGGGCCCAAGTCATTCTTGTGGCTCCGGATTGGGCACGAAGAGTCTGGTATCCCGAGCTGCTCAACATGGTCATCGATCCTCCGATCCGTCTGCCTCTTCGGGAGGATCTTCTGTCGCAGCAACAGGGGACGGTCCTCCACCCGAACCTGTCCAGCCTCCACCTCTTTGCGTGGAGATTGAGCGGTGGCAGCTGACGTCTTTTGACCTGCCTCCCGAAGTTTGTGACGTAATCTTGGCAGCTAGGCATCCCGCCACTAAGACGGTATACGCCTGCCGGTGGAACACATTTGTGGCATGGTGCACAGCAAAGGCTGTGGATCCCCTTTCTGCCCCTCTTTCTGAGGTTCTCTTGTTGATTCTTTCTTTAGCCCAGCAGGGCTCTGCTCTGGGCACTATCAAGTGCTATCTCTCGGCCATCTCTGCCTTTCTTCGGCTTCCAGATCAGCCTTCCCTTTTCAAGTCCCCGGTTGTTAATCGTTTCTTGAAAGGCATAACTCATCTCTTTCCTCCTATTCCCTTTGTTATGCCTCAGTTGGACTTGAATCTAGTTTTAACCTATTTAATGTGTGCTCCCTTTGAGCCGCTACACAATTGTCCTTTGAGGCTTATGACGCTTAAAACTGCATTCCTGGTAGCCATCACATCTGCCAGAAGAGTGAGTGAGCTCCAGGCCCTTTCATCCTAGCCTCCTTTCCTGTCTGTCCATCCGGACAAGGTAGTTCTCAGGACTCGTCCATCCTTCCTGCCCAAGGCTGTCACTGCCTTTCACATCGGGCAGACCATCACTTTGCCCACCTTCTTTCCGCCTCCGCATCCTTCGAAAGAGGAAGACAGGCTCCACCGTCTGGACCCAAAACGTGCGCTTTCCTTTTATCTGGATCGCACCAAACAGTTCCGGGTGGATGACCAGCTCTTTGTTGGCTATGTGGGCGCCAAGAAAGGTCAGGACGTACACAAGCGGACTGTCTCCCGATGGGTCGTTTTGTGTATCAAAGCCTGGTATTCTTTGGCAAAGAAGGAGCCTCCAGTAGGGCTGTGCGCCCATTCCACCAGGGCGACGGCAGCAACTACTGCTTTGGGACGTGGAGTGCCTCTGAATGACATTTGTCAGGCAGCTACGTGGGCTTCGTTGCACACCTTTACCAAACACTACTGCCTTGACAATCAAGTCCGGAGAGACGGCTTCTTTGGCCGTTCTGTTCTCCAGGACTTTCTGGTGTGATCTTGGTTTGCAGACCTACCTCCTGGGTTGGTATTGCTGGGGTATCTATTCTAAGGTAAGGAATCTATAACTAACGTGTTTCTTTCAGATGAACAAGTTACTTACCTTCGGTAATGATATATCTGTAAGAAACATTAGTTAGTTATAGATTTCTTACCGCCCCACCCATCCTCTCGTTCTGCGAACTGATTTCTAGGTTTAAGGATATCCTTTCAAGGGCCCTAGTTTTGTGCACCAGTGGTCAGTGTCTTGAATGGCTCTGCGTTTCTGGCGCGGAAAGTCGTGTACAGAATTGACGTCCGCGCGCGAGGGTGGCATCTAAGTAGCTGCCGCGACGTCATCCCGGTGACCACGACGATGGACGCGGAGCCGACCGATGCCACCTTCCGACACGCAGAGGTACTGCGGACGAAAAAACTTTCCAGATCCAGTCTGACGCCTGGGGGTAATTCTAAGGTAAGGAATATATAACTAACTAATGTTTCTTACAGATATATCGTTACCGAAGGTAAGTAACTTGTTTGTTACCTCCAGTAAGCCCCACACAGCTCAGAGGTGGACACAGGCTACGCCCCCTTTGTCCCCCACTCTGCAAACGCGCCTCCTGGCGCGCTCTTGGGGGATGAAGTCCCCGTGCCTCCTGAGGGTCCCTGGGGGCCAACTAGCCCTCCTGTTACCTCCAGTAAGCCCCACACAGCTGGATTGCTGTGACTGGTCCGAGGCCCCACCCCCTTTTTACACCACTCTGCAAACGCGCCGCCTGGCGCACTGCTGCTCAGGGGATGAAGTCTAGTTCAGTCCTGAGGTCCTCAGGACACAAGAGGACCTCATTGCCCCACCAGCAGTGCTCCAAGAGGCACGTTTGCAGCGTGGTGTAAAAAGGGGGGTGGCCTCGGACCACCTCTCAGCAATCCCACTGTGTGGGGCTTACTGGAGGTACCTGGTGGGCTAGTTGGCCCCTAAGGACCCTTAGGATTCAAGGGGACTTAATCCCCCAATCCAGAACGCACCTGGAGGCACGTTTGCATAGTGGTGCAAGGAGGGGGCGGGCTTCTGCTTTTTAAATTTTTTTTATTAGACGGGGCTTTGTGGCCCCCCTTCTCTTAATAATTTGTGAGCCCAGGAGACCCCATCACCCAGGGCCTGACCCATTAAAAAAACAAGCATTGGCATAGCCAATAGGTCTCGCCTTTGGGACCTTATAAGTGTTTAGCTGTGCAACATTTGATGTTGTTGACCAAAGGATATAGTGCTGCAGAAGTAAATACTTATAAGGTCATAAAGGGGAGATAAATTGGATATGGTAATGATTGTCTTTTTTTTAAGGACAAGAAGTGATTTTAGGGTGCGGCTGCCACTTAGTGTACCGTATTATACGTAGACGTTGTAGCTATATTTGAGAGAGGTAGAGAGGTGTATAGAGGTAGAGAGAGAGCTAGACAGATGTAGAGATGTAGAGAGAGGTAGAGAGGTGGACAGAGGTAGAGAGAGGTAGAGAGGTGGACAGAGGTAGAGAGAGGTAGAAAGGTGGACAGAGGTAGAGAGAGGTGGACAGAGGTAGAGAGGTGGACAGAGGTAGAGAGAGGTGGACAGAGGTAGAGAGAGGTAGAGAGAGGTAGAGAGAGAGGTAGAGAGAGAGGTAGAGAGAGAGGTAGAGAGAGAGGTAGAGAGGTAGAGAGAGGTATAGAGGTAGAGAAAGAGATGTAGAGAGGTAGAGGTAGAGAGTGGTAGAGGTAGAGAGTGGTAGAGAGTGGTAGAGGTAGAGAGTGGTAGAGAGTGGTAGAGCGAGAGAGAGGTAGAGAGAGAGAGGTAGAGAGAGAGAGGTAGAGAGAGAGAGGTAGAGAGAGAGAGGTAGAGAGGGAGAGGTAGAGAGGGAGAGGTAGAGAGAGATAGAGGGAGAGGTAGAGAGAGAGAGGTAGAGGTAGAGAGAGAGAGGTAGAGAGTTAGAGAGAGAGAGGTAGAGAGTTAGAGAGGTAGAAGGAGATGGTAGAGAGAGAGAGGTGGAGAGAGAGAGGTGGAGAGAGAGAGGTGGAGACAGAGAGAGGTGGAGAGAGAGAGAGGTGGAGAGAGAGGTGGAGAGAGAGGTGGAGAGAGAGAGAGAGGTAGAGAGGTAGAGAGAGAGAGAGGTAGAGAGAGCGGTAGAGAGAGACAGAGTTAGAGAGGTAGAAGGAGATGGTAGAGTGGTAGTGAGGTAGAGAGAGGTAGAGAGGGAGAGGTAGAGAGAGAGGTAGAGAGTTAGAGGGGTAGAGGGAGAGGTAGAGTGGCAGTGAGGTAGAGAGAGAGAGGTAGAGAGAGAGAGGTAGAGAGAGAGGTAGAGAGAGAGGTAGAGAGAGAGAGGGGTAGAGAGAGAGAGGTAGAAGGAGATGGCAGAGAGGCAGAGAGGTAGAGAGAGGTAGAGAGAGGCAGAGAGGTAGAGAGGTAGAGAGAGAGAGAGGTAGAGAGAGAGAGGTAGAGAGAGAGAGAGGTAGAGAGAGAGGTAGAGGGAGAGAGGTAGAGGGAGAGAGAGGTAGAGGGAGAGAGGTACAGAGGTAGAGAGAGAGAGGTAGACAGGTAGAGAGATAGGTAGAGAGAGAGAGGTAGAGAGAGAGGTAGAGAGAGAGAGAGAGGTAGAGAGGTGGAGAGAGAGAGGTAGAGAGGTAGAGAGAGAGGTAGAGAGAGAGAGGTAGAGAGAGAGAGGTGGAGAGAGGGAGAGGTGGAGAGAGGGAGAGGTAGAGGGAGAGAGAGGTAGAGGGAGAGAGAGGTAGAGAGATGTAGGGGTAGAGACAGGTAGAGTGGCAGTGAGGTAGAGAGAGAGGTAGAGAGAGAGAGGTAGAGAGAGAGAGGTAGAGAGAGAGGTAGAGAGAGAGGTAGAGAGAGAGAGGTAGAGAGAGAGAGAGGTAGAGAGAGAGAGAGGTAGAGAGAGAGAGAGGTAGAGAGAGAGAGAGGTAGAGAGAGAGGTAGAGAGAGAGGTAGAGAGAGGTAGAGAGAGAGGTAGAGAGAGAGGTAGAGAGAGAGGTAGAGAGAGGTAGAGAGAGAGGGAGAGAGAGAGGGAGAGAGGGAGAGAGGGAGAGAGGGAGAGAGGTAGAGAGGTAGAGAGAGAGGGAGAGAGGTAGAGAGAGAGGGAGAGAGGTAGAGAGGTAGAGAGAGAGGTAGAGAGAGAGGGAGAGAGGGAGAGAGGGAGAGAGGGAGAGAGGGAGAGAGGTAGAGAGAGAGAGAGAGAGAGAGAGAGAGAGAGAGAGAGAGAGAGAGAGAGAGAGAGAGGTAGAGGGAGAGGGAGAGGGAGAGAGGTAGAGGGAGAGAGGTAGAGGGAGAGAGGTAGAGCGAGAGGTAGAGAGAGAGAGGTAGAGGGTGGTGGGCACGGAACTCGTTTTGGGCGACCAGTGCTTGTTTTCCATAATCAGATTTCGACCCAATGCAGGCGACAGAGAGAGAAAGTTAGACAAGAAGGGCTGAGCGAGAAGGGAGGAGGGAATGCCAGCAGCAGAGGCAGGCGAGAGAGAAAGTTAGACAAGAAGGGCTGGGCGAGAAGGGAGGGGGGAATGCCAGCAGCAGAGGAGCTTGATCAAAGCTCACGAAAAGGGAGGGGGAGAAGGGAGGAGGGAGTGCGAGCAGCATCTGTGCACGTGCAAGCAGGCTGGCAAATGGTGTGCGATGTGCGCGCACCATGACGAGAGAGGAAAGCCATATGGCGCCTCTGCTCGTCATTGTGCGCGTACTCGCACGCTCTAGGCAAGCCCAAAAAAGTGGTCGCATTTCTAAATGCCCAATTACAAAATGTCTCGCCCAGACCAGCGCAAGCGCTGGCTTCAGGGCGAGACCTAAAAAACGGGAAGGGGGCCGCGCGGCCCCCCTCCCAAGGTCTTTTTCAGCCCCGGGGACCCCATCCCCCGGGGCTGTGCCTCATTTATTTATTTTTTTAAATATTTTTTGACGGGAGGGGGGGCTGCGTGGCTCCCCTTCCCATGGCCTCTTTGGGCCTCGGGGACCCCATCCCCCGAGGTCTGCCCTGCTTTTTTTTTTTTTTTAATAGTTTTTGAGGGGGGCTGTGTGGCCCACCTCCTGTGGCCAATTTTGGCCCTGGGGACCCCATCCACCGGGGCCCGGCCATTTTTTTCAAAAAAATAAATAAAACGAAGGGGGAAAAGTGGCCCCCCTCCCGGGGGGCCGCTCCTGAGGCCAATTATGGCCCCGGGGACCCCATCCCCCGGGGCCTGGCCTTACGTTGGGGACTGCGGGGGGAGCCCCAATGCCCCTGCGGTCCCTGCCGACGGGCGGTGGTGGTCCCCGGGGCCGGGGATCCGCAACGGACACCCGCATTTCAATAATTAGTGCCCCGGGGAGGTGGTGGTCCCCGGGGCAGTGTGGGGGGGCTCAAGCCCCCCCACACTTACTTTTTGGTATAGCCCCGGGGAGGTGGCGGTCCCCGGGGCAGCGTGGGGGGTGCAGGAGCCCCTCCACGCATTTTATTAAAAGCCCCGGGGAGGTGGCGGTCCCCGGGGCTGCGGGGACCGCCACCCGCGCATAATTAATAGCATATTGCTCCCGGGACCTGGCCCTCCTGGGGGCTCATTAAAACGAAGCACGGGAAACCGCGCTTCGTTTTTTTATTTTCTCGTCGGGATTCGCGCACCCAGCGCGAATTCTGCCGATTATGTTTAAAAAAAAAAAAAACGTTTTTCAGGGACCCCCTGAGCAGATCTAGGGGGTCAGGGTGTTTCTACCCTGCCCCCTTTTCTTGTTTTCTTGTTTTCAATTTTTTTTTTTTACTGTTTTCTTGTGACTCGGTTTTACCGAGTCACAAGATGGCTGCCAACACTTCTTGGTTTGGAGTGTTGGCAGCCAATCAGAATGAAGCTCGTGCTCGGGAGGGTACGCAAATCCTCCTCTGCGACCAGATATCAATATTTTAATTTTTTTAATTTCTCAGGAACTACTGAACGGATTTACACCATCTTAAAAAAAGCACGCTTTCTGAACCAAGACCAACCTTTTTGCCAAATTTGGTGTAATTCCGTTTCCTATGGAAATTAACATGGAGAAAACACTTTTTTCTCGGCCCCCGCTCGACGAATCACCCCGAAACTTTCGAGACAGGAGCTGACCTAAGTGAACCATTAGTTTTGAAAATTTCGCGAAGATTCGTCAAACAGCGCCAAAGATATTGGCAAAAGAAAAAACGCTTTTTGAATAGAAACGTGGGCCTATCTATAACTACCTACTGGCGACCGCCAGTAGGTTATATATATATATATATATATATATATATATATATATTTAGTTTCGAACAGGTATTTGGCTCTCCCCACTTCCCAGCCGGCGAAGAGAGTCACGAACTCCAGTTTAGTGTGGCACATTTTAGGTCTTTATTATTATAGCCATAGGTGTCCTTGTTCACATGCAGAAACGCAGTCCGCCTACTGTTTTATACTTTTGTTTTTTGCTTTTCCCCGTGTCATGTGATACATAAACAACATACTATGGTGCTCGCTTTCACATAGTCTGTTTTTCGATCGTCGTGCTTTGATCATCATAAACATTTACTTTTGCTATTAAGTGTTCTGCCTTATCGTATGTTCGAAATTGTTTAATTCTTTTTGAAAAGTGCACGTGCTTCTTGATATCTGCATAAGTGCATTTTTGTCATTGCAATTTTCACATGATCATGTTTCAATTAATAAATAAATACATATATAATTAAATATTATGTCATTCATTTTATGATAAATACTGTGTATAAAAACCCTTTTATAATTTTGACATATCTGCAATTTAAAAGAATAATATTCTATATATATATATATATATATATATATATATTTGATGGCATGTATGGTTGTAGATTTAATATTAATATGAAAACTCTCTAGGCAACATGTTGGTCACAGAGAGATCAGTAGACCTAAATTAACAGTGGGGATATTAGACCCAGAGTACCAAGCTAGATTATAAAAAAAATCCATTTTATTAATACAAAATATTTAAAAGAAATCTCAAATTTCATCAATCCATAAATAGCAAAAAATTATATAAAATGACAAGACAATGTGACACAATAATGACAGCAATAACAGAGAGAAACAATGTCACAATAAGGTTGCTGCAACTGTAGAAATTGTGTTGTTATTTTCATACAGTAACATGTAAATCTTCACAGAAATAAATATAACATCAGACTAAATACAGACAGAACATATAACTATACATGAAATGAGCCAATGAGAAATATGGAAGACAAGGGAAAACGGGATGAATACAATAGTACAATGTTGTTTCTTCAGAAGGTCGACACGTGTTTCGGCGAACATGGCACCTTCATCAGGAAACCCACCTTGAAGGAAAATACATAAAAATTGAAAGTACATTGGGTAACGATATCTCTCAAGTGTATGATTGTATAAAGTGTGCCCTTTACACCATCCTTGAATAAAGTCTCACATGCAGAGGTGTATAATAATGAAAACAAAAAAGTGCTCGAAAAATGAGATAAGTGTGATGAAATCTAAAAAGTAACAGGGTGGTGTCAAGATAAACTCTAAATATCTTATACACAGAAGAATGTAGAAAAGTAATGAAGACAGGGAGATAATAAAAGAATCAAAACGTTTTTTGCCCCCCAGTACCCAACTACAATTGATATCTTTATATTTGTTATTTAGTTCGAAGGGAGACCACTGGGGGAGCAGCGGGAGATTAAAAAGGAATGGGTTCTAAAATAATGGAAACAAATAATCTCTTAGAACAGTGCATATAGTTGAAAATGTCCCAAAGATATAACTTTATCACACAGAAAGGTTGCTGTACCTTATCAAGTGACAATACATCGATGCATAGGGTTAAAATGAGTTCGTTCAAGCGTCTAGAATATCAACGCTGCACCCTACATTATCTGTAAACAAATGAAATCATAAAATTGGAAGCGGAAGTGGCTTTATAAAATTATATGATCGAATAAGTGTTGAAGACACGCAAGTGACAAGGTTTGGTATCAGTACCTTAATCAGTGGCGTTGGCTATTCAAACAATGTAGTACTCGAGAGGAACAATTCCAATGTTTAGAACATAAACTCAATTCCTAGTCGAGAGAGACGCGTAGACTTCAAAAGGAGCATCACCGTTTGGGGATAGTTCTGGGCTCAAAGCCTCAACTATACAGGGAGCAAAAGGAAGTAAAATATCAAATCTATGTATGTAAAAATCGGGCCGTGTATGGGACAGGTGAAACAGACAAACACACAAAGTTGGTCAGAAAGCAGTCAATATTGGTATTGGTCCTCTGCTCTAGTTTGACATCGTCGTCAGTCACTTCTGTAATAACGTCAGTATTGTTTTCGAACGCAGTGTGATACTTACATCCCTATCTTTAGCATCCATGTTGAATTAGCCTGGGGGACTCGATTCGGCCACGCCCCACTCGGTCCATCAGCCTTTGGGTGGATTTCCTCTTCGGCAGTCTCGACAAAGAATGCCCGATCGATGGAACGGATTCTCTTCCGTTTCTGCCCTAAATGTCATGCCAAGTTTCCACGCACTGGTTTACACAAGGTCTGTAACGTGTGCCTTTCCCCCGACATGAGGAGGCGACCTGCAAAGTCTGCAGGTCTTTTCGATCTAAGAAGGGCTCAAAGAACGGAGATGTCTCGACGAGCTGTGGACTATATGCCGGATCCCTTCGGCTCAGAAGACCTGGAAACTGAGGTGGAGGATTGTCCATCAGTCGCAGGCAAGGACAGCTTCTCTCTGGATCAGAGCTCCCGGTCCGACATGGAACAGGACGTCACTCCAGATCAGTCCGTGAGTACTATGCCCCCTGCACCTCCTCCCCAACCAGCAGATGTTGACCAAGGGTCGTTTGCAACCACCCAAAAAGACAAAGGCTGTTGTTATCCCACCACTGCCTTTGGGGCATGGTTGGCACCGACCAGCTGTTTCTGAAACGTCCAGCTCCTGCTCAGTGCCGAAAGAACAGCCCAGACAACAAGTCGGAGATCCGAGGTCATCCACACCGGAGTCGAGCCAACCGGTGGCGCCAAAATCTTTGAAGCCAAAACACCGGCAGGCATTCGCACTGAAAAAACTGGCTTCAGCGCATATAATCCAAGTGCCGAAACCAGCATCAGAGCTGAAAATTTGCTGTTTCGAAACCCTCTGTAGAAACAGTAGAACAAGTGCTAGAGAGACTTCACCAAAAATGGAACTCTCGCCAAAAGCACCTGGTTATTCACCCAGACACAGGACTTATCCTAGATAGACCCCCTCACTCAGGGGTGCAACATGCTAAAAGACAGTTGTCTTTTGAGGAAGCCATAATTCTACCTGTGCCTCTTCCTCCAAAGAAATGGAAGAAAAAAGAGGACAATGCACGCCCCTAGTCCACTGCACACCAGTTCACCTCTGCTGCCTCCTGTGCACACCCTTTCTCCACAACTCTCTCCAGTTCACACTGAGACACACTCTCCTGAGTGTTCCATACATTCATATACAGGGGATGGAGATCACTATTCATTTCCACCTCAAGATGATCTGGTGACGCTTCTCCACCAGGCAAAGAAAGTAAAAAGATAGATGCAGCGGGTAAGAGAGTGGCTGCACAATCTGCCAACCATTGGAGAATTGCAAACTCCATTGGTCTCTTATCCCGTTACGACAGAGCACACTGGGACAAGATTGGAAGAGATTCTCCAGCATCTCCCAGAAGAATATAAGAAACGGGAATATCAGATCACCTCAGAAGGCAATGTCATTTCAAACACCACCATGCAGTGTGCCCTTGATGCTGCAGACACAGCTACAAGGGGCATTAATTCTAATGTCTTAATTAGACGCCACGCCTGGCTAAGGGTGTCCGATTTTAAACCTGAAGTTCAGCAGAAGCTGTTAGTTCTCTCCCTTGATGGGGAACATCTTTTTAGCCCTCAGGTGGTACACCCTTTTGGAGAAAATCAAAAAAGTTAACAAGACTGCGAAGGCAATGGGAGCGCTTCAAACTCCATCATAACGGGGCTCCTTTCGCTGCTCATTTTATCGTGGATGATCCAAAACACCATCCCCTGAGACCTCCACTGCATACCACAAGACACGTACCCAAACATCCTCTCCTATAGGATATTACAAAATCTCCTACAGGGGATGCAACTCACGAGGCAGAGGTGGCTTTACCAAGCCTACCGCAACTGCCCCTAAACCTTGACTTACCCCCCCCCCCCCGATCACACAACACCATTAGGGGACAACTTCAACAGTTCTTTCCCGCATGTCGGACCATCACCTCCAACCAGTGTTTGTTGGATATTATCCAACATGGTTATTGCCAGGAGCTCACATCTACACCTTCAAACATAACACCTTGCAAACACAAACTATACACAGCAGCTGCTCAAACAGGAAGTTCAAGCTCTCCTACAATACTATAGAACTTGTGCCATTACACCAGCAACACAATGGTGTCTATTCGCTTTACTTCCTAATACCCAAAAAGGACAAATCTCTAAGTCCAATCCTGCTCCTAAGACCCCTAAACAGGTACATTCTATCAGAGCATTCTCACATGGTCACTTTGCAGGATGTCATACTTCTACTTCAACAAGGCGGCTACTTCATGGCAACTTTAGACCTCAAATACACCTCTTTTCACTTACCAATTCACCCAGCACATCGCAAATACCTCGGATTTGCATTTCAAAGTCAACACATTCAATTCAAAGTGCTTCCATTTGGGGGTCACTGCAGCTCCAGTGGTATTCACCAAATGCCTAGCGGTAGTAGCAGCTCATTTGCAAAGGCAAACCGTACATGTTTTTCCCTATCTAGAAAACTGGCTCATAAAAAGCACAGACTTTCTGAGCATCCTGGGACCGGTTTCGGGTATGCCCAGACTTGTGTTCCAGGCTCACTGTGCCACTGGATTCAAGCTAGCCTAGCTGAGTGGTGAAACCCCGAAACCGGTCCCAAGATGCGTGTTTCCGGTCCAGGGAGGACCTGGCCTGGCAGTTCGGGCTGGACTGTTCCCATGGGCAGCAGGGTCAAGACTGATTTGCATATGGCTGGGTTTAAACTGGAATCGCATGGGGAGCAAAAACAACTTCAGGCTCAGATCTCTGTACTGGGGTGAATGTTTGACATTGTTCAGCATTCTGTCCATCAATTGTTTTTTTGCCTGTGCCACTTGGTGGCACTGGAGAATTCTTGCAGCGGAAAAAATGGTTTTGGATCTGATCTCATGCATGAGGAGCATTCATAAGAGGCATGAGGAGTATTCATAAGAGGAAGCATCCACAGGAAGAAGTAGTATCTACTAGAAATATCATTACCAAAGATAAGTAACTTTTCAGGCATAAGGTGAGGTAAGATTTGCATTGTAATTGAATAGTTATAAAATGAATGTTCTGATGACAATTTTTCATAGACTTTTGAAGATTTTATATTTGTAACATTGATTAGTGTCTGATCTTAGCAGAAATCCATAATCCCTTAACAGACACGCACTCTGTTATAGATATAGAATAGATGTGTCTAAGATGTTGACAAGAGCATTTTCCCTTTCTAAGGTCGGATGGCACCTCCTACCGAGGACATTTCTCCCAAAAAAGTTAAAATTGCAATTGGTGTGGTACGCAAGCATTCTGACAATGAAGCGGAGCATATGGAAGAAGACATTGCTAGTGCACTTTCCACAGCATCCAGTATTTTAGCTTCAGATATAGCAGAAGCAGAGCAACCAGAATCACCTAAAGCAACTATATCTTCGCCTGTAAGGTAATGCTAACTTTGTGATACTGCATGATTCTAGTATACACTGTCACGGTTGTGAAGATATATTAATTGCATTGCTGCCCAAGTATGTGCTGCATGTTACCATTGGACTGAGCAGCTGGTTATTTTACGTTTTTCATGGCCAGCTTACTGTTCTAGCACAAAGAAATTAAACTGCAGTCCCTTTTATCACTATATTTCTCATGTTACTTCTTTCAGAGTTTATTTACTCATCTGGCATGTTTAAACTTAATTTAGAATATAACTGCCACCTTTTTATTTTCCAATTATCATTTCGAGTTTTTTTTCCCCTTCATTGTGTTCTGCTCGATACTGTTCCAAAGATGGGCTGTTTTAAATATATGTCTTTGGGTTTAGTATGTTCAGAGAGGATTGGAACTGGGATCATGTGCAGAAATTGTACAACTCAAAGTAGGTCCTCAAGATGTCTCATTATGCTGAACAACATCTGTTGTCTGTTAAGTCTCAGGAATATTGAAAAGGGGACCTAAAAGCTGAAATTTTGTTCTCATACATAAAAAAGCTGTCACGGCTTTTATGTCTCATAGACATGCTTTTAGTATACTATCGAATGTTGGGACTGGGCACTGGAGTCGCAGGCCACCTTGAGACAACGGTGTCAGTGTCTACTCTAGGATTAGCCTTCTTCATGCAAATCATCATTTGTGTTGCGTTTTTTAGAGGGCTTTCGCATTTTTTTTGCCCTACCCTCTTCATTATGCCGCACTGAGATCTGAATTTCGTCCTTTGGTTCTTGATATGTGCTCCTTGCGAACCTCCTGAGTCATCAGCAAAAGCATAGCATCTTTCGCTTTGCTACCCTCTGCAAAACAAAAGGTGGAGTTGGTGCTTTCAACTCCACTGACGCTGGTGACTCCAACCCTGGTGTTTGTCAAAGCACAAATACAACTGTCTTCTTTACTACTGGCCTGAAAAACAAAGAAAGAAACCAGAGGTGATCACACAAATTGAGCCGGTATCTCCAGTTGCAGCAACCTACTGCAGTTCCCTTAGTGCCCGCTATGGTGCCCGCTATGGTTCCAGTTCCTCAAAAGTTTTCTATTAACAGAAAACAATATGCACTCAGCAATCTATGAATTGGCTCATTTCGGTTGGTAATCCTTTGGCAAAGTATTTAGCTGCTGAGCATTTATCTACTGCTCAAATATATGCTGCTATTTAGTCCTTTTGGGCTAACACCCCTTTGACTCTCTGCAGGAAGAAAGTAACATCTTTCTCCCATGCAGGCGCCTACTGTTTACTTTCTTGGGGGTCATTAGCAATGTCCCCTGGAGGGCAAAAAGCTGTCTGCAGGACAAAAGCCCAATGTACATCAGAAAACGGGCACTGGAAGCCTTGGACAACTAAAGTGGCACCTTCTAAAATTGCACTTTGCCCACTAGTGACATTAAAGTTGATTTAACCATTACATCAGATTTAATGCACTGATTCTTCTGATATCAACCAGGGCTGGGGTGCCAGGCTGTAACTCTGTACTTCGCAATGGGGCTACTAGCCTTTCCACAGTAAAAATGGCAAATTAGCGTTTTTACTGCTGAAACATGTAAAAGTGCAGGTTCCACTTTTTAACATACAGCAACGCTGCCTTTGGGCTCATTAGGCCTGCCACAGGGGTGACTTACAAAACTTAAAAAGGGACGGTTGGGCTTTGTCATTAGTTTTTTACCTTGTCGTACTCATGGGGGCGCCACTATTGCTGCTTTCCACGAGAGACATACACCATTTTATGGGTCTGAGCACCTGCACTGAGTCCTGTTTAGCAGGGCTCAGGCTATTTCAGAGCCATTTCACCAGTACCTTGCAGCCAAAATGGGGACAAAAAGGGGGGTGGGGGCGGGGGTGAACCTGCAAAAAAAGCATACAGGTGGCATTCATGGTTTTTCTTACTGGACAACTCTCTCATGAAGATGAACTTGCCTTATATGGTCACCCTTCACCAAACCTGCTACCTTCTCTTCCACATACGTTTTCAACAGAAATCAAACCTGATACCTTCATAGTCTCCTTTTCATTTGCACTATTTTGAATATGACAGTATCAAAGGCATTTTTTCCGTATCAGTACATATAGGACATTTAGGTAGGGTGACCAGATTCTCAAAACAATAAACATAAAAGTAGGACTACAGTTTGCAGTAACCATCGACATAAAAGTAGGACTAGTGTACCGCTGTCAGACATAGAAAAAGGACTACAATGGCAGCCGCCTCCACAGACACAGATTTAGAATTACAAATGACAAATCAGATGTGACACACGGACAGCAATGGATTTTTAAGCTAACAGCATGTGCATTATAGGATATGGGTTTTTGCTTTAACAATGCCAAGAACGGCCTCTAAACTAGAAACTTGCAAAAATGGCTAAAATGCCAGAAGTTGAGAAGGGGAAGAAGGAAGAGAAAGGGAGACAAAAGGCACTATGATGTGGGAAGGGCTGAGCAGGTAGACCTGTCTGTCTCTGAGATGAGGGGAAGGATGAGAGAAGGCCCGTCTATGCCTCCGAGATGAGGAGAGGGCTGAGAGAAGGCTTGTCTGTGCCTCTGAGATGTGAGATGGGCTGTGACTATAGGCCTGTCTGTGCCTCTGAGATGAGGGGGGGGGGACCTATGGCATTTCTCAGGTACAAGGCTAACTCTAAAATAGATGCAGTATGTTACTGGTGATGTCCGCTCTGTGCACGCTGCTGCCGTACATAAGTATTTCCTGTTGAGCAGCTTTAAAAATACCTCTAGGCACTGTGTATGCATCCATTCTTTGCTGTGATGAAACCCATGACATCATAGTGCTCAAAAACATTTCCCCAAGTGCATTTTGGTGAGTGCCTTTCTTCCGCGACAGTTACTGTCCAATTACAAGCCAGCATTTCTGGTCGTCTGGTAGAACCATCCAGCGCCCAGCTTCCTCCCAGGTAGGTGGTCTGAATAGTGCGGCGAATGGTACTACAGTACGGACGTGTTGTAGGTCACAGCAAGCAGAGCTCGCCTCTGACCCTGTATATCTAATCCAACCATGTCCCATGAGACAACTGCACCGCAGACGTCTCACCGCTTCTACGTCACACTGGGCCTTCAGATGTAGTAGAAATACTACCCGAGCAGGCTTGGAGGCTGCAGTAACTTGACCACATCACCACTCGCGCACGACACCCGACGATTCCCCCATGCTCCCTTCAACCACTCATGTACCCTGTGCCCTCCCAGGGCACCCAAAACAAGGCAGCGCGCTGAAGTCCCATACAGCGCTCTACAAAGAACCAACTGAGCATCACTCAGTACCACCTGAGCACCAGTGCAGCACCACCACCTCAGGATAACTCAGCACCACAGCATCACTAACCACCACCATACCAGCACCTCCTCAGCATCTCCTCAGCATCACTCACTACCACCTAAGTATCATTCAGCATCACCTGAGCATCACCTCTGCACCAGCACACCACACCTCAGCATCACTCAACAGCACCTTAATCTGCCCTAGGAATCTAGCATCTGTTGGTTCTCCCCTGGTGTTCCTCCGTTGCTAGTGTTGTAATTCAGGTACTATTTCTCAATCTCCACCCTCCCGTTGTTTATGTCCCACCCCCACCCCATAACAAACAAAAAAACTATAACAAACAAGCATTATAACAGGCATGGAAAAGTTGCCAGCATTGCAAGAACAAAAAAACTAGAACACATTTTTTGAATTGATTCTCTTTTTAATAGGGCTGTTCAGCTATACATAATGGCTTCTTGGTTATATATAATGTGACAAAAATGCTTATAACACTTTTTTATTATAACTTTTCAACATGCTGCACAGCAGCCCCGATGCTCTACAACATAGCTTAAAGACATTGGCAAAGACAATAGCTCTGGCTAAACACTTATAAAGTACCAAAGGCGAGACTTATTGGCTATGCCAATGCTTGTTTCCAACTGTTGTGCACAATATGCATGGCACAGCTAGAATTACCCTGTGGTCTGATTCATGTACAGTGGATTCTGTGGCACTCTTATGTTGCCATCCACTACCTTGCCTTGATGCTTTTCACTGGTTTCTCTGTTGACATTAGGCCAATTTTATGAACATGGCCTTTTACGAATGTCTAACTTGGCACTGGAATGCTTCGGCAAGGCCATGCTACAGCGTTAGTGGTCAAGCATCCCAATCCCAAACAGCTCAACCTCACAATTTTGCTCCTGAAGTCATAGAGTTTGGGTACTCAGTTACTTCCAGAGAGTGTATGGACATTCTTAGAGAGGCAAAACGACGAACCACTAGAACTTGTTGCGCAGCTATGTGGAAAAGGTTTGACCCTTATTGTGTAGCTCAGCACATAGACCTTTGCGCTCCCATGGTACAACAGCTAGTATGATATTTGTTACACTTACAGAAATCCCGTCTAGTATATACTTCCATACAACTGCACCTTGCAGCAATTGCAGCATAACTGCAAAACCATAAACACCAGTTATTTTTCCCGTATACCTGCCATTGTTATGTTATGTGAATTTGTAGAGCGCGGCTTATCACCTGTGAGGGTACCCAGGCACTGAGTCGAGCATGCCTGAGGGAGGGTGGAGGGGGGAGGGGGGTTGTGGAGATAATTTATGTTTCGTCTGGAACAGCCATGTCTTGAGGTTCCTTTGGAAGTCATTGAGGGAGTGGGAGGTTCTGAGGTGTTTCAGGAGGTCGTTCCAGGTCTTGGCTGCGAGGTATGAGAAGGAGCATCCTCCACATCAGGTCTTCTTGATGCGATTAAGCCAGTGACCATTAAGGCTTTTATGGAAGGGTTAAAGAGAATAATTCCCCCATGGGCACCACCGGTCCCATCATGGAATTTAAATGTTGTACTCACTAGTTTAATATCCACACCTTTTGAGCCATAACATTCCCGCCCATTACAGTACTTATCGTGGAAGGTTGCTTTCCTGGTAGCTGTCACCTCACTAAGAATGGTTAGTAAAATACACGCTCTTACCATAGAAGAACCTTGTGTTCAGGTTTTCCAGAAAAAGGTATGATTAACGCCAAACCCAGTGTTTGTTCCGAAAGTCGTTTCACCTAATTCCGGACAATTGATCTACCTGTCTTTTTCCCAAACCAGAGACAGTTGCAGACTAGCACTTCATACACTTGATACCAAGAGAGCACTGATGTATTACATCGACAGGACTAAACCTTTTGGGAAAACATAACAGTTGTTACTTTTTCAAACCCTAAAAGGGGAATGCAATTTACAAAGCAGTAATTGTGAGATGGATAGCCAAATACATACAGATATGTTACATAAAAACCAAACTAACATCACCAACAGTTCCACAGGCACATTTTACTAGGAAAAAAGGTGCTTCTCTGGCTTTTCAGGGTAACATCCCTTTAGCTGACATTTGCTGCATGAGCAAATCCGAACACATTTACTAAGCACTTGTAGGAAGCTGGCTCTGAATATACTATACCAAAGTGTAGTATAGTGTGCGCAGAGTCCAGTGGAATCCAAAAGGTAGGCAGAGGTAAAGTAGATAGCACCTCACTCTCTATTTGTGGTAGTGTGGTCGAGCAGTAAGGCTTTATCAGAGGACAGTGTTAAGCATTTGTTGTACACACTCAGTCAGGAAATGAATTCACACACTCAAAGACTGAACTTCAGACCAATTGTTTTTGTATAAAAATATTATTTTAGTTATTTTATTTTCTAGAACCACGCAAGCCTGGCACAGGTAAGCAGTAAATACTTTACAGTAGTAATGCAATTTGTAAATAGTTTGGATTGCAATTGTAAATGTACTTTGATTTGATTACAGTAGTGTTACTGATAATGCAGTGCTTTTCAGAATACGGTACATATACTTTGTATAGGATTTTTAGTAAATTTACAGGTAAGGTACTTTTGAGATTACTTTTCTTACACAGTGTAGTATACCTGGATACTACACTGGGATATTTCCTGTAAACAGGTAAGTAAAAGCGTTTTTGTTATTTAGTACAGTTGTAAAAGGATTTCTTAGATTTTCCAACTCCACACTTAAAAACTTTTCACAGAAAACCAGTCAATGTTATCCTATTATAGGAAAATAGTGTTATCGGTTTAAAGGTAAGTACTTTGTTGTGGGAGTTGGTGTTCTGGGGTTAGACTCAGTTGTCCCCGTGGTCAAGGATGCACTCTTGTTACACCCTCAGCGGCACTAGGGCAGCTGGGTGCAGAGTGCTGAGGCCCAACTTTATCCAATGGGGGATAGGGGGCCTCCAGTTGGTGGCTGCTGACGAGCAGGCCACTGGGTTGTGGGAGCAAAGCTCCTGGACATAAGCTCAGGGCAAATGTGGGTTTAGGCAGCACAAAAGATGCACCCTCAGCGGCACTGGGGTGGCTGGGTGCAGAGTGCTATTTTGGCATCGGAAGCCCTGTAGCTTTCAATGGGGAGTCTCCGGTATGCAAAAGCACTGCAGGCTCGGGGACAAAGGTCTTCTGGGTGCGACCACCACTTGGAGAGGTAAGTTGGTATCTTGGGTGTTGGATTAGGCACCGTCGGTTGGGCCACCCAAGGCCGTGGAGCGTCGGGTGGAGGGGTGCCTTTTAGGGTCGGATCTTCTTACCAGCTCCTGGTCGCAGTTGGGGACCTTTCAGTTTGAGGCTGCAGGCGTCAGCTGGAGGCTTGAGGCAGTTCAGGGATCACCACTTCTCGGGTCAGGATCTCCGGGGAGACCTCCTCTTGGTGTTGGGCAACTCGAACTCGGGCCGTGGGTGTCTGGTGCAGAGTTGTGCAGAACCCCGGATCCTTGCGGAGCTGGAGTCTGTTGTTGAACAAATCCGCTGTTCAAGGGAGACAGAGTCTTTGGGATGGAAGGCAGACGGGTCCTCCGGGTTTCTTGAGGTTGCTGGCTGCAGGACACACCGGGATTTCGCTGGAGCAGGTTCGAGGTGGGGACAGGCCAGTAGGGCTGGGGCCAAGTCAGTTGGCGTCCTCCTCTTGTTAGTTTCGGCACGGCTGTTCGGTCCTTCTTCTTCTTTTCTTCTTGTAGTTTCTTGTCTGCTGACGCAAGGTTCAGGGGTGCCCCTAAATATTAGATTTAGGGGCGTTACATGTAGGTAAAAAGGTTTGGACCAATGGGCCCCTTCCCTGGGGTGGGTACACCCCCTATTATGCCACCCTCCAGTGGGAGGGGGGCATAAGCCTTTCCCTGGTTGGCTGGGTCCCCCCATCTGCAAGATGGCGGAGACTTAGAGTTGTACTTCACCTTGCCTCCCCACCTGAGGGGTGGAGTTGGCAGAGGTGGGCACACCTCTCTTCCTCACTTGTGTTTCCCGCCGGTTCTCCCGCCCAAAGTGGGGGTCAGAACCAATGGGGACCAGTTGCTGAAAGCAGCAAGTAGCCCGGGGAAGCTCACAAAGGCGGCAAGCCTTTGAAGCTTCCCCATCGTGGACCCTGCCCATCCTGGGTGAGGAGGCTTGGCACCTCGTCCCAGGATGTGCATTGTTTCAGGCCCCCGAGAGCAGCAGGCTCTCGACCCAGGGGTCCAGAGACATGTCTGGTGGTGGGAGCTGAAAGCAGCCACTCAGCCTGGACACTAGTGGTAGGTCGTTTTTCAGGGGGCATCTTTTAGATGCCCTCTGTGTGCATTTTTCATTAAATCCCACACTGGCATCAGTGTGGGTTTAATGTGCTGAGAAGTTTGATACCAAACTTCTCAGTTTTCAGTGTAGCCATTATGGTGCTGTGGAGTTCGGAATGACAAACTCCCAGCACCATATACTCCTAATGGCAGTACTGCAGTTACAATGTCTAAGAATGGACTTATACACTGTCAGGGTACAGGGCTCATGCATCTGTACCCTCACCACTGGTATAGTGATCTATGCCAGGGCAGTGGGTTGTAGGCATGGCACACAGGGATGTGTGCTGTGTCGACTCTTCACTTTGTTCCGCACCAAAACACGCAGCCTGCAAAGGCAGTGTGCGAGTGTAATGGTACAGGGCCTCTAAGGGTGGCACAATAAGTGCTGCAGCCCTTAGAGGTCTTCCCTGGTCACAGTGCCCTGAGAACCTGTGGTACCATTTACCAGGGGCTGACCTGTGGCCAGAGATGCCAATTGGGTTTTGTTTTCAATGCAGTTTTAGGGAAAGAACATAGGCCCTGGGTACCTGATTGGCAGGAGCCTAGGGCACACTCAGTCAAAGCACATCAGCAGTTCAGCAAAAAGTGGGGGCTACCATGCAGAAAGAGGGCACTTTCTCACACTTCCTGTATCAAAATCTGCCGTTTTTAGATTCCTCCATACATCTAATAGCCCATTCCCCTTGAGACAGAGCCGTATAGACCCTGGGCTTCTGGCCTTTATATGACCCTGGGCTGTCACCCCACAGCACACCAATACCGTGAATGTTCAAATCCCCACACATTATCTGGGTCGGCCACTTTGCTAATTCCAGATTCAGAAAATCGAAAACCTCAGGGTCAACCCCCATTGGCCCATATATTGAACACAAAGTAAATGAGAATGCAGAAATATGTAGCTCTTCGATAACCCAGCGCCCATATTTATCGGCCAGTTGTTTCTTACACACAATCTCTTTTCTCCCTGTTAGAATAGCTACCCCTCTAGTTCTCGTACCCTGTGTGGTGTGAGTTACAAGATTATACCCCAATTAATCTAGTGCTCTTTTTTCTGCACCCACAATATGCCTTTCCTGGAGGCAGATGATATCAGAGTGCAACATTTTCAAGTCCTCTGCCACCTTGCGTCGCTTACCAGGGTAATTTAAGCCACATATATTAGCCGATGCTATCCTTAAGTTCGTCATGGTAAACTTATTTTTGCCTCAAGGGGAAACCTCCTCCCTCCATTGAATACTCTATCTGAAAGAGACACGTTAGTGACAGATTCCTTACCTTAGAATATCCCCATGCGTCAGGCTGGATCCGGAAAGTTTTTGCGTAGCAGTACCCTTGCGCGTCGGTAGGCGGCGTCGTGCGGCTCCGCGTCCGTCGTCGGCGTCGTGATCGCCGGGATGACGTCGCGGGCAGTACTTAGGCGCCGCCCCTGCGCGCTGACGTCAGTTCTTCTTTTTCCGCGCCAGTAAGCGCAGATCCGGGAAGAGCAGTGCCCTAGTCACTTTTTGACTATCTTTTTGGTGAATTTTTTCACTGCTTTTTCAACGAGTCTTCACGACTCCTAAGGTGTCGTAGGGATGCCCGGCTTTAAGCCCTGCGAGGAATGTGGTCGCATGATGTCGATCACGGACCCGCACCTCGAGTGTCTCTTTTGTCTCGGCCGAGACCACGACACGAAGTCGTGTCCTGACTGCCGGAAACTTCATCCTAAGGCTTTGCGAGAGCGGTCTCGAAAGCTCCTCGAAGTCCGGCATTCGGCTCCGCGCCGCACCAAGCCCCGGTCCCGGGAGAGGTCGAGGGGCCGGACGCGGAGTCCCGCCGGTCGTCGGAATCCAAGTCTTCGCGCTCCTCCGGTAAGTCGAAGCACAAGAAGTCTAAGCGGCGTCATCGCTCTAAGACTTCGCCTCGCCGGTCTCGCGACTCGGCTTAGGCCCCTCCCGGCACCGTCCCCGCGGCCCCGGACATGCCTGTGGAGTCGCCCCCGCCATACCCGCCCTTCCCGGGTTCGGGGGCGGATCCGGCCAAAGTGCAGGAATTCCTGTCGGCCATGGCCCTCCTCTTCGGGCCTCAAGGTCCCTCCGGTGCGCCTTCGGGCCCCGCGGGCCCTGATGGGGTTGCTCCGGCGTCGCCGTCGACTCCGGTCCCGGCGTCGCCTGTCCCACCAGCCTTCGTCCCGGCCTCGGCTCCGGCCCCGACCCCGGCTCCGGTGGTGCCGCAACCCCCATCGACGCCGTTTGACCTAACCACGCCTCCGCCGACGCCGATGTCCCCGGTGCCGTTTCCGACGCCGTCCGGGGCTCCGGGCGGCGTCGTTCCCCGGTTCTCCCCGGGTCCGGACATGGAGCCGGACCGGCGTCGCCCGACGCCGGTTCCGCATCGCCAATGAGACCTTGGGTCCCTTATGTCCCTCCTCCTCCATATTTTCAACCTGAGGAGGACCAGGAGAGCTGGGAGGGGTCTGAGGACCCTCTCACACAACAGTGCGAGTTTGACCCGGACTGGATTGAGGAACTTGGGGATGCCAGTGGTCTGGATACCTCCCCTGACTCTGGCATGCTGTCTCCTCCCGTGGCAACGGAGGAGGGGGCTAATTTTGCAACGGTGTTGCGTAGAGCTGCTGGAGCCTTGAATCTCCAGTTGCCTACAGTGGCCGTCAGGACTAACCTCCTGACTGAAGTGCTTCAGCCGGCGGCCTCCTCTTCGGAGCCTGTGCTGCCGTTCAACGATGCACTCACTGACGTTCTTTTGGGTGCCTGGTCCAAACCCACCACAGGGGCTCCTGTGGATAGGAACGTGGCCCGACGCCATCGCCCGGCTCCGGGCGACCCCCTGTTCTCTCCCAACACCCCACCCCTGAGAGCTTGGTTGTCCAAGCCTCTGCCTCCCAAACCGCCTTCCCTACCGCCCCTCCGGATAGGGAATCCAAGCGCCTGGATCACTTTGGGAAGAAGGCTTTCTCTTCCTCCAGTGCTGGCTTGCGGTCTGTTAATACCGCTTGCCTCTTGGGCCGATACACCCACTCCCTGTGGGATTCGGTGGCGAATGTTTTGCCGCAGTGTTCTGAGGAGGTCCAGACACTGCTTACCCGCGCCATTGCGGAAGGGCGTGATGCGGCTAAATATACCATCCGCTGTGGCCTTGATACCCCCGACTCGCTGGGCAGATCGCTTGCAACGACGGTGGCGCTGCGTCGCCACGCCTGGCTGAGAACCACTGGTTTTCAGGGGATGTCCAGAATACTCTCATGGACATGCCCTTTGATGGAGTCGGTCTTTTTGGTTCGAAGGCAGACCATGCGCTGGAGCGTTTCAAGGACTCACGGGCTACTGCTAAGTCCCTGGGCCTTGCTGTTGTGCGCCCTCCGCTCACGTCTGCTTTTCGCCCCTTTCGTGGCCACGGAAGGGCGCCCAGTCACGTCCACAGCCCGGCCAACGGCCCGCGCAGCAAGCGCCTTCGCGTGGCCGAGGACGTGGATACCGCTGTGGCGGTTCGGGCAACCAGCGTGCGGGTCAGGCCACCACCTCCAACCCGTCCGCGGCCTCCAAGCCCTCCTAGTCCCTCCTTTCAGGTGCACAGCACGCCAGTCGGGGGCAGGGTCCGCCATCACCTTCACCACTGGCGTCCCATCACCTCGGACAGGTGGGTCTTGGACATTGTCCGAAGGGGCTACTCCCTCCCCTTCGAGACCACCCCCACAGCCATGCCACCTCAATTCCACCGCATGTCAGGGGATCACTTGGTGCTTCTACAGAAGGAAGTCACGGCCCTCTTGGCCAAGAGGGCCATCGAGCATGTTCCGACCCCAGAAGTAGGGCGTGGTTGCTACTCCCACTACTTTCTGGTGCCCAAAAAGGACAAGGAGGACATGCGTCCTATCTTGGACCTCCGGAACGTCAATCGCTTCCTCCGGAAGGAGAAGTTCAAGATGCTCACCCTAGCTCAGGTCTTGACTGCCCTCGACCCGGAGACTGGTTGGTAGCGTTGGACTTGCAGGACGCCTATTTCCACATCCCCGTCCTGCCGGCCCACCGGCGTTACCTTCGGTTCACGGTAGGCCTCGAGCATTTTCAGTTCACCGTGCTCCCTTTGGCCTTACCAGTGCCCCTCGGGTGTTCACGAAAGTGATGGCGGTGGTCGCAGCTCATCTGCGCCGGGCAGGGGTTTCAGTCTTCCCCTACCTCGACGACTGGCTGTTGAAGGCGGGCTCGTCCCAGGCAGTCGTCTCCCACCTCCAGACTACGGCCGAACTCCTGCACTCGCTGGGGTTCTCCATCAATGTGCCGAAGTCGCATCTGATTCCTTCTCCACAGCTCCTTTTCATCGGAGCAGTTCTGGACACGACGCAGTTTCGGGCCTATCCTCCCGAACGGCGAGTCCGGGATATTCAGGCTATGATTCCGATTCCGATCTTTCAGCCTTTATCCTGGGTTTCGGTACGGATGACCCTGAGGCTGCTGGGCCTCATGGCCTCCTGCATCCTGTGTTGCAGTGGTGGCTCTCGAACCGGCAATGGGTCATGGGCAGATCCCTCTCCCTTCCCCAGCCAGAGCATACAGTTGTGACGGACGCGTCCCTTCTGGGATGGGGCGGTCACATGGGAGAGGCGGAGATCAGAGGCCTCTGGTCTCCGGCGGAGTCCCGGCTCCATATCAACCTTCTGGAGCTCCGGGCGATCCGACTTGCACTCAAGGCATTCCTTCCCTCTGTCAAAGGGACGGTAGTGCAGGTGTTCACCGACAACACCACCGCCATGTGGTACTGCAACAAACAGGGGCGGGGTGGGGTCGTGGACCCTTTGTCAGGAGGCTCTGCGCCTCTGGACATGGCTGGAACATCAGGGCATGTTCCTGGTGGTTCAACACCTGGCAGGTTCCCTGAACGCCAGGGCGGACGAACTCAGCCGCAGGTGCATGATGGATCACGAATGGCGTCTTCACTCGGAAGTGGCGCAAGGACTCTTTCTACAGTGGGGAGAGCCTTGGTTAGATCTATTCGCCACCGAAGAGAACGCGCAATGTCATCAGTTCTGCGCGTTGGAATTTCCAAGGCGGCACTCGCTCGGCGACGCTTTTCGTCACGAGTGGAGTTGCGGTCTGTTGTACACCTTTCCGCCTATACCACTTCTACCCAGAGTGTTGAAGAAGATTCGGCACGACCGGGCCCAAGTCATTCTTGTGGCTCCGGACTGGGCTCGAAGAGTTTGGTATCCCGAGCTACTCAGTATGAGCGTAGATCCCCGATCCGTCTGCCTCTTCGGGAGTATCTTCTGTCGCAGCAGCAGGGGACGGTCCTCCACCCGAACCTGTCCAGTCTACACCTGCTTGCGTGGAGATTGAGCGGCGGCAGTTGATTCCTTTCGACTTGCCTCCCGAAGTTTGTGATGTGATTCTGGCAGCCAGGCGTCCCTCCACTAAGGTGGTATACGCCTGCAGGTGGAACAAATTTGTGGCATGGTGCACAGCAAAGGCTGTGAACCCCCTTTCTGCCCCTCTTTCTGAGGTCCTTCTGTTCCTTCTTTCTCTGGCCCAACAGGGTTCTGCCCTGGGTACCATCAAGGGTTATCTCTGTGCTATCTCGGCCTTCCTCAGGCTCCCTGATCAGCCCTCCTTTTCAAGTCCCCTGTTGTTAACAGGTTCTTAAAAGGCATTACACACCTCTTCCCTCCTGTTCCGTTTGTGATGCCTCAGTGGGACTTGAACTTGGTTCTTACCTTTTTAATGTGCGCTCCCTTTGAGCCTCTGCATAACTGTCCTCTTCGTCTTCTGACTCTAAAGACAGCCTTCCTGGTGGCCATCACCTCCGCTCGGCGGGTGAGTGAGCTCCAGGCTTTATCTTGCAAACCTCCCTTTCTGTCTGTTCATCCAGACAAGGTTGTTCTTCGGACGCGTCCTTCCTTCTTGCCAAAGGTGGTTACTGCTTTTCACATTGGGCAGACCATCACTTTGCCTACCTTCTTTCCGCCTCCGCATCCTTCCAGAGAGGAAGAGAGGCTCCACCGTCTGGACCCAAAACGTGCGCTCTCCTTCTATATCGACCGCACAAAACACTTCCGGGTGGATGACCAGCTCTTTGTTGGCTACGTGGGCGCCAAAAGGTCGGGCGGTGCACAAACGAACCATCTCCCGCTGGGTTACCTTGTGCATCAAGACCTGCTATTCTTTGGCTAAAAGGAACCTCCTGTTGGGCTGCGTGCCCATTCCACCAGGGCAACGGCTGCTACCACGGCCTTGGGCCGCGGTGTTCCGCTGCCGGTTATTTGTCAGGCAGCTACGTGGGCCTCGCTGCACACGTTTACAAAGCATTACTGCCTTGACAGTCAGGTCCGGAGGGACGGCTTCTTTGGCCGTTCTGTCCTCCAGGACTTCCTTGTCTGATCTTTGTTCGCAGACCCACCACCGGGGTTGGTATTGCTGGGGTATCTATTCTAAGGTAAGGAATCTGTCACTAACGTGTCTCTTTCAGATGCACAAGTTACTAACTTGTGTAACGATATATCTGTAAGAGACAGTAGTTAAGTGACAGATTCCTTACCGCCCCACCCATCCTCCCCGTTCTGCGAACTGATTTCTAGGGTTAAGGACATCCCTTTCAGGGCCCTAGTATTTTTCAGACACCTATGTCAGCTTCTTGCATGGCTCTGCGTTCCTGGCGCGGAAAGTCGTGTACAGAACTGACGTCAGCGCTGGGTCGGCGCCTAAGTACTGCCCGCGACGTCATCCCGGCGATCACGACGCCCGACGACGGACGCGGAGCCGCACGACGCCGCCTACCGACGCGCAAGGGTACTGCTACGCAAAAACTTTCCGGATCCAGCCTGACGCCTGGGGATATTCTAAGGTAAGGAATCTGTCACTAACTACTGTCTCTTACAGATATATCGTTACACAAGTTAGTAACTTGTGCATTCTTACTCTTCCTCTCCCAAAATTTGACAGCTGCTCTAACCTGAAATCTCCCTGATGCGTGTTGTGCCCAATTTCCTCCCTTAACTTCCCCTAATGCCGCCCCCTCCCTCCCCCCACTCACCCTCCCTAGAGGCCCTTCCTCTCCCCCCCCCTCCCCTCCCAAAATAGTGAGACAGGCAGACCTAGTGAGGTCTGGGTGATGGTGGCTGTGTCCCCCCCTCCCCGCTCAATGCCCACACCTATGACCAATCTTTATATCTGGGAGCCTCTGAGCAAAACCTCTCTTTGCCGCCCCATTTTATCCCTTCATCATACAAATGACAGACTTATTTCATCACTCTTGCTCTGTCTCTACTCTCGTATTTAATCGAGATATTCCTTTGCCTTTATTTCGGATGTGAAGACTCTCTTTTTGCTATTGTAAATTATTTTCAGACGGGCTGGATTTAATAGATACGCCTCTGCCCCCCTGCGCTTGACAAGGGTGGATCAGCTGTCTTAGGCGCCAACGTATTTCCACAGTCACGTTTCAGAAGTCGGGTCGAGTGAAGAACGACTGTCCTTCATATGATCGTTTAGAGTATGGACAAGCTTTTAGGAATACTGCTTCACATAATAAGAAGTTCCCGAAGTAAACTATGATGGCTCTTGGTTGTTGCATACCCCTTGGATGGGCCTGCCTGGGGTTTTTAAGCATAAGAGGGTGGCGATGGACCCGTTGGATTTCCATGTCCCAGTTCCACTGCTGGAGCTCCGGTAAAGCCCCTCTCAACAGCTTTAAGAAATAGGCTCTGATGTACCCTCTTTCTATGCCTTCTTCAATACCCAGGATCCTTAGGTTGTTGCATCTCAGCCGGTTTTCATAGTCTTCGAGCTTCCATTGCATGTTTGCTATTTGTG
This sequence comes from Calotriton arnoldi, assembly GCA_963921515.1. Taxonomy (NCBI): domain Eukaryota; kingdom Metazoa; phylum Chordata; class Amphibia; order Caudata; family Salamandridae; genus Calotriton; species Calotriton arnoldi. The sequence continues at coordinate 385,738 of CAWUFW010009956.1, read as the reverse complement.
CTCCCTGGGCTTCTGTTTGACTTGTCCTTTTGCCACTTTGTTCTCCAGGCCTGCCGTACGTTCCTCTACTGCAGTAATTCTTACGCCAATTTCGATACAGGCTTTCGCTACCGTTCTGACAGCCTCTTGTAATTTCTTTGTTGCCTGGCGTTTTTTTTTGCCATCTCGCCGCGTCTCTTCCTGGTGTTGTTTAATCGAATCATATATCAATTTCAGGGTCGGTTCCTCAGGTTCTTGATTATTTTGTCCCTTTCTGACCTCCGTATAGGGCTCCTCGTATGAATTTTGCGTGGCAGAATAATCCCACTTTAAAGCGAGACTACCTTGTTTCTTCGAGCCCTCCTTGCCCTGACCCTGGGAAGCCCGTTCTTTGCTTCGCCTGAGATTTTTCTTTCTGCGAACCACTGTATCGGGCCCATCCAGCTGGCTGCTGGGGTCAAAGCTAGAGGATATAGAGACACTCTGCTCCTCGGATACTGCAGCACTCGTATCAGAGCCATCCGTCAGGGAAAAGAAGTTGTCCCCTAAATCCAGAGATTTCTCTAGAGACCTGAGGCCTGCAACCCCCTTTATTAATACTTTTGTCTCAAGATCCACCCTGTTACATGACGGGGGCGCCATGCCTCTGGCGTGGCCTTACTGTACTCTGTGGCTTGAGTCACTTCCTCCGATTGAATGGCACCCTGCTCTTGCCCTACCCCTGAGTCTTCATGAATTGGGGCAATTGAAGGAGTCTCTTTCAATGGGTTATATGTCAATTGCCCTGACCCAGATCTGCCCCCCTTAATGTTAGCACAGTCATTGGGGTTTAGTTCCTTGTCTTGATTTGTGGGTTGGTGTTCTGCCCCCCCCCATCTCCTCCTACCTCATTAACGATGTTCGGCTGCCGTCCTCCAAGTGCCACCATCGTGGGGGTAAAAAACCCGGTGATTGATTGCTGCTGGGGAGAGCCTGCTTTTGATCCTGACACCACCTTATCCTCATTTGTGGTGTTCTTGCTGGAAATAGCCTCCAGACCCTTATTTCCTTTGTGAGCATTCTTGTTTCCACTGGAGAGAGTGGTCTTTGGCCCCTTAATGCGTGGTGGAGGGCATGAACCCATAGATACAGCTGCCAATCCAGGCTGCCCAGCTTCCCCACTCCGATCTCGGGCAGAGCGGGCAGTCTTTGGGGGCATGTTGATTTTAGCGCTTTTCCGCGCCAAGAGCCACCTGGGCCATTCTACGAGCACAGCCAGGAGCTCGGCAGCGGCTCGGAGGGAGAAAGCAAACCTCGCAAGGGAGGCTCCCAGCGCCGTCGGGACCGTCCATGTCCCAACAGCCGCGTGAGCCACGGAGTCGCTCCCCTGCCAGGCACCCCACATACAGTGATCTTTCCGGCGCACGAGCGTGGTGTCTTCTAAGCTCCGCTCCCCTTTCCCACTTAGCATTGAGCTGTGAGGGATCGGGAGACACTGCTGTCTCTCACAGAGACGCCATCTTGTCTCCTGTCTCCAATAGCACCCTTCCAAGGAGGAGGAGAGACTCCACCTTCTGAACCCGAAACGTGCTCTGTCTTTCTACCTTGACCACACAAAGGATTTCCGGGTGGACGATCAACTCTTTGTTAGCTATGTGGGTGTCAAAAAAGGTCGGGTTGTGCAAAAGCATACCATCTCTTGATGGGTAGTCCTTTCTATCAAGATTTGTTACGCTTTGGCTAAAAAGGAACCTCCAGTGGGGCTGCGAGCTCATTCCACTAGAGCTACGGCAACAACCACTTCTTTGTCTCGTGGAGTTCCACTCATCTATATCTGCCAGGCGGTCATGTGGGCTTCTATGCACACGTTCACCAGACATTACTGCCTGGATAGTCAAGTCCGGAGGGACAGCTACTTTGCTCGTTCTGTCCTCCTGGATTTTCTGGTGTGAACTTGGTTCGCAGACCCTCTTCAGGGGATGGTATTGCTGGGGTATCTATTCTAAGGTAAGGAATCTATAACTAATAGTCTCTTTCAGATGAACAAGTTACTTACCTTCGGTAACGATGTATCTGTAAGAGACGTATATTAGTTATAGATTCCTTAAAACCCCCCCCCCCATCCTCCCCGCTCTGCAAACTGACTTCTAGGGAAAGGCACTCCCTTACAGGGCCCTAGTTGTAGCGCACCAGTGATCAGTGTCTTTCATGGCTCTGGACTTCTGCCGTGGAAAGTCATGTCAGAACTGACGTCAGAGCGCAGGGGCGGCGTCTAAGTAGGCACCACAAAGTCATCCCGGCGACCACGACTCCGACGAAGGATGCAGAGTCATCCGACCCCATCTACCGATTGATGAAGAAAAATTCTCCGGATCCAGCCTGACGCCTGGGGGTAATTCTAAGGTAAGGAACCTATAACTAATATATGTCTCTTACAGATACATCGTTACCGAAGGTAAGTAACTTGTTCTTTTACCTCTGTAAGCCTTTGGGGGTCCCCTGGACTCTGTGCACACTATACCTTACTTAGGTATAGTATATACAGAGCCAGCTTCCTACAGTGGGTCTGTAGCACTTAAGTAGTTATTTGTTAAGATGTCTCAGGTCTGCCATTGCATCCTGTTGGCGTTTTAAACTGCAGCTGCGACTTGGCAAAATAAACCCCTTACCAGGCCTAAAACTCCCTGTTCGAGGCATGTGAGCTGTAGATCACATGCTTTGCATAAGATCGCCATCTAGTGTTGGGTCCGGATGTTTGCACTTTGTTTTTCTGAAAGAAGTTTTCCCTAGTCACGAGGTAGGGGACTCCTCCCTTAGGTGATAGTGCGCATGGTCATCGGCTCCATTTTCAGATAGTTTTTTCCCGCCATCGGGTTCGGATGTACCTTGCTGCGCTCCGGTTCAACGTCGATCCTTCGATCTTTCTCAGCGCGTATCATATTCACACTCGACGGTATTGTTTCCGTTCGTATTCCCCTTTCACCCCGGATCGTTATTCCCAACAAAGAAAATTTCGATCGGAGAGCTCGTGGTAGGCCGTCGGGCCTAGCCCCTGGTTCGACTCGCAGTCGATGGAACGAACTCCTTTCAAGTTCTGTTCTCGGTGCCACGCCAAATACCCGCGCACCGACTCACACAACGTGTGCCATTTGTGTTTGTCACCCGACCACAGAGAAGACCAGTGTGACGCGTGCCGAGCTTTCCGCTCCAAAAAGACTCTTCGCGATTGTCGGGCCCGACGACACGACATGCAGAGACAACAAGCAGGCTCCATTCCGGACCATCTTCGGACCTCAATCAGAAGAGGAGGAAGGCGACGAGCCCATCGGAGCCGATGAGGAACAGGAAGACATCTTCGTTTCCAAAAATAGCTCCGATGAGGATGAAGACATCCCGCAGGGACAACGTACTGTGAGTACAGCCCCTACCTCGCCCTACCTTCCACTTCCATCCAAGAAAAAGGCTCCGCACCAACCTGCGCCCTCGGGCCCCGGTGGGTGCCGAGAACAAGCTTCCGAAGCCACGCCTTCGGGCTCGGCACCAAAGCATACTAAAAAGCCTTCCGGCTCCGAAAAGCCCCATGCCAAATTGGGCACCGAGCCAAAGACTTCGGAGCCAAAGAAAAAGTCTGGCACCGATCATCCTCCGTCGGCACCGAAACAGACTTCGGATCCGAAAACCCCGGCCAAGAAACCATCGGCCCCGAAACATTCGGAGCCGAAACACGCGGAGACGCCGAAGTCACCAAAAACATGTTTTCGGTGATCCAATCGACAAACCGGATCCCAAACAAAAAAAATCCTGGTTATACACCCAAAGACTGGACATATCACCACTAAAGTGACTTTAAAAAGAGGTGCTACTACAGAACAGGAATACCACATACCATTGAAGAAGAGAACTGTTGGGACAAATCCTTCTCCTCCTCCTCCTCCTCCTCCTCTTCCTCTTCCTTCACCTTCTCTACCCCAGACTATACCTGTGCCAACTTCACCTGAGCACTCACCATCACACACACCTGACAATCAGGGTGATGGGGATAATAATGATGACGATCAGCCCGGAGACGTGTGGGATGACTATAATACTGATTCTCCCACTGATAGCGACCCGGACATATATCCTACCAAACCCTCTCCACCAGATGACAGTGTAGGGTTTGTCGAATTGTTAAGTAGGGCTGCTACTTACCATGGAGTCCCACTGCACAAAGAATCCCTTGAAGAGGACTTTCTTTTTGAGACTCTACAAAACACACAAAAGTCTACACACATGTTGCCCGTGTTGAAAGGCATGACCAGACATGTAGACGACATTTTAAAGGATCCTGTTAGAGCACGTATCCTTACCCCAAGGGTAGATAAAAAATACAAGCCTGCCCCATCAGATCCAGTCTACATAAAAGGTCAACTACCATTAGATTCACTAGTAGTTTCTAATGCACGGAAAAGGGCAAACTCCCAGACTACTGGAGACGCACCACCAGATAAAGAGTCTAAACTCCTTGATGGTTCAGGGAAAAGGATAGCCTCACAGGCTGCTAACTTCTGGCGTATTTCCAATATACAGGCATTGTTAGCACGCTATGACCGCGCACACTGGGATGAAATGGAGCAACTCATCCAGTTTCTCCCTCAAGAACACAAATCAAAAGCGCAAGACCTGGTTCGTGAGGGGCACTTAATTTCTAACAACCAAATTAGATGCTCCCTTGATGCGGCTGATATATCTGCCAGAGCGGTAAACACTAGTGTTCTTTTAAGAAGACACGCCTGGCTGCGCATATCTGGGTTTAAACCGGAAGTTCAAACTTCCATTCTAAACACACCCTTTGACAAGGAACACCTTTTTGGGCCGGTGGTAGACACTTCATTGGATAAAATAAAGAAAGATACTGAAGTGGCTAAGTCCATGGGAGCACTTCAGTCTCCACAAGGGCGTGGTTCCTTTCGTCACTCCTTTTATCGAGCAGGATCTAAGACTACTTCCTCAGACACTGCGTCCACCAATAAGGGCAATAACCAGCCCTCAGGTTCCAAGGGCTTCTACTGAGGCAATTACAGAGGAAACAACGGCAAGGGCAGAGGTAGAGGTTCCAACACACGTACCTCAACAGCCAATAAAAAACAGTGACTTACCCGTAGTTCCCCCCGACCACTTAAAACCTGTAGGGGGAAGACTGTCACAATTTCTACCAAAGTGGCAGTTAATAACAACAGACAAATGGGTTCTTCAAATTATCCATTCTGGTTACTGCCTGGAGTTCATCAACACTCCTCCAAACATTCCCCCAAAGTCGCACAGACTTCCACCGGATCATATACACCTTCTCAAACAGGAAGTACAATCCCTGCTACTAAAACAAGCCATAGAGCCCATACCCCCTCAACACCAAGGGTCGGGCGTGTACTCCTTTTACTTTCTAATTCCAAAAAAGGACGGCTCTCTCAGACTCATACTGGATCTCAGAGAACTCAACCTTTACATACAATCAGACCACTTCCACATGGTAACACTGCAACAGATACTGCCTCTTTTGCAAAAAAAAAACACAAGGAGATGGTGGACGGAGCGCTGAAACTTTTCAGACACTCACCCCCAGTCACAGATCTGGGTTGAATCCATCATCGTTCTTTAGCTCACTTCGCCACCCTAGTTCAGACACAGCTATATGCAAATCAGTCTTGACCCTGTGCCTCATGGGAACAGTCCAGCCCGAACTGCCAAGCCATGTCTTCCCTGGACCGGAAACAAGCATCCTGGGACCGGTTTCGGGCTCACAGCCCTCATCAGCCAGGCTGGACTGTTCCCATGAGCAGTACCCCCAGTCATTTTTTGACTGAGTTTTTTTTTTTGCGACTTTTGTCGACATCTTTTTGAGTCATTCGACTCCTGGTAGCACGAGGGATGCCCGGTTTTAAGTCCTGCGGTTCCTGTTCCCGCATGATGTCGGTGACAGATCCGCACCTCGTGTGTCTCTTATGCTTGCAGCGCGACCACGACCCCAAGTCGTGCTCCGACTGCCGAACCATGGCCCCGAAGTCTTTGCGGGAGCGGTCCCGAAAGCTCCTCGAAGCCCGGCAGTCTGCTGCGCATCGCGCAAGGTCCCGGTCGCGTGGGGGCCCTAGGCCTTCGACGCCTTCGGCACCGCAGGGCCCCCTTGGATCCAGGCCTGGATCTGGATCGACGCCGGTCGACCTTGTGACACCTCCACCGGCGCCGACTCCACCGGCACCGACTCCACCGGCACCACGCCGCAGACGACGCCGGCTGGACCCCCAGCCGACGTCGACCCCGGCTTCCTCCTCCATGTGGAAACGGAGTCGGACCGGCGTCAGCTGACGCCGGACCCGACGTCAACGGGTACTTTTGTGCCTACTTTCCACCCTGGCCATTTTCAGCCAGTTTGGCAGCCAGAGGAGTGTGAGGAAGACTGGGAGGGGTCTGAGGACCCTCTCACTGCACACATAGACTATGACCAGGACTGGAGAGAGGACCTGGGGGATGCCAGTGGTTTGGATACCTCGCCAGACCTTGGCATGTTGTCTCCTCCTACCGTGGCTACTGAGGAGGGAGCGTCTTACGCTGTGGTGTTGCATAGGGCGGCCGAGGCTCTCAACCTCGAGCTTCCTACGATGGCAGTCAGGACTAACCTCCTGACAGAGGTGCTTCAGCCGGCAGCGAGCTCTTCGGAGCCCCTGCTGCTGTTTAATGAGGCCCTAACAGACATCCTTTTGGGCACCTGGTCCAGGCCCACCACAGGGGCTCCTGTGGATTGGATGGTTGTCCGACGCTACCGCCCGGCTCCGGGCGACCCCACTTTCCTCTCCCAACACCCCTCCCCCGAAAGCTTGGTCGTCCAAGCCTCAACATCCCAGAGCACATTCCCTACCGCACCACCGGACAGGGAATCCAAGAAACTTGGGAAGAAGTTGTTTTCTTCCTCCAGTTTAGGGCTGCGGTCGGTGAACACTGCATGCCTCTTGGGCCGTTATTCCCACTCTGTGTGGGATACGGTCGCGCAGGTGCTGCCTCAGTGCCCGGAGGAGGCCCGGGCCGTGCTCTCCCGTGCTGTTGCAGAGGGGAGAGACGCAGCAAAGTTCGCCATACGTTGTGGATTGGACACTGCCGATACACTGGGTAGGACTATTTCAACGTCAGTGGCACTTCGCCAGGACGACTGGTTTTTCATGGGATGTCAAGAACACCTTGATGGACATTCCCTTCGTTGGCCATCGCCTGTTCGGCCACAAAGCAGACAGTGCGCTAGAGCGTTTCAAGGACTCTCGGGCTACGGCCAAGTCCTTGGGCCTCTCCACCATGCGCCCTGCACGGTCTGCTTTTCGCCCCTTTCATGGTCACGGAAGGGGTGCCCCAACACGTTCATTCCAGAGCCACAGGCCAGCGCAAGCTGTTCCATCTCAGCGCGGCTGAGGACGTTGGAACCAACAACGTGGTTCTGGGGGCCAGCGGGCAGGCCAATCCACCTCCACCCCCTCCGCCGCAGCCTCCAAACCCTCCTAGTCTGACCTTTCAGGCCCATCACACGCCAGTGGGCGGCAGGATTCGCCATCACCTCCCCCACTGGCGCACCATCACGTCGGACAGGTGGGTTTTGCAATTAGTCCGAAGGGGCTACTCCCTCCCCATCGAGACTATCCCTCCAGCCATGCCACCCCAGTACCATCGCATGTCGGAGGATCATCTGACCCTTCTCCAAGAGGAGGTTATGGCACTCTTGGCCAAGGGTGCCATCGAGCGCGTTCCTGTCCCAGAAGTAGGTCGTGGTTGCTATTCCCACTACTTTGTGGTGCCCAAGAAGGACAAGGGCCTGCGTCCTATCTTGGATCTCAGGGACGTCAACCGCTTCCTCCGGAAGGAGAAGTTCAGAATGTTGACCCTGGCTCAGGTCTTGTCTGCCCTCGACACTGGAGACTGGATGGTAGCATTGGAGTTGCAGGACGCGTATTTCCACATCCCTGTCCTGCCGGCCCACCGGCGTTACCTGCGGTTCACAGTAGGCCACGAGCATTTTCAGTTTACCGTGCTCCCCTTTGGCCTTACGAGCGCCCCTCGGGTGTTCACGAAAGTGATGGCGGTGGTCGCAGCTCAACTGCTCAGATTAGGGGTTCCAGTCTTCACCTATCTCGACAGCTGGTTATTTAAGTCGACCTCGTCCCAGGCAGTCGTCTCTCACCTCCAGACTTTGGCCGACCTCCTGCATTCGCTGGGGTTCTCCATCAATGTGCTGAAGTCACACATGATTCCCTCTCAGAAGCTCCTTTTCATCGGAGCATTTCTGGACACGACGCGGTTTCGGGTCTATCCTCCCAAACAGCGAGTCCGGGATATTCGGGCTATGATTCCCATCTTTCAGCCTCTAGCCCGGGTTTCGGTCAGAATGACCCTGAGGCTGCTGGGCCTCATGGCCTCCTGCATCTTGCTGGTCGATCATGCCAGGTGGCATATGCGGGCTCTACAGTGGGACCTGAAGTTCCAGTGGACGCAGCATCAGGGGAATCTGTCCGATTGCGTCCAGATCTCGGAGGGCACTGCACAACAATTGCAGTGGTGGCTCACGAACCAGGATTGGGTCAGCGGCAGATCACTCTCCCTTCCCCAATCAGAACACACAGTGGTGATAGACGCATCCCTTCTGGGATGGGGCGGCCACATGGGAGAGGCGGAGATCAGAGGCCTCTGGTCTCCGGCGCAGTCCGGGCTGGAGCTTCGGGCGATTCGTCTTGCACTCAAGGCATTCCTTCCCTCTGTCCGGGGAAGAGTAGTGGAGGTGTTCACGGACAACACCACCGCCATGTGGTGCTGCAACAAAAAAGGCGGGGTGGGGTCGTGGACCCTATGTCAAGAGGCCCTCCGCCTCTGGATATGGCTGGAACATCAGGGCATGTCCCTGGTGGTTCAACACCTGGCAGGTTCACTGAACGCCAGGGCGGACGAACTCAGCTGCAGGTGCTTGATGGATCAAGAATGGCGTCTTCACTCGGAGGTGGTGCAAGGTCTCTTTCAGCAGTGGGGAGAGCCTTGGTTAGATCTATTCGCCACCGAAGAGAACGCGCAATGTCAGCAGTTCTGCGCGTTGGAATTTCCAAGGCGGCACTCGCTAGGTGACGCTTTTCGTCGCGAGTGGAGTTGCGGTCTTCTATACGCCTTTCCGCCTATACCACTTCTGCCCAGAGTGCTGAAGAAGATCAAGCGCGACCGGGCCCAAGTCTCCGCATTGGGCACGAAGAGTCTGGTATCCCGAGCTGCTTCACATGGCCATTGATCCTCCGACCAGACTGCCTCTTCGAGAGGATCTTCTGTCGCAGCAGCAGGGGACGGTCCTCCACGAGAAGCTGTCCAGCATCCACCTCCTTGCGTGGAGATTGAGCAGCGGCAGTTGACGTCTTTCGACTTGCCTCCCGAAGTTTGTGATGTAATCTTGGCAGCCAGGCGTCCCTCCACAAAGACGCTATATGCCTGCCGATGGAACAAATATGTGGCATGGTGCACAGCAAAGGCTGTGGATCCCCTTTCTGCCCCTCTTTCTGAGGTCCTCTTGTTCCTTCTTTCTTTGGCCCTGTAGGGCTCTGCTCTGGGCACTATCAAGTGCTACCTTTCAGCCATTTCTGCCTTTCTTCGGCTGCCTGATCAGCCATCACTCTTCAAGTCCCCAGTTGTTAATCGTTTCTTGAAGGGCATAACTCATCTCTTTCCTCTTATTCCCTTTGTTATTCCTCCAGTGGGACTTGAATTTGGTCTTGACCTATTTGATGTGCGCTCCTTTTGAGCTGCTTCACAACTGTCCTTGAAGGCTTTTAACTCTTAAAACGGCATTCCTGGTGGCCATCGCATCTGCCAGACGCGTGAGTGAGCTCCAGGCTCTTTCATCCAAACCTCCTTTTCTGGCTGTACATCCGGACAAGGTTGTCCTAAGAACTCGTCCATCCTTCCTTCCCAAGGTGGTCACCTCCTTTCATATTGGGCAGACCATCACTTTGCCCACCTTCTCTCCGCCTCCGCATCCTTCGAAAGAGGAAGAGAGGCTCCACCGTCTGGACCCAAAACGTGCGCTTTCCTTTTATCTGGATTGCACCAAACAGTTCCGAGTGGATGACCAGCTCTTTGTTGGCTACGTGGGCGCCAAGAAAGGTCGGGCTGTACACAAACTGACCATTTCTAGATGGGTCGTTTTGTGTATCAAAGCCTGCTATTCTCTGGCTAAAAAGGAGCATCCAGTGGGGCTACGCGCCCATTCCACCAGGGCGACGGCAGCTACTACTGCTTTGGGACGGGGAGTTCCCCTCAATGACATCTGTCGGGCGGCTACGTGGGCCTCGTTACACACCTTTACGAGACACTACTGCCTGGACAATCAAGTCCGGAGAGACGACTTCTTTGGCCGTTCTGTTCTCCAGGACTTTCTGGTGTGACCTTAGTTCGCAGACCCACCTCCGGGGTTGGTATTGCTTGGGTATCTATTCTAAGGTAAGGAATCTATAACTAACTGTTTCTTTCAGATGAACAAGTTACTTACCTTCGGTAACGATATATCTGTAAGAAACATAGGTTAGTTATAGATTCCTTACCGCCCCACCCATCCTCCCCGTTCTGCGAACTGACTTGTAGGGTTAAGGACATCCTTTCAGGGCCCTAGTTTTGTGCACCAGTGGTCAGTGTCTTGCATGGCTCTGCGTTCCTGGCGTGGAAACTCGTGTACAGAACTGACGTCAGGCGCGAGGGGCGGCGTCTAGGTATCTTCTGCGACGTCATGACGGCGACCACGACGCCAGCGACGGACGCAGAGTCGATCGACGACGCCTACCGACATGCAGGGGTACTGCTGACGAAAAAACTTTCCGGATCCAGTCTGACGCCTGGGGGTAATTCTAAGGTAAGGAGTCTATAACTAACCTATGTTTCTTACAGATATATCGTTACCGAAGGTAAGTAACTTGTTCTTTAAGTGTTACATGTCCTAGTAGTAAAAAGCTCACAAATTAGTTTTTCACTACTGCCAAGCTTACGTCTCCAATTGGATAACAGTGGGTTACTGTGAGAAAGTGCCCTCTTTCTGTATGGTTGCGCCCACTTTTTGCTGAACTGCTGATGTGCTTTGACTGAGTGTGCCCTGGGCTCCTGCCAATCAGGTACCCAGGACCTATGTTCTTTCCCTAAAACTGCATTGAAGACAAAACTCAATTGGCATCTCTGGCCACAGGTCAGCCCCTTGTAAATGGTACCACAGGTACCCAGGGCACTGTGAACAGAGAAGGCCTCTAAGGGCTGCAGCACATATTGTGCCACCCTTTAAGGCCCTGTACCTTTACACTCACACACTGCCTTTGCAGGCTGCGTGTTTTGGTGCAGAACAAAGTGAAGAGTTGACATGGCACACATCCCTGTGTCCCATGCCTACAACCCACTGCCCTGGCATAGATCAGCCACCCCTCTAGCTGGGTGCACTATACCAGTGTTGAGGGTACAGGTACATGAGCCCTGTACCCCTACAGTGTCTTAGTCCATTCTTAGACATTATAAGTGCAGTGCTGCCATTAAAAGTATATGGTGCTGGGAGTTGGTCATTACGAACTCCACAGCACCATAATGGCTACACTGAAAACTGAGAAGTTTGGTATCAAACTTCTCTGCACATTAAACCCACACTGATGCCAGTGTGGGATTTAATGAAAAATGCACACAGAGGGCATCTTAGAGATGCCCCCTGAAAAATGACCTACCACTAGTGTACAGGCTGAGTGGCTGCTTTCAGCTGCCACCCCAAGACATGTTTCTGGACCCCTGGGTCGAGAGCCTGCTGCTCTCGGGGGCCTGAAACAATGCACATCCTTGGACGAGGTGCGAAGCGTCCTCCCCCAGGATGGGCAGGGTCCATGAAGGGGAAGCTTCAAAGGATTGCTTCCTTTGTGAGCTTCCCCAGGCCTTTTGCTGCCTTCAGCAACTGGTCCCCACTGATTCTGACCCCCACTTTGAGCGGGAGAACCCGCAGAAAAACCAAGTGAGGAAGGGAGGTGTGCCCACCTCTGCCAACTCCACCCCTCAGGTGGAGGAGGCGAGCTGAAGCACAACTCTGTCTCTGCCATCTTGCAGATGAGGGGGACCCAGCCAATCAGGGTGAGGCTTATGCCCCCCTCCCAATGGAGGGTGGCATAATAGGGGTTGTACCAACCCCAGGTAAGGGACCCATTGGTCCGAACCTTTTACCTACCTGTAACGCCCCTATTTAGGGGCACCCTTGAACCTTGCTTCCTCAGACAAGAAACCAGAAGAAGAAAAGGAGGACCGAAGAGCCATGCCGCAGCTAACAAGAGGAGGACTCCCACTGACTTGACCCCAGCCCTACCAGCCTGTCCCCACCTCCAACCTGCAGATGCGAAACGCCGGTGTGTCCTGCAGTCAGCAGCCTCAAGAACCCAGAGGACCTGCCCTGCCTTCAAAAGAAAAGACTCTGTCTCCTGTGAACACCGGATTTGTTCACCAACAGACTCCAGGTCCGGCAAAGTCAGCGAGTCTGCACCACTATGCACCCGACGTCCACGGCCCGAGTTCGAGTGGCCCAACACCAAGAGGAGGTCTCCCTGATGATCCTGACCCGAGATCCAGCGACTCCTGACCTGCCTCAAGCCTCCAGCCGGCGCCTACAGCCTCAAAACGGAAGGTCCCCCCAACCGCGACCAGGAGCTGGTAAGAAGATCTGACCCTAAAAGGCACCCCTGCACCAGACGCCCCACGGCCTTGGGTGGCCCAACCGACGGTGCCTAACCAACCCCCAACATCCCAACTTACCTCTCCAAGTGGTGGTCGCACCCTGAAGACCTAGTCCCCAAGCCTGCAGTGTGTTTGCAAACCAGAGACTCCCCATTGAAAGCTACAGGGCGCCCAACGCCAAAACAGCACTCTGAACCCGGCTGCCCCAGTGCCGCTGAGGGTGCCCCTTTTGTGCTGGCTTGAACCTCCATTTGCCCTGAGCTTAAGTCCAGGAGCTTTGCTCCAACAACCCAGCGGCCTGCTCGTAAGCAGCCACCAACCGGAGGCCCTCTATCCACCTTTGGATAACATTGGGCCTCAGCACTCTCCACCCGGCCGCCTTAGTGCCGCTGATGGTGTAACAAGAGTGCATCCTTGACCCTGGGGACCCCCGAGTCTAACCCCAGAATACCAACTCCCACAATCGAATACTTACCTTTGAACCATTAACCCTATTTTCCTCCTTAGGATAACATTGGCTGTTTTCTGTGAAACGTTTCTAAGTGCGGAGTTAGAAAATCTATGAAACACTTTAAAACTGTAACTAAATAACTAAAACGCTTTTACTTACCTTTTTACAGGAAATGTCCCAGTGCAGTATCCAGGTATACTGCACTGTGTAAGAAAAGTAATCTTTAAACTAATCTACTTGACATTCTAATAAAAAGCCAATACAAAGTATATGTAGAGTATATCAAAAGCATTGCATTATTAGTAGCTCTACTGTAATCAAATCAAAGTGCATATACAATTGCAATTCAAACTGTTTACAAACTGCATTACTACTGTAAAGTACTTATTGCTTACCTATGTCAGGCTTCCTTGGTTCTAGAAAATAAAATAACTAAAAGAATATTTTTATACAAAACCAATTGGTCTGAATTTCAGCCTTTGAGTGTGTGATATCATTTGCTGATTGTGTACAACAAATGCTTAACACCACCCTCTGATACAGCCTTATTGCTCGACGACACTACCACAAATAGAGAGTAAGGTGCTATCTACTTTTACCTCTGCCTACCTTTGGGGTTCCACTGGACTCTGTGCACACTATACCTCACTTTGGTATAATATATACAGAGCCAGCTTCCTACAGTTACCTTATTACATTTAATAAGAGATAACTTTTGCTTAGGAAGAGGTAAAAATGTAATTTATGGTCTCTAACGAATTATCATTTAAAATCATCTTTATTAGCTAAGTCGATTTAAAAAAAAAAATATGTATATTTCTTTATTGTTTCAGTGAAGCTTACACAACTCCAAAAAAGACAGGAGTTTCCCATAGTGCACTATGCCATTATTATTATATAATAAGATCTACAGTATAATTGACAGGAGCATCCGTTTGCTTACAGTGCCGCTGTCGTTATCACCATATATCCGATTCACATTTATACCTCAAATCAACGTAATAAGTTCTGCAATTCACATCTAGAAGTATTCCAACAATCTAGGAAAAGGCAGCAGGTTATATCTTGCCTAGCGTGTGGTTATCCTTATGTAGATGAGAGATATGGTCTAACTGTAGGCTCGCGCAGAGGAGGCGGGTAGAATACCAGAGCATCGATGCATGCGGGGGGGAATCCACCCTAGGTTAAACTGGGTGGGGGGGGGACTTGGAAGGAGGCCCTCCATGGTGTATTTTCTCCCTAGATGGACTTGGTTGTAATATCGCCCTAAGGGACTGGTCAGTCAGGGAAGGTGCAAGGTAGTTTCCATTTGATAACCGTGAGATATTTCTTCCAGTTCAGGGGTTGGTGGCGATAGGGTGACCTACTTTATTGCTCTGGGACATCTCGTGTTCTGCCTCTGTGTAGGTCAGTGAGCCATGTTTTAATGCGAGGAGATGAGTGTGATTTCCAGGACATGGCTAGTCTCCGTTTGGCTAATACCAAGGCTAGGTCTAGAAATTTGTTGAGGGTTTTACGCTTTGTGTTACGTTTTGTGATGCCCAGAAAAAAGTGCGAACTGCATGATGTGATTGTAGTGCCCGTGGCCTCCGTGAGCGTATCGACCACCATCTCCCTGTACATTCTCAGTTATGAGCATTCCCATATGTGTAAACATAGAGTCCTGGTTGCGGCAGCTCAGACAACTGTCGGAGGGACCTGGTTACATTTGCGCTTATCTGTGGGGGGGTGAGATATGTATGATAAAGAAAATTAAATTGTGTATACTTAAGCCCTGGCATTCGTCGAGACAGTCTTTGGAACCCTCAGGCATTGATCTCATTGCTTCTCAGACAGTGTCATCAAGAGTGCAGTGTCCCAGCAATCTCTAAGTGCTGTCAGAGGGGGCGCAGTATCCAGTCTCAAGGAGTGGTACAGCATGGTTATGGCACTTCTGCCTGTGCCATGTACAAGTATGGTTTGTAGTAATCTGGATGTCTTTGGTTTGTCACATGTTTTTCCCCAAACCCAGTACAATTGATGAGAAAGGGATGCGTATATCAGCAAGGAGCCCATAGTTCTCCATCAGCATTTGAAATGTACATAGAGTTGAGTCCATGAACAGGTCTCCCCAAGTAGTGACACCAGCTCTGGCCCCTTCCGCTGCTTCCAGGCGGGGGGCCAATGTTGTACATCCAGGAATCACTCAAATAGGAAAGTCAGGGGCATAAGGGAGTGGGGGTTGCTTCTTGTGTAGATAACACGTCAACAGTAGCGGGCCGTGAACATTAAAATATTTCCTGCCCTTTTAGGAATTATAGTCTCTGACCCAAGCAGCCATTCCAATACAGTGTATTGGTGTAGCCCCGGAGCCCAGCACCCCAGCTCTGTAGTGTTGCGGCCGGCCAACCAACACATTGGCCACTGCAGATATTCAGACGCCTAGAATTGTTCTTGATTGGGGGCATCCAGGCCATCCTCAGCCAGTGGGGCGTAGAGTTTTGGAAGGGAGACTTGTGTTCTATGTTTTCCCCAGATGAGGGATGTTAGTAATGACCTAAGATCACACAAGAATCTCCAGGGCAATGGGAAGGGGAGGGCGGCAAAAAAGTAAGCAGTCTGGATAGCAATATCATTTTAGATACAGCTATGCGTCCCATGGGGGATAGCTGTAGCTCTGTCAAAAACGACAGGGAAGATTGAGCACTGGTTATCACTGTGCCCAGGTTACCATCAATCAAAATCCGTTTTCAAGTGGTATATTGTACCCCCAAGTATTTAAAGGTGTGATAGGACCAGGGAAGCGGGGTGTGTGGCAAGTCTCTCTTCTGCTCCTTTGTTAGGGTCGTTGGGAATAGAAGGGGTTTGTCCCAATTCAGCTTCAGCCTAAAATGGTCTAGTAACCCCATTAATGCGGGCAAAACAATTATATTTCCGAGCAGATAAAGTAATACGTTGTCTGCATATAGCGAGACTACATGCCATTGATTGTATGCCTTAACGCCCCATTCTGCTGCATATTGGTGTAGTGCACAGCTCAGGGGTTCCATCTCCAGTGCAAAATTAATTGGTGATAGGGGACACCCCTTCGGGTCCCCCGCTCGATATCAATTGGGTCCGATATCGTGTGGCCTGTCCTGACTCGTGCCATTGGTGAGCTGTACAGCAGGGAGATCCAGCCTAGAAACCGAGGGCCTATTCCATAACTAGCGAGCACAGCTTGTAAGTATCCCCAACCCAGGGTATCAAACACCTTCTCAATATACAGGGAGACGATCCATGCCGGTTTGCCTGCCATGCATACTCATTCCACCAACAGAAATAGCCTATGCAAGTTAAAGCAAGTGCTTCTGCCAGGTATGAACCCGTTTTGGTCAGGGTGTACCAAAAGTTGGGCGACTTCTATCAGTTGGTCAACACCTCCCCCAGTATCTTGTAATCGGAATTCATAAGGGACAACAAGCGAAAGGAGCCGAGTTGTAATGGGTCCCTGCCCGGCTTGGGAAGTACCACTAGTACGCCTTCTCGAAGCGAGGTGGGTAGTATCCCATTCCCATAAGCATCTGCGTATACTTGATGTAGACAAGGGGTCATTTGTGTGCAGGATGTTGCATAGAATTCTAAGGGCCATCCATTGGCTCCTGGGGATTTTTCCTCTCGCCATCTGTTGAATGGGTTCAACTATTTCAGTTTCTGTTATTGGGATTCTAGTGCCGCGAACTGCGGCTACGGAAGTTGGTGAAGGACTGTGCGGTCTAGGAAAAGTTGCATCTCCATCGGATTACACACTGGGGGTGATTTATATAGAGAGGCGTAATATGAGCAAAAGCGAGAATGAATCCCGTACTGAATATTAACAAGCTGGCCTTCCTTATCACAAATGGCAATAATTGGTGTGCTGGGTGTGTCAGAATTAAGGAGCCATGCTAACAGTCTACCTGTCTTGTCCCCCTCTGCGTGTCTTCTGGTTAGGTATTCCCTGTAATCTAGGGCGCTCAATTGATTGAGCGTTATTTTATGTCTTAACCTGGTTTAGCTAGTATAGTCGCGTTGGCGAATCTCCTCCTCCATGACACCCAGTTCCCTGCGAAGGGTCATGCGGACACTGTATACCTCCTTTATCATGTGTCCTGGCAACACAACCTTGCGCGCATTCTATCCCTGTTCCGGATGCGGTGCCTTTGTTGTCACGAAAGTAGGACATGGTCGAATTAGAGAGGGAAGAACGCAGCGAGGCATCTTGAAGTGCTTCTAAGTGCATGGGCCTAGTGGGGATTCTGGGTTCGGTTTTCCACCATGTCAGCTGTTGTAGGAGGATTGTGGTCGGACATTGTGCACCTGAGATATCCTTCACGGGATACCTTGGTGACAGTGTCATGTGAGCATTATATTAGGTCGATTCTGGTATGCAGGTTGTGTAGCCCTGAATAGTATGAGTACTCCCTGTCGAAAGGGTGTATGCTCCGCCACACCTCTTGTATTTGGAGATTAGTAGCCCATGTCTTTAGGTGTTGTGTAAGTTAAATTCAGTGAGTGCCTGGAAGTGGGGGGCGTCAGCAATCCAGGTCAGGGGTACAGTTAAAATCCTCGCCCCAGTAGGTCGATGCCATAGGATTGCAAAGCAGCCCCGGGGTCAGTGATTGCAAAAAGGAGTATTGGCCAGAGTTGGGTGCATATGATGAAACCAGCGATAGTGGTAGTCCGTCTAGTTGCCCTTCCAGCACCACGTAGCTGCACACAGGGTAAATGTGAGTGTATAGAATTTCCAGTGGGGTCCTGGGAGCCACCTAGATCATAGCGCCTCTTGCATAACCTGAATACGTGGTCCCCACCAGTGTACCTCTCCATCGCTTGCGCATTAAATTCAGTGTCTGGGTAGTCAGGTGGGTTTCTTGCAGGAGTGCGATTGTGACCTTACGTCTCTGTAGGTATTTATATACCCGGTAACGTTTGCATACCCTGCGAGGCTGCAAACATTCCACTTCATTAACAATGTGGGTGTTCCTTGTATGCCTGTTATTGAAGACATGGTACTGGAAACAACTCCAGTTTTGCAGTTAGTAGCAACTTCTTCCCCCTTCCCCACCAGGCATCCCCTCCCCAAATAGCATGCAAAGAAACCCACTGATTATGATCATGAAATACTCTCTTGTGCTGCAGACAATTAAACCTGAACAATATTTCCCAACTCCCATTCCCTGGTCAGTTCGCCAACGGGCATCCGTCCATCAGCACTTGTATGCAATTCAAACTGATCAAAGATCAACATTGTCTACAACAGTAATGTAATGTAAGTAAGTGGGGGGCGAAGCGAGAACAGCGATCTCTGGATGCCCACCTATCATGGCTCGCTACCCATAGCCAGCTGTCAGTATAAAACCTTAAGGCGTTAATGCCCTCCCGGCACAGGTACACACATAAGCATTCATACAGTTCCCCTCCAAACCTATTAGAAGTTTGTCACATTAGTTTTAAGGACGTTTGTAGGGTAACAGAGGGACCCCCACCCATCACCACTGCGAGCTGTGAGTCCGTCAACGATGGAGTGCCCTCTTTTGGGTACTCTGCCTCCGAGCCTGAGACCGAAGAAGAACCCAACGCAGCATGTCTCTCCGGATTCCTTACCGCATAGGCCCTCTCTTTTGCCCTCCCGGCACTCTGTGGGATCTTTCCACAGAGAAGAAGGTAGATTGCTTTCTCTGAAGGATTGTGTGGATGTAGGAAGCTGGGTTTGTGTTGCAGTAACCTCCCCACTTTTTGCCAGACTACTGATGTACTTTGACTTGATGTGCCCTGGGTCCCTACCAATCATGTTCCCAGGGCCTGCGTTCTTTCCCAAAAACTGTATCTTGTGCCCCCAATTGGCACCTCTCTGGCCACATGCCAGTCCCTTGTAAAAGGTACCATGGGTACCAAGGGCACTGTGGCCAGGGAAGGCCTCTAAGGGCTGCAGCACTTATTGTGCCACCCTTAGAAGCCCTGTACCTTTACACTCACACACTGCCATTGCAGGCTGCGTGTTTTGGTGCAGAACAGAGTGAAGAGTCGACATGGCACACATCCATGTATGCCATGCCTACAACCCACTGCCCTGGCATAGGTCAGTCACCCCTCTAGCTGGGTGCGCCATACCAGTGGTGAGGGTACAGCTGCATGAGCACTGTACCCCTACAGTGTCTAGGCCAATTCTTAGACATTGTAAGTGCAGTACTGCCACTAAGAGTATATGGTGCTAGGAGTTGGTCATTACGAACTCCACAGCACCATAATGGCTTTACTGAATACTGGGAAGTTTGGTATCAAACTTCTCAGCACATTAAACCCACTCTGATGCCAGTGTGGGATTTAATGAAAAATGCACTTTGGGGGCATCTTAGAGATGCCCCCTGAAAAACGACCAGCCTCTGGTAGGTTCCCTGACTGGTTGCACACCAGCCTGCCACAATGAGACATGTTTCTGGACCCCTGGGGTGGGAGTCTTCGCTCCCTGAGCCCAGAAACAAAGCCTTTCCTGGGCGGAGGTGTTCACACCTCCCCCAGGCCAGGAAGAAACATCTGTGGCAGGGGAGCTTCAATGGCCTTGCAGCCTTTGTAATGCGACCCCCAGCCTCTCCTGCTATCAGGAGCAGGTCCCCTTCCTGTCTCCCCTCCTTTTCGGCGGGAAGACAGGCGGGAAAAATTAGCCAGCCCAGAAGGTGTGCCCACCTCTGCCAAGCCCACCCCTCAGGTGGGGGAGGTGAGGTGAAGCCCACTCTTCAGTGCCTGCCATCTTGCAGATGGCAGGCACTCCCCAATCAGGATTAGGGATTGTGCTCACTCCCCCACGTGGGATGAGCACACCAAGGGTGTAGTTACCCTAAGGTCAGTAGCCCATTGGCTACTGACCTCGAGACCTCTAAAATGCCGCCTAAATACAGTATTTAGGGGGCAGCCCTGAACCAAGAAGACAGATTCCCTCAAACTAAGAAGAAGAAGGACGAAAGAAGACGCCCAGCAGAGGAGACTGCAGAGAAGAACTGACTTGGCCCCAGCCCTACCGTCCCGTCTGTAGTTTCCAGAGATCCTGCGCCAAAAGTTGCCTTGTCCTGCAGCCAGCGACCTCCAGAACCCTGGGAGGACTGACTGACTTCAACAAAGAGCGGATCTCCTTGAACAGCAGCTCTGTTCAAAAGAAACTCCCAAGACAGACTCTGAGCCTGCTGAGGACAAAGAAACCCGACGCCTGGAACCACCACTGCACCCGTCGCCTACGGCCCGAGTTCGAGTGACCCACCAGTCCCAGCGAGGTACACCTGCGCTCCAGAGTCCGAGTCCACCATGGGTTGACCCCTCCAGTCTCCCCGACGTCGCCTGCAGCCTCTGCACGGAGACCCCCCCAACCGCGAGTGGCCCGGTAAGGTGAAATCCGACCTCAAAAGATAGCTCTGCATCCGCCCTGCGCCCAGGAGAAAAGAACCGAAGGTGTACCTACGTCCCCGAGCCCTCCAACTTACCTTCCCAGCTGTTGATTCCTCCCGGACGTCTTCCTGGACCGAGCCTGCAGCTAAAAACCAAAATCGAAAATCCCTATCGAAAACAACAGGGCACCCGATGCCAAAACAGCACCCTGCACCCAGCCGCCCCTGCACCGCTGCGGGAGCACTTTGTGTGCTAAACCGGATTCCCCTTTGCCCTGAGCCTAACACCAGGAGCTTTGCTCCCACAACCTTGTGGCCTGCTCGTGAGCAGCCACCAACCAGAGGCCCCCTATCCCTCATTGAATAACATTGGGCCTAAGCACTCTGCACCCGGCCGCCCTAGTGCCGCTGAGGGTGCTTTGAGAGTGCATCCTTGACCCTGGGGGAACCCTTGTTCTAACCCCAGAAATTCAACCCCAAAGACCGAGTACTTACCTGTTAACCGATAACTTCATGTTCGAGGCATGTGAGCTGTAGATCACATGCTTCGCATAGGATCGCAATCTAGTGTTGGGTCCGGATGTTTGCACTTCTTTTTCTTCGAAGAAGTCTTCCTAGTCACGAGGTAGGTGACTCCTCCTTTAGGTGATAGTGCGCTTGGTCATCGACTCCATCTTCAGATTGTTTTTTTCCGCCATCGGGTTCGGATGTTACTCGCTGCGCTCCGGTTCGACATCGATCCTTCAGCTTCCCTCGGTGCGTAGAACACTCACCCTCGACGGTATTGTTTCCGATCGCGTATTCAATTCTTCGCGTATCATGTTCGCTTCGAAAAAACTCTTTCGATCGGAAAGCTCGTGGCAGGCCGTTGGGCCTAGCTGCCTCAATTCGACTCGCAGTCGATGGAACAAACTCCCTTTAAATACTGCCCTCGGTGCCACGCGAAATACCAGCGCACCGACTCACACGAAGTGTGCAACCTGTGTTTGTCACCAGAACACAAAGAACAGGACTGCGACGCGTGTAAGGCTTTCCGTTCCAAGAAAACGCTTTGCGACCGTCGGGCTCGACGACGCGGCATGCAGAACCAACGCACAAGCTCCATTCCGGACCTCTTCGGACCTGAATCGGAAGAAGAAGCTGGCGACGCTATCTGGGCCGAGGAGGAGTAGGATCCAATCTCCGTTTCGGAGGAGGGCTCCGACTAGGAAGACGACATCCCGCATGGTCAACGTACTGTAAGTACAGTCCCTTCTTCACCCTGACTCCCAAGTCAACCAAAAACAAAGGCTCCGGACCAACCTGCGCCCTCAGGCCCCGGTCAGCACCGAGAACACGCTTCCGATGCCCCGCCTTCAGGCTCGGCACCGAAGCAGCCCGAAAAGCCTTCCGGCTCTGAGAAGCCCCACACCAAGTCCGGCTCCGAGCCAAAGCCTTCTGGTTTGAAGTCCGGCTCCGAGCCTCATCTCTCGGCACCGAAACACACTTCGGATCCGAAGACTCCAACCCCTAAACTGTCGGCACCGAAAACTTCGGCGTCGAAACAGACTGATGCTCCAAAATCACCAAAAAAGCACAGTTTCGATGATCCGCTCGATAAACCGGACCCGAAACAGAAGCTGCTTTACATACATCCCACAACTGGACATATTACCACCAAGGTGACTTTAAAGAGAAGGACTGCTACTGAAGAGGAATATCTCATTCCTTTATGGTTTAAATCGTTTTTTTTCAGTTTTAGGTAACCAATTTAAACACAACACCCACCTACAACCAATGGCCGGTGGGGAATAGCAAAAATTATACGTATCTTATAAGAGATCGGGAAAGAAGAGAGCGAAAGAAAGAGAAAGAAAAGGAAAACCAAAGGGATAGAAAGGAGATAGTCAGAGGCCTATACCTTTCCCACCATTCGACTAAGTAGGGTTCTAGCCAATGGATAGCACCACCTCGTCCTGGGCGGGTTGCTCGCCGGCGGGGTGAGTAGTGGGGAACCGAAGTACCCGTAAATACCTCGGGCATGTGAGCTCTACAAACTCCGAGGATAAATAGGCCACGGTGGATCCCCAAGTCTTATCAAATTTGTGCAGTGTGTGGTTAATCCCAGCTGTGATCCTCCCAAACTCTATGAAGCCAGTCTAATTTTTTTGGGATGTCGTCCGTACCCCACCTTGATAGTAGCACTTGCTTAGCCGCCGCTAAAGCCAAAGTAATCGCTCTGCCCCTATAGGACTTAAGGGGATATGTAAGAGGGTTGGGGGTCCCAATAGGATGTAACTAGGAAATCGAGGGAGTTGTGTATGATATATGTTATCTATGTTTGATAGGATAGAGTCCCAAAAGGCTTGTATCTTAGGACATTGCCACAGAATGTGCGTCAGTGTGCCTGCCTGCCCACACCGTCGCCAACAGAGATCGTCGCTGCGCGGTTTCCATCGGGCGATGCGTGCCGGGGTATAGTACCAATAATGCGCAATTTTCAGTAGCAATTTCTTGCCCATGGTACTGCAGGAGGAGGCCCTTGCCCTATGGAAAACGTCTGCCCATTCCTTCGGGGAGAATTCCCGTTCCATTTCTGATTCCCACTTGCGCTGCACCGGGGATTTAGAGGGGTTCTTAGCTTTGTTCAGAAAGTTGTAGATATCTGATAAGAGACGTTTATTTGAGTTACGGGTGATGAACCAGAGCTCAAACTTAGTAAGGGGGCGACCTGCGTGTGGACGTACCTGGGGCTGAGTGACCCAATGGCACAACGCCAAGTACTGCCAATACGCTTCTTTGGGGATCCCAAAGCCCGATACTAATTGGGGGAAGTCCATAACTCCCTGTGTATCAAAAAGGTCTCCTATGCGTTTGCAATTGGCTTCCTGCCATTTCAAGTACGCAATCCCTGTATTAACGGGAGGGAAGTCCAGGTTACCTATAAAGGGGGTCAAAGTGGACATGACAGTCGAGAGCTCACATTTCTCTTGTACCCTGTCCCACACCTGCATGGTGGGCCTCAAGACCGGAGAAATATACACACCCTGTGGCCGGTGTCGTTTGGGAAGCCAGGGGACCTTCCATATGTGTATACCGGCTACCCCGCGATCTATAAAGCACTGATGCTTTTCTGATTCCAGTTGATACCACTCCACCATACAGCGTAATTGCGCTGCCTCATAATAACGTCCCAAATGCGGGACCCCGAGTCCCCCATCCTCTGTCTCAAGTACGTTAGGTGACGAGCTATGCGTGCATTCTTCCCACCCCATATGAAACCATCAACGAGTTGCTGTAGCTGGGCCAATATTTTGGGCGGCAGACAAAGTGGAAGCGTCTGCATTATGTAAAGAATACGGGGTAAAATCGTCATCTTGATTGCAGCGATCTTGCCCAACCATGAGAGAAAGTGTTTCTTCCAGCTGAGCAGCTCTTTTCGTACTTTGGTTAGGATCTCCAAGTAGTTCACCTGAGCAATCTTATCAACTGTTGGGAAAACCCGGATCCCCAGATACGTAATGTCACTAGGGGCCCATGAGAATGGAAACTGAGCACTACCTGTTGCTGGTCTGTTTCGAGCAGTGTTAAGCTGAGGGCCTGCGTCTTTCGCAGGTTGATTTTAAAACCCGAAGCCGCGCTAAAGGCCTCTATCTCTGCTAGAAGGGGAGGAAGAGAGAGTAGCGGTTGAGACAAAAACAGCACCACGTCATCCGCATAGAGCGAAATCTTATGCTGTCTATCTCCCATTCGGATCCTGGTGACGGTAGGGAGCTGTCTAACTCGTTCGGCAAACGGCTCCATATAGAGCGCAAAGAGAAGAGGTGAGAGTGGGCACCCCTGTCTCGTACCCCGCCCGATCTGAAAAGGCCGAGAGGCGACCCCATTCACTCTGATGCGTGCCAGTGGGCTATGATATATACAGATACGATGCACATTCCATGGGGTCTTTCCCTGGTTTGGGGATCACTACCACCTCAGCCATCGACATCGATGGGGCCAGCCTCCCAGTCTCGCTAAATGTATTAAACAGCTGTGTCAAGAGGGGGGTAAGATCTGATGCAAAGATCTTATAGAAGTCGGCGAAAAGCCGTCCTCGCCTGGGCCTTTCCCGGGAGAGAGTCCTTGGATAGCTCTTAAGACTTCCTCTGACCTGATCTCCGCCTCTAAGTGGGCCGCCTCCGAGGCCGGGAGAGGAGATACCGGAGCCTCGAGCGTATACTCCTCAGCCGCCACCGTGTCAAGACATTCCGCTGTGTAGAGGGCAGTATAGAAAGCCTCGAATTCAGCCGCAATGTCCGTATCCGACCTCAGGATCTCTCGTTGTTCGTTCCTGATCTCTGCTATCCGACATGCAGCCGCCTCGGCCCCAAGTGCGTGTGCCAAGAGTTTCCCGGCTTTGTTCCCCCCCTCGTAATAACGCTGTCTGGTGCGTAAAAGAGCATATTCGGCGCAGTCAAGATCAAGGGCCCTCAACTGTTTCCTCGCCTTAGTAAGTAACCGCCGCGTTTGAATTGCCCCCGTAAGGCGATGAACTCCCTCCAGTTCCTTGATTTGGTCTTCCAAGTCTTCCCGCTTGGCTCTCCGTTCCCTGTTAAGGCCAGCCGCAATGGCTATAAAGTGGCCCCTCAGGACTGCCTTTAGGGTATCCCATACCATGACTATATCGACCGTGCCCACATCGTTCACAGCCAGATATGTTTTAATAACGCCCTGTATTTCAACAATATTGGCATCGTATGTGAGTAGCTTATGGTTCAGTCTCCATGTCCCTTGGGGGGAGGGGGGTTCCCCCAGTAAGGAGTAGCGTCAGAGTAATTGGGGAGTGATCTGAAAGTGCCACCGTCCCGACAGCCACATCGGCTGTAGCCGCCGTGACCCGAGGCGAGGTCCAAAACAGATCTATACGTGCGTACGTCTGGTGCGCCGTGGAGAAAAAGGTGTACTCCCGGGCTGTTGGATAATGGTGTCGCCAGGCATCCGTGAGTCCAACCTCCCCCAATCGCTGTAGCAGCGATTCTGAAATGGATCCTGAGTGCCCCACCCGGAGAGCCGATCTATCCAATTGGGCGTCCGGAACCAAATTGAAATCCCCCCCTAACACCAAGTCCTCGTCTGGGGACTCCAGGATCGTGTGCAAGGAGTCCCGTAGAAAGGTTTCCTGTTGCTCATTGGGACTATAAGCGGATGCTATCGTGTATGTGTGTGCCCCCATCGAAACCCTCAGTGCCAACAGCCTACCCGGTACATCTGCGTGCACCCCGATCACCGTACCTTGGAATTGCGTTGAAAAGAGGATAGCCACCCCGGCCCTCTTCCCCACCCCCGATGAGAAATACTGTCTGTCGAACCATTTTGACTGGAGTCGTCTCCAGTCAGCGCGCAGGAGGTGGGTCTCTTGTAAGAGGCAGATATCACATTTGGCATCTCTCAACAAAGCAAGCAGCGCTCGTCTTTAACAGGTGAGTTTAGACCCCGAACATTGAAGCTCAAAATAACCACCTTAAGGCCTGTCATTGGTTAATGTCGTGAGCATGAGCCTTGTTACCTGCTGGGAGCAAAGTAGCAGGCCCGACTACACGTCATCTCTCAGTCCCCTCTGTCCGTAAGAGCCTATCAGAAAACCCCCCACCCGTCTCCCTCCCCCATGCAGTGCGCCTCCTGTCAGGTGGAATGTAGTGGGTATCTGTGAGAAAGTGCCCTCTTTCTGCGTGGTATGCCCCCACTTTTTGCTGAATTGCTGATGTTCTTTGAGTGTGCCCTGGGCTCCCGCTAATCAGGTACCCAGGGCCTATGTTCCTTCCCTAAAAACTGCATTGAAGCCTAAACCCAATTGGCACCCCTGGCCACAGGTAGGCCCCTGGTAAATGGTACCACAAGTACCCAGGGCTCTGTGACCAGGAAAGGCCCCTAAGGGCTGCTGCGCTTATTGTGCCACCCTTAGAGGCCCTGCACCTTTTCACTCACACACTGCCTTTGCAGGCTGCGTGTCTTGGGGCAGAACAAAGTGAAGAGTCGACATGGCACACGTGTGCCATGCCTACAAATCACTGCCCTGGCATAGGCCAGTCACCCCTCTAGCTGGGTGTACTATACCAGTGGTGAGGGTACAGGTGCATGAGCCCTGTACCCCTACAGTGTCTAAGTCCATTCTTAGACATTGTAAGTGCAGTGCTGCCATTAAGAGTATATGGTGCTGGGAGTTTGTCATTACGAACTCCACAGCACCATAATGGCTACACTGAAAACTGGGAAGTTTGGTTTCAAACTTCTCAGCACATTAAACCCACACTGATGCCAATGTGGGATTTAATGTAAAATGCACAACAGAGGGCATCTTAGAGATGCCCCCTGAAACTCGACCAACTTCTAGTGACCTAACAGAGTGGCTGCTTAGGCTGCCACCAACAGACATGTTTCTGGACCCCTGGGTCGAGAGCCTGCTGCTCTCGGGGGCCTGAAACAATGCACATCCTGGACGAGGTGCCAAGCCTCCTCCCCCAGGATGGGCAGGGTTCACGAAGGGGAAGCTTCAAAGGCTTGCCGCCTTTGTGAGCTTCCCCAGGCCACTTGCTGCTTTCAGCAACTGGTCCCCACTGGTTCTACCCCCCACTTTGGGCGGGAGAACCGGCGGGAAAAACAAGTGAGGGAGAGAGGTGTGCCAACCTCTGCCAACTCCACCCCTCAGGTGGGGGAGGCGAGGTGAAGCACAACTCCGAGTCCCCGCCATCTTGAGGATGGGGGACCCAACCAACCAGGGACAGGCTCCTGCCCCCTCCCACTGGAGGGTGGCACGATAGGGGTGTACCCACCCCAGGGAAGGGACCCATTGGTCCCTGCCCTTTACCTACCTGTAACGCCCTAAATCTAGTATTTAGGGGGCGACCTGAACCTTGCTTCCTCAGATCCAGCCAAGAAACAAAAAGAAGAAGAAGGACCGAACAGCCGTGCAGCCTGCTAACAAGAGGAAGACGCCCACTGACTTGGCCCCAGCCCTACCAGCCTGTCTCCCCTCTAACCTGCTCCTGCGAAATCCCGGTGTGTCCTGCAGCCAGCAACCTCAAAAACATCGGAGGACCTGCCTGCCTTCACTTCCAAAGACTGCTTCTCCCGTGAACACCGGATTTGTTCAAACTGCAACCTCTGGCAGCAGCCGGAGACCGCGAATCTGCCCCACTCTGCACCCGCCGTCAACGGCCCGAGCTCGAGTGGGCAAACACCACGAGGAGGTCACCTCGGCGATCCTGAACAGAGATCCAGCGACCCCTGACCTGCCTCAAGCCTCCAGCCGACACCTGCAGTCGAAATCCAGAAGGCCCCTCTCACTGCGACCCGGAGCTGGTAAGCCGGTCCGAACCCAAAAGGCACCCCTGCACCCGACGCCCCACGGCCTTGTGTGCCCAAACCAACGGTGCCTCACCAACCCTTAACTTCCCAACTTACCTCTCAAAGTGGTGGTTGCACCCAGAAGTCCTTAGTCTCCCTGCCTGCAGTGCTTTTGCTAACCGGAGGTTCTCCATTGGAAACAACAGGGCTTCCGACGTCGAAACAGCTCCCTGCACCTGGCTGCCCTAGTGTCGCTGAGGGTGCCCCTTTTGTGCTAAGCTGTTTCCCCATTTGCCCTGAGCTAAAGTCTAGGAGCTTTGCTCCCACAACCCCGTAGCCTGCTTGCCAGCAGCCACCAACTGGAGACCCCCTATCCTCCGTAGGATAACATTGGGCCTCAACACTCTGCACCCGGCCGCCCTAGTGCGGGCCTCAACACTCTGCACCCGGCCGCCCTAGTGCCGCTGAGGGTGTAACAGGAGTGCATCACTGACCCTGAGGGACCCCTGAGTCTAACCCCAGAACCTTAACTCCCACAGTCGATAACTTACCTGTGAACCAATAACCTGTTTTTCCTCCATAGGATAACATTGACACTTTTTCTCCCAAAAAGTGTGGAGTTTCTAAATCTAAAAATATTCTTTAAAAATCACACAAATAACCAAAACGTGTTTACATACCTGTTTGCAGGAAATGTCCCAGTGCTGAATCTATATATCAAGCACTGAGTTAGAAAGGTAACGTGAAAAGTAACTTACCTGCAA
Source organism: Calotriton arnoldi (assembly GCA_963921515.1). NCBI lineage: Eukaryota > Metazoa > Chordata > Amphibia > Caudata > Salamandridae > Calotriton > Calotriton arnoldi. Next base: position 357,155 of record CAWUFW010009956.1, on the reverse strand, counting down.
TTTACCCAAAAAGCCTATTCATTTCAATGAACTGCTCCAAAAAGTATCAAAGTGTGGAGTTTTGAAATCTGAAAATATTCTTTAAAAATCGCACGAATAACCAAAACGTATTTACTTACCTGTTTGCAGGAAATGTCCCAGTGCTGAATCTAGGTGATACAAAAGGGGATGATGGACGGAACGTTTGAGCCAATCAAACACTCACCCCCAGTCAACTGATCTGGGTTTAATCCATCATCATTCTTTAGCTCACTCCCCCACCCCAGTTCAGACATGGCCATATGCAAATCAGTCTGACCCTGTGCCTCATGGGAACAGTCCAGCCCGAACTGCCAAGCCATGTCTTCCCTGGACCGGAAACAAGCATCCTAGGACCGGTTTCTGGCATTTCAGCCGTCATCAGCCAGGCTTGCTTGAATCCAGTGGCAAAGTGAGCAAGGGACCCACGTCTGGGCATACCCCCGCCAACTTAGGGCGACCAAAGCGATACAAAAGGGGATGATGGACGGAACGTTTGAGGCCGAAAACACATGTTCCTGGGTTTGGACCGTCATCCCCACCTATGGGCTCCGGGTCTGCGGCAGCGGAGATCACTCACTGGCCGTGTCACCAGTACCCTCCCGATCCTATATCTGACACAGAAGGGCTTCCTTTTCTTTCTGGCATTCTTCCTCCGACGGCTTCATGTTGTTTCCTTTCCTGAGGCCTCTTCTCCGGCTTGGTTTAGGTGGCTTCCCAGAAGACGGGCCGTCCTCCATCGGCCCGAGCCTCCCGCCTCCACCAGTGCACTCCCGATGATCTCCTTCGCCTCATGTAGATTCTGCACCGTTTGTAGCTCCTTATTCCATACAAAAGACAGTCTGAACGGATGCCCCCATCTGTAGCGCACTCCTTGCTCTCGGAGGAAGGCCGTGGCCGGCCTCAGATCTTTGCGTCTCTGAAGAGTAAGCGGCGAGAGGTCCTGGAAGACACCCACCTGTAGCCTCTCGAACTCCACAGTCGCCCGATCACGTGTGGCAGCCATGATGATCTCCTTCTGTCGGTATGAGTGCAGACAGGTGAGAATGTCCTGTTGCTGACCTGGGCCAGAGGCAGGTCTCCTGGCGCGATGGGCGCGGTCCAGTATGATTTCTTTATCTCGCAGGTTGGGCGCTATATGTCGAAAGAAGCGGAGTACCCAGTCCTCCAATTTGCCTCCGTCCGCTAGGAGCGGCACGCCTTTGATGAGGATATTGGAACGCCTTGAGCGGTTCTCCAAATGTTCCAGTTTGAGATAGAGCTCCTCATTCCGTTCGTGAAGGTCAACGAGCTCCCGGGCTTGTTCAGTGATTTCTTCTTCCCTGCGGTGCCCATTGCGTTCCAGAGAGTCCACACGATCTCCCACTTCCTGGATCTCCGTTCGCAGCTGTTTGATCTCGGAAGCCACATCCTGCTGCAGGCCCGCAAAATCGTCCCTGAGTGAACTAAACAGCTTCTCCAGGAAGCCCCTCGTGATCGGGTCATCTGCTCGCCCAGCGTCCGGATCCAGCTCCCACTCAACAGGCTGGGCCATCTGATGCTCGGATTCAGAACCCCCTGTTTTCTTCACGCCCGGCTTCTGTAAAAGATCTTTAATCGTTGCGTCCTTCTTTGCCCGCGGCTTAGTCATTGCAGTGGTCCAGTGTAGTGTGGGCCCACGGACCCTCCAGACGAGATATCTTCAGAAGGGAACAAGGTTCCCTCCAATCCCCCACTAGGCAGTGGTCTTGAAGATCTGCTCGCTGAGCATAGTGGCCCGTCGCTAAAAGGTGCGGGCGGGGACTGTACCCGGCCACCCGCCTCCGGAACTCTCCGTCCCCTTGTCGACTCTCACACCGCCAAGGATCGCCATTTAACCTCCCAGGTTATTACTTCTGGCGTGAGGTCTGGGCCCAGTCCTACTGGCAAAATGGCCATTCCACCAGTTGAGTGCAGGTTCCTACAAGGCTTCTCTACAGGAGCCCGCACTCCGTTGCCCACTCCCTCCTTGAAAGGATGCACCTCCGGCCCTGGCAGAGGGTAGGTCACAACAGCGGAGCACAGCGCTGAATCCGGGCTACGAGCTCCCAGCTCCACGCCTGGCCGGCCTGGCTGCTTTTGAAAGTCTAGATGTGACCGGGACGCCTGGTAGTGGTAGGTGTAAGGCAGGGATTCAGGGCCGAGTCCGCCGTCAGGGGCTATCCGCAGGGAGGTACCAACAATACGCTGCGTCAACTGTAGAGCCTGGACCAGGAATCTGCTCTGAGATCGTGGCCTGTACGTTATCCAGTCCCCTGACTCACAGAACCATCAGGCCAGCCTGGGGGACCGTCTCCAGTCGGTGTCCGGCAAGGCCTCTTCGATGCGCCTCTCACCGCGTCTCCCCCGTCTGCACCCACTTCTCTGAGCGCTGCTGATCCTGCACTCATTGTCTGTTTACAGCTCCAAACACGGCCACCGGTCGTATCTCCGGCCTCTACGCCGCCACTGGTAGCAAGCTCCTGGTGCCGGCAGCAAAGCCTCCCAATACTGTGTTCCGGGTCTGGGGGACTCTCGCAGCCTGCCCCCTCCTGTAAGGGTCCCCTGGGGATCACGCTGCTGCCTCCCGGCCCTGGCACTTATCCTCCCGCAAGAACGCCGCCCTGCGGTCCTGGGCCCCGAGTAGGCCTCCTCGCCGCTCCTTACACGTTGGCACTCCCAACGGCTCAGGCGCCACTCCACTTCGCCACCTCACCTACGTGCACCGTCGGGCTCTGCCGGTTCCGATGTCGGCGGGCGCCGCAGTCTCCGCGCCCCTCCTCCACCAACGGGCTTCTCGTGGCGGCCTCCGCACTCTCTCCGTCTCCGCTGCCGCTCGCAGCACCGGGTTCGCCGCAGCCGTGCACTGCGCGTACCAGAAGTCGCCCTCGGACCTGCACTGGCTTCCGACGGCTAGGGCCCCCTGAGACCTCTTTGTAGCCGCCTCGAGGGTCCCAAAACTGCAATTTGACGCCTTATTTCGGCCTCGGCGAGCGGAGCCCCAGAGAAATGGTGCTACTCCGCCGCCATCTTGCCCACGCCCCCCACATTCCTTTAAAGAAGAGAAATATTGGAACCAACCCTTCCCCTCCTCCTCTTCCTCCTCCTCTTCCATCACCACCTTCTCCTCAGTATTTACCTGTAGCAACTTCACCTGAGCACTCTCCACCACATACACCTGACAATCAAGGCGATGGGGATGATGATAATGATGATGATGGTCAACCAGGACCTACAGACTACTGGGATGACTACAACACTAACTCACCCACACACAATGACCCTGACCTGTATCCTACTAGGCCCTCTCCACCATACGACAGTGCAGGTTTTGTTGAGTTGTTAGACAGGGCTGCCACTTACCATGGGGTGCAGCTACACAAATAATCCCTTGAAGAGGATTTCCTTTTTGAAACACTCAACACTACACAAAGATCTACACACATGTTACCCATGCTAAAAGGAATGATCAGGCATGTGGATGACATATTTAAGGATCCTGTCAGGGCCCGTATCCTTACCCCTAGGGTGGATAAAAAACTTTAAGCCTGCACCATCTGATCCAGTGTATATAAGAGGACAGTTACCCTTAGACTCGTTGGTCGTTTCCAATGCACGTAAAAGGGCAAACTCCCAAACTACTGAAGATGCTCCGCCCCCAGATAAGGAATCAAAGCTCCTTGATGCTTCAGGGAAAAGGGTAGCCTCTCAGGCAGCTAACTTCTGGCTCATAGCTAATACACAGGCGTTACTGGCAAGATAGGACCGTGCACATTGGGATGAAATGGAACAACTCATGCAATTTCTACCCCAAGAGCATAAAGCTAAAGCGCAAGATCTAATACGTGAGGGACAATTGATTTCAAACAACCAGATCAGGTGCTCCCTAGATGCTGCTGACACATCTGCTAGAGCAGTGAATACTAGTGTTCTTTTGTGACGACATACATGGCTGCGTATATCTGGCTTCAAAACTGAGATGCAAACCTCCATATTAAACACACCCTTTGATAAAGAGCATCTCTTTGGGCCAGTGGTAGACTCTTCTCTAGAGAAGATGAAAAAAGATACTGAAGTGGCTAAATCAATGGGAGCCCTTAAATCTACACAAAGCTGTGGTTCCTTTCGGCGCTCCTTCTATAGAGCGGGCTCCAAAAACACTTCCTCGGACACTTCATCCACTTACAAGGGCAATAATCAACCCTCCAACTCTAAAAATTACTTCAGAGGGGGTTACAGGGGGAACAACGGCAAAGGCAGGGGTAGAGGTTCTAACACACGCACCTCTCCCTCCAATACAAAACAGTGACTTGCCCACACTTCCACCGACCATTTAACACCTGTCGGGGGAAGACTGTCACATTTTCTACCAAAGTGGCAGTCAATCACAAAAGACAAATGGGTGCTACAAATTATCCATTCTGGTTATTGCCTGGAGTTCATCAACACTCCTCCAAACATTCCTCCAAGGTCACACAAACTTTCACCAGATCACCTACACCTCCTCAAACGAGAGGTACAGTCACTACTTTTAAAAGGAGCTATAGAGTCAGTACCACTACAACACGAAGGGTCGGAGTGTACTCCTTTTACTTCCTAATTCCCAAAAAGGACGGCTCTCTCAGACCAATATTAGATCTCAGAGAACTACATTTTTACATACAGTCAGACCATTTCCACATGGTAACTCTTCAACAGGTATTGCCACTTCTGCAAAAGAACGACTTTCTGTCTACTCTAGACCTAAAGGACGCCTACTTCCACATTCCAATTCACCCTGCTCACCGCAAATTTCTCAGATTTGTGGTAGCCGGTCAGCATTACCAGTTCAAAGTACTCCAGTTCGGAGTCACCACTGCCCCCAGAGTCTTTACGAAGTGTCTGGCTGTAGTAGCTGCTCATCTGAGAAGACAAAGCATCCATGTCTTCCCATACCTGGACGATTGGCTCATCAAAGCCGCATCGTATCAGCAATGCCTCAGACATACGTCCATAACCATCCAGTTACTTCACCAACTGGGGTTTACAGTAAATGTGTTAAAATCACATCTTCAGCCAGCCAAAACTCAAAACTACCTAGGAGCCACTTTAGACACTCAAAGGGCTCTAGCGTTTCCCAACGCAGCCAGAATTCGAAACATTCAGGCGTTAGTTCTCCAGTTTCAAAGCAATCAGTCACTTCCAGCTCGAGTTTATATGGAACTCTTGGGAATGGTGGCATCTTGCACCATGCCAGGCTGCACATGCGCCACTTCAAGAGTGCTTAGCCAGTCAGTGGAACCAGTCACAAGGTGTATTAACCGATCTAGTGTTGGCAAACGGCCGTACTAATCGCTCTCTGCAGTGGTGGAACACACAAAATTTGTCAAAAGGACGGCCGTTCATAGACCCGGTTCCACAGACAATACTAACAGCGGATGCATCCCTTACTGGCTGGAGAGCTCATCTTCAACAACACACAGTGCAAGGTCTCTGGAGCCAACATCAAAGAAGGCTTCATATCAGCGCCCTACTGAAGAAACCGTCAGCAGACCCCACCGACCTCAAAAACTACCGCCCCATCTCGCTCCTTCCTTTTCCTGCCAAAGTCATCGAGAAGACCGTCAACAGACAACTGGCCGCCTTCCTCGAGACGAATGGATCCCTCGACCACTCGCAGTCCGGCTTCCGGGCCAACCACAGCACCGAGACCGCCCTCATCGCAGCTACCGACGATATCCGAGCCCTGCTCGACAACGGGGAAACAGCGGCCCTCATCCTCCTGGACCTCTCCGCAGCGTTCGACACAGTCTGCCACCGCACCCTAGTGCAACGCCTGAACAACGGCGGAATCCAAGAGAAGGCACTGGAGTGGATCATCTCCTTCCTCGCCGGAAGAACCCAGAGAGTCCGCCTCCCCCGTTCAGTTCCGAGGCCACCGAAGTCATCTGCGGCATACCACAAGGATCATCACTCAGCCCCACCCTCTTCAACGTCTACATGAGCCCCCTCGCAGCCATCGCACGCCAACACAACCTCAACATCATCTCCTACGCCGACGACACCCAGCTGATCCTCTCCCTCACCAACGACCCCACAACCGCCAGAACCAACCTACATGAAGGGATGAAGGACGTAGCCGAGTGGATGAGGAACAGCCGCCTGAAACTGAACTCAGATAAAACGGAAGTCCTCATCCTAGGATCATCACCCTCCGCCTGGGACGACTCCTGGTGGCCCCCTGCCCTGGGCAACGCACCCAAACCAACGGACCACGCACGCAACCTGGGCTTCATCCTGGACTCCTCCTCTCAATGACCCGACAAATCAACGCCGTCTCCTCGTCTTGCTTCAACATCCTACGCATGCTGCGCAAGATCTTCCGGTGGATCCCCACCGAAACCAGGAAGACGGTCACCCAGGCCCTCGTCACCAGCCGACTGGACTACGGCAACTCCCTCTACGCCGGAACCACAGCCAAACTTCAAAAAGACTCCAACGCATCCAGAACGCCTCAGCTCGACTCATCCTGGACATCCCCCGACACAGCCACATCGCCGGACACCTGAGAGACCTGCACTGGCTCCCCGTCAGCAAGAGAATCACGTTCCGACTCCTCACCCACGCACACAAAGCTCTCCACAACCAAGGCCCCAGATACCTCAACGACCGTCTGACCTTCTACACTCCCACCCGCCAGCTACGATCGACCAACCACGCCCTCGCCGCCGTCCCCCGCATCCGAAGAGCCACAACGGGAGGAAGATCCTTCTCCTACCTGGCTGCCAAGACGTGGAACTCCCTACCCATCCACCTCCGCCTTACCCAAGACCACCTCTCCTTCAGGAAGCAACTCAAGACCTGGCTGTTCGAACAGTAGCGGACCCCCCTCCCCCAAGCGCCTTGAGACCCTCCGGGTGAGTAGCGCGCTATACAAATGCTTGATTGATTGATTGATTGATTGATTGATATCAATCATTTAGAGCTCATGGCAATCTTTCTAGCTCTCAAAGCCTTTCAAGATCACCTGTCTGGCAAAGCTGTCTTGGTCCGGACCGACAACATGACAGGCATGTATTACATACAGAAACAGGGGGGTACACACTCTCTACAGCTGTCTCACTTAGCCCAAAACATCTGGAGGTGGGCTATTCACCACAATATCTATCTCCTAGCGGAAAATCTCCCAGGAGTGAACAACCAGATTGCGGACCTCCTAAGCAGACAGAGGTATCAAATACACGAATGGGAACTTCATCCCCAAGTTCTCCTCCCATACTTTCAAGCTTGGGGAGTTACTCACATAGATCTGTTCGCAACACCTCAAAACGCAAAATGCCAAAGCTTCGCCTCCAGGTACCCACAACCGTTATCCAAAGGCAATGCTCTATGGATGAACTAGTCAGGGATATTTGCCTACGCTTTTCCGCCTCTCCCACTCATTCCATCAGTGGTTCGGAAACTCAGGCAAACGTCCCTCAAACTAATCCTGGTAGCTCCTACATGGGCACGTCAACCTTGGTTCACAACCCTGTTGGAGCTCTCTCTGGTACCACATCAAAAATTACATTTGACTCCCAGTTTCCTCACACAGAGCCATGGAGAAATCAAACACCCAGATCCCAAACAACTGAACCTCGCAACCTGACTCCTGAAGTCATAGAGTTTGGTTATCTAAATCTTCCACCAGACTGTATGAACATTATTAGAGAGGCCAGAAGACCTACTACAAGAGCTTGCTACGCAGCCAAATGGAAGCGTTTTGTTATTTATTGTAATAACAATCACATCAACCCTCTTGACGCTTCCATACAAAATATACTCTGCTATCTATTACATTTGCAGCAGTCAGCATTGGCCTATACATCCATCAGACTGCATCTTGCTGCGAAAGCAGCCTACCTTCAAAATAGGCAACATTTATCACTCTTCAGAGTGCCTGTAATCAAAGCATTCATGGAAGGACTTAAGAGTCATACCACCAAGACTTCCACCTGCCCCAGTATGGAATCTTAACATAGTCCTCACAAGGTTAATGGGACCACCATTTGAACCCATGCTGAAATGTGAACTACAGTTCCTCACTTGGAAAACAGCTTTCCTTATTGCAATCGCTTCATTAAAGAGAGTGGGTGAACTACAGGCACTAACCATAGAAGAACCTTTTTTCCAGCTACACAAAGATAAAGTGGTTCTTCGTACCAATCCCAAATTCCTTCCTAAGGTAGTATCTGCATTTCACATCAATCAGTCGGTAGAATTACCTGTATTCTTCCCTCAACCTGATTCTGTTGCAGAACGAGCTCTACACACCTTAGAAGTTAGGAGAGCTTTATTGCATTACACTGAAAGAACAAAATCATTTCGTAAGACCAAACAACTCTTTGTCGCTTTTGCTCAACCTCACAAAGGCAATCCTATCTCCAAATCAGGTATTGCTAGGTGGATTGTAAAATGTATTCAGATCTGTTATGCAAAAGCCAAGAGGACTCTAACTGTACCCCCTAGAGCACATTCAACTCGCAAACTGGGGGCTACTATGGCTTTCTTAGAGAACATCCCTATTGCTGATATCTGAAAAGCTGCAACATGGTCTACACCACACACATTCACCAAACACTATTGTGTAGATGTGTTAGCAAGACAACAAGCTAATGTGGGCCAAGCAGTACTAAAAACACTATTTCAGACAACTCCACCAGTTACAGGATAGCCACCGCTTCGGGGAGACTGCTGTATAGTCTATGCAAAGCATGTGATCTACAGCTCACATGCCTCGAACGGAAAATGCTACTTACCCAGTATGCATCTGTTCTTGGCATGTAGAGCTGTAGAATCTCATGCGTCCACCCACCTCCCCGGGTATCTGTAGCTGTTGTAGTTCTCTTGTTACTATACATACATACGCATGGACATCTCTATTCTTTACAACTACTCCATTCTATCACCCTCTGCGGAAAACAATCTGAAGATGGAGTCGATGACCATGCGCACAATCACCTAAAGGAGGAGTCACCTACCTCGTGACTAGGAAGACTTCTTTGAAGAAAAACAAGTGCAAACATCCGGACCCAACACTAGATGGCGATCTTATGCGAAGCATGAGCTTCTACAGCTCTACATGCCAAGAACAGATGCATACTGCGTAAGTAGCATTTTCCTTCTCTCCATAGGAATACATTGACTGTTTTCCCTTCAAAAATGTTGTGTGGAGTTGAATTGTATGAAAACCTGAAAAACTACAACTGTGCAAAACGGATTTTACTTACCTTTTCTCTAGGAAATGTCCCAGTGTGATATCTAGGCCTATCACACTGAGTAAAAAAAGTAACTTAAAAAGTAATCTAAAAAGTAACTGAAAAATAATCTGTACAGTAATTTCGAATCTGTGACTTACCTGTATTTCAAACAACTGCATTTGAACTTGCATTCAATTGTAAACACTGCATAATATTTTTCAAAGCATTTATTGCACTTACCTGTGCCAGGCTTGGCTTGGTTTTAGAAATAAAATAACTTAATAATATTTTTGTACAAACAAAATTGGTCTTCAGTCCTTGAGTGTGTGCCATCATTTGCTGATTGAGTGTGTACAACAAATGCTTAACACTACCCTCTGATAAAGCCTTACTGCTCACCCACACTACCACAAATAAAGAGTAAGGTGCTACCTACTTTTACCTCTGCCTACCTTTGGGGTTCCACTGGACTCTGTGCACACTATACCTCATTTTGGTATAGTATATACAGCGCCAGCTTCCTACAGTTGACGAACCAGTTTTCAAGATAGAGTTCCATGCTTTGGCCCTCAGTTCATTCAGGAAGGCCCACTATGCTGACATTATGTTTCCGGGAACTGCCTTCGTAATCCTCAACCCGGTCCCGTAGATATTTTACCTCCTCCTGTAGAGCCTTAAGGCGCTCGTCAGCGTCTAGAACCGTGGATCTAAGAGTAGCCAGTGTTGATTCAGATTCCTCGACCCGATCCTTCAGTTTTCTATATTTTTCGCAGAGGAGCCCCGCCTCTATGCATAGAGAGTGTAATTTGGGTCCCAAGGTAGATTTCTATCTAAAACTGCTGAAAGTAGCTCGTCAAATTGGCAGGAGTGGTCCAAATGGGTGTCTGCCAATGTTGTTTCAGCGTTGGCGGTGCCCACTGGTGTTCAGTGTGGCTAGTCGCTCCGCCAGTCCGAGCCTGGGGCTTGTCCTCTTTGTTCTTGACCATCTTGGAGGAGTCAGCGTAGACCCGGTGGTACCATCCAAGTGGTGACCGACGAGGAACACAGTCCGAGGCCACAGCCAGGCCTGGGCAGCCCACTGAAGTGACGGGTCTCCCCTTAATGGGGGATGCCTCCCTGACAACCCCTCCCCGTCAGGGCCCCAGCAACTGCACTCTCCGGACGCTGGCCCTGTTTCAGTGGTCTACCACTGGGGGTCAGCCCGCGTGAAGAAGCAGGTCGAGAACAGAAATAAAGAGTTCAAGAGGAGTACATGTCGCAGATCAGCCCATCTTAGGCAGTTTGGAGGAGCGGTAATGCTTCACAGGGGTCGGTTCCCTTGAGTTACCAGTCTGCAGTTCGCAATCTCAGCCCGGGAGTATTATAAAGATAACAATAATTGTATTGCAATGGTCCTTTGCGTTGAGTTTAGGTTGGGATGAGAAATATACCTAACTATCTGCTACTCCTCGTCTGGTTCCCCAGAAACCCCTGAGAGACCTGGATATATGCCTAGATGCACAAGGTCTGCCTCATTGACCGTGTTCTTCATGCTGCTAGATTGTCTCAATTATGCAGCAGTGGGCCGCGCCCAGTGGATGGCCCGATGTGGGGGGCACCCCGTGGCCATTCCCATGTCAATATTAGCAGAGAGGTCATTGCCCAGGGGTCGACGGCAGCCGCTTCCCCCTCTCCTCAAATACGTGACCTGTTAATACCCTGATCGTTGCAGTAGCGGTACACCAGGGGTATGCAATAGTGGTTTCTTCCTTATATGGACGATGTAGTGCGCGACCTCTGATTCGAGTACTTCGGGTCAGGGCGGCGGCTTTCCCATCACAAGTGTGTGATAGCCCGTAGCACTGTTCACTCTTTAACTCGGTGTGCAAGCGATGTAGCTGCAACGCCTCAGGCCTCCAGGCCCGTGGTCAGAGGCAGTCCATTCCAGGGTTGCTGTGCGCGGCCGCCCCCGCTTCCCAAGTGATGGGGCGTGCAAGTATAGGAGGGAGCAAAAGTGTGGTGCTGGACGTCTCGATCAGTAGCGGACCCAGTGGGGGAAGTGCTCCCAGGTCTCCCTGCATCCGTTGGTACGGGGCAGCCGCTGTTCCAGTTCCTCCAGCAGCAAACCACGGTCTTGTCCTCACCGCTGCTCCAAGGTTCAGGGGCCGATCCACTCCTCTGTGTATTGGTGCACCAAAAGCGCTCCGGCACTCCCAGAGACAGCCACCATTAATCCTAAAGAATATTCACCGCAGCCTATGTCTTCAATACTCCAAGCGAGGGCGATGGCGTCCACCTGCCAACGCACGGCAGTCCTGCGTGCCCTTCCGGTCTCCTAGCTCCTCTCCAGTGGCAGCTCAGTTCAAGCTGGGTCTCTGCATCGGCGTAGGCTTCTAGGCCCGCAGTCTGAATTCACCTAATTTGTGTCCCCTTAGCACAGCCTTACCCGATTCTGGAGAGAGGGGGCGCTCCTCTGCGGGGGGGGGGACACAGGCAGCACAAGTATGGCATTGGGCAGTTGGTATGTCGGGATACTTGCAGGCCAATTGCGGAGCTCACCATCATGCGTCCGCTCCGGTCACTATCTTGGCCAAGCCCCCAGCTAAGTCGAATTTTAAGTCACAATTCTGTAAATGTCACTTTTAGAAAGTGGCCATTTTCTTATCCTAACCATTTGGTGTTTGCAGTGTGTTGCTGGGTCCCATGACTAGGTGTAGTTAACAGTTGTCCTTTGTGTATTCCTCCCAGACAGTATCACAATACAGGGTCTGGATATTGACAGGATGTGTACTATATGAAACCCTTTGGGTCTAAGATGATCACAAAGAAGAGAGAGAACGACAGAACGTCCAAGGTGAGCCTTTAGTGTCCTTTGGAGTGTCCCTTTATTTGGATGAAATCCCTCACCCACCATAGGTGGCATGCTTCATCATTGGGATTCTCCTCGTGACGGGAAAACCTAGTCCCACCATGGGCTACAACCCCCTCTCTGAGAGGGAGGAGCTCAAGGATGTTTTGTTCCTAATTTCAGATGTACTAAATCCAACAGTGATGAGTGGAAAACTAGGTTGGGTGAGATATGCAGCGCAAAGAAATATAGTAATAGTGAAAAAGTGAGATAAAACTGGCTACCAGATACGTAAAATACCTTTATTAGCACGTCCTGGGGCCAGGATTAAAACCAATGATGAAGCATGCCACCTATAGTGGGTGAGGGATTTCGTCCTAATAAAGGGACACCCCACGGGACACTGAAGGCTCACCTTGGACGTTCTCTCTCTTTCTTCATATAGTGTTACGGTTAAAGATTGGGGAGCTAACCCTCGCAGGTCTTAAAACTTTTTCCTCGACCCTCTCCTCCCTTTTGTGTGTATATATGTGTATATATGTTGGCAGGATGTGCCATCTCTAGCAGGATCTGGGGCTGAGCTGTCGCCTACCGCACTTGCACTTCAGAAGCACTGGCTCAGCTCACACACAAAGGACTTCACACTAGCCTATTGTGCCCCTTAATAGACTAGGAGAAGTGCAGAGAGACGGGAAATTCCAGACACCTCTGTAGGGGTAAACTCCAGAAGCTTCTCGCACTTCAAAGTAGCCACCAGGTATAACAAGCATTGGCATAGCCAATCGGTCTCGCAATTGGAGTGCCTAATTACAGAGATGGCGAGAGGGGCATTGCGGCGGGAAATGCACCAATTAGCAAGCAGGCTGATGCATATGTCCAAATGAAAAATGCACACAGACATATAAAGCTACTGAGACGCACACGCATAAAGAACACACGCACAGCACAGATTCGGGACCAGGAGAAATACACAAGTGCACTTAAGGCACACCCAGAATACACTAATCCAGTCAAAAACTGACAAGCGCGAAGCACACGGATGGGGTCTGACCAAGCAGAGCCCAGTGCATCGCCAGTGGCACCTACTGATCCACATGTGGAGTAAACACACACCTGATACAGAGAGCTCAGATGTTATGCAATGTATAAAGCATAGCCTCGTCCAATAGCATCGAGTCGATTTAGATTCCAGCAGAAATAACTAAAAACAGAAAAGTGTTATATAAAAATATAGGTGTAGAGACAAACATCCGAGTTTGCTGTTCTGAAGCACCCACACTGCCTTCCACACACAGACAGGAATCTTACGAATGATTTCGCTTTTTGTAAGTCACTTGTACATGCAAAGCGGTCTCAGGGCACTAGTCCAGACTTTGCCTTCCTGTAAGAAAGTGGCTCTGTATATACTGCACCAAAGTAAGGTTCAGTGTGCACAGAGTCCACAGTCCCCCAGAGGTTTGGCAGAGGCTAAAGTTAGATATAACCTTACTCTCTAAAGTGGTAGCTTGGTCGAACAGTAAGGCAGTATCAGAGGACAGTGTAAAGCATTTGTTGTACACACTCAGTCAGCAAATGGTCTCACACACTCAAGAACTGAACTCTAGGCCAATGGTTTTGTATCAAAATATATAGTTGTTTTATTTTAGAACCAACAATAGGTATCAACATATACTTTCTCAGAATGAGTTACTTTAGTTAAATACTTTTCAAATAGGCAATAGACTTTTGAATACAATAGTTATAGTTGTTGCAATAGGCAACACAATTTCAAACACAATAATACATTGAGCTCAATGGGAATTTCTAGTTAAATGCAATAGATTCCTTTAGGATTACTTTTCTTACCACAGGACTGGATCCTAGATTCAGTCCTGGGACATCTCCTGTAAACAGTTGAGTAAAAACGTTTTGGTTACAGTTGTGATTTTTAAGGAATATTATTGTATTTTAAAAGTTGACACTTAGAAACTTTTTCACATAGAATCACCAATGTTATCCTATGGGAGGAAATTCACTTAGCAGGTAAGTGGGGTTATTGTTACTTTTTCTAACTCAGTGTTGGATCCTGGATCCAGCACTGGTGCATCTCCTGTAAACAGTTGAAAGAATGTGTTTTTGTTATACAGGCGATTTTTAACGAATATTTGTAAGTTTGCAAAATCGACACTTAGAAACTTTTTCAGCAAAAACCAGGCAATGTTATCCTATGGAAGGAAATTCAAGTTACCGGTAAGTACAGTTATGATTACTTTTCAGGGTCAGTGCTGGGCACCAAGATCCAGCACTGGGATCTCTCCTGATAACAGGTGAGTAAATTCGTTTTCGTAATTCGGCTGATTTTAGATGAATATTTTAAACTTTAGAAACTCCACACTTAGAAGAATTTCCAAGTGAAACCAGTCAATGTTACCCTATGGAAGAAAAGTGAGTTATCGGCTTTCGGATAAGTACTCGACTGGCAGAGTTAAGGTTCTGGGCATAGGCTTAGGGGTCTCCCAAGGTCAGGTAAGTACAGTTGTTACACCCTCAGCGGCACAGGGGCGGCCGGGTGCAGAGTGAGTTAGGCCCAATGTTATCCTACGGGAGGCAGGGGGCCTTTGGTTGGTGGCTGCTGGCTAGCAGGCCACGCGGCTGTGGGAGCTGGGCTCCTGGTCACTTGCTCAGGGCAAATGGGGAAGTAGCTTAGAGTAGAGGTTGCACTGCCAGGGGCACTCGGGCGGCTGGGTGCAGGGTGCTTTTGAGCCGTCGGGCGCTCAATGGATTTCAGTGGAGAAACTGGAGAACGAACAAAGGCTGCAAGCTCGTGGACGAAGATTCTTCAGGTGCGACCACCACTTCGAGAGGTAAGTTGGGTAGTTGGAGGATAGGTAGGCACCCAGGAGTTGGGCACAGGGGGCCGCAGGGTGCCGGGTGCAGGGGTGCCTTTTGGTGTCGGGAAATCTTACCCTCAGCTGGTCGTGGTTGGAGGGGTCCCTGGTTCTGAGGCTGCAGGCGTCGTCAGGAGCGTCGAGGTGGGTCCTTGGGTGCTGGATTCGGGGTCACAGTCGCCGCGGGGACGTCCTCGAGGTCTTTGTTCACTCCAGGCCAGGCTTGGCGGGTGCAGAGTGTGCCGGGTTCGCGGTTCCTGGCTGATGCCAGGGGCTTGTTACTTGCTTTGAGCAGTACCACTGCTCGTGGGAGTCCCAGGTAGTTAGAGTCACAAGGCAGTCAGGTCCTCCGGGGTTTTTGAGGTTGCTGACCACTGGAGACGCCGGGGTTTAGCAGGAGCAGGTTCGAGGGTCGACGGGCCGGTAGGGCTGGGGCCAAATCAGTTGGTGTCTTCCTCTTGTTAGCAGCTGCACGGCAGGTCTTCTTGTTTCTTGTTCTTGTTTCTTGTTTCGGAGTCTGGATCTGAGGAAGGAAGGTTCAGGGTGCCCCTAAATACTAAATTTAGGGGCGTTACAGGTAGGTAAAGGGCAGTGACCAATGGGTCCCTGCCCTGGGGTGGAGTACACCCCTATCCTGCCACTCTCCAGTGGGAGGGGGCAGGAGCCTAGTCCTGATTGGGCAGGGCTCCCCATCTTCAAGATGGCGAGAGCCCGGAGATGTGCTTCACCTCGCCTCCCCCACCTGAAGGGTGGGGTTGGCAGAGGCTGGCACACCCCTTTCCTCACTTGGGGTTTCCCGCCAGTCTTCCCGCCAGAGTGGGGGCTAGAACCGGTGGGGACCAGTTGCTGAGTACAGCAAGTGGTCTGGGGAGGCTCACAAAGGCGGCATGCCTTTGAAGCTTCCCCTGCCCATCCTGGGGGAGGAGACATAGCACCTCGCCCAGGACGTGCATTGTTGCAGGCCCAGGAGAGCGGATGGCTCTCTACCCAGGGGTCCAGCAACATGTCTGCTGGGTGGCAGCCTAGGCAGCCTCTCAGGCAAGACGTGGATTGTGGGTTAGGTTCAGGGGGCAACTCTAAGTTGCCCTCTGTCGTGCATCTTACATTAAATCCCACACTGGCATCAGTGTGGGTTTAATGTGCTGAGAAGTTTGATACCAAACTTCTCAGTCTTCAGTGTAGCCATCATGGTGCTGTGGAGTTCGTGATGATGACCTCCCAGCACCATATACTCTTAATGGCAGCACTGCACTTACAGTGCCCAGGAATGGACCTGGGTACTGTAGGGGTACAGGGCTCATGCACCTGTACCCTCACCACTGGCATAGTGCACCCAGCTAGAGGGGTGACTGAGGTATGCCAGGGCAGTGTGTTTGTGGGCATGGCACACAGGGATGTGTGCCATGTTGTGCGCCATGTCGACTCTTCACTTTGTTCTGCACCAAGACACGCAGCCTGCAAAGGCAGTGTGTGTGTGTCAGGGTACAGGGCCTCTAAGGGTGGCACAATAAGTGCTGCAGCCCTTAGAGGTCTTCCCTGGTCACAGTGCCCTGGGTACCTGTGGTACCATTTACCAGGGGCTGACCTGTGGCCAGAGATGCCAATTGGGTACAGTTTTGGGGAAGGAACACAGGCCCTGGGAACCTGATTGGCAGGGTCCCAGGGCACATCAAGTCAAAGTGCATCAGTGGTCTGGCAAAAAGTGGGGGGGTTACTGCAACAGAAACCCACTTCCTTACACTTCCTCAATGAGTTTCCGCGTCCCAGCTTCCTAACTTTTCATAGCATTTACAATAACGCTAATAAACTGCCTGCCAAGTGGGGTCACCTGGGGACTCGTTCTCCTTGAAGCTTGCGCTGCGTTATGTCGGCCGTAGGCCTCACCTTTCTATAGCTGCCGTCCATGGGTACCGCTTCCGTGCCTTGGCCGCTCTCAAGGCCCAGAGCGGAGGCCCTGTACAAAAGGACTTTTGAAACATGTTTTGGGGGGGTGTGGGGAGGGGTGTAGGGGATGCAAAAACGTAAGTAAACATGGGACTTTTGAAAACGTGTGCGGCAGGGGAGCGAAAACATAAATAAACAAGGGAAATAGGTGCTAATACACAGTACAGTGATTACACAACCACACTGGAATGTACAGTCTTGCAAATAATTTTAGATTTTCTACACATGAATTGGGAAGAACGTGCTCGAATGACTTTAGCTGCTAATTTCCTACAAGAATGTAGAGAACAGTAACTTTTTGCCTTTTTGTTGTAGTAAATGCAGTATTCTAAATGAGCAGGATTTGGTGCAGGGGCAGTAATCCAATTATCTCTAGCTTTGCCAAGTGTTTCCAGATCTCTCCATGAAGGTTCTGAGTCACAGCCTGTCTTGATGTGTCTCTAGTCACGCCTGTGCAACCTGCACAAGTATTGAGCGATACCTATTGGTGGAGCAGTCATTAGCAGACTCCGGGTGCACTACAGACAAAGCCCAAACTTCTAAAAATGGACCTGCCAATTTATTACTCGGCTGCACGATCGGGGGAGGTACTAGATTTCACTTAATGTGAATACGCACTGATTTTGTGGCAGACAAATTGTCACCGCCGGTGCCCCAGTCTCACAAAACCAGTTTCAGCAGCATAACCCTGTCAACGACTACAGCCTGAGGAAAATGACAAATGTAACCACACAAAATAGTTTAGCCAAGTGTTTCTCTTCCTCCACAATTTAATCCACGCAATCGCCTTTGGAGCTTTAAATAACACCCCATGCCCAACACTCACATTGTGCAGAGTTCAACTTCTTGGCAACATTTCTACATGCTTCAAGAGATTCTTAGATTATCTGATAGTATTTGATCTAGTGACGTGAAATCTGAGTTTCGCCCTGGTCTGGACTGGCATGCATCTTTAGGGATAAACAGAAATTTGCGCCAACGCTTCTGGCTGATTCCACGCAGTCTTGGAGCAAACGGAGCCACAGTCTACACTACAAACACAACCCATACCTTCTCGGTGCTTTACTTCCATAAGAAGTTAGAAGCTGGCAAAGGACTATCCATAATAACAGTGGTAGGGGGGTATTTAAAGATGTGCATGATTCTATCTGGAAAGGAGTTAAAATGGCACAAAACTTGTTGCAGAGAAGACAGGGGTACTGACAAAACAAGCAGAGTACTTCATGGTGAGGGTTCTAGTCCTATTCGAGAAAACACGTCTGAGTTCACGCAAAAAACTGAGTATCATTTCAGCAAAACAAATATTCAGGGAGATTGGGAAACTAGTTTGGGCGCTGTTACTACAGGTTAGCTTTATTTGTGCAAATTGAGGGCCCTCTTACATGTCAATCTTGGGTTACTATATAATACATAGGACAAAGATTGTGCTAATGAATAAAAAATGAATAATTGAGTGTTTGTGTAACAGCAAATCGTTTCATTAGAATAATTTGATTAAATAGCTGTTCCCTTCTGGCAGCTCCTCTTGCCTCACTGAGCTGGTTCTTCCCTTTCTTTTGCTTAGTTTGTTGCCCCCCTATCCTGTCTTAGCTGACTGCTCCCTGTCCTACCTTACGGCTGCTTTCCAGGATGTTATCTAGTGAAGTCTGCAGATTGAGCAGCTGTAAAAGGTGAGGAGGACAAAGCAAGGGGGGTGGTGACGACAAAGGGAAATTGAAGCCATATCTGTGCAGTAATATCCAGTCACCAGAACTGTCCCATCTCAACTACCTTTCCTACACAGAGTATTGTATCCAGTCCTGGGAGCTGTCCCATCTCTCTGTACTGCTCTGCCATATACAGTCATCAGAACTGTCCCATCTCTCCGTACATCAAAGTCATATATACCATCCTGAGAACTGTCCCATCTGTCTGTATTGTCCAGTCTTGTGCACTCCTCAGATCTCTCTCCTCTCACTGTACTCTACAGTTTAAGAACTATTCCAGCTCTAAGTAGCGCACACTCAGATGCACTTCTGATAATTGTCATCTCTATGCACTGTCCAGTCATATGCAATCGAGAAAACTGTCACATATCCATGTACTGTCTCAGCGGGCTGCACTGTACAGTCAAACACAGTCACCGAAGCTGGCCCATGTCATTGTACCGAACACACTGATATCCAATCCTCGTTGCTGTCTGATCTCCGTGTACTATGCATGCATGAACAAGGGTCGGAGCGGTCCCATCTACATGCATTGCATAATCACAAACAGCCCTCTGCTATGTCCCACCCTTATACTATATATAGCGCCATCCTAGCTCCATGCACTACACAATTAGCCTTCAGCACTGTCCACATTGATCTAGCAGTTATATATATATATATATATATATATATATATATATATATATATATATATATATATATATATATATATATATATATATATATATATACATATATATACTTCAGCTGCATACCAGCACCTGCACTGTACCATCATATACATCCCTCTGCTGCAATGATATACACGATGCACCATAGAATTAGAGTCTTTTGCTCTGTACCAGCCCTTGCACTACACATTCATATATATTCTCTTATCAGTGAAACATATACAGTCGTCTGACCCATCCTAGCATATCCAATCAGATGTAGTCTAGTACTGTGATCAAGCCAGTGCACTATACAATCATATCCAGTCTTGGTACTGTCCCAGCCCCCTGCAGTTTGCAGTGTACCCCCACGGCCAGCACAGGAGCGCAGATCATGTCAGAGAGCGAGGGTGCGCCGGAGACAGGGAGTGGGGAGGCCCTGTACATTTACTTTCGGGCCCTTCTCCTTAAAAGGAAACACTGAAAACCGCATAAATATTTTAACCCATGTGCATTTTCTTTGGTCGCTAATGTTTCCCCAGTGAAGTTTGCCTCTGAGGTGAGCTGTAACCATCGGCTGGCTTCGGGGGGGGTGCTAATGCAATTGTTTATTTGTTTTCGCTCCCCTGCCGCACACGTTTCGGACTGAAACGTGTGCGGCAGGGGAACGAAAACATAAAAAACGAGGGACTTTTGAAACGTGCTGGCAGGGAAGACACAATGAGCTGCTGTGCGGCAACCACGGGAAATACAATCGGAATGTGAGGGGACAAGTAACATGGTTGGTCGCCACAAAGTGAAAAACACACCCAAAGGCGGGCCAAAGAGCAAAGCCTTGCCAATAAGAACAAAGGAATTGAGAATGGCATAAGAAGGAACAACTGGGAAGCGGTGGGCGTGGCCTTCACAACCTGATCAGATACAGCAGGCATCGCAATGCAGCGCACACGCGCTGCTAGGCTCGACCTAAAAAGGGGACCCTCAGACTCATTCTTCAGTACACTCCTGGACTTGTGGACAGAACAGGAGAAGGATGCCCTGCTGCTTGAGGCCTGCCCTGCTTGCTGAGAAGCATGACTGGACCTGTAAGCTTTATCCCTGGCTGAAGTGACTCCAAGTAATGTAAAGTCCACAAGGTCCGACTCTATCTTAACTAATGAAGGCCGCCATCTTCCTTCTTCAAACAGTAGAAATCGCCATCTTTCCTGATTTATGCAGAATCATTGTCATGTCTACTGATAGTCGCAGATGTCGCCTGACCTTATTTTTTTAAGAACTATGAAAGCATCAAGCCCTTTGCTCGATGACGCAGATGCAGCCATCAGTGTGATCATTAATGCAACATTTTTCTCAGTCAGATGTCTCAAGGTTGATAAGAACACATACCAACATTTAACCAAAATAGTATAGTCTGAATTGACGTCCTTTTACCTTATATGTTCATAAGGAAACGTCTAGGACGCACACATTGATGCACATAATCTATTCTTAAACTTTTGTCAAAAATTCCAAATTCTGATAAAGTTTAGTATATAAGGACGACCTCTTGTCAGGAGAGGTCCTTCGCCTAGAGTATCGCCCAGGACTCTGCTAAAGACGTTCTCACTTATTGCTGGCGTACCTCGCAGATGCTGTATCTCTCCTGAAGCTAACGCTGAGTCCCGGAGGAAGACTGACTGACTGCTACTGCAGAGTGTTTTTGCCCTTCGCGGGAAGCACTGTCTTCCCGCCTCCACTGATGAAGACCGCTTTTGCTGTCAACAAAGTACGCAGTGAGTCTCTCCTCCCTAAGAAACGCTAGACTGCAAGCTGCTCTGCCTTACATGCTCTCTTAATATAGCACATAGAAGTATATATTAGGTTGTCAGATTCTAGATGACAATTTTAATGACATTTTAACAATGTTGGAAATGTAGGGGGCGTGGCTTCGCCGAGCAGCAAGATGGCCGCTCGCTAAGAGGGCTCTGCCGGCCGGGCCCATAATCCTGCAAAAATCTGCTGATACCGGGGCGATCAGAACCTCAACCATGGAGACACACACTAAGGAGAACATGGGGGCTACTGTAAGGTGCTCGGCGTGGTGATACACTGCACGGAACAGCGTCGGCAGACCATGTGGCGCCCGCACAGCAATAAACGTGGCGCGGATGAGGCCTGCTCCGCCATCGCCGTGATCTGCGACTAAACACTCCCCTGAACAGGACTTTGAGTGGTACTGAGCGCGGTGCAGTGCAGGGGACACCAAGCGGGCGCCACAGGAGCGGAGCTAGCAGAAACCTGAGTTCCGGCATCCGAGAACTGGTCGAGGCCTAGAGCGACATGAAACCAGCCTGAGTGCACGGCGAGTGGCGTCACAAGTGAACCAGTGGAGGATAACCCAATACTCACTGCGCCTGCAATTAGAGGAGATCCGGCAAAGAGGCGACCTGCTGGGCACCCATCAACTCTGGCCGGACGGCGCGTGAGGAGCCATACTGCGTAGACCAGGCGAGGACCATGTGAATAAGCCCTATCCCCCGGGGTGCTGCTGGCTTGGGTGTGGGCGGGCGGGCCTCCCTTCCCATCTGGGGTGCCACCTATCGGTCTTCCCCTTGTGACTGGGAGGGTCCGCTGGCCGGCAGCTGAGGCAGGCGAGGATCCAAGAGGGTCTGAGGCGAGGCACGCGGTGAGAGGCGGAACGGTGTTGGCGCAGACGGGAGGAGGCGCGGAGCACTTGGCACCCAGGCAGTCCGGCACCGCCTAGACTGGGGCCCATAGGGCAACCGCAAGGCCCTTCCCTGCCTGGAGCTGAGCGCTAGCCTGCTGCTCCCCTTGACGCCCTAAACTCCAAAGGGGAATTTGCCTGCCGGGGGCTGTCAACACTCTAGTGAGCTATCCAACCAAACCTTCATACACTGAGGCTCCACCGGTGAAACCACCACTGAGGCGTGCCCTAAGCAAAAGGGAAGTTTACTCAGACCTGGCTCCAGGTATCCCCAGTCGAAATATCCGTGGGGAAAAATGACCCCAAACAGTCCAAACTCCCCTTCGAAAACAAGCGCCACACACACACACCACAGAAACTGGCTCAGAACCAGAAACCGAACTCAACAATGGGGGAGACAAACAGGAGGATGACCTGCGCACGATAATGCTTGAGGTCCGCACTAACCTAAAATCCATAGACGCCAAATTAGACGCTCTCACCTCCAGACAAGACACGGTAAAACACCAAGTTGATTCTCACGAGACCCGTCTGGACGTGCTTGAAAATCGCGCCTCGGAGGCGCATGATTACCAAGTGGAATCCAAGGAACACCTCCTCAAAATGTAATTAAAGCAAAGAATGAAGATTTGGAAGCGCGCTCCCGGCGCAACAATCTAAGAATAGCCGGAATACCAGAGACGACAGCCTTAACTAAAATGGAACCATACATTGAATCACTACTGCGCGAACTGTTTCCGGCGGAACTATCCCCATTGTTTGTGGTAGAACGAGCGCACAGATCATTAGGGCCAAAACCACCGGTTGGAGGCACGCCTAGGCCTATAATTGAGCGCCTACTAAACTACTGAGACCGGGACTTAGTACTAAAAGCGGCCAGAGATCGTAGACCTATAAATCACCAGGGCAACAACATATCCTTTTACCCAGACTTTACCCCACTGGTACAGGCTGCACGTAAAGAATTCCTTCCCACCAAGCGCCTCCTGCAACGAGCTGAAATCCCATATGCCATGCTGTACCCGGCAAAATTAAAAGTCTCACATGGTGGACAATCCCATTTCTTCTCCGACGCCAAATCAACCCTCAAGTTTGCTAAGCATGTCAGCTCCAAGAAACAATCACCCCGCTCCTCCCTGCAGACTGGAACTGATCAGGGGCTCAGTGACAATGACTGAATGGACCATGACCCGCTGGCGCTGATGGAAACACCTGTTAAACGCTACCTTAACTAACGCCTGCTAGACACGCACCAGGCCCCGCTATTACTGTTAAGAACTGCGCTAACTAACTTTTCATATTCCGTGAACCCCGAACTGGAAACAAGACCCGGCCACCCTGCCACTGGTGTAGGGTAGTATGCCGGCGACCCATGCCCCCACAGGGAGAACTCCCACGTTTTAAAATGTTTGCTTTTTCTTATGGGACTTTGGGGAGGGGGGGAAATCACAACCTAGTTGTGGGGTTGGTGTGGGTGGAGGGAAGGTCAGGGTAGTTAGCAAAGTTGGGAGAGGGTGGGGGGTTAAAGGTTCGAAGTTGTACGTTTATCAACTCTGTACGCAGACACAAAGGCAGAGCACACAGCTCGATAAAGGCATTTTGTCGTCGCAAGGGCACTCAACACCTGACAATGGACACGCGCGCAACAGAACACCACATGCACATATTCCATACTACAGATCTAAGTAGATGTCGGCAGTCAAGTTCCTAACATGGAACATACGAGGATTAAATGACCACAGGAAGGCTTGGCTGGTGCACTCCTATTTGATCAGACACAGGATTGACATTTGCTTTCTCCAGGAAACGCACCTCAAGAGCACTACAGACCCCCAAACTCCATAATAGATACTGGGGGGAGACGCACTCAGCGACGTATTCTAACTACGTGCGGGGGACAGCAATACTGATCAGGCGTGACGCTGGTTGGACTACCACTCGCACAGTACTTGACCCCGAGGGCCGTTACATTATATTAAGGGGCACATTGCTCACTACCCCAGTGAAACTGGTCGCCGTCTACGGCCCCAATATAGATGACCCTGTATTCTTCGACACTAACTGGTCCAAGATCACGCTGTTGGGCAGTGACACAGTAATATGGGGGGGGAGACTTAAATGCCATCATGCAAGACTCACTAGATCGCGTTGGGTCCTCCCGCCAACTGCACCCCAAAGCCAATCACACGATTAACTCCATATCCCAAGAGAACGGCCTGATAGACATATGGCGAGCCTGGCGCGCAGGGGGGAACGTGCATCTCCTCGTGCCATAAAGCATGGTCTAGGCTGGACTTCTGGCTGGTTACTGGCGATATAGCGACTTGGACCACAGACATTTGGCACATGCCACGCACTCTATCCGACCATGCCCCAGTCCTGCTTAGCTGAAACATACCACAGTCCACACCGCGGGCCTTCAGCTGGCGCCTGCACCAGGCGCCCTGAACGACACAGCAGTCAGGGAGGAGTTACGTTCGGAGCTTCTACAATATTTTTCTATAAACGAAAAGTCAGTGGACTCCCCTGTAGGAAGCTGGCTCTGTATATACTATACCAAAGTGAGGTATAGTGTGCACAGAGTCCAGTGGATCCCCAAAGGTAGGCAGAGGTAAAGTTAGATAGCACCTCACTCTCTATTTGTGGTAGTGTGGTCGAGCAATAAGGCAGTATCAGAGGACAATGTTAAGCATTTGTTGTACACACTCAATCAGCAAATGAATTCACACACTCAAAGACTGAACTTCAGACCAATTGTTTTTGTATGAAAATATTCTTTTAGTTATTTTATTTTATAGAACCAAGCAAGCCTGGCACAGGTAAGCAATAAATACTTTACAGTAGTAATGCAGTTTGTAAACAGTCTGAATTGAAATTGTATATGCACTTTGTTTTGACTTACAGTATGGTTTCAGAGAAAAGCAATACTTTGTAAACACAGTACATAGACTTGAATGGGCTTTTCAGTAAAATTACAGGTAAGTTACCTTTGAGATTACTTTTCTTACTCAGAGTAGTATACCTGGATACTACTCTGGAACATTTCCTGCAAACAGGTAAGTAAAATCGTTTTTGTTAGTTAGTGCAATTTTAAAGAATTTCTGAAGGTTTTCAAACTCCACACTTAAAAACTTTTCCAAGAAAAACAGTCAATGTTATCCTATGGAGGAAAATAGTGTTATCGGTTTTGAGGTAAGTATTTGGTAGTGGGAGTTGAGGTTCTGGGGGTAGACTCGGGGGTCCCGCAGGGTCAAGGATGCACTCTAGTTACACCCTCAGCGGCACTAGGGCGGCTGGGTGCTGAGGCCCAATGTTATCCAATGGGGAATAGGGGGCCTCCGGTTGGTGGCTGCTGGCAAGCAGGCCACTTGGGTGTGGGAGCAAAGCTCCTGGACTTTAGCTCAGGGTAAATGGGGAAACAAAGTAGCACCAAAGGTGCACCCTCAGCGGCACTAGGGCGGCCGGGTGCAGGGTGCTGTTTTGACATCGGGCGCCCTGTTGTTTTCAATGAGGAACCTCCGGTTTGCAAAGGCACTGCAGGCTTGGGGACGAAGGTCTTCTGGGTGCGACCACCACTTCGAGAGGTAAGTTAGGAAGTTAGGGGTTGGTTAGGCACAGTCGGTTTGGGCACCCAAGGCCCTGGGGCGTCAGGTGCAGGGGTGCCTTTTGGTGTCGGATCTTCTTACCAGCTCCTGGGTGCGGTTGGGGGGACCTTCCGGATTTAGACTGCAGGCGTCGGCTGGAGATTTGAGGCAGGTCAGGGGTCGCTGGATCTCGGGTCAGGATCGCCGGGGTGACCTCCTCGTGGTGTTTGCCCACTCAAGCTCGGGCCGTGGACGGCAGGTGCAGAGTGGGGCGGATCCGCGGGAGCCAGAAGTTGCAGATGAACAAATCCGGTGTTCACGGGAGACAAAATCTTTGTTCTTGAAGGCTGGCAGGTCCTCCAGGGTTTTCGATGTTGCTGGCTGCAGGACACACCGGGATTTCGCAGGAGCAGGTTCGAGGGGGAGACAGGCCGGTAGGGCTGGGGCCAAGTCAGTGGGCGTCTTCCTCTTGTTAGCTGCTGCAGGGCTGTTCGGTCCTTCTTCTTCTTGTAGTTTCTTCTTGTCTTTTTCTTCTTGTCTGAGGAAGCAAGGTTCAGGGGTGCCCCTAAATACTAGATTTAGGGGCGTTACAGGTAGGTAAAAGGCAGGGACCAATGGGTCTCTACCCTGGGGTGGGTACACCCCCTATTATGCCACCCTCCAGTGGGAGGGGGGCATGAGCCTGTCCCTGGTTGGCTGAGTCCCCCCATCTGCAAGATGGCGGGGACTGGGAGTTGTGCTTCACCTCGCCTCCCCCACCTGAGGGGTGGAGTTGGCAGAGGTGGGCACAAGTCTCTTCCTCACTTGTTTTTCCCGCCGGTTCTCCCGCCCAAGTGGGGGTCAGAACCAGTGGGGACCGGTTGCTGAAAGCAGCAAGTGGCCTGGGGAAGCTCACAAAGGCGGCAAGCCTTTGAAGCTTCCCCTTCCTGAACCCTGCCCATCCTGGGGGAGGAGGCTTGGCACCTCGTCCCAGGATGTGCTTTGTTTCAGGCCCCAGAGAGCAGCAGGCTCTCGACCCAGGGGTCCAGAAACATGTCTGGTGGTGGCAGCTGAAAGCAGCCACTCAGCCTGGACACTAGAGGTGGGTTAGTTTTCAGGGGGCATCTCTAAGATGCCCTCTGTGTGCATTTTTCAATAAATCCCACACTGGCATCAGTGTGGGTTTAATGTGCTGAGAAGTTTGATACCAAACTTCTCAGTTTTCAGTGTAGCCATTATGGTGCTGTGGAGTTCGTAATGACAAACTCCCAGCACCATATACTCTTAATGGCAGCCCTGCACTTACAATGTCTAAGAATGGACTTAGACACTGTAGGGGTAGAGGGCTCATGCACCTGTACCCTCACCACTGGTATAGTGCACCCAGCTAGAGGGGTGACTGATCTATGCCAGGGCAGTGGGTTGTAGGCATGGCACACAGAGATGTGTGCCATGTCGACTCTTGGCTTTGTTCTGCACCAAAACACGCAGCCTGCAAAGGGGGGTGGGTGGGTGTGTGTGTGTGTGTGTGTGTGTGTACGTGTGTGTGTGTGTGTGTACGTGTGTGTGTGTGTGTGAACAGGACCTCTAAGGGTGGCACAATATGTGCTGCAGCCCTTAGAGGCCTTCTCTGTTCACAGTGCCCTGGGTACCTGTGGTACCATTTACAAGGGGCTGACCTGTGGCCAGAGATGCCAATTGGGTTTAGGCTTCAATGCAGTTTTAGGGAAAGAACATAGGCCCTGGGTACCTGATTAGCAGGAGCCCAGGGCACACTCAGTAAAAGCACATCAGCAATTCAGCAAAAAGTGGGGGCAACCATGCAGAAAGAGGGCACTTTCTCACATCCCCTCCACACTATGGGAGGCCTTCAAGGCTGTGATAAGGGGAACTTGCATAGCCAAATAATCTGGGGTATTAAAGTCAATCAGAACGACACTGGAAAGGATAGAAATAGACATCCGCCAGGCGGAACTCCTATTTTATCAAAGTGGTACACCCAAACACCTTGCAACCATTCGTGAGAAAATCACTGAGTATGATGAAGAGGCAGTTAGGGAGACACAATTCTTGGGGAAGCAGGCCTGAACACGCAGATATGGAGAGGGAGACCGCCCGGGCAGAGCCCTAGCCAATACACTTAAGCAATCCTGCACCTCATTTTATATCACGGAACTATTAGATAACGACTCTAACCCAATCAGAGGAAAGGCTGCCACAGTAGAAAGACTAACTGACTTCTATGCCTCCCTTTACACTGTCACACAAGATAGCCCAAGCCCGAGCTGGACTCTTATGTAGACTCCATCGAGCTGGGTAGTTGAGCGATGCACACCGAGCCGATCTTGATGAGCCATTCACCGTGGAAGACATCACCCAGGTTATAAATGGCATGCCGGGAGATAAAGCCACAGGACTAGACGGACTGCCGGCTTCATTTTATAAAGCTTATGTGGCTGAACTCGCCCCCCACCTACTGGCAGTATATCAGGAATCGCTTGAGCGAGGCTGTCTCCCACCGACAATGCGCGAAGCCGTGATCATTTCGATCCTAAAGTCAGACAAACCAGCTAACAAATGCGACTCCTACCGCCCACTCTCACTTATTAATATTGACGCCAAGATACTTGCCAAGTTGATCGCTGCTAGATTGCAACCACTCCTCCCGGTCATCACCAGGCCTGACCAGTCAGGATTTATCCCGGGCAGATCCACAACACATTTACGCACTTTTTTCTGCATACTACATCAATTAGACCCGAAATTGCCAGCTCTTTCGGCCTTCCTGGACGCAACCAAAGCGTTCGAATCACTAGAATAGCCATACCTATTCACCATACTGCCCAGAATAGGTTTTAGTCCCAAATTTCTGCAGCTCATTCAGTTGCTTTACACCTGACCCACAGACACTCAGGGCGAACGACTTGGTGTCGGACATGTTCCAGATAACGCGCGGCACTAGACAGGGGTGTCCCCTTTCACCCCTGCTATTTGCAATAGCCATGGAGCCTCTTGCTGCCAGGATGCGCCAGCACCATACGGCTAGAGGGCTGGGTCTTTCAGATAGAGGGTTAATAATATCAATGTACGCTGACGACATTACGCTATATATACGTGAGCCCAAGAGGAATCTCAACCCCGTGCTGCGCTAAATCCTCCAATTTGGAGGCATGTCTGGCATACAAGTCAACTGGGCCAAATCGACGCTCTTTCCCCTGTCGTCCGCCCCAATCGAGCTGGATCTGGACTTCCCATTGACCTGGGCCGAAGGTGCGGTTAAATATTTGGGGATATGGCTCATTAGAGATGTGCAAGAGATTTGGCGCATGAATTATGGCCGACTGAGGAAGTGACTGGAGAGAAAATAGCTACTTGGTCCTGATTGCCACTATCCTTAGCTGGTAGAATAGCTATCGCAAAAATGGTAATATTACCTAAGTTCCTATACCTATTTGCAAATATACCGCTACCACTCACACAAGCCTTTTTCAAGAAATTAATATCCCTGCTAGTGACCCACACGTGGGGGGGGGTAAACAACTACGCATCACCTGGGAAGCATTGACACTACCACTCTCGCAAGGAGGGATGGGGGCACCGGACTTTGAGCTATACGCACTAAGTGCACAGGCTCAATGCCTCCACTACTGGACCCACCCAATCCCATTCCAACCCCATGTGGCGGTAGAAAAAGACGTCGGTTTGCCTGCCCCTTTACAGGTCGCCATATACCACACCTTCAAAAGACCTAATGAGGAGACAAAAACAGTAGAAAAGTTGCGGTGGGCAAGGGAGGGTCTAAGACGACGTGCAAACGTCCCCTTATTGTACGCACCTTCAACGCCGCTAGCATACCACCCGCATATTCCCCCTCTACATGCGAAAGGATCCATACAGTGAGTGCACCAAAGGGGTCTAGACACCTTCGGAGATCTTTACCCCGGGAATGTATTCCTGGCCCGCCCACAAAGCTGGGATGGTCCCCAGACACCCATCCTAGAGCTACTCTTATACTGTCAACTCAGAGCCAATTGCAGACAAATATACGCTTCCTTCCCCTCTGCACCGCCGGCACTGTCGGCACTGGAGAATATATGTCAACCCATCGCCCAAGAAATTAATCACACACCTATACAATATCACGCAAACGGCCTCGCCGGTCATGACGACTAAAGCACTAGAGCAATGGTGTGCGGAAATAGACCCACCACCTACGGAACAACAACGGGCCTTCTGCTGCTCCCATCTTAAATACCTCTCCCCCAATTACAGACTGAGACTCATACACTTCAAATATCTACACCGATTATATCGCACACAAATACACAAAATGGGACTGAGACTGGATGCGAACTGCTGGAGATGCACCTACGCACAAGCATCATTCCTCCACCTGGCGTGGCACAGTCCACCCATCTCGCAGTTTTGGAACAAAATGTTTGATATTGTCATGAAGTAACGGGATCCCGCCTAGACCGTACACCATTATTAGCCCTATTAGGATACATTAAAGAATCCCCTCCTGGCATAAGCCGACTGTCGGCCATGATGCTACTCTTGGCCAAACGCAGAATTGCGATGCACTGGGGATCAACCAGGACACCTACAGCTGACACTTGGATTCATGACATTACCTACTGCCAGGAACAGCTTACGGCGTACTGGGACCTAATGCCTATGGCATCCAGGCCCAAAGATATTTGGGTCCCATTTGTGACTTGGACCAACACACGTAAAGAGAAGGTAGTACCCACACCTCTAGAGGAAATAAGCACACAACCCCGTCGCAGAGCCATCTGAATCCAGAGCCTAAACATAATATGAGGATTACTGTGGGTCGAGAAGCGCGTCCACATCACGCACCACACGTATGCGAGAGGTGGGCCTAGTGCAAGCTCGCCAAATCAGAGAAACCGGCACGCCTACCTGTGTAATATTGCATTAGCTGCGACATTAGATCAGCTACAGTGATCTGCAATAACCAATACCCTGCATTGGTAACTGTTGGCATGTGATGCAATCTTTTGAAGGGATGTGAAATGCCCGTCGGATGTGCTTGCTATTTCCGCTGTGTTAAATCTCATGATTGAAATGTACCGATATATGTTTCAAAACCAATAAATAAATAAAAAAATAAAAACAATGTTAGAAATGTTCATTCTATTCTCTTTATTTATAATGTGCCTTCTTGCTGTTTTTATAATATTCTGTATAGTTGTTTAAGATGTACTGAGAAATAGATTGTTCCTGTAAAAATAAATACTTTTCATTTAAAAGTGTTCTCTCTTCGTGTGTGATACGGTGAATAACAAAATATGGTTTAGTGCTGTTTCCACTGTTCTCCTGATCCCTTAAGGGGATTGTTAGTAACTCAAAAGCAATACATCTATGTCAATTACACATTGCATAGTGTTTTACAGAGCTACAATAACACATTCATCACTGGTGTATTAAACCAACTTAACCCGTGTCACACTTTGGTAGGAAAGCATACCTTGTAGAGTTATGCCAAAGTTGTAACTTACACAGCACAAGGGTCAGCTGACTGACCTCATGTTCTGAGCTACAGGGACAGAACAAGCTCTAGAGGCCTCTCTGCAACTGACCTGCTGTAACTGCTGTTTTCACTTTAATAATAATAATAAGAAGAAGAATATTTATAAAGCGCCTGGCTACGCCTAACTGCGCGTCCCAGCGCTGCTAGAGAGGGACCAGAAGAGGAATATCAGCTAATATGTCCACCTACTTAATGGAGCTAGTTTAAAATCTAAGTTAACACATAGCGGACTTGCCATGTTTGTAGTCTCCTTCGGAACAACAGCTCCGATGGATCCATTTTCAGGTGAAGTGGCAGAGAATTCCATGCCTGAGCCGCTAGAAAGGCAAAAGAACGGCCACCCCATCTTGCTTTCCTTACCCATGGGATAACTGCCTGGTTGGTTCCTGAGGATCTGAGATTACGGCTCTGTTTGTGACAACTCACCAAAGAGGTGAGGTATCGTGGACCTCAATCATTAAAGATTCGGTGGCAGAAGCACATGGCTTTAATCAAAATTCTCTCTTTAAGTGGCAACCAGTGCAAATAGAGTTAGGGCAGGCCTGGCAGAAGCATACCTCAGGAGATTTAGTACAAGGTGGGCCGCAGCATTTTGCACACACTGCAATTTCTGGAATCTCGTTTTAGTGGTTCCTAGGTATAATACATATCTGAAAGAGACAATTAGTTATGGATTCCTCACCTTAGAATTACCCCCAGGCGTCAGACTGGATCTGGAGAATTTTTTCCTCGGCAGTACCTCTGCATGTCAATAGGTGGCGTCGGTCGACTCCGCGTTCGTAGTTGGCGTCGTGTCCGGCGGAATGACGTCGTGGTATCTCCTTAGACGCCGCCCTCGCGCGCGGACATCAGTTCTTTCTTTCTCTGCGCCTGCCAAGCGCAGATCCGGAGAGAGCGGTACCTCGAGTCACTTTTTGACTCAGTTTTTGCGACTTTTGTCGACACTTTTTTTGAGTCGATCCACTCCTGGTGCACGGAGGGATGTCACGTCGGACCGGCTTCAAGGCTTGCGACTCCTGTCGCAAGCTGATGTCGGTCACGGACCCGCACCTCGTGTGCCTTTGGTGCTTGGAGCGCGACCACAACCCAAAGTTGTGCTCTGACTGCCGGGCCATGAACCCGAAGTCTTTGCGGGAGCGGTCCCGAAAGCTTCTCGAGGCCCGGCAGTCCGCTCCGCAACGTTCGAGGTCCGGGTTGAGAGGGAGCCACCACCACCACTAGTCATCAAAGTCTTCGTCTTCGGGTAAGTCGAAGCACAAGAAGAAGGCGAAGAAGCATCGTCGCTCTTTGTGTTCTCCCCGTCCGTCGGCCGACGCGTGAAGCGGGGAGTAGTCGTCCGCCTCCGCCCGTGGAGCCTGTTGGGTCGACTCTGGCCTTCCCTCCCTTCCCGGGAGCCAGAGCGACCCCTGCCCAGCTCCGTACATTTTATGAAGCCTTACATTCCATCTTTGTGCAGCCTGACTCTGCTGGCGCGCCCTCGGGCCCGCGGACTCGGTTTGAGGCTCTAGGCCTTCGATGTCGGCGGCTTCGGCTCCTGCGCCACAGGGCCCCCAAGGATCCAGGCCTGGATCCGGATCGGCGCCGGTCAACCTCGTGAACCTCCTCTGGCGCCGAATCCAGTGACGACACCCCCACCGCCTCCGACGCCGGTTGTGTCCCCAGCCGGCATCGGCCTCGGCCTTCCCCTTGATGAGGACACGGAGCCGGACCGACGCCGAACGGTACTTTTGTACCCCTGTTCTCTGCTGAGGTTTCCTACCACCCTGAGTGGCTACCAGGAGAGCGTGAGGAGGACTGGGAGGTGTCTCTAGACCCTCTTGCAGACCAGTTGGAGGAACCAGACTGGAGAGAGGAGTTGGGTGATGCCAGTGGTCTAGGCACCTCCCCAGACCTTGGCATGCTATCTCCCCCTACCGTGGCTACGGAGGAGGGTGCATCTTACGCAGTGGTGTTGCGTAGGGCAGCAGAGGCCTTAAACTTCGAGCTTCCTATGGTGGTGCTTCAACCGGCAGTGGCCTCTTCGGAGCCCCTGCTGCCATTCAATGAGGCCCTTACGGACATCCTTTTGGGCACTTGGTCCAAGCCCAACACAGGGGCTCCTGTGGACAGGATGATTGCCCGACGCCACCGCCCAACCCCGGGCGACCCCATTTTCCTCTCTTCCCATCCTACCCCTGAGAGCTTGGTAGTCCAAGCTTCCACGTCCAAAGGCGCATTCTCTAACGCATCACCTGATAGGGAATCCAAGAAGCTGGACCACCTTGGGAAGAAAATGTTTTCTTCCTCCAGCTTGGGACTGCGGTCGGTGAACACCGCATGTCTATTGGGCCGCTACTCTCACTCAGTGTGGGACACGGTTGTGCAGGTGCTGCCACAGTGCCCGGAGGAGGCCCGGGCCGTGCTGTTGCCAAAGGGGGAGACACAGCGAAGTTCGCCATCCGGTGTGGGTTGGACACCGCCGACTCACTGGGCAGGACGATTTTCACGTCAGTAGCACTGAGATGCTACGCCTGGTTGAGGTCCACTGGCTTTTCGGGGGATGTCCAAGCAACACCTTTGGACATGCCCTTTGATGGCCGTCACCTTTTTGGTGACAAGGCAGATAGCGCGCTCGAGTGCTTTAAGGATTCTAGGACTACGGCCAGATCCTTAGGCCTCGCTTCCACCTCCAGCCCAGGGCAGTCTGCCTTTCGCCCCTTTCTTGGCTACGGAAGGGGTGCCCCACCACGTTCCGCCCAGGGCCTCAGGCCTGCGCAAGCTGTCCAGCCTCTACGCGACCGGGGACGTGGGACCCACCGCCGTGGGTCTGGGGGCCAGCGGGCGGGCCAGTCCACCAGCACCCCCTCTGCAGCAGCCTCCAAGTCCTCCTAGTCCAACCTTTCAAGGCCACCATTTGCCAGTGGGCGGCAGGATACGCCATCACCTCCCCCACTGGCTCAACATCACGTCGGACAGGTGTGTTTTGCAGATAGTCTGAAGGGGCTACTCCCTCCCCTTCGAGACTACCCCTCCATCCATACCACCTCAGACCCATCACATGTCGGAGGATCACTTGGCCCTTCTCCAACAGGAAGTTATGGCTCTCTTGGTCAAGGGAGCCATCGAGCGAGTTCCTGCCCCAGAAGTAGGTCGTGGTTGTTATTCCCACTACTTTCTGGTGCCCAAGAAGGACAAAGGCCTGCGTCCTATCTTGGATCTTCGGATCGTCAACCGCTTCCTCCGGAAGGAGAAGTTCAAGATGTTGACATTGGCTCAGGTCCTGTCTGCTCTCGACCCTGGATGGTAGCGTTGGACTTGCAGGACATCCCCGTCCTGCCGGCCCATCGGCGTTACCTACGGTTCACGGTATGCCACAAGCACTTTCAGTTTACCGTGCTCCCCTTCAGCCTTACCAGCGCCCCTCGGGTGTTCACGAAAGTGATGGCGGTGGTCACAGCTCATCTGCGCAGATCAGGGGTTCCAGTCTTCCCCTATCTCGACGACTGTCTGTTGAAGGCAGGCTCGCCCCAGGCTGTCGTCTCCCACCTCCAGACTAAGGCCGACCTCCTGCATTCGCTGGGGTTCACCATCAATGTGCCGAAGTCACACCTGAACCCCTCTCAGAAGCTCCTTTTCATCAGGGCGGTTCTGGACACAGCGCAGTTTCGAGCTTATCCTCCCGAGCAGCGAGTCCGGGATATTCGGGCTATGATTCCGATCTTTCAGCCTCTATCCCGGATTTCAGTCAGAATGACCCTGAGGCTACAGGGCCTCATGGCCTCCTGCATCCTGCTGGTGGACTGTGCCAGGTGGCATATGCGGGCTCTGCAGTGGGACCTGAAGTTCCAGTGGGCACAGCATCAGGGGAATCTTTCTGATTGCGTCCAGATCTCGGAGGGCACTGCACATCAATTGCAGTGTTGGCTCACGAACCGGGATTGGGTCAACGGCTGATCCCTCTCCCTTCCCCAACCGGAGTTCACAGTGGTGACAGATGGTAATCCACCGTCTGGATTACTGTAACAGTCTGTACTTGACTATTAATAAGAAACATCTTAACAGACTACAGATGGTGCAGAATGCGGCAGCTAGGTTGCTTACAGGCACTCCGAGGTTTATGTCGGTCAGAAATGGCCTACTTTACCATCACTGGCTCCCAATCAAACAACGAGTTCAATTCAAGGCTCTCTGTACGGTCTTTAAGTCCCTGATGGGAACTGGCCCTGAAGACCTACAAAAGCGCATTCAATGGTATGTCCCCGGGAGAACATTGCGCTCAATGGAAGCAAAGCGGGTGGTCGTTCCTAGAGCCAAAAAGGCTAACTGGGGTGGGAAGAGCTTTGTCCTTAGAGCCACCAATGCCTGGAATGATCTTCCGTTATATCTAAGGACCGGTACGGAATTCCTTTCGTTCAGGAAAGGTCTGAAAACCTGGTTATTTTCAGCTTAGTCTCAGTTGGGCTCAGGGGTGGAGGTTGCCAGGATATATTGCCCAGGTATACAGTGCTCAGCGCCAGGACACCCTTGGGTAACAGTGCGCTTTACAAACCTATATAACATAACATAACTGCTGGAGTGGGGCGGCCACATGGGAGAGGCAGAGATCAGAGACCTCTGGTCTCCGGCGGAGTCCGGGCTCCATATCAACCTTCTGGAGCTTCGGGCGATTCGTCTTGCACTAAAGGCAATCCTACCGCCATGTGGTATTGCAACAAAGAAGGTGGGGTGAAGTCGTGGATCCTATGTCAGGAGGCTCTCCACCTTTGGACATGGCTGGAAAATCAGGGCATTACCCTGGTGGATCAACACCTGGCAGGTTCTCTGAACGCCAGGGCTGACAAACACAGCTGCAGGTGCATGATGGATCACGAATGGTGTCTTCACTCGGAGGTGGTGCAAGGTCTCTTTCAGCAGTGGGGAGAGCCTTGGTTAGATCTATTCGCCACCGAAGAGAACGCGCAATGACAGCAGTTCTGCGCGTTGGAATTTCCAAGGCGGCACTCGCTCGGAGACGCTTTTCGTCGCGAGTGGAGTTGCAGTCTTCTATTCGCCTTTCTGCCTATACCACTTCTGCCCAGAGTCCTGAAGAAGATCAGGCGCGACCGGGCCGAAGTCATTCTTGTGGCTCCAGATTGGGCACGAAGAGTCTGGTATCCCGAGCTATTACACATGGCCATCGATCCTCCGATCAGACTGCCTCTTCGGGAGGATTTTCTGTCGCAGCAGCAGGGGACGCTCCTCCACCCGAACCTGTCCAGCCTCCACCTCCTTGCGTGGAGATTGAGCGGAGACAGTTGACAGCTTTCGACCTTCCTCCCGAAGTCTGTAATGTTATCTTGGCTGCCAGGCGTCCCTCCACCAAAACGGTATACGCCTGTAGATGGAAGAAATTTGTGGCATGGTGCGCAGCAAAGGCTGTGGATCCCCTTTCTGCCCCCCTTTCAGAGGTTCTCCTCTTCCTTCTTTCTTTGGCCCAGCAGGGCTCTGCTCTGGGCACTCTCAAAGGCTATCTTTCGGCCATTTCGTCCTTCCTTCGGCTGCCTGACCAGTCTTCTCTTTTCAAGTCCCCCATTGTCAATCGCTTCCTTAAGGGCATTACTCACTTGTTTCCTCCAACTCCTTTCGTGATGCCCCTTACTTTTCTTATGTGTGCTCCCTTCGAGCCGCTACATAACTGTCCTCTCAGACTCTTAACCCTTAAAACTGCCTTTCTGGTTGCCATCACCTCTGTTCGCAGGGTGAGTGAGCTACAGGCCCTTTCTTCTAAGCCTCCTTTCCTGGCTGTTCATCCGGACAAGGTTGCCCTCCGAACTAGGCCTTCTTTCCTTCCCAAAGTGATTACCTCTTTTAATATAGGGCATACCATCACTTCGCCCACCTTCTTTCCGCATCCTTCTAAAGAGGAAGAGAGGCTCCACCGTCTGGATCTCAAACGTGCGCTTTCGTTCTATACGGATCGCACAAAACAATTCCGGGTGGATGACCAACTCTTTGTTGGTTATGTGGGCGCCAAGAAAGGTCGGGCCGTGCAAAAACGAACCATCTCCCGATGGGCCGTTCTTTGTATCAAAATCTGATATTCCTTAGTGAAAAAGGAACCTCCAGTTGGGCTGCGTGCTTATTCCACCATGGCGACGGCAGCCATTACTACTTTGGGACGTGGAGTCCCCCTTCTTGATGTCTGCCAGGCAGCTACGTGGGCTTCACTGCACACGTTTACCAAACACTACTGCCTGGACAGCCAAGTCCGGAGGGATGGCTTCTTTGGCCGTTCAGTTCTCCAGGACTTTCTGGTGTGAACTTGGTTCGCAGACCCACCACCAGGGTTGGTATTGCTGGGGTATCTATTCTAAGGTGAGGAATCCATAACTAATTGTCTCTTTCAGATGAACAAGTTACTTAGCTTCGGTAACAATATATCTGTAAGAGACATAGATTAGTTATGGATTCCTGACTACCCCACCCATCCTCCCCGTTCTGCGAACTGACTTCTAGGGTGAGGGACTCCCTTTTTAGGGCCCTAGTTTTGTGCACCAGTGGTCAGTGTCTTGCATGACTCTGCGCTTCTGGTGTGGAATGTCGTGTAAAGAACTGACGTCAGTGCGCGAGGGCGGCGTCTAAGTAGATACCGCTACGTCATTCCGGCGAACACGACCCCAACGACGAACGCGGAGTCGACCGACGCCACCTATCAACGCGCAGAGGTACTGCTGAGGAAAATATTCTCCGGATCCAGTCTGACGCCTGGGGGTAATTCTAAGGTGAGGAATTCATAACTTATCTCTGTCTCTTACAGATATATCGTTACCAAAGGTAAGTAACTTGTTCTACAGTAGTCCAACTAGGAGGTAACTTATGCCACTACGATGATTTTTCTGGCTGAGAGCGGAAGGACATCAAAGATCTTTTTTAACATTTTTAAGTAGTTAAAGCACTTTCCCGTCACAGCAGCTATCTGATGTTCTAGAAATAACGCTGGGTCCAACCAAACTCACTGGTTCTTTATTTTTTCCTTTGGGACAGTGGTGGGGCCCATTACGTCAGGCCAACAGGCCGATGTCCAGATTGAGGGACTTTTCCCTCCAATAAGAACCTCAGTTTTATTGCCAATTAATTTCAGGCAACTGTTGGTGTGAGAAAGTGCCCTCTTTCTGCATGGTTGCCCCCACTTTGTGCTGAATTGCTGATGTGCTTTGACTGAGTGTACCCTGGGCTCCTGCTAATCAGGTACCCAGGGCCTATGTTCTTTCCCTAAAACTGCATTGAAGCCTAAACCCAATTGGCATCTCTGGCCACAAGTCAGCCCCTGGTAAATGGTACCACAGGTACCCAGGGCACTGTGACCAGAGAAGGCCTCTAAGGGCTGCAGCACTTATTGTGCCACCCTTAGAGGTCCTGGACCCTTAAACACACACCCTGCCTTTGCAGGCTGCGTGTTTTGGTGCAGAACAAAGTGAAGAGTCGACATGGTACACATCTCTGTGTGCCATGCCTACAACCCCCTGCCCTGGCATAAATCAGTCACCCCTCTAGCTGGGTGCACTATACCAGTGGTGAGGGTACAGGTGCATGAGGCCTGTACCCCTACAGTGTCTAAGTCCATTCTTACAAAAAAATCAAAAGAGTGGGGGAATGGACCACTTGTCCTGTGTACCAGGGTCAAATTCGTTATCGATCCGTCTAAAAAAAAAAACCTCATTCACGTACACAAGATTCGGGCGGTATATCTTAATTCTCCGCCTTTCCGTAACGGGACAGCATCATCATAGGGTTTAGTTTGTGAATATGCTGACCTCCACCTGGAGGAAGACCAACTGGTATTGCAGTAGCGTCCAGAAATAAAAAAGGGAGGTAAGTGGGGTGCCCTTGTGAAGTGAGTTAAAATTCCCTACGCCACCATGTAGGTAGGTACTTAAATGAATTTGGTGGTGTGGAAAGGTAAAAACAAAGTGGTGCGTGCGTAGATCAAGTTACTAATCTACTGCACTGTTGGTGGTCGACATGTTTCAGCCTCGTTGTCTATCAGGATCTAGAGGTGTTCTTCAGGACAGGTAGGTGTGTAGTAGCACGTTGTGGCGACTACTAAAAGTGGTTAACTTACCACTCTTGCTGTGTGGAGTCAGGTCAATTGTACCTGTAGCTGAAATAAAAGAAAGGTGCAATTGTATACTTTCTTTAAACAAAATAACAATTAGCCCAAAATGGTGATGCTTAGCAATGGTCTTTGCATCTTTGTGCAACATAGGGTCTAGACATGTTGACACTGAGAGGAATTAAAAGAGGAAATGAGCGCATTGAGTTTAAAAAAAATGTAGCTCTCGTAGTGTGAGCGCGGCAAAATTGGCAACATGCTGAAATTCACTATGAGGAAATATACGCGAGGTGTTGAAGGTGCATTGTGCTTAATGCAAATGGTGCTCGTGATCGGATGTAAATAAATACATCGTCGCTCTGTAAGCCGGATGATTTGGCTGCTGCGTGCGCGCTGGTCAATGGGATTTCATGGTAAAAAATGGAAGAAACGTCACCATTTTGGGCTTATTGTTATTTTGTTTAAAGAAAGTATACAATTGCACCTTTCTTTTATTTCAGCTACAGGTACAATTGACCTGACTCCACACAGCAAGAGTGGTAAGTTAACCACATGTCGACCACCAACAGTGCGGTAGATTGGTAACTTGATCTACGCACGCACCGCTTTGTTTTTACCTTTCCACACCACCAAATTCATTAAAGTACCTACCTACATGGTGGCGTAGGGAATTTTAACTCACTTCACAAGGGCACCCCACTTACCTCCCTTTTGTTAGGTCTCGCCTACGCAGCGCGCATGCGCTGCATAGGAGGACCTTTAGCCGTCGCTCTGGTCATTTTCAAGCACACACTCGTGCTTGTGGCGGCATCCACCTTGCGGGAGCGAGCAGGGGCGCGCCACAAGCACGAGTGTGTGCTTGAAAATGAGCAGACTGCGCACGCACGCAGCACTCCCGGGCTCTCTCGCGCTCTCTCTCTCTCTCTCCTCTCGCTTTCTCGCTCTCTCTTTCTCTGTCTTTCCTGCTCTCTCTTTCTCTCCCGCTCTCTCTTTCTCTTCTGCTCTCTCTCCCCCTCTCTCTCTTTCTCACTCTCTCTCTTTCTCACTCTTTCCCTTTCTCTCTCTCTCTCTCCCGCCCGCCCCCAGCGCGATCCTTGACAACAGCTGAGAGTTCAGTACCGGGGCTTCTGATTGAGACATCTAGCCACAGATTCCTTAACTTCGAATATCCCCAGGCGTCAGACTGGATCTGGAAAATTTTGCGCAGCAGTACCTCTGCGCGCCGGGGGGTGGCGCCGCCTGGCTCCGCCCTGACGTCGTCCCCGGACATGACGGCAGTGGAGCCATATAGGACCCTCCTGGCGCGCTGACGTCAGTTTTTCCTTCTTTTCCGCGTTCCAACGCGGATCCGGGATTCAGCTGTTCCTCTGGCCTGTTTTTCTTCAGGCCCTTTTTGACGTCCTTTGGCGTCGGGGAACAGTGTGCGATGCCTTCGGGCTTTAAAGTGTGTGAGACTTGTTCGCGACAGATGTCGGCGTCGGACCCGCACACCATTTGCATGTGGTGTCTTGGGTCGCACCACGACTCGGTGGAGTGTGCCGCCTGCCGGCAGATGCGCCCGAAGTCCCTACGGGAGCGCCGGATGAAGCTCTTGGGCGCCCGGATATCCCGCACGGCGTCTCCCCGACGTTCTCCGGTTGGTTCTTCTCTCCGCTCCCGGAGTCGTTCCCGCGAACGTCGCTCGCCTAAAGGTAAGTCAAAGCACAAGTCACGGAGGTCGAAGACCTCGCCTCCACGTGACGATGGGTGCCATGGTTTCCGTCCCCTCACGGAGCCGTGCCCGCCGGAGTCGGCCTCCATTTACCTGCCCTTTCCGGGTAATGGTGCGACTCGACCCCAGATGGAAGCCTACTACAAGGCTCTGCACTCCATCTTCGGGTCACCTCCTCTCCCTGGCGCGCCTTCGGGTCCCACAGTGGAGGTAGGCATTCAGGTCGGATCTCCGCCGGCGGGTTCGCCCTCTGCGCCGGCCGAGTGCCTTGACTCCGAAGTCGTGCCGGCGTCGGGTCACGACCCCGATGGGCGTTTCAGCCCCACGTCGTGCCATTCTGCCTTGTCTCCGCATAGCCCCTGGCGGCTCCCTGTGTCGACATCGGCGGCGCCGGCGGCACCATGCCTGTCGCCTCCTGGTCGTCAGGCTCCTTCTCCGCACCTGTCAGTGGTGGGGACGTCGACGCCGGCTTGTCCAGCCGGGTCGCCCCTCGTGGAGGTCAACGTCGGTTCGACGCCATCTCGGCATCGTTCGACGTTGGAGCGGCGTCGTTCGACGCCGGAGCGGCCGCCGGTACCTGTTGGTTCTCCGCTTCCAGAGGACACAGATCCGGTGTGCCCGGACTTGTCTCCACGCCGGTTGGCTCCAATGCCATGGGGTCAGTGGCCCCTTGTTCCTCCTGCTGCGGGACGTGTCAGCTTGCAGCCGTCCCCTACAGATGGGCTATTGTCGCCCCCCAGGACGCCCACTGAAGCTGGTGCTTTGTTTTTAAGGGGTATTCGCCGGGCTGCAGCTGTTTTACACTTGCACCCTCCTTCTGTCTCCTTGTCCTCCGATCCATTGTTGGATCTCCTCCACCAGGGTGAGGTGGATATTGAGCCCTTGCTGCCTTTTAGCGGCTTGTTGTTCGACGCACTTCTCGGGACGTGGGCACGGCCCTCTTCAGGAGATGCTGTCGACCGGGCCATTGCGCATAGGCATCGTCCGGCCCCTGGGAGCCCAGCCTGTTTGTCCCTTCAGCCTGGGGCTCAAGGCCTCGTAGTCCGGGTGTCTTTGGCCACGCAGCCTTCCTCTCCACCTCTGTTGCTGCCTCCTACTAGGGAGTCTCGTTGGTTGGAGACATGGGGACGCGGCATTTTTGCGTCTGCTAGTTCAGCCTTACGTGCTCTGAACACGGCTTGCATCTTTACCCGGGCTTCTTGTGCCCTTTGGGACTCTGTGGAGTGTCTTTTGCCTACCCTCCCTGAGAGTACTCGGGCTGACATGGCTCGTCTCCTTCACGAAGGCCGAGAGATGGCGCGCTTTACCATTCGGTCCGCCGTTGACTCTACCGATTCGGTGGGTCGGGCAATGGTGAGGTCCGTTGCTCTGCACCGCCATGCTTGGCTGCGCGACGGGGGTTTCCCCGAGAATGTCCGTGACAGTCTCCGGGATTTGCCATTTGATGGTGTGTCCCTGTTTGACGCACATGCGGACTCTGCGGTTCACCGCCTTCTGTCTACCCTTCCGTAGTTTTTGTTCCTGTTGCGGACCTTGTCCTCACCCTCTGCTCTGTTGTCTTTGCTTCATGTTGGCCCTGGGTTCATGCTGTAATACCTGAATGGCCTGGGCGGCTTCTCGCCGTCTTTTCTTTCTTTCATGCAGCAGGTCAGCTGCTTATCTTTCTGAGTCACTATGGCTTAGTGGTTGAGGTTGCAGACTCTTACTCCAAAGGTTATGTGTTCAAAACCTGTGGTTTCTGAGTTACAATTTTACATCCTCTGTCTATGAGCTCACGCTCAAGAGGTGCCCCTTGTTGGGGTTGATACTTACCCTATGTGGGGTATTCGTTAGCTATTGTATAGCTGCCTTCTTCCCACATCAGTCTTTGTACGCTTCTGTGGGGTCCTTTTCACTAGGTTGTCCTGCGGCTGTGCCTGTACGCTTTCACTGCTGCTGCGGGCCCTTCCGGGACCTTCTTGCGGTCCATTTGTTGGGCTCTCTCATGGTGTCGGCTGCTGGTCTGTGGCACTCCCCTGCATCTCACTGATCCATTTCTTCAGGCCGGGAGGGCTTTCAGGTCCCTCCCGTCTCGTCGTGGTTCTTTCGCTGCGGTCGTTCCGTCTGTGGACGGCCTACCAGAGGGCCCTGTCGCTGTCCCCGAGCACGCACTGCTAGCTCAGCACTATCCTTCTGTGTTCTATAAGCGTACGATGCCTGCTCCCTAGTATGCTCGCTGTCACGGGCTGGTGCGTTTTTCCGGCAACTTTACGTTGCCTAGTTCTACTCTGCTATATCCATACTGCGTAGTCCTTTCATGGTTGGACTTCGCTCTCCATGGTGGGTTCTGGCCCCAGACGTTGATGCTGTTCATTGTCTTGTGCCTTGCTTTTTTGGCCACTTCCCCTGCCAGAGCTTCCCATTTTCCTGCTGCATTCCGCGCAGGTGTTGTTGTGCTTTCCTTCGGGCAGCGGTTGCTGCTCTCAGCGGGAGTGTTCTCCTCAGAACATTGTTTGTCTGGTGGGCTATTGTGTGTATATCCACTCTTGTTCCTCCACTACGTTTCGTACTGTCTCCTTCCAGTACTGCTCGACCTCCCTGTCTGTCTCGCGGTAGACAGTGGATCTTCCCTACCGCCTGTGGCTGTTGCATCTGGCTCTGGGCATTGCTCTGTCCGGTGCCGCTGCTGCATGGCTGTTGGGGCTATGGTGTTTTTTCTTTCTCACCGGTGTACTACACACACCCAGGCCTACCGCAGGCATGGTCCTCCTTGCGGTGGCCGTGGTCTTGTCCCTCCCTTTTCGTGAGCGCAAGTCTGCTACGTGTGTTAGTTTTGCCGGCTCTCTTTCACGCGATACACCCTGGTGATGCGTCTCTCGTGTCTCAGCTTTTGCTCGTGGCGCTTGATGGGGCCTTCTCCTTTCCATGGTGTGGTTCTGGCGGTACATACAGTTTCTCTTGTGTACTTCTGTTCCCCACGTGCGTGGCACTGGTTGTTGCCATTATTCTCTGCCATTCTGCCCGCCCTTTCACATGACCGGTGCATGGGCGATGGTGCATTGGCAGGTCTTGTGTTTCCTGTAACACTGACTCATCATGGGCGTCGTCAGCATCCTTCCGCTGCTGTTCCCACTTCCACAGTGCTTCTTTCCCTGTCATGCATGTTCGTCCTGCCTGCTCAGACTCGGTACGTTGTTATACCCTAGTTCGACCTTTCTCTTTTGACGGTCCATCGGATCCTGTGGATCCCTCACATCCTGCATTTGGTTCCTCTCCGTTTACAGCAGGTATCCACTCTAATTCTGCACTGCCCTTCTGGTTCTGTGCTCATTTTCTCCACTGTTTAACCAACAGGGATTTCCTGCCGCCCTCGGCAGCTTTTGATGCCTTTGCCTCTCATTGTTGGCCACTCCCTACAGTATCCTGGTCCGGTGTTGGCCACTCTGGCAGTGCTGCCCCCACTGTGTTTAGTCAGCTGGTTCACACTTCTGTTCCCTTGGGAACTTAGTGGGGTTCTGTCGCAGACCCGCCTCCTATGGGGTATGGCTTTGGTATCTATTCTAAGTTCAGGAATCTGCGGCTAGATGTCTCTATCAGATGTACGAGTTACTTACCTTCGGTAACGATGTATCTGGTAGAGACGTTGTCTAGCCGCAGATTCCTTAACGCCCACCCATCCTCCCCGATCTGCGAGGACCTTTTCAGGTGGGGTTTTCGGCTTTCGCTGCCTTTGGGGTGACTTGTCCTTCTACGGGGCGGTGTCTTTCGCCTCCCTCCCCGTCAGGCTTATTCCTTTGATTTGCTTGTTCTGCTCCCCCCAATCTCATGCTGGGGCGGTGGGTTCAGGTGTCCTTCTGCGTTTTTCCACATCGGTTTCCTCCAGTATGGGGCCTACTGGTGTTCTCTAACTCTGTCACCCACCTTCTCTGTTGACACTCCTACAGTCAATTAGTTTTGCGGACTTTCTGGCCTGTTCCTCAGTCCGATACTTCTATCACGGGGGACAGAGTCTCCCTATTTCTTTCTTTCTTTTCTTTAAACCTATGGTTTGGAGCTTTTTGCCTGTCGCTCTCGGCTCTTTTCATTGCCGTCTTGCCTCAGGAGAGGGCA
Source organism: Calotriton arnoldi (assembly GCA_963921515.1). NCBI lineage: Eukaryota > Metazoa > Chordata > Amphibia > Caudata > Salamandridae > Calotriton > Calotriton arnoldi. Next base: position 312,230 of record CAWUFW010009956.1, on the reverse strand, counting down.
TTCTCTCGCTTTTGCGGGGTTGCTTCTCAGTATACTGTTCTGCTCTTTTCACTCACTTCATCTGGTGCAGACTTTCTGTCGTCTGCCTCGGTCTTCCTTTTATAGGTCGATTTCCCTCAAGGGTGACATTCACTTCGCTGTTGTGAAATGGCTTCTCAGAGTATGGCTCTGCCCTTTTCAACACCTTTCCGTCGACAGTGCTTCTCACTGTCGTTCATGGTGCGGCTTTGCCATCGCCCTAAATCATGAACCACAAAACAAGCCAAGATGTCCGTCAGCCTGGCCCTTCTCCCTCAGCGTGCCCTGCCCTTCCTGAACACTTGTTTGTTGCAGGATGTCACAAATTGCTGGTTAATATCGAAATAACTTGACAGTACTGAGGTCCAGCCTAGTCTGTGCCACATTCCGTTTACTTTCCAAAGTTACTCTGAGTTTCCTGAAGCCCTCTATGCCAATGTTTGATTCATTACAGCTGCATCTCGGGGACAGTGCAGGCAACCACCAGGCCTTGTTTATCTTGTGAACGGATTTTTATCCCACACAACATTACAAAACTGTAAACGACTTCACATGGACAGAATCCCTGGAGTGGCGTGGGGCTGGTGCCACAGTAGAGTTCAAGTGTTCAGTCTTAATTAACTTTGAACCTGCTTGTAGTCCCTGAAACCCCTTGTGTATCAGGTGCTGGGGAGGGTCCTCTGTATGAAAACACTACCACAAGAAGGCATCACGCTCGACCTGACAGCACTACCTGTTGTCATATTCACATTTCTTTGACGGAAGCAGAGCTTTGTTTATAACAGAGGAAACCAGGACCCTCATATTAAGGATCCAATGTAAAGAAAACATCCAAAAGCTGGAAATGTAAATATTTAACCGTTCTACTACTATTTTCAACTTCACATTAGTGAGCAGACTACTGGATCCAAAAAGACCGTATAAATGAACCGAGAACAAGCTCATCTTTTAATATACTTGATGCAGAACTTCACAAGGGAAACAACTCTGTTCTGAAGTACTCTGCATGTGCAGGCTCGCCTCAGCTGAAAGGGGGCGCTAAATAAAAAAACGCTTTTAAGCCCCTGTAAGCAGGTGGTGGGAGAATTATCTTCTATTCATTTTTTTGAGGGGGAATAGGAGGACCAAGTTCGATGGCGAACGTGCTGGGATCTTCAAATATGTTTTCCGTTTTCACAAGAGTATGATCTTTTTCACAAACCCTTCTCCCGCTAAAAAGCATCTTTTCATCACCTCTTACCGGCAAGCTGTCAGAAGATCAAGAGCAGTGTCAGACTGTCAGAGAGGTGTATTAACTACATGGACGTACTGCTTTTGAGGGAGTATAAGGCTTTGATTTTGTTACCAAAATCACACAATATCATGTACATGGCTGTCTGCTATGGGTGTAGAATCGCCAATAAGAATTCCTTAACTAGTTTGAGTTGTCCGCTATGCTCCTGCGAATCCATAGCACATGCACCTGCAGTGCACATGGGTCTAGACTAAGTAAAGGCCTAAGACTGTCTGTCTATCTATCTATCTATCTATCTATCTATCTATCTATCTATCTATCTACATCTGAAGCCGTCAGCATAAGTAAAAGGTTTTGTGTTTTCAAACAGGGCCCCACCAGTTTGTGTTACACCACTGATGTAAACATGCTGAGTGCAGAGACGTTTTAAGGCATGGGCAAAGTGGGCTCTGGCCCAGGGCCCCATCCTTTTAGGGGGGCCCCCCTTATAGATCGGGCTCTGTTCTCCACACAGACATGCCCTGAGGACCTTGAAGGATTCTTAGGTTGTTTTAAATGCCACTTTCTTTTAGTTTATTTTTAAGAGGACTGATGTGTGGGAGTCTTTTACAGACATTTTGCAGAGAAATGTTATCTTTTTTTTCCAACACAATGCCACACCCATAAAATAAAATTCCTTTAAGTTCGAAACAGGACATCACATTTGAGAAATGGCAGTGGCTCACTGAGATTATTTGCAGTAATATTAGTGTGCTGCTGCTATATTAAAATATAGAAAACACACATCACTATCCCTGAATATTAGATAGAAGCACATTTAGAATTTTGACCATTGTGCCTGTGCAGTGTCAGTGACCTAACCAAAGACAACATGAACAAGCATTGGCATAGCCAATAGGTCTCGCTTTTGGGACCTTATAAGTATTTAGTTATGCAGCACAATATCCTTGGTGCAACAACATTAACTGTTGCATGGTTAAACACTTATAAGGTCCCGAAGGTGAGACCTATTGGCTATGCCAATGCTTGTATTTCTGGACGCTACTGCAATACCAGTTGGTCTTCCTCCAGGTGGAGGTCAGCATATTCACAAACTAAACCCTATGATGATGCTGTCACGTTACGGAAAGGCGGAGAATCAAGATATACCGTCCGAATCTTGTGTACGTGAATGAGTTTTTTTTTTTTTAGACGGATAGATAACGAATTTGACCCTGGTACACAGGACAAGTGGTCCATTCCCCCCCTCTTTTGATTTTTTTGTACTGACGTATGGAAGCCGAATGGACCATAGCTTCTCCTTCCCTCCACCCCGATTAAACCGTAAGTCCATTCTTAGACATTGTAAGTGCAGTGCTGCCATTAAGAGTATATGGTGCTGGGAGTTTGTCATTGCGAACTCCACAGCACCATAATGACTAATCTGAAAACTGAGATGTTTGGTATCAAACTTCTCAGCACATTAAACCCACACTGATGCCAGTGTGGGATTTAATGAAAAATGCACACAGAGGGCATCTTAGAGATGCCCCCTGAAAACTAACCCACCTCTAGTGTCCAGGCTGAGTGGCTGCTTTCAGCTGCCACCACCAGACATGTTTCTGGACCCCTGGGTCAAGAGCCTGCTGCTCTTTGGGGCCTGAAAGAATGCACATCCTGGGACGAGGTGCCAATCCTCCTCCCCCAGGATGGTTCACGAAGGGGAAGCTTCAAAGGCTTGCCGCCTTTGTGAGCTTCCCCAGGCCACTTGCTGCTTTCAGCAACTGGTCCCCACTGGTTCTGAGCCCCACTTTGGGCGGGAGAACTGGCGGGAAAAACAATTGAGGAAGAGAGGTGTGCCCACCTCTGCCAACTCCACCCCTCAGGTGGGGGAGGCGAGGTGAAGCACAACTCCCAGTCCCCGCCATCTTGCAGACGGGGGGACTCAGCTAACCAGGGACAGGCTCATGCCCCCCTCCCACTGGAGGGTGGCATAATAGGGGTGTAGCCACCCCAGGGAAGGGACCCATTGGTCCCTGCCTTTTACCTACCTGTAACGCCCCTAAATCTAGTATTTAGGGGCACCCCTGAACCTTGCTTTCTCAGACAAGAAGAAACTACAAGAAGAAGAAGAAGGACCGAACAGCTGTGCAGCAGCTAACAAGAGGAAGACGCCCACTGACTTGGCCTCAGCCCTACCGGCCTGTCTCCCCCTCGAACCTGCTCCTGGGAAATCCCGGTGTGTCCTGCAGCCAGCAACCTCGAAAACCCCGGAGGACCTGCCTGCCTTCAACCACAAAGACTTTGTCCCCCGTGAACACCAGATTTGTCATCTGCAACCTCTGGCTCCGGCCGGACACCGCGACTCCGCCCCACTCTGCACCCGCCATCCATGGCCCGAGCTCGAGTGGGCAAACACCACGAGGAGGTACCCCGGCGATCCTGAACCGAGATCCGCCGACCCCTGACCTGCCTCAAGCCCCCAGCTGACGCCTGCAGCCCAAATCCAGAAGGTTCCCCCAACCGCGACCAGGAGCTGGTAAGAAGATCCGACCCCAAAAGGCACCCCTGCACCCGACGCCCCACGGCCTTGTGTGCCCAAACCGACGGTGCCTAACCAACCCCTAACTTCCCAACTTACCTCTTGAAGTGGTGGTCGCACCCAGAAGACCTTCGTCCCCAAGCCTGCAGCGCCTTTGCAAACCGGAGGTTCCCCATTGAAAACAACAGGGTGCCCGACGTGGAAACAGCACCCCGCACCCGGCCGCCCTAGTGCCGCTGAGGGTGCACCTTTGGTGCTACTTTGTTTCCTCATTTGCCCTGAGCTAAAGTCCAGGAGCTTTGCTCCCACACCCAAGTGGCCTGCTTGCCAGCAGCCACCAACCAGAGGCCCCCTATCCCCTATTTGATAACATTGGGCCTCAGCACTCTGCAACCAGCCGCCCTAGTGCCGCTAAGGGTGTAACTAGAGTGCATCCTTGACCCTGGGGGACCCCTGAGTCTACCCCCAGATCCTCAACTCCCACTACCAAATACTTACCTCAAAACCGATCACACTATGTTCGAGGCATATGAGCTGTAGATCATATGCTTTAGCGTAGATCGCCAACTGGTGTTGGGCCCGGATGTTTGCACTTTGTTTTTGTTCAAAGAAGTCTTGTAGTCACGAGGTAGGTGACTCCTCCTTTCGGTGTTAGTGCGCATGGGCATCGACTCCATCCTTAGATTGTTTTTTTCCGCCATCGGGTTCGGATGTGTTTTGCTCCGCTCCGGTTCGGTACCGTTTTCGGACCCCTTCGACGCGCATTTCATTGCCCTCGACGGTATAGTTATCGATCGCAGTTCCTCATTCGAAGCGCATTGTCTCGGAAAACTCTTGGCAGGCCATCAGGCCTACCCGTGCCGACCGCGCTAGCAGTCGATGTAACGGACTCCATTCAAGCTATGTCCCGGGTGTCGGGCTAAATTTCCACGCACCGACTTGCACGAAGTGTGCAATCTCTGCTTGTCCCCGGAACACGGCGAGAAGGACTGCGACGCGTTTCGATCATTCCGATCGAAAAAGACACTTCGTGATCGTCGGGCTCGACGCCACGAGATGCAATATCAGAGCGACGCTGTTCCGGACATCTTCGGCGAAGATTCCGATACCCAACACCCAGCTCAAGGGGCAGAGGAAGAAGAGCAGATCTCCGTGTTTGAGGCCGACTCCGACATGGAAGAAGAAGACATCACTCCGGGTCAGCGTACCGTGAGTACAGATTCCCCCGTGCCCATTCAACATAAGACAAAGGCTCCGGTCCCTCCTTCGCCCTCGGGTTCAGGTCGGCACCGACAAAAAGTTTCAGATGCCCCGCCCTCCGGCCCGGCTCCGAAACAAAAAGGGAAGCCTTCTGGCTCGTGCTCGAGCCAGCCCCACTCTGATGTCGAACCGACTCCTTCGGCACCAAGACATAAGACCAAGCATCCATTGGTCAACATACCTTCCACACCGAAAGGCTCGGACCCGAAACCTTCCACACCGAGAGGTTCGGAGCCAAAACCTGCCAAGCCTGAAGGCTCGGAGCCGAAGCCTTCCAAGGACAAACACTCGGAGCCGAAACCTTCGACGCTGAAAGGCTCAGAGACGAAACCTTCGGCGCCGAAATCACCACGTAAAGAAAAAGACACTCTCCCCAAAGAGCCTCGGTCCGATGAGCCACCTTTGGACCCGAAACAGAAAAAGCTGGTGATAAACCCTAAAACAGGACATAGTCAGGCAACTCTTCCAAAAAAACGGAAAATTGCCCTACCAGAGGACTATCATATCCCCCTTAAGAAGAAGAATGTGGGTACTAACCCATCTCCTCCTTATATTCCACCTCCTTCTCCTCCACCTAATCCTAACTTGGTTATCACACCATTAAATTCACCACCACCACCACTTACACCTGACCCACAGGATGAAGGGGATGGGGATCAGGATGCACCACAAGACATTGACCCTTGGGAGGATTACCACACAGATCCAAATACAGATAATGACCCTGATTTGTATCCCTCCAGACCCTCCCCACCTGATGACAACATTGGCTATGTCGAGCTCCTTTACAGGGCTGCTCATTATCATGGAGTAGAGCTTCATAAAGAGCCTTTAGAAGAGGATTTCCTCTTTGAGACACTTACTTCCTCGCAAAGAGCTACCCATACCTTGCCAATGCTAAAAGGCATGTTAAAACACGCAGACGTGGTATTTAAAAATCCTCTAAGAGCTAGAATAATGACACCTAGCCCCAAAGTTTTATCTAAAGTCATCTCTGCCTTTCATATCAACCAATCTGTTGAGTTGCCTGTGTTCTTCACTCAACCAGATTTAGTGGCAGAACGTGCCCTTCACACATTAGATGTCAAAAGAGCATTACTATACTACATAGAAAGAACAAAATCTTTTAGGAAAACCAAACAACTTTTTGTTGCTTTTGCTTCACCACATAAAGGCAATCCCATATCAAAATCAGGCATTGCAAGGTGGATAGTTAAATGCATTCAAATATGCTACATTAAAGCTAAATGCACATTAACAATTCCCCCTAGAGCGCACACTACACGCAAACTAGGGACTTCTATGGCATTCTTAGGAAACATACCCATAGATGACATCTGCAAAGCTGCAACATGGTCTTCACCACACACATTCACAAAACACTATTGTGTTGATGTGTTAGCAAGACAACAAGCTAGTGTGGGCCAGGCAGTTTTATGAACACTATTTCAAACCACTGCAACAGCTACAGGTTAGCCACCGCTTCAGAAATAACTGCTTTATAGTCTATGCTAAAGCATATGATCTACAGCTCATATGCCTCGAACGGAAAATGCTACTTACCCAGTATGCATCTGTTCTTGGCATATAGAGCTGTAGAGTGATATGCGCCCACCCGCCTCCCCGGGTACCTTTACCTGTTGCAATGATATCTTACTTGGATACAATTTACATGGACATCTATCTTTACTACTTTACTAGCTCCATCATCACCCTTTATGGCAAAACAGTCTAAGGATGGAGTCGATGCCCCTGCGCACTATCACCGAAAGGAGGAGTCACCTACCTCGTGACTACAAGACTTCTTCGAACAAAAACAAAGTGCAAACATCCGGGCCCAACACCAGATGGTGAACTATGCTAAAGCATATGACTCTACAGCTCTATATGCCAAGAACAGATGCATACTGGGTAAGTAGCATTTTCCTTTCCTCCATAGGATAACATTGACTGTTTTTCTTGGAAAAGTTTCTGAGTTTGAAAACCTTAAGAAATTCTTTAAAATTGCACTAACTAACAAAAACGATTTTACTTACCTGTTTGCAGGAAATGTCCCAGAGTAGTATCCAGGTACACTACTCTGAGTAAGAAAAGTAATCTCAAAAGTAACTTTCCTGTAATTTTGCTGAAAAGCCCATTCAAGTCTATGTACTGTATTTACAAAGTATTGCATTTCTCTGAAACCATACTGTAAGTCAAAACAAAGTGCATATACAATTTCAATTCAAACTGTTTACGGACTGCATTACTACTGTAAAGTATTTATTGCTTACCTGTGCCAGGCTTGCTTGGTTCTAGAAAATAAAATAAAATAACTAAAAGAATATTTTCATACAAAAACAATTGGTCTGAAGTTCAGTCTTTGAGTGTGTGAATTCATTTGCTGAGTGAGTGTGTACAACAAATGCTTAACACTGTCCTCTGATACTGCCTTACTGCTCGACCACACTACCACAAATAGAGAGTGAGGTGCTATCTAACTTTACCTCTGCCTACCTTTGAAGTTCCACTGGACTCTGTGCGCACTATACCTCACTGTGGTATAGTATATACAGAGCAAGCTTCCTACATTGGTGGATCAGCGGTGGGATATACAACTTTGCATTTGTTGGACTACTTGGTTACCACCTGATCACACGACAGAACTCTTAAATTGTCTTTAGAATTCTGATTTTTCAAATTGGCAATTTTTTGCTAAATTACTAAAAGTCTTGTTAGGGCTTTGGTTAAGTCCCTTTAGAATTTTAGAAAACTAAAAGTCACTTTAGCTAGGGTTAGAGGGGTTAGAATTTCTTTTAACAATGTCTCAAAATAAGAACCCAGCTGTTAGTGAGAATAACCATAATGACATAGAGGACATGGTTGAGGAGCTTGACCTCACTCCTTACCTTCACTTGTCTTTCAAGGAGGTAAGGTCCCTATGCAAACTTAAAAACTTAACTATCGGGTCCCATCTCACCAAACAAAAGCTCCAGGAGCTGTTGGCTGGGTATGCTAAGGACCACCCATCTGAAAATGGTGAAGACCAGTCAGATGAGGAAGGAGAGGAAGGGGATGACCTGGTAGATCAACCCCCTCCACTTCTTAGGAGAAAAGGGTTCACGTACCCTTGACTCCAAGAATCAACCTCTCAGTACCTAGACCCCACACAGGTGGATCAGGTACCACTGAGGACATTGAGGACAGCCTCAATGAGGAGGACAGCCTTTTAGTAAGGCTGACCAAAAGACTGGATCTAGAGACCAGGTTGCTGGCTCTAGAAAGAGAGAGAGCAGACATGGGCCTAGCACCCATCAATGGTGGCAGCAATTTACTTAATAAGGATAAAGAGCAATCTTCTGATCCTAAAATCTCCAAAGGGATTGTCCCTAAATATGAAGAGAGTGATGATATCACAAAATGGTTCACAGCCATTGATAGGGCTTGTGAAATGAGAAAAGTGAAGAAGTCACACTGGGGGGCACTCCTTTGGGAACTGTTCTCTGGTAACTGCAGAGACAGACTCCTGACCCTTACAGGTGCAGATGCTGGGTCTTATGACCTCATGAAGAGAACTCTGATTGAGGGATTTGGACTCACAACTGAGGAATATAGAATTGGATTCAGGGGGGCTCACAAGACCCAAAACCAATCCTGGATTGACTTTGTAGACTACTCAGTTAAAACACTAGATGGTTGGTTAGCTGGACACAATGTGCATGATTTCAATGGACTTTACAATCTGTTTATGAAAGAACATATTTTAAGTAATTGCACTAATGAAAAGTTACATCAGCATTTGGCAGACCTAGGTCTAATTTCTCCCCAAGAATTGGGAAAGAAGGCGACCACTGGATCAAGACAAGGGTGACAAAAACAACCACTGGGGGTGACCAAAAGAAAGGGGTTACAAAACCTCCCCAGGGGAAAGGTGGTGAGAATCCCCAAGATAAAAAGCCTGAGTCTTCTAAAGGGCCCCAAAAACCTGCACAGGGGAGTGGGTCCCAAAACTCTTCACAGTCCAATAATAGGTACAGGGGAAAGAACTTTGATCCTTTAAAGGCCTGATGTAACAACTGTAAGAAGTTGGGACACTTAACTGGAGATGCTGTTTGCCCAACCAAGAAGGCTCCTAGTCCTACTACAGCTACTCCTGGTGTAGCAAGTCTCCAGATGGGATCAACAGTGTGCCAAGAGCAAATCGGGTTGCACACTGAAGCAGTTCTAGTTTCAGAAGGGGAAGTTGAGTTTGCCACTGTAGCTGTGTGGCCACCCAACTTAAAAAAATACGTTACAATACCCTTGGATTAATGGAACTTGGATAGAAGCTCTGAGAGATACAGGTGCCAGTGTCACTATGGTGAGGGACACACTGGTTTCCCCTGAGCAATACTTGATTGGGAGAACTCACCCAGTCACCAATGCTGACAGTGTTACCACTAGCCATGCAATGGCTATGGTGACATTAGACTGGGGTGGGGCGGGGGGGGGGGGTTACTGGCCTGAAACAGTTAGTGGTCTCTCCAAAGCTACCAGCCACATGTCTGCTTGGCAATGACCTGGAAACCTCAGCATGGGCTGAGGTTGAACTGAAAACCCATGCAGCAATGCTGGATATCCCTGAATTGGTGTGTGTAAAAACAAGAGCACAGAGCAAGAGACAGGGTGAAAAAGAAGTGTTGGAGCCTGAAAGTATGGCCCAACCTTCCAAGAGAAAAGGCAAGAAGACTGGGGAACCAGCTTCTGTACAGCAAAAGGATCACGATCCCCTCTCCTCAGGGAGAGGACTTGGACACCCCAGAGGGAACTGAGCCCATGGAGCTTGACCCTTACCAGGTTGAACTCTTGGGTCCAGGGGGACCCTCTAGGGAAGAGCTGTGCCTTGGACACCGGGACTGTCCAACTCTTGAAAGCCTGAGGCAGCAAGCTGCTGCACAGGAAAAGGGAGATGTCAGTGGTACCCACAGAGTTTATTGGGAAGAGGGACTACTGTATACTGAGGCCAGAAACCCCAACCCTGGAGCCACTAGGAGAGTGGTAGTGCCTCAGAAGTACAGGGAGTTTCTACTAACTTTAGCTCATGACATCCCCCTAGCTGGACATCTGGGCCAAACCAAGACTTGGGAAAGGCTAGTTAGCCACTTTTACTGGCCCCAGATGCACTCAAAAGTAAAGGAGTTTGTCATCTCCTGTGTCACCTGTCAGGCCAGTGGCAAGACACATGGCCCCTCAAAGGCCCCCCTGATACCATTACCTGTGGTGGGGGTTCCCTTTGAAAAAGGGTAGGTGTGGACATAGTGGGTCCACTTGAACCTCCCACAGCATCAGGGAACACATTCATTCTAGTGGTAGTGGATCATGCCACTAGGTACCCTGAGGCAATCCCCCTTAGGACTTCTACAGCTCCTGCAGTAGCCAAGGCCCTCAGTGGTGTCTTCACCAGGGTAGGGTTTCCTAAGGGGGTGGTTTCAGACAGAGGTTCCAACTTCATGTCTGCTTACCTAAAACACATGTGGAAAGAGTGTGGAGTGCAGTACTCGTTTACTACACCCTATCACCCACAAACCAATGGCCTTGTTGAGAGATTCAACAAGACATTAAAAGGCATGATTATGGGGCTCCCTGAAAAACTCAAAAGGAGATGGGATGTCCTCTTACCATGTCTGCTTTTCGCTTACAGAGAAGTGCCACCAAAGGGAGTAGGGTTTTCCCCCTTTGAACTTCTGTTTGGCCATCCTGTGAGGGGACCACTCTGTCTTGTAAAAGAGGGTTGGGAGAAGCCTCTCCATGAACCCAAACAAGATATTGTGGACTATGTGCTTGGCCTAAGGTCCAGAATGGCTGAGTACATGGAAAAAGCATCCAAGAATCTTGAGGCCAGCCAGGAGCTTCAGAAGCACTGGTATGACCGAAAAGCTGCACTGGTAGAATTTCAACCAAGGCAGAAGGTGTGGGTTTTGGAGCCAGTGGCACCAAGGGCTCTCCAGGACAGATGGAGTGGCCCTTACCCTATCCTAGAAAAGAAAAGGAAGGTCACCTACTTGGTTGACCTGGGCAGAAGCAGGACACCCAAAAGGGTGATCCATGTGAACCGCCTTAAGCTTTTCCATGATAGGGCTGACATCACCATGCTGATGGTGACTGATGAGGATCATGAGGCAGAGAGTGAACCTCTCCCTGACCTCCTCTCATGCAGCCCAAAAGATGGGTCAGTGGATGGAGTTGTCTTTTCAGACACCCTCTCTGCCCAACAGCAGACTGATTGGAAGCAAGTCTTGCAGCAGTATGCAAAGCTCTTTTCCTTGACCCCTGGTCAGACAAACTGGTGTACCCGGGATGTGGACAATGGTGACAGTTCACCTGTCAAAAACAACATCTATCGACAGTCTGATCAAGTCAAGGAAAGCTTCAGAGCTGAAGTCCGAAAGATGCTGGAGTTAGGGGTCATTGAACCCTCTGAGAGCCCCTGGGCCAGCCCAGTGGTTCTAGTCCCCAAACCTCACCCACAGGGTGGAAAGAGAGAAATGAGATTCTGTGTGGACTAGAGAGGGCTCAACTCTGTCACCAAGACAGATGCTCACCCTATCTCAAGAGCAGATGAGTTGATAGACAAATTGGGTGCAGCCAAATTTCTAAGTACCTTTGACTTAACTGCAGGGTACTGGAAAATTGGCATGGCCCCAGGAGCAAAAGAAAAGACAGCATTCTCCACACCTGATGAGCATTATCAGTTTACTGTTATGCCCTTTGGTTTAAAGAATGCCCCTGCCACCTTCCAGATGTTGGTGAATCAAGTCATTGCTGGATTGGAGTCCTTTAGTGCAGCTTATCTAGGTGATATTGCTGTCTTTAGCTCCACCTGGCAGGATCACCTGATCCACCTTGGGAAGGTTTTATATGCCCTGCAAACTGCAGGCCTAACTATCCAGGCATCCAAATGCCAGATAGGGCAGGGAACGGTGGTGTACTTGGGCCAACTTGTTGGTGGAGGCCAGGTACAACCCTTACAGCCCAAGATCCAGGCCATCCTGGACTGGGCAGCTCCAACAACCCAAACCCAAGTCAGGGCATTCCTTGGCTTGACTGGGTACTACAGGAGGTTTGTGAAGGGGTATTGGTCCATTGTGGCTCCCCTCACAGAACTCACCTCCAAGGAGATGCCCAAAAAGGTAAACTGGACAGTTAGTTGTCAAAAGGCTTTTGACACCCTGAAAGAGGCTATGTGCTCAGCACCAATTCTCAAAGCTCCAGACTATGCCAAGCAGTACATTCTGCAGACTGATGCCTCTGAGCTAGGGATAGGAGCGGTCCTATCCCAGACCAATGATGAAGGCCAAAACCAACCTGTTGCTTTTATAAGCAGAAGGCTTCTCCCCAGGGAGCAGCATTGGAGTGCCATTGAGAGGAAGGCCTTTGCTGTGGTTTGGTACCTGAAGAAGCTGAGACCATACTTATTTGGTACTCCCTTCCTAGTTCAAAATGATCACAGACCTCTCAGATGGCTAATGCAAATGAAAGGTGAAAATCCTAAACTGTTGAGGTGGTCCATCTCCCTACAGGGAATGGACTTTGTAGTGGAACACAGACCTGGGACTGCCCATGCCAATGCAGATGGACTTTCCAGGTTCTTCCACTTAGAAAATGAAGACTCTCTAGGGAAAGGTTAGTCTCATCCTCTTTCGTTTGGGGGTTGGGGGGGGGAGGTTCTGTGAGAAAGTGCCCTCTTTCTGCATGGTTGCCCCCACTTTTTGCTGAATTGCTGATGTGCTTTGACTGAGTGTGCCCTGGGCTCCTGCTAATCAGGTACCCAGGGCCTATGTTCTTTCCCTAAAACTGCATTGAAGCCTAAACCCAAATGGCATCTCTGGCCACAGGTCAGCCCCTGGTAAATGGTACCAAAGGTACCCAGGGCACTGTGACCAGAGAAGGCCTCTAAGGGCTGCAGCACTTATTGTGCCACCCTTAGAGGTCCTGTACCCTTACACACACACACTGCCTTTGCAGGCTGCGTGTTTTGGTGCAGAACAAAGTGAAGAGTCGACATGGCACACATCTCTGTGTGCCATGCCTACAACCCACTGCCCTGGCATAGATCAGTCACCCCTCTAGCTGGGTGCACTATACCAGTGGTGAGGGTACAGGTGCATGAGGCCTGTACCCCTACAGTGTCTAAGTCCATTCTTAGACATTGTAAGTGCAGTGCTGCCATTAAGAGTATATGGTGCTGGGAGTTTGTCATTACGAACTCCACAGCACCATAATGGCTACACTGAAAACTGAGAAGTTTGGTATCAAACTTCTCAGCACATTAAACCCACACTGATGCCAGTGTGGGATTTAATGAAAATGCACGCAGAGGGCATCTTAGAGATGCCCCCTGAAAACTAACCCACCTCTAGGTGCCACCACCAGACATGTTTCTGGACCCCTGGGTCGAGAGCCTGCTGCTTTCTGGGGCCTGAAACAATGCACATCCTGAGATGAGGTGCCAAGCCTCCTCCCCCAGGATGGTTCACGAAGGGGAAGCTTCAAAGGCTTGCCGCCTTTGTGACCTTCCCTAGGCCACTTGCTGCTTTCAGCAACTGGTCCCCGCTGGTTCTGACCCCCTCTTTGGGCGGGAGAACCGGCGGGAAAAATAAGTGAGGAAGAGAGGTGTGCCCACCTCTGCCAACTCCACCCCTCAGGTGGGGGAGGCGAGGTGAAGCACAACTCCCAGTCCCCGCCATCTTGCAGATGGGGGGACTCGGCCAACCAGGGACAGGCTCATGCCCCCCTCCCACTGAAGGGTGGCATAAAAGGGGGTGTAACCACCCCAGGGAAGGAACCCATTGGTCCCTGCCTTTTACCTACCTGTAACGCCCCTAAATCTACTATTTAGGGGCACCCCTGAACCTTGCTTCCTTAGACAAGGAGAAACTACAAGAAGAAGAAGAAGGACCGAACAGCCGTGCAGCAGCTAACAAGAGGAAGACGCCCACTGACTTGGCCTCAGCCCTACCGGCCTGTCTCCCCCTCGAACCTGCGCCATGCGAAATCCCTGTGTGTCCTGCAGCCAGCAACCTCGAAAACCCCGGAGGACCTGCCTGCCTTCAACCACAAAGACATTGTCTCCCGTGAACACCGGATTTGTTCATCTACAACCTCTGGCTACGACCGGACACCGTAAATCCGCCCCACTCTGCACTGGCCGTCCACGGCCCGAGCTCGAGTGGGCAAACACCACGAGGAGGTCACCCCGGCGATCCGGACCCGAGATCCGGCGACCCCTGACCTGCCTCAAGCCCCCAGCCGACGCCTGCAGCCCTAATGCAGAAGGTTCCCCCCAACCGCAACCATGAGCTGGTAAGAAGATCCGACCCCAAAAGGCACCCCTGCACCCGACACCCCACGGCCTTGTGTGCCCAAACCGACTGTGTGTAACCAACCCCTAACTTCCCAACTTACCTCTCGAAGTGGTGGTCGCACCCAGAAGACCTTCGTCCCCAAGCCTGCAGCGCCTTTGCAAACCGGAGGTTCCCCATTGAAAACAACAGGGTGCCTGACGTCGAAACAGCACCCTGCACCCGGCCGCCCTAGTGCCGCTGAGGGTGCACCTTTGGTGCAACTTTGTTTCCCCATTTGCCCTGAGCTAAAGTCCAGGAGCTTTGCTCCCACACCCAAGTGGCCTGCTTGCCAGCAGCTACCAACCAGAGGCCCCCTATCCCCAATTGGATAACATTGGGCCTCAGCACTCTGCACCCGGCCGCCCTAGTGCCGCTGAGGGTGTAACTAGAGTGCATCCTTGACCCTGGGGGACCCCTGAGTTTATCCCCAGAACCTCAACTCCCACTACCAAATACTTACCTCAAAACCGATAACACTATTTTCCTCCATAGGATAACATTGACTGTTTTTCTTGGAAAAGTTTCTAAGTGTGGAGTTTGAAAACCTTAAGAAATTATTTAAAATTGCACTAACAAAAACGATTTTACTTACCTGTTTGCAGGAAATGTCCCAGAGTAGTATCCAGGTATACTACTCTAAGTAAGAAAAGTAATCTCAAAAGTAACTTACCTGTAATTTTACCGAAAAGTCCATTCAAGTCTATGTACTGTATTTACAAAGTATTGCATTTCTCTGAAACCATACTGTAAGTCAAAACAAAGTGCATATACAATTTCAATTCAAACTGTTTACGAACTGCATTACTACTGTAAAGTATGTATTGCTTACCTGTGCCAGGCTTGCTTGGTTCTAGAAAATAAAATAACTACAAGAATATTTTCTTACAAAAATAATTGGTCTGAAGTTCAGTCTTTGAGTGTGTGAATTCATTTGCTGACTGACTGTGTACAACAAATGCTTTCCACTGTCCTCTGATACTGCCTGACCACACTACCACAAATAGAGAGTGAGGTGCTATCTAACTTTACCTCTGCCTACCTTTGGGGTTCCACTGGACTCTGTGCACAATATACCTCACTTTGGTATAGTATATAGAGAGCCAGCTTCCTACAGTTGGTCATCAAGTTAGCCACCTCTGAGAAACACCTCTCAAATTGTAGAGCCTCCCTATCTGGCTCCTGAGATAGGGCGAGTATTAATTGACTTATTACTGTTTGTGTGCTGCATAAATACTTTACACATTGCCTTAAAGTTGAGCCTGAAGGCTTTTGTGCCAAGCAACCAGAGGTTAAACATAGATTAATTTGGTGACTTTTTATGGTTCACCCCAACAAGAATTGTAGTTGTTGCTTGAGAAGGGCTCACTCCCCTCCAACCACCAACCCAATTTCTCACACTGCCCTGTCATGGTGCAACTTGAGCCTGTTGACATGGAGGATGTTGGGGGGAGGGGGAATTCCTGGGTGTTTCTAAGTGTACCAGATAGTTGACTTAACCTTTCTTCTCTAGGATAGGCTGACTTCAAGTTCCCTTGTCATGGAGTTTTCTGGGTGCTACAGGCTCCAAGAGCCATAGCAACTGTCTTGGCTGGTATTTCCACCATTCAGAACTTTTGGTCATAGGAGTGATTCACAAGCTCCTGTCTGGCCTCCAAATGTTTGTATGCCTTCTTCATGTACTCAGCCGCCCTGGCCACCCTGGACCGAAGGTCTAGTATATGGTCCACTTTGTCTTCTTTGGGCTCTTTTAGGAGTCCCTCCCAACCCTCTCTTACCAAACTTAAGAGACCCCTTACAGGGTGTCCAAAGAGTATCTCAAAGGGACTGAACCCTACTCCTTTTTGAGGAACCTTCCTGTAGGCAAACAGGCATGGGAGGAGAACATAAATCTTCTACTGAGTTTTTCAGGCAAACCCATGCTCAGGTCTTTTATGCTCTTGTTGAATCTTTCTACAAGGCCATTTCCTTGGGGATGGTACGGGGTGGTGAACTTGTAAGTTACACTACACTCATCCCACATTGCTATCAGATAGGCGGGAACTCAACCCTGGTACAGATTCCAAGGAGGGCCCTAGCCACTGCAGGAGCAGTGACTATCCTAAGGAGAATGGCTCATGGGTATGGTCCACTGCCATCTAGATATACCTGTTCCCAGAGGCTGCCTGAAGGTATAGGGGACCAACAATGTCAATCTCCACCCTCTCAGTGGGCGTCTCCTCCACAGGAAGTGGTATCAGGGATACCTTTGGCTTGCCTCCTGCCTTGCCACTGGCTTGGCAGGTGTCAAATGAGCGACACAATTCCCTCACCTTCTCAGGTATCTGAGGCCATTAAAAATGATTGACCAGCCTTCCCCTGGTCTTGGTCTGCCCCAGGTTCTCAGCTAAGGGGATGTCGTGAGCCAGGTTAAGGTGGAACTCAGTGTATTGTTGGGGGATCCCCCGGTCTCCTGGTTGCTCCTGGTTTCGGATCCCTTGCCTAACTATACAGGAGCCCCTCCGCCTATTTTAACTTATGGGTACCATTGACATCCCCTTGTTCCTGTTTGACAGCTAACTGTCTCAGGTCTTCAAGAGTGGGGCAAGTTTTCCACTCCTGGATCAAGTCCTTTCTGGAGGGACCTCCTGCCTCATGGAGTTCAGCCAACTCAGGCAAGTCTCCCAGGGAGACAGGCTTTTCTTCAGGCACAGGCCTTCCCCCTTAGGGTGAGGCTTCTTCTGGGCCTGTGGACTCTTGGAAGGTGGATTATCAGCCTGCCTGCTCCTTCTCTTGGCTCTAGGTACCTGCTCCATTGTTTCAGGCACTGTGATCCTTTGACTTTCCCTCAAGGCCTTCTGTGCTCTTGTGGAGACACTCACCCCCTCAGGGAGACCCAGCATTGCTGTATGGGTCCTTCACTCCACCTTTGCCTAGGCAGAAGTCTCAAGGTCATTGCCCAACAGGCGCTCTACTGGAGACACAGCTACCTTCTTTGGGCCAGTATCCATTCCCACCTCAAAGTCCACCACAGCCATGCGATGGTACTTTGTGATCATTGACAATTTGGTGAACCTCCTCTGGAAGGATCTAGTCTGGGGAAACTCATTTAACTATAACCATGGTTACACTATCACCTGTATCCCTCAGAGGCTACACTTCCACCTCATTGATTTTCGGCCACTGTCTGTATTTCTCCATATTGGGAGGCAAGTGGGCCAAAGGTGCAATATTCTCCCCACCCAGGGAAACTAAGATAGCCTCAGTGTACCCCTTGCAACCCCTATTGACTACTTCCACCACATTCCTACACTAGCCATGCCCATGGATGGTCACCAGTGGGTGCTTTTTTGATGCACACTGCATCTCCCCTCTTGTGCTCTGGCTGACTACAGTCAAAGCACACCCCAGCCATTGAAGGGTCAAACTTCTATCCCAGGTACCCCTTCCCCAAGACAAAAAGGAGCAAATAACACCACATATTGCAAAATCATTCAAATGCAAGCCTGTCTGTTCAACATATTAACCCATTTTAGATTTGTTCCGCTATACAGAGGAAACTGCTCTAATCAAAAACAGTTCTCTTTGTGGAGAAACTATTCCATCCAGGCTGTAATAAAAAAAATACAGCACTTTGTCTGAGCACAGTGTTGTACATTTTGGAGTAACCTTTTTTACGAAAATTCTACAATTTGTACTACTGTTTGGAAATACAGTTGGAGAAGGTTTTTCCAATTGTATTGTTTTGCGTGATATTTTTTGTATGTACTCTTTCCTACAATTGATTCAGTAATTACTCCAGTCCATGGGAATGATGGACTGTGATTTTGTTCTATTAATGCAGATTTGTTGATTAATTTAACTTGTCCTAATTAACTGTGTTTACTGAGGTGTCTGCAAAGTCCACCCATGTCTGTGTTGGCCTCTTGTGGGTTGTCCTAAGCTTCTGACTGTACTCTTCAGGAGTGAATCCAAAGAGGTCTACAAGTGCTTCCTTTGTGTGTGGGTAAGATTCTGCTTCCTCATTCTTGAGTGTAAGCAATCCATCCCTACCATCTACTGACCCTAGCTCCCAGAGTAGTGTTCCCCACTATTGTGTACCCACCTTCCTCATTCTAAGAGGCCTCACATGGGATGCTAGCCACCTGTCTGTCATCACCCTGGATGTAACAAGGAACAATCTTTTTGGCAAACCTGCCATTTTCTTCTTGCAGTGACCTCCTGCTGCTGAAGATGCTTCTCACACTGCTGACTTTGGAGGCCTTCCCTGGCTTGGTCTTGAGGGCGATGGCACCATCCCTTCCCCCTCTGCTTCGATGACAGTTTAGCCATCCTCCTTCTTCCCCGCTGCTTTGGGATGTCTCCGGCACCGATGAAGCTCTGTGGGTTTCCTCCCAAGCTTTGAGGGCACTGATCAATTTAGCCCCTATGTTGATCCTCTTGTCCCTGCATAGTGCCTTCAACTCATCTCTTTTAAGGTTGAACAGGTTGGCTAGGTCGAGCACCATGTTTTCTTTGCTCAAAGTGACTTCCAGGAAGATTTTTGAAACTTTTGGAAATCTTTGTCACAACTTTGAAAACTTTTTTTAAGGTCTTTGGAACTCGACTACTAGTTGGAAACAAAGACTACACCTACAAAAACTGCAAAAGTTAAGTAACTTGGGCAGTATTAGGGCCGTAGACCATGGCCAGTATAATAGGGTGGCCATGTATGGACCCAATTAACATTAAATATGTGCCCTCCTTATCTGCTGTAGGACTGTAAAGAGGAATTGTGCTTGAGAAGTATTGCTACGCCCCGTTGCTTAGCAGAGATGAAAGTGAAAGGCTGTAAGGTACGCACTATATCGTCATTTTCACTGATCCTTATTTAAGCTGTGTATATTTTGTAGACATACCATGTCCAGTTGCCTGTCTGAAAGACTTTTCCAAATGGCCATCCTTTTGTTTGGAGCATTTAGAACTTTGACATTGAGAGTGACCGTGCTAATCATCTGAAACTAAAAGGTACAATACAAGCCCTATGACTGTAGACTGTTGTGCTGAGTACCGTGGTGGATGCCACCCTCCAGACAAAATGAGCTCAGAACTAGTGAAGTCAGCTGGAAAACATGCACTCGCATGGAGTGCTTCACGAAAGAGTTACCAAAAGCGAGCAGTCTTGGAATAGAAAAACAAGCCAGTCAGAAAGGTGAAAAACAGTCAGTGCTCCATGGGAGGGGCTAACACAAGCTGGACAGCCTAAGACAAAGCTAGTGTGAGAAAGTGCCCTTTATGTTTGAGGAACCAGAGGCTTCAGCCTAATGAATCATTCAAGCTATGTTTTGTATAATGCCAAGGAATTAAACATATTCATTATTTTTTGTTAATTATAGCTTAAGCTTCCCCAAAGCGCTGTACACAGCTGTTGCACAGATAGAAGCAGAGCAATTTTTTTTCTCACGTAGAACAGGCACATCACTTGCAGTAGCAGTGCAAGATTCCCCAATACAGCGAACAAAGGTCATGGCTATCATTAGTGCAGTAAGCACAGTGGCACCAAAACCAAAGAGTGTTATTGGCCTACTGCACCATAATTGATTGTCTTTATTGCCAGGAAGTGACCTGTTTTCATATTTCATCCCACTTTTTCAAAATGTTCTTGGTGCAAACCAAAGAATCCCTTTTGAGTTAAATAGGCTCAGCTTTGAGGAGCTCCAGTGGAGCACGTCGGCTGTGCCAGGGAGGAAATGGGCAGCAGGGGTTGTAGAAGTGGGTTGTGTCATCTCAAGAAAACGTTTGAGCACCTGAACTTACTTTTTTTATAATGATTTTATAAAAAAGTTCTGATTAATCACTCTTTATTTCTATTCTGCAAATAATTGATGTTGAACACTGCATTGTAATGTATAGTTGACAACAGTGTAGTGATGGTTAACTTACGTCCTCTAATGGAGACCGTTTCTCTATTTCTATTCCATCCTTTTATATCAGCTGCAGTGCATATTACCGCTAAATGTTATCAATCCGGAAATGCCTAGCAATATTGGAATGTAGCAATAATAATCACTGTTTAAGTTTTTCCTTGTTTTCTTGAATTTGTTAAGCTATGCAACATTTTGCTATTGCCATATTAATATTGTATTTTTTGTTAAGACCCAGGAAATCTGTTGCAATTGAGGACGAAACTACATTCCTTGCTCGGCTGTCATACATCTGGAAAGGTTTTGTTAATATGCCTTCTGTTGCAAAATTTGTGATCAAGGCCTACCCAGTATCTGGTTCGCTTGAACATTTAACTGAGGTAATGCACTTCCAATACTACATTAAGTTATTTTTTCAAAATGGGATCATTTGAATGCATGCAAAGTTGTTTTATTCGCCTGCTGGGTAGTAGCTTGATGACACAAACAAATTGTGATGATTTTATGTAATTTTTGTGGTCTACAGGCACCATAATAAACATATGTATTTTGGGTTACCTGAGGCAAAAGAGCCAATTGCACATGATACCACATCCGTGGAAATCTGTACTGCATATAAACTTAAATTGCTTCTCAATTAATGGGATTTTTTTTAAATTTCACTTTTGAAACTTTGTTTCATTTTCCTGTTTAGTTTCTTTACTAGACTCCATTTATTCATTTTTTCCAATAGTTTTTTTTTCTTACTTTTTTTTTTGTGTGTGACAATTTTAAGGCAATATCAGAAATTTGTTATCTTATAGAGACGTCTAGCTGCAGATTCCTTACCTTAGCTTATCCCCAGGAGCCGGACTGGATCCAGAAATTTTCCTGCAGCAGTACCTCTGCGCGTCGGTAAGGAGGTGGAGGGTCTCCGTAACAACGTCGTCCACCGGCTGTGATGTCGTTAGAGTCCATATAAGCCCTCCCCTGATGCGCTGACGTCAGTTTTTTCTTTCCACGCGGATCCGGAGAGCGGTAGCTCTGGCCAACCACGACGAACCAGTGTACTTTTTCTAGAGGTCGTCGAAGTCTATGATGTCGATCCCGCACTCTCATCCTATTTGTATGTGGTGTCTAGGCACGCACCCTGACTCCGAACTGCGCAGCTCATGTCTTCAGCTTTAGTTGTCGACGCTGAAGGAGCACCACATGATGCTGTTGGCAACGCAGTAGTTGGCAGCCCCTCGTCAGTCACTGTCCTCTCCTTCCTCCGAGGACCAGCTCCCAAAGTCCTTTGTATACGAGGTCGCCTGGTAAGACTCCATTGGCGGTCGGCGCCACGGTCTTCCCCAACTTTACCAAGTACACGTGATGTCCCTGGCTCACCTCCTATTCCTCTGATTTCGGAGTCGGAGGGAGAATCTGGGCCACGCCTTCCAGTGTTTCCCAGCACCGAGGCGACTCTGACTCAGATGAGGAAATACTTTCTCTCCCTCCGTGCCATCCTCTCTTGGTCTGCTTCCCAGCCCCAAGAACGTCGGTAAGGCTGTAGTGTAGTTCCTATTTCCCTAATAGGCTCTGCGCATTGGAATAACATACCCTATAGGTTTGACATAGGGCTGAGGTCAGTATGTCCCTATCGAGTATATTAAACTTAATTACTTTGTACCAGCTAACTCAGAGGCCACTAGAAACTCCTTGTAAACAGGAAGGGAGTAGTTTCTGGCAACCGCATAAACAGGACAACTTTGTTTCCCTTTAGAATCGGAACACTCTCAGAATCGTGGAAACAATAGATAACAGTTTCACTCAGCTAATCGTGCATGCTTAGTTTCTTCAGAGTTACACAGAAAGAATAGACGGGCGTTTCAATAGAAAGGATTTATTGAACAGTCTTGTTTCTCGTGTAGGAGATATGAGCTGTTATGATCACAAGACAGTATGCAAGATATATAATGTACAGCGTAAGCAGTAGAAAGAAATAATACTGCGCTAGCATTATCTTTTAGCTATGACACATATATTCATATACATAAATAACATAAGCTAAAAATGCGAGTACTCATACGATGCTTCTCTAAGCTAGTTCTACCCCAGTGTACCTAGCCTAGGTGTAGGGCAAGGTAAGAAGTAGGTGAAGTATTCTATAGTATGGTATACTAAGAGTCTGGTATGCCAAGAGTCCCTCTAGGTTCTAGTCAGCTCCATACCTTGAGAATGAGAGAGGTGGGAATCTCTTTCCGGGTCTCGAACTCTAACACCCCGCGAAGGGAGTAAGAACACTGGAAGCTGGATTCTCTGCGAGCAGGGATGACAGCGTCTCTTCTCAGTGCGTCAGGCCGGGATATGGGCTCCTCTGAAGTCGAGGTCTCCTCTAACTTGCTTGGGCAAGGGAAGGTATATTTATACCTGGTAGGTGCCTTGGAATGTTAGCATTGACGTGAAGTCGGGCAGAGGAAGACGTCAGGAATGAACCCTTAAGGAATAGCGGTTCATGCATAATAAATGAGTTCTTGGAGAAATCAATAATCCTGTGCTAGGCTTAGGGTTTGGTTTCTAAGAACTCGTTGTGACGTTAGGGTGGACGGATGTCGGTGACCATGCCTGTATTTTGAGTGCATGGCTAATGCCTAAATAAGGACTGGGATCTTATGCCTATATAAGGGCAATGCGAATTGTGCCTATATAAGGACATGTTTCAGGAAAACCTATATACGGACACCTAAAGCGGAATACAACACCCACTCCACTTTCGAATGAACGATAATACTAAATGCTAAACATTAAACTTGAGTACCACATATTGCTAAAAACATTTCTAGAAGCATATTAAAAGAAGTTTTTTAAAAGTAACTGTTGATAAAACATGTAACGCAATAGGTACTGTACATTTTAAAGCATTTTTTTCATTCTAGGCATATATCATAAATAAAATGCAACATGAATGAATAAACAGATAAATATACATATGACGAAATGGTTGACAAGGATTCAAAAAAATCAAAGCCACTTCATAACATGGTACTAAAATGAAATTATAGTAAAATAAGGTGATATTTTGTCCCTGGAAGTAATCAAAGAAGTCCGTTTTATATGAATAGTTCTACTGTAAGCAGATTAAGTTGCCATGTAGTTTCAAAAAATAAAGAAAAAGAAAAAGTTCAATTTTTAGGAAGAGTTCCAAGTTTTGAAAATATGAAGGCTAAATTCATTGCGTCCTTGGTACACTGTGAGCCGAATCAAAGTCAGTGTATGGGTCTGGTGTAAACATGAAATCATCTATTTCTGTAGACAAAATATCGTCTACCGATGTTGGTGACATTTGGAACACCTCGTTCAGAAGGTTAACTGCACAGAGATGAGAAGCATCGCCTTCAGCATAAGATGCCGCAGCAATGTTTGCGTCCGTTGTTACCTGTGTGCCTTTTGATCCATCTCGTATCTCAGCAGCAGCAGGAAGCGTCTGTGAGATCTCAATGAATGCCGCCATCAGGATTGGTAGCCTCTGGGGACAACACAGAGCATGGGCCGTTATCGGGTCCAGCAGAGTATCGATATCCGTTGGCATGACTGATGGGAGTGTTAGACAGGTGTCTAGCACGCATTCTTCACCGCAAAGCAGGCAGCGTAGAACAGGTAAGATGCAATCTTGCCAGATTGGTCTAAATGACAGGAACTATGTTGTATTAAGTTCCCGTAGACGAGGCATGCCCAGAAGTTGCACTATGCGCTCACGGCACTTCCGTTCTAGGAGAGCTTTCTCCACATCGCTCGGAGTGACGCCGGTGGATAGGCTTGTCATAGCGTAGTAGTAGGAATAGGAACAGGATTCCTGCAACAAGTACTAGAATTAATGGCACACCACCAAACACCGAATGTGCGAAGTTTGGGATGATTCCGAGGACTGCTTGGAAGGGTGCTAACAGTCCTGAACAGATGGTCTTAAATACATGTACAATCCCGCTCGTATCAGACATGTTTAAGATACGTCCCATCATTTCTACGAAATGTATAGGGCAGTTTGTACGAATTAAAGCCTGTATCTCAGTCGAAGTCCTTGCAATTTGTAAATCATATGTTTCTTTGGCCGAGGTCAAAGGCACGGTCTGTTGCAAAAGCATGGCTTTCATTCTGCTTAAAGTATCAAAACGTATAAAAGAAACATTCAATGAAGGCCATAGAGGCAACTCCCTGACTGTCTCTATTTGGGGGAACAATACTTGCATACAACAAGTAACCCTGGAGTCGACCGTTACCAGATATGGGATTCCTGGCAACATGCCACAGCAACTCTGATCACTCAACATGAGGTAACTCCCATTAGAAAGTTGGCCAAACGTTGGATTAATCACAGCAGCTGGTGTACCTTGCAGGTGACAGGACAAGTTTGCCACAGAACCATTACAAGCCCCGTGTAAAGAAATGTCCTGACATATGAGAGAACCGCTTAATGCCTTTTCACAGTTTGTACCGCTTAGAAACACTTCACGATCCCCACTCCAACATCTGTATTCGTAAGGTAAATCCCAGGATGTCTTAATGTATTCTTTACCCAACCTTTCATATTTGCCTGCTTGCATTTGTTTGAGGCAATACTGAAAATGAAAAGTAGTGACAGGCAGAGTTATTTTGCCATGGATAAGCCATTCTGTAGCTGGTTTTTCTGCTACTGTAAATGGTAATTTTTCCAGTTTTTCAATGCTCAGCACTGTATACTTTGCCTCCCTTTGTGCCAGTTCGATCTGTTTATCCGTTAGATTGTATTCCGAAAACAGAGAAGACGTGTTGATAAAACGCCAAGGCACATAGCACGCACGCAAAGATTGCAGCGTGCAGCCTAATAACATAATAGAACGTAACTGAGATTGGCCTTGTTGTAACATGGCTAAATCTTGTTCCAGTATGTCAATAGCAGCGGATACAATGTTGTCCAATGAATAAATTCTGGATGACAAAGTTGTTAACCCATTGTCGACCACAGTGAGAGATTTCTCTAAGTTAATACGATCAAGTTCACGTATTCTTTCTGCGGCCTCTGCCTGTGAAACCTTCCATACTTCAATATGAGCAGCATAAATGCCGGCATATATGAAACGTTTTTGACGCGGTTTTCTTGGTCCTAGCAAGAATTCCCTAAGGTCTGCGTCTTCTTTAAGTAAAGATAAGTGTTGTTTCACATCCTCAAGTGTAGATTTTTGTAGCCAGTTGAGGCACAATTTTCCTACACTGTATGTTGTTACTACCCCCGGATGTTGTCTTTGAACATAACGTGGGTCTGGCCTATGGATAGTAAAGCCCTGTATTCTATTCAGGAATCTTTCTTGACAAATGTTTGTGTCTGTGGGCCAGAGCAACCATTTTCTCCAATCGGGATCTGTTCTGTTGGTTTGTAGTATTGTGTCTACTGTGACCGCTCCCTGTGTAGTGTTATTACTTGCAGTTGTTGGTACAGAAGGTGTGTTCATGTTTTTGATCTTGGCTAAACCAAGGCAAGACGTTTGTTGCACAGTGTCATTTAAAAACATTATTTGATGTGGGATGATACAGGCTCTAAACAAAGCTTCTATCCCCTGCACTTGCCAATCTTTAGAACCCCAGACAGATTTTGTGTCAATTGTGTCTTTCCAAAGTCAAATCCTTGTCTAGACAATTGGGTAATAAAGGCTGCAGAATAAATCTGTTTTGTATTAGTTAACATAATTTTCTGACCTGTTTTGTTTACATTTTTATAGTAAAACGTTTGTGGTTCAGATGTATTGTACCCTGAAAAATATGGAAACTTATTGGCAAACGTTTTTGAACTACCCTTTGGAGGTGTAGGACAATGTTCCATTGGTTAAACTTAAAAACATTTCTAGGTGTTGCAGATTTATGCAAGAAATGAGGACCATAGTGGTTGTAACAATATAGCTGTTCGTAGTCTGATGAGCCCTCTAAGTAATCATTGTTAGAGAACGCAGCAGACCTTTCTAGATCAGATATCATATCATTACCAGTCTCAAAGTCCCAATCTTCAGAATAGGTACTGGAGGTAATAAAGTCACTTAATGAAATTTTAAATAAATGTGGAATCTTCAAAAGTTCCGTGGGGCCAAATATATCGAAATCGGTTTTGTCCCAAACTATACCATCCTGTATAGGAACGGCTGTGATGTTCACTGCTGACAAGTCTCTTGCTTCACGATGGGAAGATTTGTGTGGTTTTAAAAGTAAGTTCACATTTTTACTTTCAGTGTCCAAACGAATGTATCTGCCATTTATAAGCATGCTAAGAGTCATAACCAAAGCTAGCCAAAACAGAAAGAAAAATATTCCAGAAATATTTCAATCCATGGTGAAACCAGATAAGTCTTTTTCAGGAAATGAAAAAGGTCTTGTACTTGCTGTTTGAAAGTTTTTGATGCTGGCGTCGTTTCAGGCTCACTCGGATCCTCAGAAAACGTATCAAAGTTAATGAAATAGCCAGAAGCAGTTCAGTCAAATGTTGAAATTGCATCCGGATTCGTAGAAATCGCTGGAACCAGTTGATCACTTGTTACATTGGTGTAGACAGGTGTATCTGGACGAACTGTTACTTGAGTTTCAAGAGGGATGAGTTCCATAGCATTGTTGCTTAGTCCTTCATCTGTTACTGCTGAATTCTCAATGGTTATGAGTCTTTCAGTATGAACCTCTTGGATAGTAGCAAGAGGAGTGCGTCTGCTACTAGGTCGGAGTCCACGAGGCCTACTATTTAGTATTGGCCACATACTGTGGTTTGATGAGGTCGATTGACACTAATCTTTTCTCCTTTTTTCCAGCAAGGGGCGGCAGAAGTACTGTTCTTGTTCCGTGTACGGCTAGGACAGGTACTGGTTGTCTGTAAGAAGGTCCAAATTCCTTCTTGTCCGCAATCTTCTCTCTGACTAGATCCCCAACTTTTGGGATCCAGACAGGCCTTGCTGGGACTGCCGGTGTTTCCCCAGTGCTGGTTGGCTTCAGGAACACGTTGCTTTGTTTCGATCTTAGTTCATTTAGATCCTGTAAAACAGCCAAACGATCTTTGATATCAAAGGGTTTATTTTCCACCACTGTGCCTTTACATTCGAGATCAGGAACCCACATTCTTGTCCCAAATAGGACCTCATATGGAGTGACCCCCTAGAGAACTTCTTGGCAAATTATTTAATGAGCGTTGGACCCCATAAAGATGTTTGACCCACCCATCACTCGAACCTAATACTCTAGCTGTTATAGACTGCTTTATGTCCCGGTTTTTCCTTTCCACAACAGAATTTCCCTCAGGATGAAACGGAGAGGAGTACCGCAATGCTACGCCCAAACTGGCCATGGCTTCTTTGTAAGCCCGAGAGCTAAACGCAGGGCCCTGGTCAGAATGTAGTGTGCCAATTGCGTATGTGCCGATAAAGAGTCGCAAATCTTTTATAACAGTTCGAGCGTCAGCCGAGCGCTGAGGCCACATCCATAGGAACCTTGATTTAGTATTTGTGGGATTGTATTTGTCCAAAAGGACGCCTGCGCATAGATAGTCTAATGCTGTCTAACAATGGTGTCTGTACTTGGCAGGCTACTTCGTAGCCTGGTGTCTGATGGTGTTCTGCACCACGCTGTCTATTGCAGTCTATGCAGTCATTGATGAAGATCTGAATCTGTGTATTCATTCCAGGCCACCAGTACATCTCTTTTAATGTCAATATTGTTTTAGAGATCCCTTGATGTGACAGACCCTCCCCCAGATGTGCTTCATAAATCAAAGCTGCTCTAAGTTCCATGTTTGGAATTACCCTATCCCCCACTCCAGGGATTCGAGCAAAAGGAACGTTGTTCGCATCAATTACATAAGAGTACTTTAGTGGAAATTTCTTTGGTAACGCTGCACCACTTCCTTTGCTTGAAGCATTGACAGCCAACAATATCTCACTGTCTATTCTCGTTTTTGAATGAGTGATCGCAGCTACGGAAGCCGTCTGAACAGCCCCCTTTGCGGCTTCATCAGCCAATGAATTCCCTGCAACGTGAACGCCATCACGTTGATGACTCAGCGTGTGTATCACGTGAGCTTTTGGTAGTTCGTTTTTAACTGAACTACTTGTTCCAAAAGCGTTTTATGCTTTATTGTGCCACCTTTTGCATCTTTGAACCCGTTTTCAAGCCAATTCTGTATATATTCATTATACGACTGAACACAGTAAAAAGAATCGCACACTATGAGTGTGGGGAATTCGCGATCTGTGTTTTCAAGTGCCAGTTTGAAAGCTTGTAGTTCAGCTCGCTGAGCTGTACAATCTCCTAGAGATTGAGTTTTAGTGACCATTGGTCTGAAGTTACCATCTTGCATGCGACCTTTAACGATTGCGCACGCTGCACTGTAAGCTTGCTTACTCCCTGTAGCGGGTTGTGCTGATCCGTCAGTGTAAATTATAAATTCGTACTGATCGAGAGGCAGAATTTCAGTGGGCAGAGGACATTCATGTTCATATTGCAGGAACGCTTGTGTTTTTAAATCAGGATCAAAAACATATTCAACATCTGTTGCAGCAAGACAATTAACCCATTGTATCCATCTAGGATGTAAAGCTTTTGCATTTGGGACGCTCGCTTTTGTGACCGCCTCTAAGGCTGGTACTGGGGTTACGACAATAATGCGTTTCCCTTGAGCTAGAGCTCTTTCTTTTGCTACAGCGGTTTGAACTGCTGTCAGTATTTTTTCTGTTGAAGTGAAGCGCATTCCTGCTTGTGTATACAAGTGTGATTTGTATGCTATTGGTACTTTTTCACCCTCATTAAATGTTAAGTAGGTGAATCCGCATTGTCCCGAAATTATTCGGATCACTAAATTGAATGTATTTACGCGTGTTTGTAAGTGATTTGTTGCTAACATGTTAGCTTGGAGTGAACGCAAGATTTCTGTGTGTTCCTGTGTCCAATGTTTGATTGAAAAATTAGGTTTGATTAATTTGTAGAGAGGTTTAACCCTTTCTGCGTAATTGGAGCAGCGCGCACTTTTCTAAAAGTTAGCTACCAGGCTCTTGCCTTCACTTGAAAGCTCATATCCTAGGAAAAGGACATTGAGATGGGCAATTCTGGATTTTTTAAAGTTGAACTTATAGCCCTCAGAGGCGAAGCCCAATATAATGGTACTGACCCTGTTCAAGTGCCTATCTAGGTCATCGTCTGTCAGATAGATGTCATCGACATATGACAATGCCTCATTATCATAAATTTGTAGTAACTCTGTTACCCTCGCTGAGAATAACCCCGGGCTGTTCTTAAACCCTTGTGGGAGTCTACAAAATGTACGCTGGGTCCCCATTATTGAGAAAGCTGTTAAGTACCTGCTTTCAGGTGCTATGTTTTGACAAAAGAAACCATTTGAAATGTCCAATGTGGTTTTATATTTTTTGCGCACAATGTTATTCATTAATGCTGTACTATGTGCATTTTGCACTGCAAATGTTTTGGAACAAGTGTTCAAGTGTCTGTAATCCAAAACTAGACGATATGTATTGTCTGGTTTGGATACAGGAAACAAAGGATTGTTCATTGAGGAGGTGCATGTTTCAATCACCCCTTGGTATTCAAGTTGATCTAAGATCTCCCTGACCTGTTTTTTAGCTTCTTGCTTTATTGGGTACTGCCTTTGTGCAGTAGGTTCATTTTTTAACTGTATTTTATGGTGAGGTGAGTCCTCATCCCATCTTACATGATTTTTGTATAATGCTGGGGCCTAGGCAACTGCCCATTTCCTGGCAGCTTTTATGATTATATTTTAATCAAATAAAGTTTTCTATGCAATGCAGTATATTTTAGGTGAATTGGAATATGGTTGGAGAAGGCTGGCATAATAATGTCCTCGCCATGTGGGCACTCCCTGACAAAGTGTGGTGGCCAGTCCTTTTCTGCTAGAAGTATATCATAACCCCTTGATAGTTTCTCCCAAAAGAGTGTTTTCACCTTTCTTGGTATGTCTCCCTCCATTCGGAGTGTTATTTCATATAACTTTTGTGGAGTACTAACCCTGGTGTCTACAGTCTCTACTGTGATGTACTCATTCACGTCCACTATCCCCAGAAGTTCCTTCAGGTTCTGGTGAGCTATTGTTACTTCTGCTGCACTGTCCAGCATTGTCTGAGCCCATTCTCCGTTCTTGAGCTGTGTTCTCAGTATTCTCGGCATGTCTGATCTTCAGACCTGCTACCTTCTTTTTTGGGAATTGAGGTTTTGATTTATTTTTCTGAACGAGTTTGCCGTCTTTCGATTTCACGCGTTCTTCTCTATGTTCTGACCGTCCTCTTCTTTCTGATGTCTGTGACGATGTCTGAAAGGTACGAGAGGAACGTGTATCAGTATCTTGATACCTGTCAGGTTTTCTTAAATTATCCCTATTCCTGAGGTTATACCTCCTTTCAGAGGGCTCCTTTGAGGAGACCTACCTCGGGATTGAGAACATGTCTCTCTTGAATTTTGAGCACAGTCCCGGGCACACATGGTGAGGGTATAACAATAGTGTGGCAGGGATCACCGACAGTCCTGCATCCACTAGCAGAAACCCCACACACAAAGAGGGTTTAAAGGATAAATTCCTTAAATTAGAGAGCCTTAAAGACAGAAAACTCCAGGTGGTGGGATAGTGCCACCCTCAAGCAATACCTAAGACTCAAAAGGGTCCCAAGGGGACTACGCTCACAGATTTTCCCCACATTCGATGATCTAGACGACGACTTATTAGGCAAATGGGAAGAGACTCTCAATTCAAACTCTAACACACTGATCAACATCCTGATAGAGAACGCAGAACGCAAGGTTTCCAGACTCCTGATTGAGATAGCCAACCTCGAAAAAGAGATAGCTGATCTAGACTTACAAGAAGCGACAGGCAAGAATTACGTCATCTTGAATGACATCTTGGCTAAACACCAGAACGAAATCAAAGACAGAAAGACACGACAACTCAAAAGAGACGAGGCTGATTATAGGGAGGGACGTGTCTTTACCTTCGCCAGGAAATACGACAAACTAGTCAAAGCCACCACGCAGGGAGACAGACAGACCGGTACAGACACTCCCTCTCTCTCATCCAGCTCCACTTCACTCAACACCATACACACTAGTGACAGCGAAAGCGAGAACCAAGCTAGCAATTCACACAGACCAGGTCTGACGACATCGTCTTTTTTAAGGGAGGTGCAAGCCATACGGAGGGAGAACAGGACACAACAAAGACAAGGACCCCCAGACAGAAGACCCGTAGAGGGAAAAGGGCAGGACTCAGAAGATTACATTAAGAAACTGAGATATGGGAAAGGGAAGAACAAATAGACCTAGGAGATCTAGGCATACAGGTAGTCAACCTCTCCTCCCAACATCTTGACAGTGGAATGATCTCTTTACTCAGCAGAGGCCTGAGCTTCAACCCCCATGAGCAGGGGGATACCTGCAGACACAAGATAGACTTGTTTAAGTTTGTCAGGGGTATCAAGATCAAAAAGCACTTTAACGGCACTCCATCCACCACTAAGAACATCAGCAAGATCTGCTTAGACAACTCATCTGGGGTTCAGAGTATCAGGGATATTCAGGACACACCTACTTTTATCACTCACGGACTCAGACGAAACACCTACCAACATGGATAATCTTCTCCGAGATTTAGATATAGAGGCAGATCTGAGTCTCAACAGTGGCCTTAAAACTATGTCCAAATGGACACCCACACTACCAGGGGGCAATGCTGTCGACACATTCCACAACCTAGTCTTGACGTACATGGACAGACACGAAAACAAAGCACACAAAACCAAGCATAGAACGAGAGACAATCTTCGCAGAGAGGAACGAGCAGCTCTTAAAAGCCTTAGTTCCAATACAGATATCATAATCAAGGAAGCTGACAAAGGCGGGAATGTAGTGATTATGAAGCGGTCCGACTACCACGCAGAAATCCTGTCTCAACTACATGACACATCATGTTATGAACAGCTCACCTACAGCCCCACGCCCACACTTGTCACCAAAATTAACAAATGCTTATCTGATTGGCATACGCAGGGTCTCATTGATGATCAAGAACTTCTCTATCAAAAGGTCCACAAGCCTGCATTCCCCTGGCTTTACACCTTGCCCAAAATACACAAGTCTGCACCCTTCCCACCAGGGAGACCTATAGTATCGGGCATTGGCGGACCTACGGAAAGACTCGCACAATATGTGGACCTCTTCCTTGGAGCGTGGGTCAGAAACCTGCCCTCGTACATACAAGATACTAAACACATTTTGAGTATCTTGTCTGATGTCCAATGGCAACCTGGAATGATCCTAGCCACCCTGGATGTAGTTTCCCTATACACTACCATTGAACCAGGACTAGGGCTGGAAGCCGTCACCGGCCTACTCCACAACAGACCAGCCACTTTATGGCAACACACTCAGATGCTTGGTGCCATGATGGACATCATCCTGAACAACAATTTCTTCATTTATGACAACATCTGGTACAAACAGAACAAGGGTGTTGCCATGGGCTCCAAGTTCTCACCTTCTTTTGCTAACCTGTACATGGGTGCCCTGGAATCCAAATGGATCTGGAGCACCAAAGGGGCACCGTGGGTAGACTCCATAATATACTGGGGACGCTACATAGATGATTGTCTCCTACTTTGGTCAGGGTCACAATACAAACTGGACGAATTCTGCAGACATCTCAACACGAATGACATGAACATGAGGTTCACGAGCAACTCCAGCACCTCCAGTGTCACTTTTCTGGATGTTGAAATCTACATAAAGTCAGACACACTACACAGTCGGTTGCATAGAAAGGAAACATCATGCAACGCCATCCTCCATGCCGAAAGCTTGCACCCGCACCATCAAATACAAGCAATTCCCTATGGTGAATTCATCAGAGCGAGGAGGAACTGTAGCGAGGAATCTGAATTCCAGAAATGTTTGACCAACATGAAACACAGATTCAAGGCTAGAGGCTATAGTGCTCGCACCATCTGCACTGCTGAAAAGAGAATCAGTAACATAAATAGGCAGGCAACACTACACACCCGACTCAGAACCACTGAACAGGACCAACCGGTCAGACTGATCACCGACTACAGTGACATGGGTCTAGCTATGAGGAAAAGCCTCAACAGACACTGGGGCGTTCTACTAGCAGATACCACTCTTAGAGAGGTCATCCCTCCCAAACCTCAAATCACCTACAGACGAGGCAGAACACTTAGAACAAGACTCAGCCCTAGCGTACCAAGTCCCGGCACCAGCCCCTCGTGGCTCACCACCCACAATCTAGGTTTCTTCAAATGCGGTTGCTGCGGGGTCTGTAGACTAGCCCAACATGGAGTCAAAAGCTTCACAGCTGTGAACAAGCAACAATACCAAATCAAGCATTACATCAACTGCAACACCAAGTTCGTGGTATACATTCTTGAATGTGCCTGCAAACGCTGGTACATCGGTAGTACGATCAGACCACTGAAAGAACGCATTGGTGAGCACATCAGAGCCCTGCAACATCGGGACACCAGATATCCCATGGCAATCCACGCAGCCACCTGCCCCAACCAAGGCGCAAAGAAAAGGATCTCCTTCTTTGGATTCGACACGGCAGCTGTCAGCGCCAGAGGCGGCAACAGGGAACTGAGGCTGAGACGCTTGGAAGCCACATGGATTATGCGTCTACGGACTGTTCAACACGGACTCAATACGGACCATGAGTTACATTACTTTTTGGGTGAATGACCTCCTTACCTAGAACATAATTTTGAAGCTATACAGTTAATCTCCTCTTGTCTTGGCATTCTGAGTCTGTACATTTGATCACCCATTGTGACTGCATGTCATCTCGGTACATTAACCTTGTCACATTTGGGTTATTTTTACCCAGCTTGGTTTTGCACATTCATATTTCATTATTACACCTCTTATCATTACGTGGCTTAATCCTCTTGCTACCTGTTCTTGCCCACTTACCTGTGTTCTGTGGGATGCCCTCAGCATCGTAGTTTCATTGTGCCTCCCAGGCACGCTTTTCGACATACTCACGTCTGAGTATGGACAATCACTCTGCCTCCCCCTATGCGCCTTTCTCCTCCTCCCTACCTTCCCTGCACACTACTTACGATTCTTTTCGTTTTTGGCCATCACCGGTATCCCTTGTTTGCTCGGCTCAGTCGGTGGTACGCAATTCTTTGCCCCCCACCATCGCGCCTCTGCAACCATGCACTTTTGCCACTTCTGGCTTCTTATTTTCGCCGGCATACCAGACCAGGCGTTTCTCCTGGCTTTTTTCACCTGCCAATTCCTCTCCGCTCTTGATTTGCGAGTTATTACTAACAGTCATTCACCTCGGAAAACTTCCGGTCATGGGTCTTTTATCAGGGTTCATTATACCAGCGCAATAACCTCCTCTCTTTTTCCACCATCCCAACATGGCAGCCACACAGGCCTAGACCACGTGATGCATCTACGTGCGGTCTAGTCTTTTGAGTGCTTCTGGCCTTAGACCACACATTTCCTCCCACTTAGTCCCAGTACGGCAGCTACACAGCACCAGCGCCTTCCGGCAGCGTCCGAGCTACCTTGCAGGTAAAGCGGCGTTTCTCGCGTTCACTTTTTTCCGCTTCTACCTATGCTACCTCCATGTTTCTTTACTTCTACTTCTCATTCTCTCCTGCCCTCCTACAGGCTTATCCGCCTCCCGGCACGCTTCAGCCTCGTGGAGCGCAATAATTTTTTTCCTCCAGGGTAAGATCCTTTACTTTTGTTCGCTCCCATCACCAACAGCCCCGCTCCTTAACGCATTCATTTACTCCCTCCTTTTCAGCTCCCCTCTTCCGCCACTACCTGGCACCTGAGCCCTGTCCTCCTCTAAATACTGGACATTCTTGCTTACAGTTTTTGTGGTAAGTCTACCCTTCTCTTAACCTGGCACCACCGGCTTCATTACCTTCAGCCCTGATCTTTCACTCCCATTCTTGCAGCTTAGACGCATCTACCTACGGACCGGCGCTCCCGCCTTTCATTTCTCGCAGACTACCTCTGCGCAGCGGCCTCCACCGCCCACCCGCATCTCTGCTCCTCACGCGGCACGTACTCCGTGCCGGGCTTCCACGAGGAGCACCGCCTCCTCCTTTTCCTACGATTCCACCGCACACCCCCGGCCGGGTTGGAATTATCACCGGCTCTATGGTGAGTTTCATTCACTTCCTGCCATGGGCCCCCCCCTTTTTTCGATCCCCCTACTCTGAGTTCCCGTCCCTGGGCTTAATCTCACCCATTCAATTTTCTCTTTTGCAGGGGTCTGCTCTCCTTACTCTTACGAACGCTATACAGGTAATTACCCACCCTTTCCTTTGACGCTTGCCTGGCTTCCCTCCACTCGTTTTCCTACCTCTACCTCTCGACCTCCTCCTCAATCATTCTATCATCCCCCTTCAGTTCCCTCTCAGCCCGGACCCAGTCTTTTAGTTTCTCCCCGCCTTAGGATAGTGTTCTCTGTACTTCAGAAATACTACCGCATACAGATACAATGTCACGCTTCACTGTAACGTTGTACACACTTTGTTGTAATAATTTTCTGTTCTTGGGCATAGAATCACCTGTCTGATTTAGAACATGACATCCATGATGTCACTCGCGTACACGTTTGCCCACATCTGTAGACCATGTCACGCTACTCCATTTAATATGTTTTTCCCGCGCATTATTCATGATGTTCATACCATGAGAGCGGCACTAGCACTAAAGTCACTTATTTCCATGCGCCTTGAGTTGTCACACATACTGCACATGCACTTAGGGTGATCCCTTTTCCCCTTGTTCCTATTGATATGTCAACGACTAGTTTTTTTCCTATTGTTTTCCTTTTACCCCCTCACCCCATTTTTTGTATCCTTCCCAGCCCTGAAGAGTCACCGGATTACTCTGAGTGACGAAACACGTGTCGGCTGGTTGTGTGTTTAAATTTAGTCGTTGTTTCATTAAATAACTTTTCAACTTT
Source organism: Calotriton arnoldi (assembly GCA_963921515.1). NCBI lineage: Eukaryota > Metazoa > Chordata > Amphibia > Caudata > Salamandridae > Calotriton > Calotriton arnoldi. The sequence continues at coordinate 275,962 of CAWUFW010009956.1, read as the reverse complement.
GTACGGGTGTCGACCACTGCAATTGTAATCCGAACAAAACTGCCACACTATTGTTATACCCTCACCACGTGTGCCCGGGACTGTGCTCATTTCCCAGTGTGGGTCCTTCAACTCACACACCTCCGGGGGTTATTGGGTAAATCCCCGACCTGGCAGCACCGTACCTACTTAAGTTCGCATTAAACACCACGCGTACTAGTCTGAGCGCCACAAAAACTTCCTGACTGCGCTAAAAACCCAACCCCTAGCCCTCTCTTGAATTTTGTTTATTAGTTTCCCACTTCTTTTTAGAAGATGTAGGACTTTGTTTAATAGAGTCCTTCTCAGGACTTTCAGATAGTTTTGGCTTCAAAGGTTTTCCACCCAAACTATCCCTGCCTAATTCTGCATAAGATTGTTCTATTATTCTGGGTAGTTCATGTTGATGTTCTGTTACATCAAATTCCCTTAAGCGTTGGCGGATCGCCACTGATGCTGCCTCTCCTTTAATATTAGATAATATTATTGTTGAGACCTGGTCGAAGTTTTTCAGTAATTTCATACCTAAATTCAGAGCAGGTTCTGCCCCGTATTCGTTTTGAATTTGTTTCAGGACATCTGGTATTATTGCAATTGATGGAACACCATGAGTTTTAGTATAGATGGCAGCAAAGACTGTGCCCCAAGTGGTGCAATCTTCCAGTTGTGGTGTGATCCCCATTGGTAAACAGATTGTTAGGATTCTGTGTTTCTCATACGGGCTAGTATTTGGAAATACTGCTTCGATTTGAGTAATTTTTTTAGCTTTCCAGAATGGAATTTGTTCACATTTTGTGGACATTTTACCCATGACTGCGTGTAAAGTCTGTGGAGTAATTTTTAGTGTATTCCCCTGTTGAGAGGTTTGATTTGGAATGGTCATTGGTGGTTGGACTGTAAAAGTCCGCATGACATATTCGACTAATTGTCTGTAAATTTTTATTAACTCTTGTAGTTGAGTAAGTAATTCCTCGTCTGACATTACATCGATGTCAGGATGAGGTGTGTAGCCGGCTAGAATCGGCCATGTTGCTCCTGGTCTTCCTAGTGGACCGAGCCTGGTAATGTTTTTGTGATGTTTTAGGGCGCCTTTAAACCAGAGATGATGCTCCTGGTATGTGAGTGGAATTTCAATATCCTCGAAAGGAATATATTCCTCTGGTGGTTCATCTTCTTTAAAGAAGTGAAATAGTTTTGTTATTGGATTTGATTCTGGGAATACTATCCATGAATAGAATACCTCTGTCTAAAAGGATTCGTGTGCCTCTATCACGAAAACTGCTCTACCACCTCTTGGTGGTAGGCCGTGTTTTATACGTTTTAGAGTGATGGCTCTCCTTAAGTTTGGAGGGATGTCTATAACACCCTCCTCGGTTTCATTTAAATCTGTAAAGTTAAAAGGCTGTTACGACTGGGTCAGCCGCAGCTACACCGTTCTCGGTGCCATTATCCCTGTGTATGGACATTTGTTTTTTGAAAAATGTAGAACAAGTTTCAAGGAAACAAAAGATAAGGTGCACAATATTTTGGAACACTGTATCCTTCAACGTTGAACAAACCAAACCGCTAATATATAGGGTTTTTTGTCCTATTTAGCTTTGGCGGATATTTAACCCTACCCACTCCAGACGTCTTATGGAGTATGTGATTAGGGGTCTCTGAGAAAAGCACGACTAAGTTACTCAGTATCTAGCGTTAAATTAGTGCCTTACCAAACCGTTGGGCGCCATGTAGTGTAGTTCCTATTTCCCTAATAGGCTCTGCGCATTGGAATAATATACCCTATAGGTTTGACATAGGACTGAGGTCAGTATGTCCCTATTGAGTATATTAAACTTAATTACTTTGTGCCAGCTAACTCAGAGGCCACTAGAAACTCCTTGTAAACAAGAAGGGAGCAGTTTCTGGCAACCGCATAAACAGGACAACTTTGTTTCCCTTTAGAATCGGAACACTCTCAGAATCGTGGAAACAATAGATAACAGTTTCACTCAGCTAATCGTGCATGCTTAGTTTCTTCAGAGTTACACAAAGAATAGACGGGCGTTTCAATAGAAAGGATTTATTGAACAGTCTTGTTTCTCGTGTAGGAGATATGAGCTGTTATGATCACAAGACAGTATGCAAGATATATAATGTACAGCGTAAGCAGTAGAAAGAAATAATACTGCGCTAGCATTATCTTTTAGCTATGACACATATATTCATATACATAAATAACATAAGCTAAAAATGCGAGTACTCATACGATGCTTCTCTAAGCTAGTTCTACCCCAGTGTACCTAACCTAGCCTAGGTGTAGGGCAAGGTAAGAAGTAGGTGAAGTATTCTATAGTATGGTATACTAAGAGTCTGGTATGCCAAGAGTCCCTCTAGGTTCTAGTCAGCTCCATACCTTGAGAATGAGAGAGGTGGGAATCTCTTTCCGGGTCTCGAACTCTTAACACCCCGCGAAGGGAGTCAGAACACTGGAAGTAGGATTCTCTGCGAGCAGGGATGACAGCGTCTCTTCTCAGTGCGTCAGGCCGGGATACGGGCTCCTCTGAAGTCGAGGTCTCCTCTAACTTGCTTGGGCAAGGGAAGGTATATTTATACCTGGTAGGTGCCTTGGAATGTTAGCATTGACGTGAAGTCGGGCAGAGGAAGACGTCAGGAATGAACCCTTAAGGAATAGCGGTTCATGCATAATAAATGAGTTCTTGGAGAAATCAATAATCCTGTGCTAGGCTTAGGGTTTGGTTTCTAAGAACTCGTTGTGACGTTAGGGTGGACGGATGTCGGTGACCATGCCTGTATTTGGTGTGCATGGCTAATGCCTAAATCAGGACTGGGATCTTATGCCTATATAAGGGCAATGCGAATTGTGCCTATATAAGGACATGTTTCAGGAAAACCTATATACAGACACCTAAAGCGGAATACAACAAGGCATCGACTGACTCCAAACCGGCGGGCACTCCCTTGGTGTCAGTAGGGCTCTTCGAATCCATGATCGACTGCTTCTCAGCTCCGGTGCACAGCCGCTTGCAGTTGCCACCTGTGACGACTGTGTTGGATCAACGGGCGCTGACCTCAGCGTCACTGACCGCCCCTTCTTTTTCTCCCCTTCCCGACGCTGAGGTGGCACAATTGACTTAGGGAATGGCGTCGGTGGATCAGTCCTCTTCGGGCTACCTTCCTCCAATTTCAGAAGAGCCCCCTGCTATTTTCTCCTTGACACATAAGTATTTTGGTTAAGTGGTTGATCGCATGACTGAACCTCCTCCAGGGTTTCATTGGGTTTCTTTGGTGACCCTAGTGGCCTTGATTTCGCCTCCTCGCCTCACTTTGGAGGCAAGCTTGGCTTTTGCTCAGCTTTATGGAGAGTTGACGTAGTTCTGGGGGTGCAGCTCCCTTCTGTGATACCCTACTTGGCGTGCTTCAGCAGGGCCAGCTGAGTACTGAGCCTGCGCTTTGCTTCAGTGAAACCCTCTTTGGTATTCTGTTGGGCACTAGGGCTAAACCCATTTCCAGGGCCTCAGTGGACCGGTCGATAGCTCGAGTGTTTTTCCACACTGGTCAGGGGGTTTTTCCCCTCCTCTCTTTTGATGCCTGGAAGAAAGTGCCTCTTTTGCATGGTTAGCCCCCCACTTTTTGCCTGGTTTTGATTTGGTTTCAATTGTAGTGCACAGGGTCCCTGCCAACCAGGTTACCTGTGCCAGTGCTTCTACCCTAAAAACAACACCCCCCACCCCCCTCATTGGAACTTCTACCCCTTGTAAGTCCCTAGAAAATGGTACCCTGGGTACATAGGGCCTGGGAGCTGAAGAGGGTCCCCTCACTGGGACCATGCCACTGCCTTTGCTGCTTGCATGCCCCTGTGAGGGAGAAAATGACAAACTCGACACAGCACCCCTGCCTGGGTGCCATGCCAGCTAACACTGCCTGAAGGCATAGGTAAGTCACCCCTCTAGCAGGCCCCACAACCCTAAGGCAGGGTGCACTATACCACAGGTGAGGGCAAATCTACATGAGCAGGTACGCCCCTACAATATTGGGGTCCATTTCCTAATATTGTAAGTGCCAGTGAAGCCATAGAGTGTACATAGGCTGGAAACTCAATAACTTGAATTCCACAGCACCATGATGGCTTCACTGAACACAGGAGTGTTTGGTACCAAACTACGCCTTTCAATAAATCCACACTGATGCCAGTGTGGGATTTATTGTACCATGTACCCAGAGGGCACCTCAGAGGTGCCCCCTGAAATCTTGCCAACCCTGGTGTGGCTCTGACCATCTGTAGGCAGCCAGCCACCATCAGACATGTTTCTGGCCCCCTCGGTAGAGAGTTCCTGCCCTCTGGGACCAGAAACAATACACATCCTGGGCAGAGGTGTCGCACCTCCCCAAACAGGATGGGCCAGTGCTTGAAAAGGGGAGCTTTAAAGGCCTGCCGCCTTTGTAATGCGACCCCCAGACTCTGCTGCTAGCAGCAGATGGCAACCCCCGTTTTACACCCCCACTTTGGGCGGGAATACCGGCGGGAAAACTCGAGAAGAATTAGAAGTGTGCCCACCTCTGCCAACTCCACCCCTAACTTGGGGGAGGCGAGGTGAAGCACATATTTCAGTCCCCGCCATCTTGAACTAGGTCTGTGCTCTCCTCCCACAGGAGGGTGACATAATAGAGGGTGTAGTCACCCTAGGTAAGGTGCCCATTGGCCCTACCTGCTACTCCCCTAAACCACCCCTAATTTTAGTATTTAGGTGGCTCCCCAGACCTGAAAACTAAATCTGCGACGACCTAAGAAGAAAGAAGACGACCCCGCAGAGACGACTGCCTTTGCCCCAGCCCTACCAGCCTGTCTCCAGCTTCTGCGAACCTGTGACCTGTCTTGCAGCCAGTGACTTCTGAAAACCATGGGATGACTGCTGCCTTCGAAAAAGACTAATCTCCTGTGGACAGCGGACCTGTCCAGAAGAAACCTACTCCAAGGACTCTGTATCCCAGCGGAACGGCGTCTCCTGCTCGCTCTACACCCGATGCCCACGGCCCGAGTCTGAGTGGCTCACCTGTGCAGTGAAGTCTCCTCAGCGATCCTGATCTTGTGTCCAGCGTTGACTGACCGCTCCACCCCTCCACGACGGTGCCTGCAGTGTGAATCCAGAGGCTCCCCCCGACTGCGTCCGGCAAGAAGACTCCGATGTCAAAAGGCACCCCTGCACCCCAAAGCTCCTGGGGCTTAGTGTGCTGAACCGACGGTGCCCCTACGACCCCCTACATCTCTACTTACCTCTGCTGTTGCTGATCTCCCTCCTGCAACATCCAGTGCCACGCCTGCAGCTTCTTTGCCGAAAGAAGAATCCCCAATGAAAAGCATTGGGCGCCTGACATCAAAATTGCACCCTGCACCCGGCTGTCCCTGTGCCGCTGGTCCCTTGGCCCCTACAACCGATCTACTTACCTGCAAACAGTGTGGCTCCAGGCGCCCCCTGTCTCTATTGGAAAGCATTAGGCCGAACTCCGATTTTGACCTCTGCACCCGGCTGCCCCTGTGCCGCTGGTGGTGCAGTTTGGTACTCACCTGACCCTTGCTGACTTTTGGCTCCAAAGACTAAGATTGTTAGTGCAGTACCTAACCTGTTTAACTGCAATATTGTTTTCCTCAGAGGATAACATTGGACTGTGTGAAAAAGTTTCTAAGTGTCGATTTTACAAAGTGAAAAATATTTTAGATTAAAAATGTACTTAGCTTATTGCCAAGATCTTGGTCTTAAAATAAAGTACAAACAACGTATAATTTTCGAAAATTGGTCTGGATCTCCTTCTTGAGTCGTGTGTCCATTATTGATCACTGTTGTGCAATAAATGTCTTACACTCCTCTGTGTCAGGCCTAAGGCTGCTCGCCCACGCAACCATAATAGAGTACTTTGGGTATTACATTGAGGCCTGTACACTTTTGGGGAACCCCTGTACTCTGTGCACGGTATTACCATATACAAAGTCAGCTTCCTACAATGCCCTTCTTTCCTAGCGGATGCAAGGGATTGGGCACGGTTCTTGGCCTACGGTTCTTTATCTGGGTCCGCCCTGATTGGTGTTCCTTCTTTCTCTCTTCAGGCATTAGCGCTTCTTGTGCTACTTCTCGCTATACATGGGCAAAACAGGCCCCTGGACTCCCCTTTTTTTCTCTTAGGTTCCTTGTGGCCATCCATTGTCTGTATCTTGGCATGAGTTGTCAACTCAGCCACCCTACCTCTTCTATGCCTCTGCATATCCTGTTTTTCCTCTGTTTTTCCCTTGTTGGAAGCTCCGGTTGCTTTCACTTCTTGATTGAAGCCGTTTCCATGACACCCCCGAGGCCAATCCCAAAGTTTCCTTACTGGCCTGGCTGTTCTTCAGGTATGCCTTCGGTATAGGGCGAATGTTCCTCCTCCGTTGTTCTCAACATGGGTTCCTTGCCTGTCATCTCCAGGTTTGATCGTACGGAGGTTTGTGATCCCTTAGGATTCTTCTCCTGGGAATTTCCTCCACTTCTTGCGAACGCGGTTGCAGTTCTCGCCCCTTGATGGGCTCATCTCCATTGTACTAATAAGTTACCGAGTATGCTCTTGGGTGGCGTCAGGATCCTCATCCATGTTGCTCCCTGGCTTGTTGGCCGGGCAAGGTTTGTCCGGTGCATACGAGTACTTTCCTTTTGCTTCTGGCCTACCTGCTTCCTAGGCTATGGGCACTGCCTCACTATCTGTTCCTTTTCTTCTTTACATTGGCCGTTAGGGTTATCTTTCATTTCTGGTGTTGGTCTTCCAATACTAATTTCTTTTACGCTGTGGCCTGGTGGTCTGCATAGGCCTCCCAGTTTTTGGCCCCGTCCTACTCAGTGCCTTTTTCCAGTCCTCCATTGTGGTCTTTATTTCTCTATTCTAGCAGAGTTTTCTCCCCTGCGGTTTTCTTTTCCATTGTCTCTAGACTGCTTAATTGTACTATTCTGTCAGTAGTGCTGTTTCTGTCTGCTCCCTTAGTTGTCTGGGGCGTGTACTTCCGCCCCACCCTCTCCCTTTAGATGGGGCCTTGTGGCTGGTTTCCAGTTTGGCATTTTCTCGCCTTTGGCCCATGGCCGCTGTTGTGGTCATTTTATGTACCCTTCTTGGGCACCTGTTATCGTACAGTGTGAATTCTGTATATGTTTATGTTCATGCATATCATATATATATTTTTCATACCTATCTATTAATATGTGCTTTATACCTTCATTTTCTTGGGATTCTACACTGCAAAGTCCCAGCAAGCCTCCTCTCTCTCTGTGTTTCCTCTGCCTAATGTGGTCTATGGCCATGATTCTTGCTATTGCTTGCAATGCTTTATCAGCTATTGGTTGGACCCCTCTGCTTTGCCTACTTCTATAGCATTGAGCTTGGCCCAGTAGTTTTAGCTGTTGTCGTTAGGCTTCCGCCTCGGTCTCTAGGTCATGTTGCCCTTCCGAGGGTCGTTGTAGTGCTATGTTTAAATGGAGTGTTCTTCCCACTTGTCTTGTTCTTCTGCCATGCATTTTCTCCCATGTCTTTGCACGACTGCAGATTCGGTTCCATAAGGGGTTCTCTCTGAGTCTTCTGGTGGGATGCTTTCTTTTGCCCCTCCCTTCCTGGCAAGCAGTCTCTCCTTTTCTTATGCAGATTGGATAGCCTATTCGGGGATATTTCTTGGAATCAGTTTGCAGATCCTCCTCCAGGATGGTATTGCTTGGGTATCTATTCTAAGGTAAGGAATATGCGGCTAGACGTCTCTATCAGATGAATACGTTACTTTCCTTCGGTAACGCCTTATCTGTTAGAGACTAGATCTAGCCGCAGATTCCTTACCGCCCCACCCATCCTCCCCACTCTGCGAACTGGCTCTCCTTTTCTTCCAGATCCCTTCTATGCACCTTTGTGCCGTTCATTGGTACAAAAAATCTATATATATATATCACACCAAACAACCAAAAATACTAATGTATGCGTTTTCAAAACGAGAATTGTTTTGGGCACACTGTTTCCATAGCCGTTTCTATACCTGGCTCCATTTCTTAGCGCGGAAGAAACTGGCGTCAGGGGAAAGCTTATATGGAAGAAAAATTTCCAGATCCAGTCTGGTGCCTGGGTATAATTCTAAGGTAAGAAATCTGCGGCTAGATCTAGTCTCTACCAGATAAGGCGTTACGGAAGGTAAGTAACTTATTCATTTAGTTAATCGATTAAGTGCCCTTCTTTTACTATGGGGCATGCTGAAGTTATTCTATAACTCTGTAATCTGAGTTGTCCTGATTTTTTTTTTTTTCATTATGTGTTATCCGTTGCGTTTTCTGGACCCTTTTGAGATTTAGTTATACATACCTCTAGTTTTCTGGAAGACCTTGTGTCATATGTTCATCAACAAATACAATAAGAAGAACATTAAGTAATTGTGCAGAGTTCTGTGAATACTGTGACAGTAGCTATTTGATTGTTTGACGTCTTTATAACCTATATATGCCTATATGCACCTTCCCTTATTACGCAGTAAGTTGTCTACATATATTTAACTGTCATACTGTATTGATTAGGAATGATATATTTCATCTGTGACCTCATAAGACCTTGGATTGTTACGAGGTATGTTATAAACCAGTGAACCGGGGGGTGGGGGGAGTTCGCTAGTTATTTTAATTTTCTTTGTATTTCATACTAGGTTAGTTATGACAACAAGTAGAACACTGAGACATTTCTTTATTGCTATTCAATTGCTGTATGTTTACGAACCTACAGATGGGGGTTACAATATGGCCACTATATATTGTTATTACTATGTGATCCCCGTAGATTTCTGTGACTAATTCCTTTATCTTCTGTATCAATCCATTTTTATGATATAATAGCAATGCTAATCTACTGTCTGAATTGTTACTTTATGGTGATATTGACACATTTGTATAATTTTATGCTTTGAAAATTAATAAAATTATGTTTAAAAAAAAAAGAGAAAAAAGTAATTGTACAGAGAGAGAGTGGATTTTTGGTCCCCCTCCTTCAGCAATTCACTTTCATGTAATTTCATGGATTGTCATTGTTTTGATGGGCTACCTATCGTTGAAAATGTTTGATACAGACTCCTAATTGCAGATTCCTTACCATGTGAATTTACCCAGGTGCCAGACTGGATCCAGAAACGTTTGTAGTAATTCCTTCACGCATCGACAGTTGGTGTCGGGTCTGGCCTTGCCCAGTCAAAATCCGTGGCCCCTATATCTATACCACCTACACGCGCTGACATCAGTTCCTTTTTTCCACACTTGCAGATGCAGATCCAGAGGTCTCGAATCCTGTCACTCCTGACAAAGATTTTTTTCTCTTACATTAATTCAGTGTGCAAACAATGTCATGCCCTAAAACAACCAGGTTTAAACCGCGTTGTGACTGTCACAGCAGATGTTGGTGATGGACACCCACGATGCCTAAGACTCTGTGTGGTGTCTGTGCTGCACAGAAATGAACAAAAAGGCCATCCTTGACCGGGAGGCCATACTACCAGTCGCCCAACGCAAGAGGTTGAAAAAACTTTCACGGTTATAGTCGAAGGCACAACGGTTCCAGTCAAGGGCGACTATGCTCTACTGCTCCCATGCCCAGTTCTATTCGAGGTCCCGGGACTCTGGTAAGTCAAGGAAGACCCACAAGGAGCATTACAAAATCAAAGCATGGGTCTCCTTTGTCTCGCCACTCCCACCACTTGAAGTTACGTAATGCCCCAGGCACCACTAGGCCACAGGGTCATCACCCCCTGCGGAATTGATCGAGATGTTAGCCCTGCTTCAGTCCCCCGCCGAACAGACCGCGAAACCACTGCAGCTCAACCAGCTGAAGGAGGCCATGGACATCATTTTTGGTGCCACGCCGGATCCCTCTGGAGCGACTACGATCCCTGCTTTAGGGGATCTGGTCCATAGTTTCAGGCTTCAGGACTCTTTGACTCTCTCCGGGCCTTTTGTGCTCTGGTTGTGGCACACACCCATTCAGGTATACCCAGTATGGCTGCCTGTGTCTTCCTCTCTACTTCTGTCCAAGTAGAAGTTTCTAAGTCATTGCTCAGCAAACACTCCACTGGGATCACAGGGGACACAGCTGTAAGGGTGTGACATTGTGTAAGAAAGTGCCCTCTTTTTGCATGGTTGCCCAGACTTTCTGCTAAACTGCTGATGTACCTTGACTGAGTGTGCCCTGGGCTCTTGCCAAACAGGTACCCAGAGCCTATGTTCTTTCCCTAAGACTGCATTGAAAATACCCAATTAGCACTCTCTCTTACCCCAGGTCAGCACCTTTTAAATGGTACCACAGGTACCAAAGGCACTGTGGCCAGGGAAGACCTCTAAGGGCTGCAGCACTTATTGTGCCACCCTTAGAGGACCTTTACACACACACACACACTGCCTTTGCAGGCTACGTGTTTTGGTGCAGAACAAAGTGAAGAGTCGACATGGCACACATCCCTGTGTGCCATGCCTACAACCCACTGCCCTGGCATAGATCAGCCACCCCTCTAGCTGGGTGCACTATACCAGTGGTGAGGATACAGGTGCATGAGCCCTGTACCCCTACAGTGTCTAAGCCAATTCTTAGACATTGTAAGTGTAGTAATGCCATTATGAGTATATGGTGCTGGGAGTTTGTCATTACGAACTCAACAGTACCATAATGGCTTTACTGGGAAGTTTGGTATCAAACCTCTCGGCACAGTAAACCCACACTGATGCCAGTGTGGGATTTAATGAAAAATGCACACAGAGGTCATCCTAGAGATGCCCCCTGAAAAACGACCTAACACTAGTGTCCAGGCTGAGTGGCTGCTCACCAGCTGCCACCACCAGACATGTTTCTGGACCCCTGGGTCGAGAGCCTGCTGCTCTCGGGGGTCTGAAACAATGCACATCCTGGAACGAGGTGCCAAGCCTCCTTCCCCAGGATGGGCAGGGTCCACGAATGGGAAGCTTTAAAGGCTTGCCGCCTTTGTGAGCTTTCCCAGGCCTTTTGCTGCTTCCAGCAACTGGCCCCCACCGGTTCTGACCCCCACTTTGGGCGGGAGAATCGGCGGGAAAACCAAGTGAGGAAGGGAGGTATGCCCACCTTTGCCAGCCCCACCCCTCAGGTGGGAGAGACGAGGTGAAACACAACTCTATACCCGCGATCTTGCAGATGGGGGGGTTGTGTCATTAACCCAGGCCGACCACACATCCTCCGATCTCCATGCCTGTCTGGAGGAAGTTACCAAGTGGATGAGCCTGTCCCACTTAAAACTTAATGGTGATAAAACGGAGCTCATGCTGCTTGGCAACCAGCTAAATTTTAAATCCAACACCATGTGGCCAACGTGCATGGGTCCGGCACCTAGCACTAAAACTGAGATAAAAATCCTGGGTGTCTGGCTGGATCAAGATCTTACTTTTAAAGTCCAAGCCAGGAAGACCGTTGCTTCTTGTTATGGCATGCTAAGAATGATCCGTAAAGTGCTGCCCCTCCTACCGGACCAAGCAAAAAAAAACGCTGGTCCAAGCGCTTATCATCTCGAGGTTAGATTATTGTAACGCCCTTTACTTGGGCACCCCAAACGCAGTCACCACAAAATTGCAGATTGTACAAAACTCGGCTGCAAGACTGCTCACGGGAACCCACAACCGCTGCTCGGCAAAGCCAGCATTACGCGCCCTCCACTGGTTACCGGTACAGGAGCGAATACATTTTAAAGCCCTCTGCGTTGCTCATAAGGCTCTAGGAGGGTCTGGTCCTCCTATTATTAAAACCATGATGCGCCCCTACAAGGCCAACAGAAGCCTCCGCTCTGATGATCTGTACCTAGCAGCGGTACCTAGGATCAAGAAAGCCAAAAGTGGCGGTCGGCGTTTCTCATATAATGCCTCAAAACTATGGAATAGCCTGCCGCTGCATCTTCGTAGGGAACCCAACCATTTAGCATTCCGGAAACAATTAAAGACGTGGCTCTTTCCGTAAAGGTTCTGTCCAACTCTAGTAACCACCTCAGCGCTGGGATGCTCCCGGGTAGCCATGCGCTATATAAAAATCTTTCCTTTCCATTCCAGCCAACCAGAGTGAGGCATGTGCCCCCTCCCACTGGAGGTTGGCATAATAGGGGGTGTGCCCACCCCAAGGAAGGGACCTATTGAACCCAACCTTTACTTACCTGTAACGCCCCTAAATCTAGTATTTAGGGCCACCCCTGAACCATGCCTCCTCAGACAAGAACCGACTAAGAAGAAAAGAAGAAGGACCGAAGAAGCCGTGCCATTGCTAAGAAGAGGACGACGCCCACTGACTTGGCCCCAGCCCTACCGGCCTGTACCCACCTCGAACCTGCAGAAGTGAAATCCCGGTGTGTCCTGCAGCCACCAACCTCAAGAATCCAGAGGACCTGCCCTGCCTTCCACATAAAAGACTGTCTCCCGTGAGCACCGGATTTGCTCACCCACAGACTCTGGCTCTGCCCAAATCCGCGAGTCTGCACCACTCTACGCCCGACACCCCCAGCCCGAGTTCGAGTGGCCCAACACCACGAAGAGGTCTCCCCGGCGATCTTGACATGAGATCTGGTGATCTCTGACCTGCCTCGGCCCTCTCCACGACGCTTGCAGTCCCTCACTGGAGGATCCCCCCGACCGCGACTGGAGCTGGTAAGAAAACCCGACGCCTAAAGACACCCCTGCACCCGAAGTCCTACGGCCTTGGGTGGCCCAACCGACGGTGTCCAGGCATCCCGAGACATTCCAACTTACCTCTCCAACCGGTGGTCACCGCCAGAAGATCTTCGGCCCTGAGCCTGCAGTCTTTGTCAAAACCGGAGAATCCCCATTGAAACCAGCAGGGCACCCCACGCCAAAACAGCACCCTGCACCCAGCCGCCCCTGCGCTGCTGCGGGTGTACTTTGGGTGCTAACTCGGATCCCCCTTTGACCTGAGCCTAACACCAGGAGCTTTGCTCCCACAACCCTGAGGCCTGCTCGTGAGCAGCCACCAACCGGAGGCCCCCAATCCCCCATTGGATAACATTGGGCCTCAGCACTCTGCACCCGGCCGCTCTAGTGCCGCTGAGGGTGCTTTGAGAGTGCATCCTTGACCCTGGGGGAACCCTTGTTCTAACCCCAGAAACTCGACCCCAAAGACCGAGTACTTACCTGTTAACCGATAACTTCATTTCTCTCCAAGTGTGTAGTTGATTTGTATGAAAACCTGAAAAACTACAACTGTGCAGAACTGATTTTACTTACCTTTTCTCTAGAAATGTCCCAGTGTGATATCTAAGCATATCACACCGAGTAGAAAAAGTAACTTAAGAAGTAATCTGAAAAGTAATTTCGACATTTTAACTTACCTGTATTTTAATCAACTGCATTTGATCCTGCTTTCAATTGTAAAACACTGCATAAGATTTTGCTAAGCATTTATTTCACTTACCTGTGCCAGGCTTGCCTTGGTTATAGAAATAAAATAACTTCATAATATTTTTATACAAACAAAATTGGTCTTAGTTCAGTCTTTGAGTGTGTGACATCATTTGCTGATTGAGTGTGTACAACAAATGCTTAACACTACCCTCTGATAAAGCCTTACTGCTCACTCACACTATCAGTAATAAAGTGCTATCTACTTTTACATCTGCCTACCTTTGGGGTTTCACTGGACTCTGTGCACACTATACCTCATTTTGGTATAGTAAATACAGAGCCAGCTTCCTGCACATTGTCAGCGTTGACAATCTCATGCCCCTCCTCAGGTAGGATCTGGTCTGGGAAAACCAGGTAAGCCATAACCATGGTTATACTGGCACCTGTATCCGTCAAAGGTCCACCCAACTGATTTTTGGCTACTGCCTATACTTCTCCATGCTAGGAGTCTAGTGGGTCAAAGGATCAATGTTCTCCCCACCCAGGGACATTGAGGTGGCATCTGTGTGCCCCTTAGGATCTCTAGGGGCAACTTCCTATCCAGTCCCTACACTTGCAACCCTTTAGACTGGTATGTAATGCGTTCCTTTTAGCTGCTCATTGCATCCCCTCTTTTGTGCCCTGCCTGGTTACAGTCAAAGCACACCCCTGCCTTCAAGGGGTTAAACTTCCTTCCCTGATACCCCTTCCCCTTTGAATGGGATGTGGCTCGGGACTCCCTCTCCCCTCCAGCTACTTTTGGGGACTCTTTGGGGCTGGCTTTCATTTTATCCTCCCCCCCCCCCCTCTTTCCCTGGGAGGGGGTTTGGCCATTTTTCTTCTGGTCACCTCCCAGGGTCTTTTTAGGTACCCTGGTTCTTACCCAATCATCGGCTGTCTTGCCCAGTTCCCTGGGGCTAGACAGCTTAGAGTCTACCAGATGCTTGTGCAACTTCTCTGAATAACAATTTGTTAAACTGTGCTCCTTAACCAACAGATTGTAGAGCCCTTCAAATGTGTCCACTTTGTTGACTTTAATCCACCCATCTAATGCCTCAACTGAGATGTCAATGAAGTCTACCCATGTTTTGAGGTACCTTTCTGAAGGGATCTAAGCTTCAGTCTATACACTTCAGGAGTTAACCCAAACTCAACAAGGGCTGACTTCATGTGGGATTAGGATTCAGCTGCCTCCTCCTCTAGTGTGAGTAGTCTATCTCTACCAACCCCTGGTACTAACTCTCACAGAACTGTTCCCCAGTCCTGATTTTGAGAGCTCTCTCATATGAGGCTATCTCATGACCTCTCACATTTGATGCCAGCCACTTGTCAATGTTATTTGCTGGAACATAACTATGAACAACCCCTTGGGGCCACCTTACACCAGGGGCACCCCCGTCAGCACCTCCAGATCTGCTGCCGCAATCTTCTCTGGGCTCCAAGCCCAGCCTGGCCTTCCTTTCCTCTAGGACCAGCCTCCTCTCAACCAGAGCTATTTTCCTCAACGTCCAGGACTGCCATGCTCACCTGTATGGACCTCTGGCTGTGTTCGCGGCCAGTCAGGCCATGGGCCCTGGGGACCCTTCTGGGCACTCCAACAACAGGCTGTGATTATCCTCCAACTTCGCTTCATCTCCACTACCTTGGGGTAATTCGTTCCTCAGGCGTGGAGGTGCCCTGTGAGCCTTTTCCCAACCTCTCGGGCCTTACTCAAAGCAGGTTTATTGGCTTTAGCTCCCATGATGATTTTTCTCTCTGCACAAAATGCCCTCAGATCATCCCTCTCGTATGAGGACAGATTTGCCAAGTCGAGCTCCAGGACTCCTTTGTCGAAAAGTGGCTCCTGAGCTTCGTTAAAAAACTTTTTCCTCCTTTATTTGAACTTGTAGGAAACTTTGCCAAACCTTTCCAAACTCGCCTCTACTCCTTGGGAACGTTTTTGCAACTATTTGGAGACAACACTCTGGAGTTCAGTAATGTCCACAGAAAATATTTCTTTGGAGCAAGAACTTCTTTTCTTAGTGTCCAACTATGCAGATTCTTAGCTGTCTTGACTTCAACTGTATGGTACTGCTAAACACAAGTTCTGGATCCCACTGCTAGTCACCAATGTGAGGAAATGAGGTGTATTATTTTAGTGTCATTGTGCGACCTCACTGTGTAATACACTTACCAACCCCTATAGGTCGAGTAGGTTTCTTCTGTAAAACCCTCAGCTCAACCCTGGGCAGCTGTGACACTGAGCAGCAAGCCTTACACAGAGGAACAAGTGTAAAGCATTTAATCAGTACTAAAACAATTAAAGAAGAAATCTACAAGACACTCATGAAATCCGACACAAATTTATTAAAATGGACCGTATTTTTGTAAGAGTTTAGACACTAGAATGAAAAAAAAAACACTGGAGGGTTCTGGAGATATAGATTTTACATGCAGTAATAAATCAAAGCAATTTTACTCAGCCGTGAACAAGCCTTGGCAAAGTCACTATATTAGACACAGAAACTTTTTCAAAGAAAACGTAGTTAAGTGTCAATGCATTTGGTTAGAAGTTCTTGGGCTGACGAACTCCGGCAAGGAGCTAGTCAGGGGGACCACCAAGGTCCTCAAGAACAGTTACCTTCACAGAAGAAGTAGTCTGTCAGCAGTTGCAAGCACTTTATCCGCATTGCAATGGATTCCTATGGAGTCGTACTGATGCAAGGGATGAAGGATGATAAAGATGCTCCAAGGATGCTGTGGATGCCATGCGGTCGATGGGGGTCTTCCTGCGGCGATTCCTCGATCCACGAGGATGGTGAGGGCAACCTGGGGTCCTCTCTGGCATGGCCAAAGTGCAGTTTCCACTGGATTACCAGTCATCCAGTGTGCGGTCACAAGCCAATTCTTCCTGGGTCGATACATCTCCTTCTGAGGGTCCCCGTAAGTGTCTTTCAGCGAACTAGGGTGTATCAGGTCTTGGTGCTGCACGTCGGGGTGGTGGCAGCTGGATGACTTTAGGCTACCACTCGCATCAGCAGACTTCTTCTGCAGTTCTGTCCCTGTGCTGCAAACAGGAGGGCAGTAAGCTGGCCCTTGGAGTTCTCTTGGCTTGACTGGGCTCTGGAGACAGCTTCCCCATGAGCAGGACACAGCAGGCATAGTCCCTCTCTTGATAGCCACCAGAGGTGCAAGAGGTGCAGTCTTCGAAGGTGCAGCCTCTCTTTGCTGATTCCTCAGTGCAGCATAGCAGTCCTTCTACAATCTTTCTTCCAAGTCGGTTTTGATCTGATGTCTGGGTGCCCGGGGTGCCCTCTTGATGCTCAGAAAGTGCCCTCAGAGCAGGATGCCGTTGGTAGGCAATGGGCTACCAGGTTCCCTCCCACCTGGTGACTACTTCCTGTGGAGTGTGGCATCTGGCTATCCCAGGATGCACCATTCTGCCCACTCCCAAGATGGCAAGACCCCTGTGGAAACCAGTTTGGGAACTAGTTTCCCCTCTCTGTCTCCGGTTCCTACCTCAAAAATGGGGCAGCCCTCTCCCTGGTGTTATACATCTGCCCTTCAAAGGCTGCTTCACCTTTGAAGCCTGCTTTTTGGGGCTGACAGCCAAGTACCTTCCTGCAGGAGGGAGGTGACACCCCCCTGGTCTGTAGTCTCTCATTTTTCTCCTTCTTGAGTCGTTGGCACGTCTCTCCAGTAGGGCAGAAAGCTGTCTCTTGGAGCATGCTCCACATGTGCCCGAGAAGTCACAAGAGTTGCAAAGGCAACAGTGTGTCAGCTTTGCTAAAGCTGCACACTTCAGCAAGTTACATTAACTTCGACTTGAGGTACAAGTTGGGCTCAATGTAACATGTTGGTTGATACCTTGGAGTGCCTACTTTGGTTGCACCGTTCAGGAGTTAGCACAGCTGAGGGGTCAGCATGAAACCCTGTACTCGCCAATTGGGCGACCAAGTCTCTCTACAGTAAAAACTTGCTTGTTTTCCTGTCAGGGCATGCAAAGTACATGTCCTGCCAGTGTCATATGTTGCACCCTGCCTTTAGAGTTTGGTAGGCCTGCCAGAGGGGTGACTTGCACAAATAGCCATTTCCAATTTGGTACAGCCATTTCGTTATATACTTTTGGTCCAGGGCACTTTTACTTAGATCCAGTTATCAGGCCTCAGTGCACTCTCGGAGTCAAATAGCTAGCAGCATTAGTCGAAAAACTCAGTGGCCACCATACAGTCTCCAATCAATCTACCATTGGCAGATCCGCCCTCAACGTCAACTGCCCCCGTCGACCTCACCTCGAGAGCGCTCTGCCCTCGACTTCGGCCAATTCAGCCACACCACTGCCCTACGCTCTGTGCAATGCACAGTGCCACATTAGGCACCATGATAAATGCCACTGGCGTACATATTGACGCTGGTTCCGTCGTCGCTGTAAGGAGAACTAATTGTATTGTCAGATTCAGAGACTCACTCAGTACTGGACAATATGCTCACTCTGAGCCAGACTATGCCCCTCATCATAAATTGGGCAACCTTGATGAGGACTATGCCGCTCGATATGATGAAAGCAATATTTTTATATCCTCCAGGATGCCAGTGGTTTTGATGCCGCCCCAGACCTTGGCCTCTAAACACTAACTCTTGCCATAGGTACTGAAGAGTCCGTATCCTTCGCCACAGTGATTCAGAGGGTGACTGAAACCTCAACCTGGCAACTTAGTAAGTCAAAAACTACTCTTCTAAAGAGGTGTTTAACCATGCTCATTGTACATCGGATCCTCTGCTCTCCTTTAACAAGGCCTTATTTGATGGGCTGGTGGGCACCTGGTCAAAACCAAGATCTTGCCTACCAGTCAATAGATTGGTGGCGAGACAACATAATTGACTCCCAGAGATCCAGACCTCCTATTGCAACTTCCACCCCGTAGAGTCTTGTGATCCAGGTATCGACAAGCTGCTTGAACAACAATGCATTCCCTACCACCCCACTTGTCGGGGAATAAAAAAGGATGGATAAATTTGCCACACTGATGTTCTCCTCAGTCAACCATGGTCTCAGTTCGGTGAACACCACTTCTCTTGGGCAGATATTTTGCACACAGACGACGTCCGTCAAACCTTGCAAAAGCTGATTTTGGATGGACAAGATGTGGTGAAATATTCTATCAAATCTGGTCTGTACACAACCAACTGTCTGGGTAGGGCAGTCGGCACCAGCGTGATGCTTGGGCACAACCCCTGGATTCGCTCCTAGGGATTTTCTGCAGACACCCAACAGTCTCTTATGGACATTCCAATTAACGGCTCTAGGTGAAGGCAGACTCTGCCCTTGAGAGGTATAAAGAGAGCAAGGCCAGAGCCCGATCTCTTGGCTTAGCTCTTCCAGTGCGGTAGTTCTTCCAGCAGCAGGTCCTCTTTTGAGGCTTTGGTAGGGGCCACCTGCAGACACCAAGACCATCTCAGCACAACAGGCCTCCCACTCCTTTTGAGGCTCGGTTTTGGACCAACGGTATCCAGGCACCCAGGGGCAATGAACTGCACAAACCTCCCCCAATTCAAACCCTGCAAAACTACTTTAACTTGTCTTTAGTGGCATGAGATTGCCCGTAGGAAGCTGCATAACCCATCACCTCCCATGGTGGAGAAGAATCCCATCCAGATCGTGCAAAACGGATACTCCATATTCTTTCTGTCCTACCCTCCAGACATGCCTCCCTCACCACAACACCTCCCAGAGGACCACTTACTTGTCCATACTCCGTGGAGAAAGTCCACTCAGTTGGCCAAGGGAGCGATACTGAGGGTGCAGGCATCAGAAATTGAGCTAGTTGCTACTCCTGCTACTTTCTGGTGCCAAAGAATGACGGAAGCCTCCACCCTATCCCAGACCTTCGCCCTCTAAACTTCCTCCTCTGTAAGGATATGTTTAAAATGCTCTCCCTGGCCCACGTTCTCTCAGCCCTTAATCCAGGAGACTGGATGGTAAGGCTAGACTTGCAGCACGCATACTTTCACATCCCTATCCTGCTGTCCCACAGATGTTACCTGCAGTTTCAGGAAGGCCAAGAGTACTTTCATTTCCATGTTCTCCCAGTTGTCCTTAACAGCGCACCTCCTATGTTCACAAAGGTGAGAGTGGTGGTCGCAGTCCATCTGCGGTGGTTGGGAATACCAGTCTTCCCATACCTCGAAGACTGGCTGCTGAAGGCGGGCTCCCCTCAAACAGTCATAACCAACTCCAGGCGATGGCCAACTTGTTGACATTGATGGGTTTTGCCATCAGCATGCCGAAGTCACATCTGACTCCTTCACAACAGTTCCCTTTCATTGGAGACATCCTGGAAACTGTGATCTTCCCTAGCCATCCCTCCAGCTCAAAAAGTTTCAAGACATTTGGGCTATAATCCCTATGTTCCAATCCTTGACTTGGGTCTCAGCAAGAGCATATCTGAGGCTTCTAGGCCTCCTGCTTCCTATATGGACCACATCAGGTGGCACATGTGGGCTCTGCCATGGGATCTGAAGTATCAGTGGGCCCAGCACTAAGGGGACCTCTCAGATTCCATCCAGGTGTCGAAGGAGACTGCGAAAGTTCTGCAGTGGTGGCTGCACGGCCACGATTGGGCTGGTGGCAGGCCCTCTCTCTAACCCACTGAGAGCTAAAAGTCGTGACGGATGCATCGTTGCTGGGTTGGAAAGGTTGTCTGGGTGAGGTAGAGATCAGAGGACTTAAGTCTCCGGCAGAGGCTCGCCTCCACATCAGCTTGGAGATGCGAGCGATTTCTTAGGCACCAAAAGCGTTTCTCCCGACAACCAAGGGTAACCTGGTGCAGGTACTCATGGACAGCATGACTGAAATTTGGACGCTGGGAGAAGTTTGTCTGGTGTTCCTCTCAACCCGTACAACCACTGTATGCAGAGTTATCAGGTGTTATCCTATTTTGTCTGTCTATAGCCCAGCAATGCCTTGCTCTGTCAACAGTTAAGGGTTACCTTGCGGCCTTCTTACTTACATTTACCTTCTCAGCCATCACTCTTGTGACACCCATTGTGATGTGTTTTTGAAGGGGCTGATCCACATGTTTCCTCCATCACCATTTTTGATGCCAAAGTGGAACCTGAATTTGGTACTCACTTACCTGATGACCAATGCACATCTGTCCTCTCTGCTTGCTTGCTAACAAAACCGCATTCCATTATCACCATAACATAGGCCAGGCAAATGAGTGAACTTCAGGAGTTGTCCGTAGTCCCATCATATGTGTCCTACTTCCCGCATAAATTGGTCCACCGGACAAAAGAGGGATTCTGGCCCAAGGTAGTCATGCCCTTCCACAAAGGGCAATCCATCACCTTTCCGGCTTTCTATGCACCGCCTCGTCCCTCATGGAGGAAGAACAACTGCATCCCCTCGACCCTAAGAGTGCTTAGCTTCAGTGTGGATCGAACTGGAGAGTACCAGCAAGATGACCAACTTTTTCTTGGTTTCTGTAAGGAAATGCCTCTTCTTGTATAGTCACCCCCAAAGTTTTTCAATGGTGCTGCTGGTTTTTCGACTGAGAGTGCATTGAGGCCTTTTAACCAGACTACAGTGCCCTGACCCTAAAGTGTATGTCGAATTAGCTGTAACCAATTGGAAATGCCTAACTTACCTGTACGTCCCTAGTAAATGGTACCCTAGTACCCAGGGCAAGTAAGTTAGAAGGGTACCCCAGGGCTTGCAGCACTGATTGTGCCACCCTGGAGGTCCCCCAAGTAAAACAAGCCACCCCAGTCCGCCACAGCAGACTGATATAACAAGCATGTTCCGCTAGCCAGACTTTGCAGTCGATAGCAATGGCACTTCCCCAAGACATGTGTGTAAGTCATCCTTCTGGCAGGCCTACGCTCTGGGCAGGGTGCAACATATGACACAGACTGGACATGTACTCTGCATGTCCTGGCAGTAAAACACTCAAAACAACTGGTTTGAGGCATATGAGCTGTAGATCATATGCTATGCATAGATCGCCATCTAGTGTTGGGTCCGGATGTTTGCACTTTGTTTTTCTTCGAAGAAGTCTTTCCAGTCAAGAGGTAGGTGACACTTCCTTTCGGTGATAGTGTGCATGGGCATCGACTCCATTGTTAGATAGTTTTTTTCCGCCATCGGGTTCGGACGTCTATCGTTGCGCTCCGGTTCGACACCGTTCCTTCGGTTTCCGTCGGTGCGCAAGATACTCGCCCTCAACGGTATTGTGTTCGATCGCGTCTCCCTTTCTATCGCGTATCGTAATTAATTAAAATAATCTTTCGAACGGGAAGTTCGTGGAAGGCCGTCGGGCTTACCCGCGTCGGGTCGACCTGCAGTCGATGGAAGGAACTCCCTTCAAATTCTGCCCTCGGTGCCACGCGAAATACGTGCACACCGACTCACACGAAGTGTGTAATCTGGGTTTGTCCCAACAAGACTGCGCCGCGTGCCAGGCTTTCCGCTCCAAGAAAACACTTTGCGACCGTCGGGCTCGACGTCGCGACATGCAGAGCCAGCATACAAGTTCCATTCCAGACATCTTCGGTCAACAGTCGGACGAAGAGGCCGGCGAGGCCATGGGAACAGAGGAGGACCAGGAGCCGGTAGAGATCTCAGAATTCGAATCCGACCAAGAGGACGACATCCCACATGGTCAACGTACCGTGAGTACACCTCCACCCTCATCCCAGGAAACAATTTCAACTAAAAAGAAGGCTCCAGTCCAACCCGCGCCCTCGGGCCCCGGTCGGCACCGAGATCGCGCTTCTGACGCCCCGCCCTCTGGCTTGGCACCGAAGCCTACCAAAAAGCCTACCAAAAAGCCTTCCGGATCCGAAAAGACTCCTTCCAAACCGAGTTTGGAGCCCAGACCTTCGGGGTCGAAACACAAGTCCGACCCCCACCATTCGGCCCCGAAAAAATTGTCGGATCCGAAGATATCAACGGTTTCGACTCCGGCACCGAAAATTTCGGCGCCGAAACAGACAGAAGGGCAGAAAACAGCTACAAAGCCCAGTTTCGATGTCCCAATTGAAAAACCGGATCTGAAACAAAAGCTTTTGTATTTCCATCCACAGACTGGCCTTATCACCACTAAAGTGACTCTAAAAAGGAGGACTGATGCAGAAGAAGAATATCACATCCCTTTAAAGAAGAGATCTGTTGGAACCAACCCTTCCCCTCCTCCTCTTCCTCCACCTATTCTTCCTTCATCACCACCTTCCCCTCAGCTTCAACCAATTTCACCTGAACATTCACCACCACATACACCTGACAACCAAGATGATGGGGATGATGATCAGGATAAGGATGATGATCAGCCATTACAAAACCCATGGGACGATTATAACACCAATTCGCCCACGGGCAATGATCCCGACCTGTACCCTACCAAACCCTCTCCACCAGATGATAGTGTAGGCTACATTGAGTTACTGGGTAGAGCTGCCAACTACCATGGGGTGCAGCTACATAAGGAGTCATTAGAAGAGGATTTCCTCTTTGAAACCCTCAGTACCCCACAGAAGTCATCACATACACTACCCATGCTTAAAGGGATGGTCAGGCATTTAGATGACATTTTTAATGACCCAGTCAGAGCTCGTATTCTCACCCCTAGAGTGGACAAGAAGTACAAGCCAGCACCATCGGACCCAGTATATATAAGGGGACAATTGCCACTAGACTCCCTGGTTGTGTCCAATGCAAAAAAATGAGCGAACTCCCAGACAACAGGAGAGGCTCCACCTCCTGATAAGGAATCAAAACGTATTGATGCTTCTGGGAAAAGGGTATCTTCTCAAGCAGCCAATTTCTGGCGTGTCTCCAACACTCAGGCACTGTTGGCGCGATATGACCGTGCTCACTGGGACGAAATGGAACAACTGATCCAATATTTACCCCAGGAACACAAATCAAAAGCACAAGATCTGGTTCATGAAGGGCAACTTATTGCTAACAATCAAATAAGATGCTCTCTAGATGCTGCAGACACTGCTGCTAGAGCTATAAACACTAGTGTCCTTTTAAGAAGTCATGCCTGGTTTTAAACCTGAGGTTCAAACCTCCATTTTAAATACCCCATTCGATAAGGAACATCTATTTGGCCCAGTAGTAGAGTATTCACTTGAGAAAATGAAAAAAGATACTGAGGTAGCCAAATCTATGGGAGCCCTTCAATCCACACAGGGTCATGCTTCCTTTCGACGCTCCTTTTACCAAGAAGGTTGCAAAAATACCTCTTCGGAAGCCACCTCCACCTATAAGGGCAATAACCAACCCTCTCCAGTTATTTCAGGGGAGGTTACAGGGGTAACAACGGTAAGGGCAGGGGCCGGGGTTCAAACACACGCAACTCCCCCGCCAACACAAAGCAGTGACTTGCCTTCACTTCCCCCTGACCATTCAACACCTGTCGGGGAAAGACTGTCAGATTTTCTACCAATCTGGCAACCAATAACAACAGACAATTGGGTACTCCAAATTATCCGTTCTGGTTACTGCCTGGAATTTATCAACACGCCTCCAAATATTCCACCAACGCCCCACAAACTATCACCAGACCATCCATACCTCCTCAAACAAGAGGTTCAGTCTCTACTTCTAAAAGGGGCTATAGAGCCTGTGCCGCCCCAACATCACAGGTCAGGTGTATACTCTTTTTATTTCCTAATTCCCCAAAAGACGGTTCTCTCAGACCAATTTTAGATCTCAGAGAACTCAACCGGTACATTCAGTCAGACCATTTCCACATGGTGACCCTTCAACAGGTACTTCCTCTACTACAGAAAGGCGACTTTCTATCTACTCTAGATCTAAAAGACGCCTACTTTCTTATACCAGTTCACCCTGCTCATCGCAAATTCCTCAGGTTTGTGGTAGCGGGTCAGCACTATCAGTTCAGAGTACTCCCATTCGGTGTCACCACCGCCCCCAGAGTCTTTGCAAAGTGTCTGGCGGTAGTAGCTGCTCACCTAAGGAGACAAAGCATCCATGTCTTTCCGTACTTAGACGACTGGCTCATCAAAGCCAACTCGTACCAACAATGTCTGCAGCACACTTTCAGGACAATTCGGTTACTGCATCAACTAGGGTTCACAATCAATGTACCAAGACCCCTGACCTTGACTGGTAGGTCGCTCCCCCACCACACAGCTCCGTCTGTGTGCCCTGCTGCTGCCCCTGATTGTGCTCGTTTTTTCCTTTCTGTGCCCCCTTGCTGCCCCTGATTGTGCTCGTTTTTCCTTTCTGTACCCCCTTGCTGCCCCTGATTGTGCTAGTTTTTTTCCTTTCTGTGCCCCCTTGCTGCCCCTGATTGTGCTCGTTTTTTCCTTTCTGTGCCCCCTTGCTGCCCCTGATTGTGCTCGTTTTTCCTTTCTGTACCCCCTTGCTGCCCCTGATTGTGCTCGTTTTTTTCCTTTCTGTGCCCCCTTGCTGCCCCTGATTGTGCTCGTTTTTTTCCTTTCTGTGCCCCCTTGCTGCCCCTGATTGTGCTCGTTTTTCCTTTCTGTGCCCCCTTGCTGCCCCTGATTATGCTCGTTTTTCCTTTCTGTGCCCCCTTGCTGCCCCTGATTGTGCTCGTTTTTCCTTTCTGTGCCCCCTTGCTGCCCCTGATTGTGCTCATTTTTTTTTCCTTTCTGTGCCCCCTTGATGCCCTGATTGTGCTCGTTTTCCCTTCTGTGCCTGTTTCCCGCCGCTGCGCTCTGCGGCCCCGCCCCTCACTGCCCATTCGCTGCCCCATTCCCTGCTCCTCCCTCCCACCTCCCCATTTATGGCGGCCGCTGTGCGGCCGCGCCTAAGGCAAGCCCGTCTGCGCCCGTCCGCGCCGTGACCGCGCCCAGCGCCAGACCCCTGGTCCGGGCATCCACCGCGCCCGCCACATCAACAGAAGCCGATACGACGCCAGCACCCTCCACGCACTCAACCCCGGAAAAGATCACGCCTGCTACCAGGCCACCCCGAGCGCACCCAAGGGCCCTTCACCTGCCGGAACTGCAGCTTCGCCAGCACCCGCCCCGCCAAACCACCGCCCAGGAAAGAACCCAACTACCTCAGATGCATCCTCCTCAACACCCGCTCCGCCCGCAAACACGCCATCGAACTCTGGGACCTTCTCGACTCAACCTCCCCAGACGTCGCATTCCTGACGGAGACCTGGCTGAATCCCGCTTCAGCCCCCGACATCGCCATTGCCATCCCGGACGGATACAAGATCACCCGCAGGGACCGCACCAACGGAGTCGGAGGAGGCATCGCCATCGTCCACAGGAACACCCTCAGAGTCTCAACCAACACCGACGACACCCTCAGCACCGCCGAACACATGCACTTCCAGATCCACACCGATCCCAACACCACCCTCAGAGGAACCCTCATCTACAGACCCCCGGACCCCGACCACAGTTCAGCGATTCCATCGCTGACTTCGTCAGCACACACGCCATCGCCTCCACGGACTACATCCTCCTCGGGGACCTGAACTTCCACCTCGAGAACAACAAGGACACCAACTCCACCACCCTGATCGACAACCTCGCCACCCTCGGACTCAGACAGTTCGTGACTACACCCACCCACGCCGCCGGCCACACGCTCGACTCCATCTTTTCCGCAAGCCCACACGTCTCCTTCAACCACACCTCTGAACCCCACTGGACTGACCACCACTGCATCCACTTCACCTACAGGAAGCCCACCACGCACCACCGCACCGAACAAATGCCTTGCCGCTGCTGGAGCAGAGTCACGGAAGACCAGCTAACCACAACCCTCGCCCTGAGCCCACCCGCCGAACCCTCCGACCCCGACACCGCCGCCCGCAACCTCAGACAGTGGATCGACGACTGCGCCAACACCCTCGCCCCGCTCAAGAATCCGCCCAACAGCCACATCAGCAAGAAAGCCACCTGGTTCACCGAAGACCTCCAGGCCTCCAAACGAACATGCCGAAAACTGGAGAAGATCTGGCTCCACGAACGGACAGCGGACAGCTACGCCGCCCACAAGAGCGCCACCCGCAGTCACCATCACCTCATCAGATCCGCCAAAGGGCCTCACTCAAAGACCGCCTAGACAACAACGCACACAACAGCAAAGAGCTCTTCAACACCGTGAAGGAACTCTCCAACCCCAGCTCCAACTCCAACGACATCCAGCCGTCGCGAGACCTGTGCGACTCACTGGCCACCTTCTTCCACCGCAAAATCGCCGACATCCACGACCGCTTCAACACCACGACCGCCCCGGCAACCACCGAGACCACTGCCCCCACAACCACCAACCGCCTGCTCTCCTGGACCAACATCAGCGACGAGGACACCAGCGAGATCATGAACACCATCCACTCCGGTTCACCGCTAGACCCGTACCCTCACCACATCTTCAACAAAGCCAGTACAGCCATCGCGCCCCATCTCCGGAAAATAATCAACATCTCCTTCGAGACAGCAACCTTCCCGGAAAGCTGGAAGCACGCCGAGATCACCGCCTTACTCAAGAAACCCAAGGCAGACCCCAAGGACCTCAAGAACTTCCGACCCATCTCTCTGCTCCCGTTCCCCGCGAAGGTCACCGAGAAAATCGTCAACAAACAACTGACCCGCTACCTCGAGGAGAACAACATCCTGGACCCTTCCCAGTCCGGCTTCCGCAGCAACCACAGCACCGAAACCGCCCTCATCGCCGCCACCGATGACATCAGGACCCTGCTAGACAACGGAGAAACAGCAGCCCTCATCCTCCTGGACCTATCAGCCGCCTTCGACACGGTCTGCCACCACACACTACGAACACGCCTTCACGACGCCGGGATCCAAGAGAAGGCCCTGGACTGGACCACATCCTTCCTTTCCGGCAGAACACAAAGCGTCCGCCTCGCCCCCTTCCGATCCAAGGCCACCAAGATCATCTGCGGCGTACCCCAAGGCTCCTCCCTCAGCCCAACGCTGTTCAACATCTACATGGCACCCTCGCCCACGTCGCCCGACAGCACAACCTCAACATCATCTCCTACGCCGACGACACCCAGCTGATCCTCTCCCTCACCAAAGACCCTCACACCGCCAAAGCCCAACTCCACGAAGGAATGAAGGCCGTCGCCGAATGGATGAGGACCAGCCGCCTGAAGCTGAACTCGGACAAGACGGAGGTCCTCATCCTTGGTTCCAACCCTTCAGCCTGGGACGACTCCTGGTGGCCAACATCACTGGGAACAGCCCCGCCACCCACCGACCACGTACGCAACCTAGGGGTCATCCTCGACCCCAACCTCTCCATGACTAAGCAGGTCAACGCCGTTTCCTCATCCTGCTTCAACATCCTCCGAATGCTCCGCAGGATCTTCAAGTGGATCCCCACCGAAACAAGAAAAACAGTCACCCAGGCCCTCGTCACCAGCAGGCTGGACTACGGAAACGCCCTCTACGCAGGAACGACGGCTAAGCTCCTGAGACGGCTGCAACGCATCCAGAACGCCTCTGCACGTCTTATCCTCGACATCCCCCGACGCAGCCACATCACACCCCACCTGAGAGACCTGCACTGGCTCCCTGTCAACAAGAGGATAACCTTCAAGCTCCTCACCCACGCACACAAAGCACTCCACAACTCCGGACCAGCCTACCTCAACAGACGACTCAGCTTCTACACCCCCACCCGCCAGCTCCGCTCGACCAGCCTCGCCCTCGCCACAGTCCCCCGCATCCGGAAAACGACCGCCGGCGGCAGATCCTTCTCCCACCTCGCCGCCAAGACCTGGAACACCCTCCCCACCAACCTCCGACAGACCCAAGACCTACTGGCCTTCAGAAGACTCCTCAAGACCTGGCTCTTCGATCAGTAGCAGCACCACCCCCCTCTTCCCCCAGCGCCTTGAGACCCTCGCGGGTATGTAGTGCGCTTTATAAGTGACATGATTGATTGATTGATTGATCTCCAACCAACCAATACAAAGGACTACCTAGGAGCCACAATAGATACTCAAAAAACTCTTGCTTTTCCCAGCTCAGCCAGAATTCGAAATAGTCAGGCTTTAGTTCTCCGCTTTCAATCCAACCATTGGATTCCAGCTCGAGATTACATGCAGCTACTGGGAATGATGTCATCCTGCATCATGATCGTTCCCCATGCCAGACTGCACATGCGTCCACTTCGAGAATGCTTAGCAAGTCAGTGGAACCAGTCGCAAGGTCTATTGACCGATCTAGTGTTGGTAAACGGCCGTACTCCTCGCTCTCTGCAGTGGTGGAACACACAAAATTTATCAAAAGGACTGCCGTTCTAGACCCGGTTCCACAGATAGTACTGACAGCGGACGTGTCCCTCACTGGCTGGGGAGCTCATCTACAACAGCACACAGTGCAAGGCGTGTGGAGCCAACAACAGAAGTTGCTCCACATCAATCACCTAGAGTTGCTTGCAATATTTCTAGTACTGAAGGCGTTTCAAACTCACCTACAGGGCAAAACTGTCCTAATTCGTACAGACATGACAGCCATGTATTACATACAAAAACAGGGGGGGACACACTCTCTCCAACTGTCCCACTTAGCCCAAGACCATCTGGAGGTGGGCCATTCACCACAAACTTTATCTCCTAGCGGAACACCTCCCAGGAGTCAACAACCAGATTGCAGATCTCCTCAGCAGGCAGAGACAGCAAATACACGAATGGGAACTCCACCCTCAGGTCCTCCTTCCATACTTTCAACGTTGGGGAGTCCCTCGCATAGACCTGTTCGCCACATACCAAAACGCAAAATGCCCATACTTTGCGTCCAGGTATCCACACTCATTGTCCAAAGGCAATGCACTATGGATGAATTGGTCAGGGATATTTGCTTACGCTTTTCTGCCTCTCCCACTCATTCCATTAGTGGTTCGGAAACTCAACCAAGCGTCCCTGACACTAATCCTAGTTGCTCCCACATGGGCACGTCAACCTTGGTTCACAACCCTATTGGAACTCTCAGTAGTTCCTCACCAAAAACTAAGTCTTACACCCAATCTTCTCACACAGAGCCATGGAGACATAAAACATCCAGACCCCAGTCAGCTCAATCTGGCGATCTGACTCCTGAAGTCTTAGAGTTTGGCTATCTTAATCTACCGCCAGACTGCATGAATATTATCAAAGATGCTAGACGCCCTACCACAAGAGCTTGCTATGCAGCAAAGTGGAAGAGGTTTGTGATTTACTATAATAACATCATCATCAACCCGCTTGATGCTTCTGTACAAAACATATGTTATTTGTAACATCTACCACGTTCCAATTTAGCGTACACTTCCATACGCTTACATCTAGCTGCAATAGCTGCATACTTCCAAAATAGACAACATCTTTCTCTTTTTAGAGTGCCTGTTATGAAAGCCTTTATGCATGGACTCAAGAGTCATTCCCCCGAGACGTCCACCTGCTCCAGTATGGAATCTCAACATTGTTCTCACCAGACTAATGGGTCCACCCTTTGAGCCACTGCACAAATGTGAACTGCAATTTCTCACTTTGAAAACTGCTTTCCTCGTTGCTATCAGATCACTCAGAAGAGTGGGTGAGCTTCAGGCATTAACTATAGAAGAACCTTTTTTTACAAATGCACCAAAATAAAGTAGTTCTTAGGACTAATCCTAAATTCCTTCCTAAAGTAATTTCTGCTTTTCATATCAATCAATCTGTTGAGGTACCTGTGTTCTTCCCTCAACCAGATTCAGTGGCAGAGTGTGCCCTACACACATTAGATGTGAAAAGAGCATTGCTTTATTACATAGAAAGGACAAAACCTTTCCGTAACACAAATCAACTTTTTGTCGCTTTTGCTCCACCACACAAAGGCAAGCCCATATCAAAATCAGGTATTGCAAGGTTGATAGTCAAGTACATTCAAATATGCTATGCAAAAGCTAAACGAATGTTAACAGTTCCCCTTAGAGCACACTCTACACGCAAACTAGGGGCTTCTATGGCATTCTTAGGAAATATACCCATAGATGACATATGCAAAGCTGCAACATGGTCTACACCTCACACATTCACAAAACTCTGTTGTGTAGATATGTTAGCAAGACAACAAGCTAGAGTGGGCCAGGCAGTTTTACGTACACTATTTCAGACCACCGTAACCGATACAGGTTAGCCACCGCTTTGGGAGATAACTGCTACATAGTCTATGCATAGCATATGATCTACAGCTCATATGCCTCGAACAGAGAATGCTACTTACCCATCTGTTCTTGGCATGTAGAGCTGTAGAGTCATGTGCGCCCACCCTCCTCCCCGGGTACCTATACCTGTTGCAGTAACATCTTACTTAGATACATGCATTCATGGACATCTCCTTTTACTACTCTTACTAACTCCATTATCACCCTCTGCGTGAAACAATCTAACAATGGAGTCGATGCCCATCTGCACTATCACCGATAGGAGGAGTCACCTACCTCGTGACTGGAAAGACTTCTTCGAAGAAAAACAAAGTGCAAACATCCGGACCCAACACTAGATGGCGATCTATGCATAGCATATGACTCTACAGCTCTACATGCCAAGAACAGATGCATACTGGGTAAGTAGCATTCTCCTTTTTAGTGTGGAAAGGCTTGGTTGCCCAATTGGCGAGTACAGAGTTGCACACTGATCTGTTAGCGGTGCTAACTCCTGAATGGTGCGGCCAAAGTTGGCACTCCAAGGTATCAAACAACTCGTTGCATTAAGCCCAACTTGTATCTCAAGTCGAAATTAATGTAACTTGTTGCAGTGTGCAAACATTGTTGCCTTTAAAACTCCTGTGCTTGTCCGCGCACACGTGGAGCCTGCTCCACAAGTCCGATTTCTGTCCTCCTAGAGGGATGTGCCAGCGACTCTCAGAAAGGAGAACAATGAGGGATTGCAGGCCAGGGAGGTGTCACCTCCCTCCTGCAGGAAGGTTCTTGGATGTTAACTCCAAAAGGCAGGCTTCAAAGGTGAAGCTGCCTTTGAAGTGCAGATGTATAACTCCAGGGGGAGGACTGCCCCATTGTTGAGATAGGCAGCTTGGCACGGGAATCTGAAAGAGGCGAAACCAGTTGCCACACCGGTGTCCCCAAGGGCATGTAACCCTGAGGTAGCCACACCCAAGGGGTGGGCTGAGGAGGTCTGAACAGAGAGAGAGGGGTCTCGCCATCTTGGAAGTTGGCATAATGGTCTATCCTGGGATAACCGGATGCCACACTGCACAGGAAGTGGTCACCAGGTAGAAGGGAACCTGGTAGCCCATTGGCTACCAACCGCATCCGAACCCAAGGGCACTTTCCGAGCATAAAGGGGGCACCCCTGGCACCCAGGCCTCAGATCTCGACTGGCTTGGAGGAAGTCCGAAGGAGGACTGCCCTGCTGAACCGAGAAACCAGCAAGGAGAGGCTGTACTGACGAGGACTGCACCTGATGGCTAGTGAACAAAGGGACTGTGCCTGCTGTGTCCTTCTCAGGGAGAAGCTGTCTCTAGAGCCCAGACAAGCCAAGAGATCTCCGAGGACTGGCCTCCTGGTTGCAATACAGGAGCCTGGTGGGGCAAGTTGGTATCCCAAAGTCTTCAAGCTGCAACCTCCACCACTGTTTAGCACCGAGGACCAAGACCCTATTGTGAGAAAGTGCCCTCTTTCTGCATGATTGCCCCCACTTTTTGCTGAATTGCTGATGTGCTTTGACTGAGTGTGCTGATGTGCTTTGACTGAGTGTGCCCTGGGCTCCTGCTAATCAGGTACCCAGGGCCTATGTTCTTTCCCTAAAACTGCATTGAAGCCTAAACCCAATTGGCATCTCTGGCCACAGGTCAGCCCCTGGTAAATGGTACCACAGGTACCCAGGGCACTGCGACCAGAGAAGGCCTCTAAGGGCTGCAGCACTTATTGTGCCACCCTTAGAGGTCCTGTACCATTACACTCACACACTGCCTTTGCAGGCTGAGTGTTTTGGTGCAGAACAAAGTGAAGAGTCGACATGGCACACATCTCTGTGTGCCATGCCTATAACCCACTGCCTTGGCATAGATCAGTCACCCCTCTAGCTGGGTGCACTATACCAGTGGTGAGGGTACAGGTGCATGAGCCATGTACCCCTACAGTGTCTAAGTCCATTCTTAGACATTGTAAGTGCAGTGCTGCCATTAAGAGTATATGGTGCTGGGAGTTTGTCATTACGAACTCCACAGCACCTTAATGGCTACACTGAAAACTGAGAATTTTGATATCAAACTTCTCAGCACATTAAATCCACACTGATGCCAGTGTGGTATTTAATGAAAAATGCACACAGAGGGCATCTTAGAGATGCCCCCTGAAAACTAACCCACCACTAGTGTCCAGGCTGAGTGGCTGCTTTCAGCTGCCACCACCAGACATGTTTCTGGACCCCTGGGTCGAGAGCCTGCTGCTCTCTGGGGCCTGAAACAATGCACATCCTGGGACGAGGTGCCAAGCCTCCTCCCCCAGGATGGGCAGGGTTCACGAAGGGGAAGCTTCAAAGGCTTTTGCCGCCTTTGTGAGCTTCCCCAGGCCACTTGCTGCTTTCAGCAACTGGTCCCCACTGGTTCTGACCCCCACTTTGGGCGGGAGAACCGGCGGGAAAAACCAGTGAGGAAGAGAGGTGTGCCCACCTCTGCCAACTCCACACTCAGGTGGGGGAGGCGAGGTGAAACACAACTCCTAGTCCCCGCCATCTTGCAGATGGGGGGGACTCAGCCAACCAGGGACAGGCTCATGCCCCCCCTCCCACTTGAGGGTGGCATAATAGGGGGTGTACCCACCCCAGGGAAGGGACCCATTGGTCCCTGCCTTTTACCTACCTGTAACGCCCCTAAATCTAGTATTTAGGGGCACCCCTGAACCTTGCTTCCTTAGACAAGGAGAAACTACAAGAAGAAGAAGAAGGACTGAACAGTCGTGCAGCAGCTAACAAGAGGAAGACGCCCACTGACTTGGCGCCAGCCCTACCGGCCTGTCTCCGCCTCGAACCTGCTCCTGCAAAATTCCAGTGTGTCCTGCAGCCAGCAACCTCGAAAACCCCGGAGGACCTGCCTGCCTTCAAGAACAAAGACTTTGTCTCACGTGAACACCGGATTTGTTCATCTGCAACCTCTGGCTCCAGCCGGACACCGTGAATCCGCCCCACTCTGCACCCACCGTCCATGGCCCGAGCTCGAGTGGGCAAACCCCACGAGGAGGTCACCCCGGCGATCCTGACCCGAGATCCGGCGACCCCTGACCTTCCTCAAGCCTCCAGCCGACGCCTGCAGCCTAAATCCAGAAGGTCCCCCCAACCGCGACCAGGAGCTGATAAGAAGATCTGCCCCTAAAGGCACCCCTGCACCCGATGCCCCACGGCCTTGGGTGCCCAAACCGACGGTGCCTAACCAACCCCTAACTTCCCAACTTACCTCTCGAAGTGGTGGTCGCACCCAGAAGACCTTCGTCCCCATACCTGCAGTGCCTTTGTAAACCGGAGGTTACCCATTGAAAACAACAGGGCGCCCAACATCGAAACAGCACCCTGCACCCGGCCGCCCTAGTGCCGCTGAGGGTGCATCTTGGGTGCTACTTTGTTTCACCATTTGCCCTGAGCTAAAGTCCAGGAGCTTTGCTCCCACAAGCCAGTGGCCTGCTTGCCAGCAGCCACCAACCAGAGGCCCCCTATCCCCCATTGGATAACATTGGGCCTCAGCACTCTGCACCCGGCCGCCCTAGTGCCGCTGAGGGTGTAACTAGAGTGCATCCTTGACCCTGGGGGACCCCTGAGTCTACCCCCAGAGCCTCAACTCCCACTACCAAATACTTACCTCAAAACCGATAACACTATTTTCCTCGATAGGATAACATTGACTGGTTTTTTGGGAAAAGTTTTTAAGTGTGGAGTTTGAAAACCTTAAGAAATTATTTAAAATTGCACTAACTAACAAAAACGATTTTACTTACCTGTTTGCAGGACATGTCCCAGAGTAGTATCCAGGTATACTACTCTGAGTAAGATAAGTAATCTCAAAAGTAACTTACCTGTAATTTTACTGAAAAGCCCATTCAAGTCTATGTACTGTATTTACAAAGTATTGCATTTCTCTGAAACCATACTGTAAGTCAAAACAAAGTGCATATACAATTCCAATTCAAACTGTTTCCAAATTGCATTACTCCTGTAAAGTATTTTTTGCTTACCTGTGCCAGGCTTGCTTGGTTCTAGAAAATAAAATCACTAAAAGAATATTTTCATACAAAAACAATTGGTCTGAAGTTCAGTCTTTGAGTGTGTGAATTCATTTGCTGACTGAGTGTGTACAACAAATGCTTAACACTGTCCTCTGATACTGCCTTACTGCTAGACCACACTACCACAAATAGAGAGTGAGGTGCTATCTAACTTTACCTCTGCCTACCTTTGGGGATCCACTGGACTCTGTGCACACTATACCTCACTTTGGTATAGTATATACAGAGCCAGCTTCCAACACCTATGCATGGAGTTGCACCAGAGTTTGCTGAACCCGGGAGTGCTGTCGAAGAGTTGCTGGAACCCTCAGAGGGGAAGTTAGCAACTTAGGAAGGATTGGCCTGTGACTGCGACAACTGGCATTTGGTAGTCCAGTGGCGACTGACGCCGAGTGTTTTTTTGTTAAATTTGGCTTAAGTCAGCAATCAGAATTAGACAGGGAATTTATGCCCGTGCAAGGTGCTGCCTATTTCTCCAAATTAACAACTGCAAGACAAATATTATTGTCTTTTTGGGTTCTCCTTTTTGTGTAATGAAATTATTCTACTGTGATTTATTTTGTTTTTAAGTGTTCATGAACATTTATTTTTTTAAATTGTACATTATTATGTTTTTATAGTGAATTTATTTCCAACACTTATTGAATTTGTGCATAAGTGCTTTAATATCCTGAGTGGAGCATTAATTGTGTGAAGTGTGAAAGTGGGTGTGTAAGCTGAGTGAGGACATATTATGTAAGGTTTCTCCAAAGGGAAAATGTATTTTGAACTTTCAAGCGACTGGACTTCGGCCAGACCAGAGGGGACTTTGTTGGACGTCAACCCTGTAACCAGGACTCCCTCACCATCTTCATGGACCGAGGAACCTTTCAGGAAGACCCCAGTTGACCGCATTGCATCCACAGCATCATTACAGCAACTTCATCATCATTCATTCCTTGCATCAGGACCACTCCATAGGAATTCATTGCAACATGGATAAAGTGCTCGAAACTGCTGAAGAATTGCTTCTTCTGTGAAGGGAATTGTTCTTGAGGACCTTGCTGGGCCCCTGACCTGTTCCCTGCCGGAGTTGGTCTCCCCAAGTACTTCTAACCGTCTGCATTGACACTTTCTACGTTTTCTTTGATAAAGTTTCAAAGTGTCTAATTCCTTGACTTTACCAAGGCTTGTTGGCGTTTGAGTGAAATTGCTTTGATTATTATTGTTTGTAAATCTATATCTCTGGTGGATCTTTTTCATTCTAGTATCTAAATTCTTTTAAAAATACAATCTATTTTTATAAGCCTTGCTGCTCAGTGCCATAGCTACCCAGGGCTGAGCTGAGGGTTTCACAGGTGAAACCTACTGGACCTCAAAGGGATGGCAAGTGTATTACACTGCGAGTCGCACAGCCACACCATTTAATACACCCCCTTTCCTCACAGTTTCTATAGGGCCAAGAAAGGAAAAGCAGTGCAGAAGAGGACCATCTCCAGATGGACTGTACTCAGCGTAACGATTTGCTATGGCTAGCCAAAAAGCAGCCTCAAGAAGCATTGAGAGGGCACTCAACTAGAGCTAATGCTGCTACCACTGCGCTGGCACGTGGATATCTGTCACAGCCTCACATGTTCACAAAGCCTCCACATGTTCACAAAGCACTACTGTCTGGATTGCCAGGTCCAGCTGGATGGATACTTCTCCTGCTCTGTCCTGCATGATTTCCTGATTTGAGCCTTTCCACAGACCCACCATTTGGGGAGGTTCTGCTTTGGTGTCTATTCACAAGGTGAGAAATCTGCAATTAGAAGTCTCTATCAGAAGAACAATTTACTTATCTTTGGGAAATCCTTTTCTGGTAGAGACTTTTACTGCAGATTCTTCGCCGACGCACCCTCTTCCCTGTTCTGTGTAAAAGATTCCAACCTGAGAGTTTGCATACTACCATATTGTGATTTTAGTGGCTCCGGATTCATCGATATGGACAGACATCAGAAAGAAACTGACATCTTCGCATGGAGCTGGTGCAGATATAGAGCCCCTGATGTCATGTCCTAGGCATAATGAACCTGATACGGTGCCGCATTGGAGTAGCATGCTACTCGCCAAAAAAGCGCGTCAACACCTCATCAGGGGTAACAAGCGCTATAGAAATGCAAACCTTTTTCCCTCTTTCATACCTCCCCTAACCTTCTCAATCCAAATAATTGACTAACATATCCGCCACTCAAATTACTTTCTTATTTCACTATACTAATTAAACACTAATCCTTTATGGGTTCAGGAGTAGCGTGCTACTCGCCAAAAAAGTGCTTCAACACCCCATCAGGGTTAACAAGCGCTATATAAATGCAAACCTTTTTTGCCTCTTCTATCCCTCCACTATCCTTCTCACTCCAAATAACTGACTAATATCCTCCACTCAAATTACTTTCATATTACACTATACTAATTCACCACGAATCCCTTTATGGGTTTCCGGAGTAGCGTGCTACTCGCCAAAAAAAGCTCTTCAACACACCATCAGGGGTAACAAGCCCTATATAAATACAAACCTTTTTTCCCTCTTCTATCCTTCCGCTATCCTTCTGAATCCAAATAACTGACTAACCTATCCACCACTCAAATTACTTTCATATTTCACTATACTAATTCAACACTAATCCTTTATGGGTTCCAGAGTAGCGTGCTACTCGGCGAAAAAGTGCTTCGACACCTCGTCAGGGGTAGTAAGCGCTATATAAATGCAATTACAATACAATACAATACCTGTTGATGTGCAAGGGAATTGCTATGAAAGTTTCCATATCCAGTCTGATGCATGGGGAAATTCACAATGCGAGGAGTCTGCCATTAGATAGAGTCTCTACTAGAAACTGCGTTACCAAATGAAATTTACTTGTTCATTTTGAATTAACAAATGTATTGTCACGAGGCCCATAGGGGTATTGTCGTCTTCCCTATGTTAGCATGAGCACTTTGCTGCCTGTCTCCTGCTTTGCACACAATACTACACAAATTGATTTTGCTTGTGCCACTCTGAAACTTTCACATAGAACATGCTGTTGTTTTCGCACCTTGCTCGTTCCTGGGATTTAGTATGCACATTGTGAACAAGGTTGAACAACGATACCCCTTGTTATTTTGTTCTGGTCATGCCCTAGCACCTAGACAAAACATGCAGATGCAGCTGTTGCTTGGGAACACGTACTTTGGTCATATGGGGCTACACATGTAGGTAATGGACACTTGGAGAGGGATCTTTCCAGGGAGAAGAGCATGACGCCACCTGTGATGTAGAGCTACCATCTATAGACTGAGGTACGGGGTCTGCTGATAGCACCCAGATATCTTCTAATATATAATCATTTTGCTTCTATACAAGGGGAGGGAGATTAGATTAGCCTGTCATTTATCATGACAGCTCCTTTTATGATTTTCGGACTACTTGTTATGCTGACCCTATTTGTGTTAGGCATTTTCCCCACTGATAGTGGCACATATACTGCATACTAGAGCATGTTAGTTAAAATAAATATTTTAAACTGTCTCGTGCTTCTGTCAGAATTTATTGTGGATGAGTACAAGAGCGTGAGCCCAAAGGGTGTGTCTTGCAACCGCGATTCCTGAGAGAGTCGGGAGTGTTGTGTTCTTGGGTGTCTAATCACTTGTTCCTCTGTGAGTGAGTAGGAGGGCAAATTGAGACACTATAGCTAGTCGGTCTCGGGCTCATGGGTACTAAGGTGGCAGGATAACTCAGTCCCTGCCTACTAAGGTCCCATGATCCCAGGCATAGTTCTGTGATCCCGCAGAATCCACGCAACATGGCGCTGCCAACGTTTGGTCTGGGACTTATAGGCGAGACACCTGAGTACCACTTGTGCTTATCCACGATACCATCTCACCAGTTGCCGGAGACGTCCGTGGTGGGAGGGCTTAGCCTCCTCAGTTTGTAGGGTACACCTATTTGCTGTAGGTTTTTTAAGCTTGAATTATAAAAGGTTTTTGACCCATTTTGTGCTGCCGTTTAGTTTCACTTCTGAGTTATATGTTATGGCGCAACCGATCGGGATTCCAGATCTTTGCCGTGTGGCGGTTACACAGCATTTGTTACAGCACGTGGTCCCAAATGTGGGAGCTCTGATTGTTTTTGTGGTCGAAGTGGATCCTGCGTACCGCTTCGAGGTCTTTTATACCGGGGTCAAACTTCCCGCAGTGGATGTGAATGATGATTTTTTTCATGCTTACACGGTAGCTGCAGCACCTGCAGCGTATTGTCCTTATGCTGTGATTGAAGTTCCTCTTACATCCTGGCAGCACCAGATTTGGTTTAGTGGCGCCCTTCCCCACCCTATCTCATTTTTTCGTATGGGCCTCTTAAGTATTGATGGGGCCACATGGCCAGTGATAACTGGTTTTACGCCACATCCCAATTATCTCAATGCTGATGTGGTGGACTTACGTTTACTATACGCTCAAGTAGTTCTTCTCTATAGACGCATGATATATTTTATTTTTCGGGCTTATTTGGTAGCTCCGCCTGGAGCTGCGCCCCTGGCACCGATACAAGGCAGTGGCCTTGTGATAAGCCCTATCATGAATAATTCAGTGATGGGCAAACGTCCTAGAAATTGTGAGGATGTTCCTTTTGGGTAGCTCAGAAAATTAAACGGTTGATGCTGTTTTCCCACACACTAATCCTGTGGAGAAACACAGGATCCCTACTATGTGTTTGCCAAGTGGTCTAATTCCCCCCTTGGCAGACTGCAACACTTGGGGGGCGTTTTTTGCCTCAGTGTATACACTTTGTTGTGGCACCCCCTCCATGAGCGTTCTAAAGCAAGTACAGAATGAACACAGGGCAGGTCCAGCCCTGGCTTTGGAGATGCAGTTTGTGGGTATTTTTCTCATAGTCTCTGACATGATACTTGCTAACAATAAAGGCGAAGCAGTTTACTTGCATGTTCGCCAACCCCTTGAAGCAGTGACAGCCGCTCATCAGGAACGACAGTTGCCGATTATTATTGCAGATGTTTATACTAAATTAGGAAACAATAGTTTGGGAGTCAGACCATCTACTCAAGCTCAGGGTAAACCCCCTGTGGGAAAGGAGGGTCGTCCAGGATTCCCAAAGAAGACATGGGAGAAAAATAAGCAGCAACAGAAGCCCCGGTCTCGGGCTGGTTCGCCACCCCCAGACACTTTTGAACGTAGATATGATTTACGTGATCGCTCTTAAATTAAGACACCAGAGAGGTTTTCGTTTTCTGATCCCCGTTCTCCTCATTCCTTTCAGGAATCGTCGGATCAACAATTTGGCGGGGTGAACAACAGGATCGCAGCCAAGGCAAGCCCACACAAAAGCAGCGGGACCCGCAGCGGCAGTTTGACTTAAAAGTCAGACGGGAGGAACCACCTCAATATCGACCCAGTTTCAGAAGAAAAAAGTTGCCGCTTTGACAGCGAAATATGCCCCAGACGGTGAGAACGCTCCTCCTGGACACTAGTTGGGCTGTAACTCTCCTCGACAGCGCAGCGGAAGTTACCGTAGTGCGCCAGACACTCCACCAGTTTCTGGAGGCGAAAGCAACTGACACTTTTATAACTGTTGAAACCGCAGACACCCGCGTAGCTCCCCCAGACAGACTTTATCATGAAAACCTTAAAATTGAGGGTGATATTAAACAAACTGTGAATGCAGTTTTCTGGGACAACTTGACGTCCTCTTATGACATTTTACTGGTGGAGGTTGATTGGCCTCCCCCATTTGTCTTCGCATCTCCTTGGGGGGAGGAGGTTTTCCCAATATGTCCCAGATGAGACGAAACAGGCTTATGCTTCGGAGTGGGCTCTAGCCTTAGCTCCAGCTGTGTATCGCAATCAGGCTGGTTGGGATACGGATTCTCCCATGCATGTTATTCCATTACAGTCTACTCCGCAATCCCAACCTCAGTATCAAATTAAACGAGATGCTAAGGCGTCCGTTGGTGATGTGCTCAGCCAATTGGAATATCAAGCCCTGTGCATCTTCAATGAATAATCCTCTTTTTCTGATATTGAAACCGGATGGTTCATATGGTATTGTTTTGGACTATAGACATTTGAATAGTCATGTCTGTACCTTTGCGGTACAGAATACACACAGTTCAGCATTAGTGAATAATATTGTGCGTAAAAGTATAAAACCACGTTAGACGTTTCAAATGGTTTTTTCAGTCACTCATTGGCTCCGGAGAGCCGTGACTTGACCGCATTCAGCGCTTTCAGAAATCAGAGATGCTATGCGAGATTGCCTTTGGAATATAAGAATAGCCCTGGGGTTTTTGCGGCACGTATAGTGTGGCTTTTGAATGAAATTGACCCTAATGCATTTTCATATGTCGATGACATTTACTTAACAGATGATGGATTAAATCCTCAACTTGCGCCGGTGGACCGCATTGTCAGGCGTTTCGCCGCTTTAGGTTATAAATTCAATTTTGCCAAATCGCGTATTGCATTTTTGGCCTTTCTTTTCCTAGATTATGAATTGACCAATGAGGGAAGGGGGGCTAGATCCCCTCTTCTTGGAGAAATGTGCTCAGTTACAGCCTCCGTCTTCCCTGAAGAAATTGCAATCTTTGCTGTTTTTTTTTATTTTCAGCAGAACTTACATTCCTGATTTTGCTCAGCGTATCAAGCTACTATGCGCTTTGATGCATCCTTCCTTTTCATCTTCCAGTTGGCTTGAGGAACACAGCGCTGCACTGCGCTCTTTGCGGACTGATTTGCTAGCAACGCAATACTTACAAACAAGGGTGAATACTACCAATTTGGTCATACGGGTTGTACTAGGAGCAATTGGTTTCACCTATGTGACATTCAATGAGGGGGACACAGTTTCGATTGTGTACAAATCACATTTGTATACTCCTGCAGAGTTGCGTTTTTCTTCTACTAAAAAGATTCTTACTGCTGTGGAGATGGCCAAACAGAAAGAACGCCCTCTGGCTCAAGGTAAACTCATTTTTGTCGTGACACCAGTGACTGCCTTGAAGGCTAGCATACCGAATTCTAAAGCACTACATCCTTGATGGATACAATAGGCTACTTCAATGACATCGGCTGATGTCAATTTTGTTTTTGATCATTCTTTACAAACACAGGAATTTCTTCAGTATGAACATGTTCATCCAATTCCTTACATCGGTCCTTCCTCTTGAACAGTACGAATGTATAATCTATACTGATGGTTCCGCACAGCCGGCTATTGGTTCTAAACATGCTTATTCTGCAGCATCTGCTATTGTGGCAGGCACAATTGTGGATGGTACGTTTCTGTCATCATTGGTGCACACACAGACCCTTGGTGATTAATTGGCCGATTTACGAGCTCTACTTTTAGCTCTTGAATTTGCTGATCCAGAGTTGCCTACTCTTG
Organism: Calotriton arnoldi; assembly: GCA_963921515.1. Lineage (NCBI taxonomy): Eukaryota > Metazoa > Chordata > Amphibia > Caudata > Salamandridae > Calotriton > Calotriton arnoldi. The sequence continues at coordinate 233,895 of CAWUFW010009956.1, read as the reverse complement.
TGGTGTGCTACTCTTTTTTATTGTGTACAGTCTTTTAATGGCAATTTGTTTTTTTGGAAATAAAATGATTTTCACAATTCTAAATGTAGCACAATCAAGCATAAAACGCTTTGAGTCCGAGTGGCTGCTCTAAAAGATTGCTTGCCACTTACACATGTTAACCATACATTAGGACATCAGCGTGCGGGAGCACACGCTGTTGGTAATTCTATGGCTGATGAAGCAGCCAAATCTGTAGTAGCCACATTTAAAGTAGCAGCTGTTACGAGGTCCATCACAAAGCTTGAAGACAGCATTTTGGCGGCTGTTGCCGCAACGAGGGAGGGTACACTATTTCCCCAGGGTTTCCCTTCACGCTACACTTATCACTTGACTACTGACAAAGTACCTGTGGTAACTATTCCTATGGTTGATGATCGCTTGATTTCCAAAGATGACCGCAGACTTTCATTGATTGTGGCCTTCCATGAAGGCAGAGCTTCTGCTCATGCTGGAGTGTCAGCTACAGTTTCTCTTTTACAGCAACGCTATTGGTGGCGGGGTTTATACCAGCAGACTTGTGAATATGTGCTTTCATGTGACATTTGTCAACAAATTGAGTTCCACTGCATCTCGTCCACCACAGACACACCTTTACATTTATAACCATCCATTTGGATGTATATATGTTGATCATTGTGGTCCTTTGACATCCGATAATGCTTTCAAATACATTTTGGTTGCACTGGATTCGTACACTAGGTTCCTCTGGGTTTGGCCGCAACGATGTGCTGACGCTCATACTGTTATAAAATATTTGCATGTCTTTGTCGGGACTTATGCCTGTGGCGCCTTTCATTCGGACCAAGGTCCGGCTTTTGCCTTTGAGGCATACCATGATTTGATGAAGTCCATGGGGGTGCAGGAGCATTTCTCGTCTCCATATAGACCTATGGGCAATTCTGTTGTGGAACGGATGAACCGTGACTTAAAGCAGTCTTTATTAGCAAGGGTATTAGGTACAGGCCGTGGCTGGTTAACTCGTATAGATGGGTTACAACGTGCACTTAATAATCCCACTCAAAGATCTCTGGATGGGCGGACCCCGTACGAAATGCTCTTTGGCATTAAAATGTTTGTGCCAGACCTTGATGGTCTAGACGTTGTGGCAGCTGCCGCAACATTTGACATAGATAACCACTGTACTATGTTACAGGATCTACAAAAGAATTGTGATGCCCTGGCAAGAACCCATTTGCCATCACCGACAGATGCAGCAGTGCTGATTCCGATTTCTGGCTGGCTACCGAAAGTAGGCGACCTGGTCTGGGAGAAGGTGACGAACAGGAAAGAATTCGGTCCCTCATACCACCACTGCCAGGTTCTAATGATAATCGCCTTATTTCAATTGACCATGTCAGGTTACACCATCTGGCCAATACTCAATAGTGTGCCTAGGAGCATCCCAGGTCAGGATGTTTTACTACAGCCTATGAACTCTGTTTGTTCTGATTCACCCCGGCAGCCCGAAGGGGTGACCGAGTCTTCAGCTGACCAATTATCAGTTTTACCTTCTACGTATTCTACCATGGAAATTACTTATGCTTCCCCGCCTTTGGAATCCCCTTTGGCAGTACCAGATTCGACATCACCTCCTGAGTTCCAGCGGTTATTACATCGATCAAGATAATTTCTCATCAGCTAGTTCTTCAGTGGTTTCTCCTCCACCTGCACGGATTTGTGTCTTCATTGCTTGGTTGAAACAAACGTATCTAGTACAACCCTGGACATATATCTGGATTGTTTTTTCAATGGTGTTCCTATTCATGTGGATTGGATTTGTGACTGTGTTTTTCCTCTTGATCAATCGCCACTATCTCCCTGAACGCTCTGCTGTGGAACTAGTTGACCAAGTATTGGCACCATATTCGTCCTCCCACAACATGAAAAGAGACCAAGCCCTTGTTAACATTTCAGCTGCCCCTATTGCTGATGGCATTTTGTGGGATACTCCCATGTGTGTTAGGATGAAAAGGTGAAAGGGCATGAGTGCCCAACTGCAAGTGAAACTTATGTCTTGACTTTTATTTTGGCCCTTATATCACACAAATCTAATGTGTGCACAGAGGCATAGATCTGTCCCTCACAATGCAAGGTCCAAGACCTGTCCTGTGACCTGGAGAGGTGCACCAGGCATGCCCTTATTGTAGGCAGTGAATTACTGCTATACTCTGGTGTATCATATCAAGCGGTTGTGGGAGCCAGCGTACCATGTTTTTAAATCTGTATTGTGACCAGACATTTTTTCTGTCAGTGTGATGGTGGTCTGACTCCACTCATGTAAAGTTCCACTATGATTTGAAAGCCAGAACCTTGCACTGATGTCCTGAGCGTGTGCTGAGTGCATGCTTGTGTAGCACATGTATGATAGTAGGACTCTGTATTGTGCGAGTCTTGAGTACTGGGGCCAGTGGGATCCATTATGGATGCTCCTGAATTAGCATGATGCATGATGGAGGATGAGGACAGCTTCCCCAGACAGTGAAAGTGTACTGCCTGTATTCCTATTGCTTGAGGGTGGAGACCCAGACACTGAAGTGAGGGTGATTGAGACAGAGCTCCCGTTAGAAATCCTGTGAGGGCATTGTTAGCAAAGGACTCTTGATTAGTTGTTCCTGAACAGTGCCATTTGATAAATGGTAGGGGCAGGGATAGGACTTATATTTGTTTTGTTTAAAGTGATGAAACTTCTAGGCATGGCTTCTCCTTTTGTCTCTTAGTACTTCTTCAGGAAGATCAATGGCAGCCAAGTGCACACTTCCATGTTGTGGATATTCCTGCTTGGAGCCAGCCCCATTTCCACCTGCTGTGAAAGAATAGGCTGAATATTTCATTTGAAAGCATGCCGGCCCAAACTATTCTGAAGCATCATTAATGGATCTGCATTACCTGACTGTAATATGAATAAAATTGGGATCCAGGCAACTCCGCTTTGTTACTGTCTCAAATTGTTCATGTTCAAGGAATGGGGACCTGTGCAGAGTACTTGAAGAGATGCTAGTGTCTGCCTGACAGCCCAGAGCTGAGATGAGATTAAGTCAAAACTTTCTTCTGGAGGAGCTGAGGGTATACCTAACGCCTAGAAGCCTGCCTGCCTTCTGAGAGAGGGAAGTGGTGTGCCTGGCCCTGCTGGAGAAGGAACTTTCCTTGGGGAAAAGCCCAGTCCTAGTTAAAGAGAATGTTGATAAACCAAAAGAGCGATCCATGAGTGACTTGTGCAGTCAAGGTGTCCTCCAGTTCTTGAGTAAGATGTATCAAAGTTGAACCAGAGTGTGTATTCCTGTGAAGGTTGGCAGCCCGCAGCAGGCTTCAAAGACTGATACTATTGTTGCTGGAAAAGTGGAGGAGGAAAAATGTGTTATAACCAAAGTGGAGAACCCTGATGAGCCCAGAGGCCACAACTTCCCCCAAAGATATCACCGGAGGAACTCAGCCCGGACCCTACAACTGCCTCTGCTTGGCACCTGACAGCTGCGGAGCAGAAAGGCTGCTGCAGTGTCTGGCATCCTATTCTGCAGCAGACCAACCTCCCAGACACCGTCCTGTGAACAGTTTCCTAAATGAGGCTGCTACCGCTGATCCCCCACGAAAGAAGAGTCAAGCCATGATGGTAGAATGCAACCTGCAGCCACCATATAGCCCCCACTACTGCACTCAAGCAGCAGGTAAACCGCAGAGCTTAGTCTACACCAGGGGCATTCGGGTGAGCCTGAGGCACATAATTGAGAATGTTTGCAAAAGGAATGATAAGAACAATTAACAGAGATGCTCATGAAGTCACTCAGTCAATCAATCAATCAGAACATTTGTAAAGCGCACTACTCACCCGTGAGGGTCTCAAGGCGCTGGGGGGGGCGGAGGTGCTGCTACTGCTCGAACAGCCAGGTCTTGAGTAGCCTCCTGAAGGTTAGTAGGTCCTGGGTCTGCCGTAGGAGGATGGGGAGGGTGTTCCAGGTCTTGGCGGCGAGGTAGGAGAACGATCTTCCGCCGGTGGTCGCTCTTCGGATGCAGGGAACGAGGGCGAGGTCGGCGGGCGGAGCTGGCGGTTCGGGGTGTAGAAGGTGAGTCGTCTGTTGAGGTATGCCGGTCCGGTGTTGTGGAGTGCTTTGTGTGCGTGGGTGAGGAGTCACTGATAACTTTTGAGCCGGCTGCACCCAAGCCTTAGTTTGCAGGAGCTTCCAGAGGTTTGGCAATAACAATAATGAAATCGCAACCACAGCAGGAGTGAAAACGATTACCGGGAAGAGGGGTGAAGTGTAGCACCACATTGTTAGAATGCAGCTTAGTATAGTCCTGTATATCATATCCACTAGATATTTTAGTATTTAGTACTGTGATATTATTGTACTTTTTTCCCAAAAAGACAAGGATTGGGCTGAACATTAAGTTAGTGTGTCTGTTGGTTGAACATTGAGTTCTTTTCCCCACGCTAACATCCTTTGAAGCCTGCGACTGCTTGTACTTGCTCCCCTGAGAATTAAAGGAGGAAAGAGTTGTAATTGCCACCAGTAGCAAACTACTTTGACCACCATGGTTAGGACCCAATAGTCCTAGTGTTCTGTGGTCACACCCCCAAACCCCCTTCCAAGTCGGGTTCTGACAGTCTGCTTTGCTTTAACGATTAAAGCTGTGCTCTGTTGGAAGCACTGCCTAGGCGCTTTCCCTTGAAACCCCTTTCCAGGGACAGTATTAAAAGACACCGTCACTCAGGCATCCAAATCGAAGTAGCAGAATACAGTGCTTTACTGCATACTTTCACTTACATCCTATGTAACAGCATTAGAACACATTCGGCATTATTTAAGTGCCACAAACAACTAAAGTTCCGGCCATCATAATAATACAATTTGGACAGCACGAAAGAAGCAGTAGCGTAATTAAGCCGTACTCTAGGAGCGATGGTGCACAGAATAATATTTAAAAGATTTCACTTTTGAAACCTTTCTTCAGGCAACTTGCTTACAACTGACAACATATTTCTAGCATTGCTTTGTAATATGTGCTTTTAACCGTACAACATTTTTTGTGTCAGAAATTGTGTTTACTTGTACTCATGTGTCTGTTTGCCTGTGGTGTGTGGATATGTATATGCCTGTCCATGTATCTGCTTGTCCTTTTATGTTTGTATGTATGTATGCATGCATCTGGGTATTCTGGGTAATGTGGATTTTCTGCTAGTCGAAACACAAAGGCATATGGCATTACAACTAAGAATACATTCCTATATCAAACTACAGCTATTGGATGTGCAAGTGCTTCTGTTATGATTTGTAATGTACCCCAATATAGGCCTGGGTAGTCACCTAACCTTTCACCTACATTTTCCCTGCCATTGTACTACATAACGGTTTTTGGTATTGACCGTTTACCTAGTTAGGTGCTGCATAAATGTTGTGTGGTTTTCCCAGAAAACTAGCTTAATTTATTATGCATGAGGATCCACAGAATAACAGCAGCATTACCATCTTCTGCATAATAACTATGTATAAGGGTCATCCCTTTCGTCATCCTCGGCCAACATGACACAGCAAGGTAGAACCCTGGGGGTACCTTTTGGGTATAAACACCATATCTTTGCTGGGGCGGGCAGAGGAGAAAGACTTCCATGCTGACACACTGACGTGAGACGCTGAGGTTCCTGCACGCAGACACTCCAGCACGCAGTAGTCTGACATCCCTCACGGGGTCTCCATCTCGAGACCAAGACGAGGTCCTCTATTCTCTCACACCAGGTAATGGGGTTGGTTTTATCCTAGGGGGATTCTTGGCTATACACATACATACATGCTAGGTACATTTAGGTACATCTAGTTAGGGTCTGCATCATAGGAGTACGCATTATTACTGTCATGTATTCATATGCCTGTATATATTCATTGTTTTAGCACTATGGTAGAAATATACCATCCTTTTACTCTGTTGGTGCTAATAATCGTTTATATATGTTTCTGTCTTATGGTTGTTTCAGCACACATATTTTACACTAGAATGACGCTGGTTCAATAAATGATTATTGATGACGTCCCCACCATGTATTCTGTGTATCTCTCTGAGACAAAGTGAGCACGAATGACTGAGCGAAAAGTACTGTACTGTTTCCATGATCCCTGAACTGGCAGGGTTGTCATGTTCGAAAGTTGCCAGAAACGATTCTCTCCTTGGTAAGAGGAGTTTACAGTGGCACTGTGAGCTAGCTGGTATACAGGCGAACATACCCGGTGGGGGTGTCTGGAATCAGTCTGTACACCAACCCCAGAGTTTATGTTGTCTAAACACGCAGATCCTATATAGATTTATAGGAACTACAAGACATGGCGCCGCCAATGTTGGTTTGGTTCAAATCTGAGTAGTTCAGTCGTGCTTTTCTCATACGACCCCTACTCACATATACCCAGAGACATCTGGAGTGGGAAGGGAAAGATCCGCAGCAGCTGAGTAGGCATATCCTATGTATTGGCTGTAGGTTTATTCAAGCTTGAAGGCATTTTAGTTCCCTATTGTGCATAAACCTTATCTCCGTTTCCTTGAAACTCTTTCAACAATGTCTGAAGAAGACAATGCTGCGCCAGCATTGCATGTGAATGCAGCAGGGGAAGGGGAACACGAAAGTGCTATAAACATTTCAGAAAATGTCAGAAATGCACTCACTTTAAAACTAGCAGAGTTTGGAGTCACAGCACGAGGTGGGACTGTAACCTTCGTGATTGAGGCACATGAGTCATACAGAGCAGAGGTATTCTAATCATGGTTCAAATTCCCACCAGCAGATGCACGCACAAATACATTTAATTCATACACTGAAGATGAAATACCAGAGGAATATTGTCCATACGAGGACATTGAAGTTCCGCTCACCTACCAGGAGCACATAAACTGGTTTAAAGGCGCCCTCCCACACACAACAGATAAAGTGAGACTCAATCCGCTCAGCAGAGATGGAGTGACTAAGCCGGTCCTAGTGGCTTACACACTGCATCCAGACATTGACACAATGCCAATAAAAGACTTACGTCCACAAGAAATAATAAAACTCTATAGAAATCTGACACAGTTCGTTATGAGAACACTCACACTTCAACCAACAAGGGTTACACCAGCAGGACAAATACAAGGAACTGAAACTAAAATAACTCCACAAACCGTGTACGCAGTTATGGGTAGAATGCCCTCTAAACGCAAGCAGATGCTATTCTGGATAGCTCAGAAAATTGCACAGTTAGAGGCAGTGTTCAAACACTCAGGCTCTCAAGAAAAACGCAGAATGCTAACAATCTGCTTGCCAATGGGGATAGCTCCCCCGATAGAGGATTGTACCTCTTGGCGTATAGTTTTCACTGCCATCTATAACAGAAGAATAGCAATAGCAGTGATACCAGACGTATTGAGACAGATACAGAATGAGTATGGAGCAGAACCTGCTCTGAACTTAGGGATGCAATTGTTAGGTAATTTTGCCCAGGTATCCACGATTATGTTAGCAAACATAAAAGGAGAGGCTGCAGCGGTGGCGATACGCCAACGCTTGAGAGATTTTAGTCCTGTACAACAAAAGTGTGAATTACCAAAAATTATCAAAGATACATATGCCGAATTAGGTAGAGATAATTTGGGAGCTAGAGCAACAAAACCTCAACTCATGGTTGGACCTGAAAAAGATAACACCAAGCAAGCACCTGATTCTTCCAAGAAGAAATGGGATAGTAAACAACAAAGGAATAGAGAGAATAGATCACAATCAAGAGGTGGGTCTCCTCAGCAGGAGCCCTCCGGGAGGCGGTACAACCTTAGGAATCGTTATAACATTAAAAAACCTGACAGGTATCAGGATACTGACACATGTTCCTCTCGTTCCTTTCAGGGTTCATCAAAAAACTCTGAGAGGGATGGACGGTCTGAACACAGATCAGAAGAACGAACAATGTCCAGAGATACACATCCTACTTTGGACTATAATATCAAAAAAGAAGATAAACCAAAATCAAAACCTCAATTTAAAAAGAAGGTAGCTGGCCTTAAAGTAAGAAATGCCAAGGATACTGAGGACTCCACTTCTGAACGGTGAATGGGCTCTGATGATGCTAGACAGCACAATAGAAGTAACAATAGCTCGCCAGAACCTGATGTAATTTCTGGTGACAGCGGCGTTGAATGAATATATCACGGTGGAGACACCTAATACTAGGGTAAGTGGCCCTCACCCTTTAAACAAAATAACACTCCAAATGGAGGGGGGCAAACCCAGAAAAATTAAAGGTCTCTTCTGGGAGAACCTGACTTATGGCTATGACATCCTTTTGGTTGAAAAAGATTGGCCGCCTGAGATTGTTATGGAGTGCCCAAAGGGAGAAACAGTAATTTTACCAGCCTTTTCCGACCTCATTACAGTATCACTAAAACAATCATACGCGCAGGAGTGGGCTGTAGCACTTGCTCCTGCATTATATTGCAACCATGTAGGGTGGGATACTGAGTCACCTCACCATGTAATCCTAGTAAAAACAACTGCAACTCCACAGAGACAGTACCCAATAAAACAAGCGAAAAAACAAATCAGGGAGATCTTAGATCAACTTAAATACCAAGATGTAATAGAGAATTTCACCTCTTCAGTGAATAATCCCTTGTTTCCCGTAATTAAGCCTGACAATTCATACTGTCATATCCTTTTGGTTAATCCCATCATGTGCATACCGATTACATACATTTTGTCCCATCCACATGACATAACGGTTTTACACATGTGACCTTTTACCTAGTAGCTTACTTCAGTCTCTCTGACATCAGGCTCTTGGTACCATATCTTAATCCCTGTACCTGACGTACATAAACATGTCCCCAGGCACAGTAGATTTATTCTGTATAAGGGTCACCCCTTTTTTCCATCCATGGCCAACAGCCAGCTGTGCATGATCATGTTTGTTTAGAAAAGGATTTGCAGAGGATTAGTGAATGTTTTCAAAACATCGATTCTAGAAGAAACCCTGGAGTGACCACTTTAGTATAAAAGACACTCACTCCCCCTTACAAGGCAGAGGAGAATTCCTTCCAGGCTGGACCGAGACTCTGCAGGCTGATCCTTCGACAGGCAGAGATCTGACATCCTTTGCGGGTTGCCATCCTCGACGCAGAGACTGGGTCCTTCATTCATAACCATCAGGTGAGGGGTTAGCAGTTCCCTGGGGGTTTCTTGGCTCCATTCAGATCTATTAGGATCTATCCTGACATTTACATACACAAGCTCCGCCCACATACCTAGGCTAGACACATTTAGGTAGGCTACGCATCGTAGGAGTACACCAATGCTATTGTTTTATATAATCTGCTTTTATTCATCTTATTAGCACTATGGTAGAAATGTATCTGCTATTTACGATATTGGTACTAGCGATCACATTTGTCTGCTCCTGTCTTTTGATTGTGGCAGCTAATATGTGTCACACTAGACTGACGCTGGACCAATAAATAATTATTGAAACCTTTTGAATCGTCATTCCATGTGTATTCTGAGAAAAGTAAGCACGAGAGACTAGGTGAAAGATACTGTATTGTTTCCACGATACCTGAGGAATCAGGGTTGTCATGTTCAGTGGTTGCCAGAAACTACATACACCACTGTAGAATACAGGGGGGTGGTAGTGGCACCGTAGAGCTAGCTGGTCTAACAGCTAACTCATCCTGTGGGGTTGTCCAGAGTCTGTCTGCACACCAAGCCCTCAGTTTAGGTCATCCAAAACGCGCAAGTCCTGGGGGGTCCTAGGAACTACACGACATGGCGCAGCTAACGTTGGTTTGGGTCTTATATTAACAGTTAAATCTGAGTAGTTCAGTCGTGCTTTCTCAGAAAGTCCTACTCACATGTTTCAGAGACGTCTGAAGTGGGAAGGGTAATCCGCCTCAGCTGAGCAGGTACACCCTGTGTATTGGCTGAAGGTTTAGACAAGCTTGTAAGGATTAAAAGTTCCCATATTGTGCTAACCCCTACCTCTTAAAACCTTTACTTTCTTCTCCTTGGGGGTGTCCAGAGTCTGTCTGCACACCAAGCCCTTAGTTTAGGTCATCCAAAATACGCAGGTCCAGGGGATCCTAGGAACTACACAACAATACTGTCTACTTTTTGGCTGCAGACATTGGAATACATGTACAAAGACATTTGCAGTAGAGAATGCACACAGCGCTGCATTAATGAATAACACTGTGCAGAAGAAATAGAAAACAACACTAGATAACGCAAATGGATTTTTCTGCCAAAATATAGCGCCTGAAAGCAGATATTTGACAGCATTCTCAGCCCTCGGCTCTCAGCATCAATTCTGTCGACTGCCCCAAGGGTATAAGAATAGCCCCAAGGGTATAAGATTAGTCCCGGGTTGTTCTCAGCTAGGGTAGCAGAGTTTCTTCAAAATTTTGATGAGGAGGCATTGTCCTATGTAGATGATATTTATCTGACGGATGATGATTTTTTGGATCATTTGACTAGGGTGAGCAACATAATTTTGGGATTCGCCTCTGAGGGCTACAAATTTAACTTGAAAAAATCGAAAATAGTCCACCTCAATGTCCTATTTTTGGGATACAAGTTATCAAGTGAAGGAAAAAGCCTAGCAGCTAACTTTTTAGACAAGTGCGCATTGCTCCAACATCCAAAAACTCTGAAAAATGTACAATCCATATTGGGATTCCTACATTTTGACAGAGCATACATTTTGGATTATGCAGAAAAAGTAAAACCTTTATATGATCTAATCAGACCTGATTTTTCAATTGGACATTGGGCACAGGAAGATACGGATATCCTTCATTCCTTACAAGCTGACATAATAGCTTCCAAACACCTACACACACGTGTAAATTCCACAAATCTGGTGATCCGTGTAATCGCGGGTCAATCAGGGTACACGTACCTGACCTTCAATGAAGGCGAAACGGTACCCATAGCATACAAATCACACTTGTACACAAACGCTGAAATGCGCTTAGCTTCTACAGAAAAAATTCGGAAAGCAGTACAGACTGCTGTAGTGAGAGAGCACTAGCACAGGGGAAACGAATAATTGTCGTAACTCCAGTACTGGCCTTGGAGGCTGTTACAAAGGCAAGCGTTCCGAATGCAAAAGCATTACATCTGTGATGGATACAATGGGCTAATTCTCTAACTGCAACAGATGTAGACTACAAATTTGATTCTACATTAAAAAACAAGCATTTCTGCAATACGAACAAGAATATCCTCTCCCGAATTAAATAATGCCTCTAGATCAGTATGAATACATTTTTTACACTGACGGTTCTGCTCAGCCTGCCATAGGTAGTAAACAGCAATACAGCGCAGCATGTGCGATTGTAGAAAGGACGTATGCAGGACGGCAAGTTCCATCCTAGCAGTACGAAGACACAGTCTCTAGGAGACTGCATGGCACAGCTGGCAGAAGTAAAAGCCCTATTACTGGCACTTATAAATACGGATCGGGAATTCCCCACACTTATAGTTTGCGATTGATTTTACTGTGTCCAGTCTTACAATGAATATCTTCACTACTGTGGTCAGAATGAGTTTAAAGACTCAAAAAGTTGCACAATAAAGCACGAATTGCTTTGGGAACAAGTGGCAGAGCTGAAAAATGACTTGCCAAGAGCTCACGTGATACACACGCGGAGTCATCAACGTGATGGAGTTCACGTTGAAGGGAATTCATTGGCGGATGAAGTCGCCAAGGCGACAGTGCGAACTGCTGCCGTAGCTGCAATCACTCGTTCTAGCACGAGAATAGACGGACAGATAATGGTAGCTGTCATTGCTTCACGCGAAAACAGCTCAGCCGTGCCAAAAGTCTTTCCACTCAAGCACTCCTACAAGTTAGATGCAAAAAATATTCTGTATGCTCAAATTCCAGGAGTGGGGGAGAGAGTAATACCAAACATGGATTGCAGATTAGGTTTAATTCTAGCTGCCCACGAGGGTCTGGGTTCTGCACACGCAGGGATTACCGCAACAGTTTCTGTACTGAAACAACGCTATTGGTGGCCAGGTTTAACAAAACAGACAAAATCGTTTGGCATTAAGTGCGACATCTGTCAGCAGATGAAGGGTTCCACTGTAGCACGTCCGGCGCAAACAACACTACTAATATCAGACAGACCTCTTGCTTGTGTCTATTTGGACCACTGCGGCCCCTTACAATCTGATGGGGTTTACAAGTACATCTTGGTGGCAGTGGATTCATGCTGTAGATTCCTGTGGGTTTGGCCTCAGCGCTCGGCTGACGCTCAAACTGTTATAAAGGATTTGCGAGTCTTCATAGGGACATACGCAATTGGCACATTACATTCTAACCGTGGCCCCGTATTTAGCTCTAGGGGTTACAAGGAAGCCATGGGAAGTTTTGGTGTAGCATTGCGGTACTCATCTCCGTATCATCCCGGGGGAACTTCAGTTGTGGAGAGGAAAAACCGGGACTTAAAGCAATCCTTAACAGCAAGGATATTTGGCTCGGGTGGTAGTTGGGCCAATCACCTATATGGGGTCCAGATGGCACTTAACAACATGCCAAGAAATTCCTTAGGAGGCATCACTCCTTACGAAGTCCTATTTGGGACGAGAATGTGGGTACTTGACCTCGATTGTGGCAGCACAATGGCAGATGAAAAAACATTTTACATCGATAACCGTTTGGCTGTTTTACAGGAACTCACTGAATTCCGGGCACTACAAAGCAACATCCAAGTAAAACGCACCGCCACTGGGGAAGTAAAAACAGTAACCGCAAGACCTTCCTGGATCCCAAAATTCGGGGATCTGGTCAGAGAAAAGATTATTGACAAGCAAGAATTTGGGCCATCATACAGAATGCATGTACCTGTCCTGGCTGTCGAAGGAACAAGAACAGTACTTCTTCTGCCTCTTGCCGGCAAGAAAGACAAGATATTCGTCTCCATTGATCTGATCAAACCACACTATGTGGCCGATACTGAATAGCAGGCCGCGTGAGCTCATGGGTAGCCGCCCATCTCCTCTCGCTACCATACAGGAAGTTCAGACACAAAGACTGGTAGCATTTGAAGAGTCTTCTATACGTAGAAATGAAGTTACCAACAATGAAATGGAACTTGTTCCTATTGAAATTAAACATCATCAAAACGCAAATGAAACACAGATATCAATTCTGCCTACCACCGACATTTACATCAATATGGCTTTACAGGAGACATCTGCAAGTTCAACAAAACCTGCTGAGCTACCAAACATAGATCAAACTGCATCTGGCTAATTCATCGATTTCGACACATTTTCTCTGGATCCAAGTGAACCTTAGTCACAGCCAGCTCCAGTTTCCAGCAAAAAACAACTTCATGATTTTGCATTTGGCTGAAGAAGACAACCTAGTCTCACCAGGACTACAGCTCTGGATAATAACTGGAATACTGTTCCTACTCTTCTAGATAGGTTTAGTGACTGTCTTTTTCTTGCTCGTGAATGGACACTATCTCCCAAAACGCTCCGCAGTATCAGATGTGAACTAGGTGCTGAAACCTCATACGTCATCTCATGGTGTCCTATGTGAACATTACAGCAATTCCAGTTCCTGACGGAATAGTTTGGGACAGAGTCTCATATGATGTAATTGGTCCCACTGAACTTTTGAAAATACCACATGTATTCAAAATGTCTTTAAATGATATCATCACCTCCAGTACATACTGTGACGATTGGGATTTTGAAACTGTTAATATGTTGTCTGATTCAGAACTGTCTGCAGCATTTACGAAAAATGAATTGTTTGATGACTCGTCTGACTTTAATACCATGTACTATTATCAACACTATGGTCATCATTTTTGCATAAAACGAGTGCACCACGTAATGTTTTTGCATACCACCAATGGGAACATTGCCCAATACCACCAAAAGGTAGTTCACAAACGTTTGCACAAAAGCTTGCTTAGTTTTCTGGGTTTAATACATCAGATCCACGCTCATATTATTATAAGCTTGCACCTACATCTGCAAAGAAAAGTATGCTTACTAACACGAAACAGATATACTCTGCATCCTTTATTGCCCAACTGTCTGAACAGGCTTTCGACTTATAGAAAGACACTATAGACATAAAATCAGTCTGGGGTACTAAGGAAGGGCAGGTTCAGGGAATGGAAGTACTATTTAGAGCATGTCTCATACCCAAACAGATTATATTCCTGAATGACACTGTGCAACTGACTTCCTGTCTAGGGTTAGCCAAGATTAAGGACTTGAACACACCTCGCATTCCCTCACTTTCACACTTGGAGGGATGGCAAAATTATACAGAAAATGGTGAGGGTACACTAGATGACCTCATGCATGACGTTTCATACAATTCAACAGACCCCAATTAGAAGGGATGATTGGTTTGGCCTATCGACACAAATAGGTGTCAGTCAAGGTTCAGGGGTACCACCGAAGGGTTTAGTATCCATAGGCCTGACTTACGCTATGTACAACGAGAACATCCGGGGGTGGTGACATCATACAGTGTTGGGAAGTTATGGCTAGATTGGCTAAGAACCTCAACACTGTCTCAGGTGAAACAACACTTGTCCGTTCTCTCAGATGACATGGATCTTAGGGATTTTTTGCTAGGCCCACGAAAGCCACGTCGTAAACGCTTCTTATACGCCAAATATAATGAAATTTGGAAAATCTCTCAACATGAAGCTGCAGAGAGATTGTGTGAAATTGACAGAGTTAATTTAGATAAGGCTGTGGCTGTGGTTGACAATGGTATGACCGCACTGATATCCAGGATTTATTCACTAGGCAACATTGTATCTACTGCTATAGATATAATGGAACAGGATCTGTCCCTCTTACAACACGGGCAGTCACAGTTAACATCCATTCTATTATTAAGCTGGACGCTACAATCATTGCGCTCTGGTCAAGTGCCATGGCGATATATTAACAGTACGTCTCTATTTTCCGCATATAATCTATCAGAGAGACAAAAGAGAATGGCACAAAGCGATGCAAAATTTACAATGCTGCACATTGAGAAGTTAGACCAATTACCTTTCACCGTGGCAGAATCACCCTCCACAGAATGGTTAATTCATGGCCATATAACATTGCCAGTAACAACGTTCCAATTTCAATACTGCCTATAACACCACCATATAGGCAGATAAGAAGCAATGGGTAAGGACTTCATCCATGAATCTTGGGAACTCCCGTGTAGATTTAGATGTAGGAATGGGGACACTGAAATGTTTCTCAGCGGTACAGACTGCGAGACATCATTAAGTGGGTCTCTACTTTGCCAAGATATTATGCTTCACAGGGCTTGCAGCGGTTTCTGTTGCAAACTTATCCTGTCATTTAAAGGGTTCCCCAGCTGGCGTGATTAATCCGGTGTTCAGGCTGCTCTCAAATGGGAGTTACTTAATGCTGAATGATCAAGGTTGCTGTGGGATGCTTCCAGGCATTGCATATCTAGTCACGGTAAGTTCCAGGGTTACTTGTTGTATGCAAGTATTATCGACCCACGCAGTCAGGGAGGCGCCGTTATGGCCTTCGTTGAATGTTTCCTTTGTACAGTTTGATACTCTGAGCCGAATGAAAGCCATGCTTTTACAGAAAGATGTGCCCTTAACCTCAGCCCAAGAGAGTTTTGATCTTCAGGTTGCAAGGTCCTCTGCTGAGATACAGGCACTGGTGCGAACTAACTGACCTTTCCATTTCGGAGAAATGGTACAGCGTATCTTTAACATGTCTGATACGAAGGATATAGTGCACCTATTTAAGACCCTAGGTTCTGGACTGTTAAGCACCTTTTGGAGTGATTCCAGCTTTTATACACTCCCTATTTAGAAGCATTTTTGGAGGGCTTCCGCTAATCCTGCTACTGGTAGTGGGAATCCTGATTTAAATTTTTCTGCTACGCAATGTACGTCCCAGTTACCAAGGAGATGGAAAAAACGCTCTTGGAGCGAATTAACCGTGATCGCATGGTGCTCCATCTGGGCACACCTCGACTTCGGGAGCTAAACGAGTCTTGGTTCCTATCATTCCGACCAGTCTGGATTGACTGTGTTTTGCCGGTT
Source organism: Calotriton arnoldi (assembly GCA_963921515.1). Taxonomy (NCBI): domain Eukaryota; kingdom Metazoa; phylum Chordata; class Amphibia; order Caudata; family Salamandridae; genus Calotriton; species Calotriton arnoldi. The sequence continues at coordinate 217,779 of CAWUFW010009956.1, read as the reverse complement.
CTCCACTGCTTGCTCTGCGGACAAGAAAGCATGTTGGATCTTTGTCTAACACTTCCACCTGTTGCGCCACCGGATGTGGATGTATTGCTGGACCCGTTAAAGGCCCACGTAGTGCAGTGTCCTCCGCGTATTCCCATGTTGATGTCGACATTATTAGAGCCACCATGGGATGCATCAGCTCCTGTTGGATTGGATACCGGCTCTACTACAGGCACACAGGCCTAGGATGTTTCAAATGCTTCCCCAGCATCAGCTGTGGGAACTGAAGATGATCATCTTTGCTAGATCGACCTGATCTGTGAGGTGTTACAGACAGGGACCGTAGTCTGCTAAGGCAAGCAGCAGTGATGTTGCGTCTCCCTCACAGGACACACAAACATTTGGCTCTCCGTGTGCTGGGAAGAATTTGGCCTTTTTTTCCAAAACAACCGAAATTGGAATTTTAAACAAAATGTTTTTTCCTTCTATACTATTACTGAGCACCATGGCTTTCAGGCGCTCTCAGTTGCTCAAACTATATATATGAACATATTTTAAAGGACTCATTGGGCTTTTAACATATATAAAAGATTTATAGAGTTTGTATATATATATACTTTTAGAATTTTTTTTATTCTGAATATTTTTTAAACAATGTTTTATGATTAATTAGAAGGACATTGCCTTTTTTAGTATATTGTCCGGTCGGATGAGGAGTGGGCATTATGATTTGTAATGTTCCCCAATATAGGCCTGGGTAGTCACATAACCTTTCACCTACTTTTTCCCTGCCATTGTACTACATAATGGTTTTTGGTATTGACCTTTTACCTAGTTAGATGCTGCATAAATGTCCTGTGGTTTTCCTAGAAAACTAGCCTCATTTATTATGCATTAGGATTCTCAGAATCACAGCAGGATTACCATCTTCTGCATAATAACTATGTATAAGGGCCATCCCTTTCGTCATCCTCGGCCAAGGTAGAACCTCTGAGGGTACCTTTTGGGTATATAAACACCATATCTTTGCTGGGGCGGGTCGAGGAGAAAGATTTCCATGTTGACAACTGACGCGAGACGCTGAAGTTCGTGCATGCAGACACTCCAGCATGCAGGGCTCTGACATCCCTCGCTAGGTGTCCATCTGGAGACCAAGTGTCCTCCATTCTCTCACACAAGTTAATGGGGTTGGTTTTATCCTAGGGGGATTCTTGGCTATAGACATACATACATGCTAGGTACATTTACATACATCTAGTTAGGGTCTGCATCGTAGGAGTACGCATTATTACTGTCATGTATTCATATGCCTGCATATATTCATTGTTTTAGCACTATGGTAGAAATCTACCATCCATTTACTCTGTTTGTGCTAATAATCGTTTATATCTGTTTCTGTCTTATGGTTGTTTCAGCACACATATTTTACACTAGAATGACGCTGGTTCAATAAATGCTTATTGAAGACGTCCCCCCCGTGTATTCTGTGTATCTCTCTGAGACAAAGTGAGCATGAGTGGCTGAGTGAAAAGTACTGTACTGTTTCCACGATCCCTGAAGGGACAGGGTTGTCATGTTTGATAGTTGCCAGAAACTATTCTCTCCTTGGTAAGAGGAGTTTACAGTGGCACTGTGAGGTAGATGGTATACAGGCGAACATACCTCCGGTGGTGGTGTCTGGAATCAGTCTGGACACCAATCCCACAGTTTATGTTGTCTAAACCCACGGATCCTATATAGATTTATAGGAACTACACAAAACTTCTTTCTGTTTTTTAAGTCCCTCTTTGTTTCCTGTTGGAACTTTGTCCATGAGCTACTGTGATTGTGGCAGTGCTTGCTAATGTGTAGTCTGAAAGAAATATTTTTGCGCTCTCTAAAAGCATTTCCATTGAGTACCTATGGTTAACTTTTATAGATAGCTGTTTTCACTTTGCCTTTAACTGGCGTTTTAATTTTTTACTGTGCTTAAATGTAACTTTTCAGTGGCTCTTTGTTTGACACTTTATTGCTAGTGCCGTGAGACTTTTTGAAGATGAGCCTTTCACAGCTTCACATAATTGTTTTAAAAAAGTCAACATATAGCTGGAGACTTGCATGCAGCACACTGTCTTGAAAGAGGGCCGGTGCAAATGTTATTTAACATAAAATAGTTCTTTAGTAAAATGTTTTGTTAATCTATATAATAGTTTTATATGTGATGCACCTATGAAATCTAACATACTGTTCGAGGCATGTGAGCTGTAGATCACATGCGTTGCATACTTCTGCCATCTAGTATTGGGTCCGGATGTTTGCAAGTTGTTTGAAGAAGTCTTTCCAGTCACGAGGTAAGGTGACTCCTCCTATCGGTGATAGTAGTGCGCATGGGCATCGACTCCATTATTAGATTGTTTTTTTCCGCCATTGGGTTCGGACGTGAATTGCTGCGCTCCGGTTCGACATCGTTTCTCAGGGTCCTCTCGGTGCTCAATCCACTTACCCTCGACAGTATTGTTATTCGATCGCGTTTCCCATTCTCCGCGTATCGTATCTGTTCAGAAAAAACTCTTTCAATCGAAAACTTCGTGGAAGGCCATCGGGCCTAGCCGCGTCGGGCCACCTCGCAGTTGATGGAACGGACTCCATTTAAATATTTTAAGACTTTCTTCATATGGAATATCTTATAATTTATTGGAGATTTGATATCACCCGTGGAGGTATGACCACTGTTACAGTCGAAAAGAGCATTCATAATTGCCATGGCTGGAAAAATCTCCAATAAATTATAAGATATTCCATATGAAGAAAGTCTTAAAATATTTTTAGCGAAGATCAGAGGCTATTTGCAATAAATACAATGGACAATTCATGTTTTGCCTGAAATAAAACTAGCTTAGAATTTCTGTATTATATCCTCATAATACCCATGATAAGATAGGCATCGGATGAATGTGGGGAGTATGCCTGAATAGATTTAGTGGGGACTAATATAGAAATAGACCAATCATGTGGTATAAAATGAATTGAATAAGAGCTTCTGTACATGAATATAATGAATTTGTATTGATTTTTAACAAAAAAGAAAATAATGTTGTGTGAATAAAAATATTTTTGATAATGATCAGCATCTGGGAGTCGATACATTGTTATTGAAATTTTGAAGGTCCACTCTATATTGAATTTCCTAAATGTTTGTGCACACATACTAACCATAGAGGAACCATTTTTCCAACTCCATAAAGAAAAAGTGGTTCTTCACACTAACCCTAAGTTTCTACCTAACGTTGTATCTGCCTTTCACATCAATCAATCTGTTGTTACCCGTGTCCTTTCCTCAACCAGATTCAGTGGCAGAACGAGCTCTACACACTTTACTTGTTAAAAGAGCGTTATTATATTACATAGAAAGAACAAAACCATTTCGTAAAACAAAACAACTCTTTGTGGCTTTTGCTCCACCACACAAAGGCAATCCTATATCTAAATCAGGTATTGCTCGGTGGATTGTCAAATGTATTCAAACATATTATGCAAAAGCGAAAAGAACTTTACCAATACCCCGTAGAGCGCATTCCACCCGCAAACTAGGGGCTACTATGGCTTTCTTAGGAAGCATCCCCATAGCTGACATCTGTAGACCTGCAACATGGTCTACACTGCACACATTCACCAAGCACTATTGTGTAGATGTGTTAGCGAGACAGCAAGCTAATGTAGGCCAGGCAGTACTTGCAACACTCTTTCAGACAACTGCAACAGCTACAGATTAGCCACCGCTTTGGGAGAATACTGCTGTATAGTCTATGCGAAGCATGTGATTTACAGCTCACATGCCTCGAACGGAAAAGCATCAGTTCTTGGCATGTAGGGCTGTAGATTTACATGCACTCACCCGCCTCCCCGGGTACCTGTACCTGTTGCAGTTTCTTACTCATATACATACGCATGGACATCTCTATTCTACTCTTACTAACTCCATTCTCACCCTCTGCGGGAAAATAATCTAACAATGGAGTCGATGCCCATGCGCACTATCACCAAAAAAAAAGAAGACTCACCTCTTACCTCGTGACTGGAAAAACGTCTTCGAAGAAAAACAACTTGCAAACATCCGGACCCAACACTAGATGGCAGGAGTATGCAAAGCATGTGAATTTACAGCTCTACATGCCAAGAACAGTTGCTTACTGGGTAATAACATTTTCCTTCTTAAACTTAGTAACAATTTCAATATTTAATTTGTCTTCACAATGAAAGTGACTTTGCCTATTTGTGTTTAATTTAAATCTTACTCAGATAAAAAAATGTTGTTTCAAAATATTTTCTGATAGTCTTCTAGCCACAGATTCCTCACCTTTTGAATATTCCACAGGCGTCAGACTGGATCCGGAAACTTTTCAGCAGCATCTCTGCATGCCAGTAGGTGGCACCTTGCGGCTCTGCACTGATGCTGTTTTGTTCTGAAAACGACTTGCAGGGCCTATGTATGTGCCACTTCTGCGCACAGACATCACATCCTTTCTTTCTGTTCTACCAGATGCAGATCCAGAGCTCCCTCTCATCTCTCTGTGAGACTTAACTTGGTATTATGAGAAAAAAATGTCACTATGTGCAAGGGTGACGCTAGCCTAAAACAAGATTTCAAGCTCTATCGGGACTATTGCAAACAAACGTCTCTGATAGATGCCCAGCAGGTGTGCTTGTGTTCGAGCCATGACTCCAAGGCCTACAGGGACTGCACATCAATGAACCCGAAGGCCATTTGGGAGTGCGAGGCGAAACTTAATGTCGCCAAGCATAAAAAGACTCTGTGACAGAACAGTTCGAAGCCCTGCTCTGTGTCCAAGGTCCACTCTTTCTAATTCCTATTGTCGACAGAGGCACTCCAGAGGTCGGTCTTCATTGCCCTCTAAGTTCTCAGGTAAGCGCAAGAAATATAAGACGTCGAAGTGGAATTCTGCTCCCTCACGCCACTCATTTGCCTGAGCAAGGGTGCGGGCAGCTCGACCATTCTTGATCAGGCTCTCGAAGACGGTCGACTGTGGAGGCACTCCTGCTGCTGGTTCTGGCACAACCTCAGTTTCTGGGGTATTCAGCCACGCCGCCTCAGATCTAAGAGTTCCACGCAGCCATGCTTCTGCTCTTTGGATCCCTTCCATCTCCCTCTTGCGTCCCTTCGGACCCCAAGGAGCTGAGAGGCCTTCCACCTGGGATACCACCGGCAGGGTCGCCCTCGGCGCCAACTGTACCCTCTGCACTTGCATAGCCTCTGACTCCGCTGTCGACACCATGACCCACACCGCCCCCCGGACACGTCGACGCCAGCTTAGCTTCCTGAAGAAGCAGCCTCGATTTCCCTCTCCGACGACAAGTCGATTAGACGTCTGAATCCGCCCAAAGGGCTGTTTCCCCCACTTGAATTACCACAGGCTCAACAACACTCTTTGTATTCCCGGACTGATTCGTATAATGACTGTGACCCAGGTGAGTTCACACACCCCTACCAAAATGATAACTGGTACAAGGACTTATAGGAGGCTTGTGACTCTAATACCTCATTGGAGCCATGTCTTTTTACTCCGTCTGGACCAGTCACAGGGAAATCTGCTTCCTACACCATGATGATGTGAGGGCGGCCAGAGTACTTGTCCTCCATCTCCCCACCTTGGAGCTTAAAACTAATGTTCTGACAGAAGTCTTCCAACCAGTCAAACATCTTCCTTAAGCAAGACACTGACAAATACCCTATTGGGGCCTTGGAACCAAACCTTGCTCTGGCCCCCGGTCAATAGACAAACTGCCAGGCGCTGTGTCACTGGTCCTGGCTACTAGGCTTTTCTTTTGCAGCACCCCACACCAGAAAGTCTACTGGTGCAGGCTTCCACCAGACACTCACATCCCAGCGCATTTCCCACCACTCCCCCTGATAGGAAATCTAAGCTATTGGAAACATTCAGCAAACATGTCTTTTTCTATCAGCTTAGCCCTCCGATCGGTTAACTGCTACTCGCGCTCTGTGGGATTTGGTGGCACAAGTCCTCTCTGGTGTGCCTGAAGACCTTCGCCCTGTACTGTCTCTGTCAATTCAAGATGGTCATGATGCTGCCAAGTTCACAATTTGTTGTGGCTTGGACATCACCGATTCCATAGGGCGGGCTATGGGCACCATCTGTCCATATATGGCTGCGATTGAAGGGGTTCTCCAGTGATTTCCAGTCATCTCTGATGGACTTGCCCTTTGATGGGGCTTGCCTGTTTGGGGACAAGCTGCTTCCACTCTCAAGTGCCTTAAGGAGAGCAGGGCTACAGATCGCTCTGTGGACCTTTCCACTCTGCCTCACCAACCACAACAGTTCCAGTGTTCCTTTCGCAGATTTGGCCAAGGAGTCCCTTCATGCAGCCTGTTCAACCCCCACAGAGGACACAGCAGTTTTGTGGTAGAGGCTGTGTTGCCCACAGCACCCTCAGCCAAGGTCAGCGTGCTGCCCAACTTCCCCTCCCTCTGTACCCTCACCTGCAAAACCTCTTTAGATTTCCCATGCAGGATCACAGCCACCCGGTGGGAGGCAAAATCCTCCTATTCTTACCTTGCTTTCAAACAGTCACATCAGACAGGTGGCTCTTATAGATTGTTTGCAAGGGATACCCCTTGCCCTTTCTGTCTTCTCCCCCACACCTTCCATTATCCCCTCATTGACTGACAGAGAACCAACGCTCCATTTTGCAGCAGGAAGTGCACGCTCTTTTGGCCAAAGGGGCTGTCGAGAGGGTGGCGGAGCAAGAAGCAGGACATGGTTGTTATTCCCGATGCTTTCCGGCGGCCAAGAAGGATGGAGGTCTTCAGCCTATTCTAGATCTACGCCCTCTCAATGCCTTACTCCGGAAGGATGAATTCACAATGCTACCCCTGGAACAGATCTTGTCTGCCCTCAACCTTAGAGACAGGATGGTAATGTTAGACTTGCAGGAAGCCTATTTCCATATTCCCATTCTGCCAGTCCATCAGTGCTACCTGCTGTTCATGGTGGGAGAGGAGCATTTTCAGTTTGCTATCTTCCCCTTTGGGCTCCCCAGCGCCCTTCGGGGGTTCACGAAAATGATGGCGATGGTGGCAACACACCTTCAGAGGTCAGGAGTACCAGTGTTCCCCTACCTCAACGATTGACTGTTAAAGGAAGCCTAATCCGATGCAGTTGTCAACCACCTCCAGACTACAACAAGCCTCCTGTCATCTTTGGGGTTCACTATCAACGTGCCGAAGTAACACCTGACTCCTCCTCAGATACTCCCCTTCATCTGGACCATTCTGGACATGGTTCAGTTTTGTGCCTTTTCCTCGGAAAAGAGAGTTTAGGACATTCAGGCTATGATCCCGACCTTACAGCCTCGGTCCTGGATTTCAGTGAGGTCAACTATGATGCTACTGGGAATGACAGCGTGCTGCATCCTGCTGGTCATACGCACCAGGTGGCATCTGCAGGCTCTGCAGTGGGATCTGAAGTTCAAGCGGGCCCAGTATCAAAAAGACCTGTCTGACAATGTTCAGATTTTGAAGGAGACTGCAAAAGATCTGCATTGTTGATTACTGGACCAAGATTGGGTCAGTGGCAGACCACTCTCTCTTCCACACCCAGAGTGGACAGTGGTGACCGATGCATCGCTTCTGGGTTGGGGTAGCCATCTAGAAGAGGCTGAAATCAGAGGCCGCTGGTCTCTCTCGGAGTCCCGGCTCCAAATCAACCTTCTGGAGCTAAGGGCAATCTGCTTGGCGTTGAAAGCCTTCCTGCTGTCCATCAAGGCGATGTTGGCACTGGTGCTCAGGGACAACACCACTACCATGTGGTACTGCAACAAACATGGCTGGATGGGGTCACGGACCATGTGCCGGAAGGCCTTGCCCCTCTGAAAATGACTGGACCATCAAGGAATTTTCCTGGTCGTCAAACACCTGACAGGTTCTTTGAATGCTAGGGTGGATGAGCTCAGCCACCCCTCCCTAGCGGATCACAAATTACAGCTACACCTGGAGGAGGTGCAAGGTGTCTTCTGTGAATGGGGAGAACCTTGGCTTAGTCTTTTTGCCACCACCGAGGTAGAGAATGGCAGTGCAAACACATGTGCGCGTTGGCGTTTCCAAGGTGTCTCTTGCTCTGGAACTCGTTCTGTCTCAAGTGGAACTCGGGACTCCTGTATGCCTTCCTGCCACTAACACTCCTGCTCAGAGTTCTCAAGAAGATCAGGCAGACTGGGCCCAAGTCATCCTAGTGGCTCTGGTTTAGGCACGGAGAGTATGGTATCCAGAATTCCTGGGCTTGAGCATATGCCCTCCGATCAGGCTGCTCCTCTGGGAGGACACCCTGTTGCAGTAACAGGGCAGGGTTCTGCACCCAGGCCTTCGCTAACTCCACCTTATTGCTTGGAGATTGAGCAGCAACAGTTTTGCAACGTGAATCTTACTGGATTCACTATGCTGTGCATTATTCTGCCATCTAGTGGTTTAATCCGGAATTGTAGTATTTCTTCTCTTTTTTTTTCTTCTTTTTTTCGTGGACGAGGTGGGCGTCGACATACCACCATTTGGTGTCCTTCGTGACGTTGACGTGCTTCCTCCGGAAGCTCCCACCTTTGGTCGCCATCTTCAGATTCTTTTTTCCGCCGTTGGGTCTGGATCGTTCCGAAGAGTTCCAGAGTTTTTTGGAGAAAAAATCGACGAAAGAGAAGAAAATCGACGAAATTCAAAGTTTTCAGCACACCCGACTACAGGTCAGGTAACCGGGACGACGAGGGAGAAGGTTTTCGACCAAGACCTCGACGTTCAACGGAGAATGCGGTCGCAGGGGGCCCCCTGAGCGCCGCAATGGACAAAACACCTTTCAAGTTTTGCACCAATTGTCACCACAAATACGCCCAGAAGGACTAGCATCCAATCTGCAACCTCTGCCTGCCTCTTGACCACAACAGCGAGGACTGCAACGCGTACTCGGCGTTCACACCCAAGACCCTCAGAGTAAGGGAGAGGCAGAGAAGGGTGAACCACACCATGCAGGGGCAGGGGCCACCTCCATCGCTCCGAGACTTGGGCCTCTCCAGTGGAGAGGAGGACAACATCGCAGAAGGACCGGAGGACTGCACAGTCGTCGAGGTCCAAAAGAAGACGTCAAAGGAGGTAAGGGAGTCGTCGACCCTGAAACACCCGAGCGACACTCGAAAGGGTGAAGCTAAGTCCTCGAGCGACACTCGTAGGAGTGAAGCAAAGTCCTTGAATTGAACATTGCCGCCAAAACACCCGGCGAAGGCAACGGCACCCAAGGACAAACAGCCCAGCGGATCCTTCGAAAAGGACTCTAGACAGCAAAAGCCCACAAGAAATCTAGGTCGTCGAAGGGTGCCCTCGAAAAGGACACCTCGGTGCCGATAAAAGAAGGGCCAACAACTACTTCGACGTCGACGACCTCGAAGCGGAGCGCGCAAACTCTCGACGCCGAAGAGGCCGCCGAGATGGCAAGGAAGAAGAGGAGGCTCGAGGCCGAAATGGCCAGCATCCTGCAGCGAAGAAAGGACTTCGACGAAAGGTTGAGCCAATACACCATCCCCCCGAAGCCCGAGCTCGAAGTCGAAAGAAACGACGAGGATACCAAACCACCGAAAACTCCTGAACCGGTCGAGGAGCAGGAGGAAGAAGCCCTGTATTATTTCGAGGTCGAAAACGACGAGGATCAGCAGACCAACCGGGACTCAACGTCCTCGGAGGCACAAGAGTTCGAGTGGCATGACCTCGACGCAGAATTGGCGGAAGAAGGAGTGGACACATATCCTTCGAGGCCTTCACCGCCAGACGACATAGGGATCTACAATATGGTCGTCCAAAAGGCTGCACAGACATATGGGGTGAAACTGGAGGAAGAGAAGCCCAAGGCATGTTTCCTCCTGGAGACTCTGCTGCCTCAACAAACTAGGAGCCAGTTCCTGCCCATGCTCCCTAGTGTGCTGGACCAGGAAGGGATGCGTTTAAAGAACCTGCAGTATGCAAAGCAGTGACCCCTAGAACAGAGAAAAAGTATAAACATTCCTCAAAGGACCCCGCATACATCCAAGGGTCAGTGCCAGCCGATTCCATAATTACAGCAACGGCTAGGAAAAGGGCCAATGTACCCACAAATGCCGGGCCACCTCCACACAAGGACAGTAGAAGGATGGACCTTGTAGGGAGAAAAGTGGAGCGGAGTGCGGCAATTCAATGGCGCATCGCAAACTCCAACGCCCTGATCAACAGGCACGCATACCACCACTAGGAGGAAGTGGCACAACTCCTGAAACACCTACCAGACCAGTACCAACAAAGGGCAGCTCACCTGGTAGAAGAGGGCAAGAACATGGGGAATACATGTTTAAAATCGGCCTTGGATGCTGCGGACATGTCCAGCAGACAAATAATGATCGGAGTGACCGAGAGAAGACACGCATGGCTTAGAATTTCAGGCTTCAAGCCAGAGGTGCAGAACAACATCCTTAACACACATTTTAACGGAGAGCAACTGTTTGGCACACCAGTTGACAAGTTAACCCAGCTCAAAAAGGACAACGAGACAGCAAGGTCCATGGGAGCCCTGCAGTTCAGGGGGATGAGAAGGGGTACACCCGCAAGAAGGCCAGGTGGTAGAGGGGGCAACGTGCCTACTACATTGCACCAAATGTTCCAACAAAGCTATCAAGGGAACAACCAAGGCCTGCAGCAGGAGGGACTGCAGCAGCAGAATTGGCAGTACCAGCCCCGGGGACAGTCCTTTCGAGGGCGCTCAAACGGCCGAGGGGAGACACGGAGAGGAGGCAGCAGCCTGCCCCAAGTGACTTCGCCATAAAACGAATGCCCACCCTAGCAACACCTCGGGGGGCAGAAAGACATAGAGAAAAACAGAAACCTGACGTTACACGACAAACAATACCTCGAACACACAACACCAGTAGGAGGCAGAATAAGAGAATTCCTCCAGGAGTGGAGGAAAATCACAACAGACAGATGGATACTAATCATCATACAACACGGATACTGTATAGAGCTAGAAAAACAGCCTCCAAACAGAAAACCAAGAAACAAGGCACACTCAACAAAGGAACTTTCGCTTTTGAGACTAGAAGCGCAGGAACTGCTCAACAAACAGGCGATAGAGGTAGTACCACATAACCAAAGGAACAAGGGGGTTTACTCCACTTATTTCCTCGTGCCAAAGGTGGACAAAGATCTAAGGTTCTTGCACAAATTCATAAGGACACAAAGATTCAAAATGACTTCCCTACAAGAGGTAATACCACAGATACAACAAGGGGATTACATGGCAACGATAGATTTAAAGGACGCGTACTTACACATTCCCATCAACCACAAGCACAAACGTCTACTAAGATTTGTGATCAACCAAAATCACTACCACTTCACAGTACTGGCATTCGGGCTCAAATCCACACCAAGAGTGTTTACAAAATGCCTAGCAGCAGTAGCAGCGCACCTACGGAAGCAAGAAATACACGTATATCCCTACCTCAATGACTGGCTCGTAAAGGCAAGTTCGTACAGCCACTGCAAACAACACATACAGCAGGTCGTGCAAACACTGAACCAACTGGGTTTCTCAATCCATTGGGAAAAATCGTCAACCGAGCCAGAACAGATCCAAGATGTTCTTAGGGGCGGAGATCGACACCATACAGGCCAAAGTGTTCCCCAGCAGGAAGAGAACATTGGCATTTCTAAAGGAAACAAGTCTTTACCGCAAGGGGCAAGTTCTGACAGTGAGGACGGCGAGCAAACTAATGGGAATGATGGCGTCATGCATCCACCTAGTCCCAAACTTTCGACTCCACATGAGACCATTCCAGGAATGGATACAGCAGCAATGGTCACCGGCAACAGGGAGTTGGGAAGATCTAGTGGTTGTCACACACGCAGTGCATCAAGAAATAGCGTGGTGGAACGAGGAAAACATATAACAGGGGAAATCATTCACACAACCAACTCTAACAGTAACCATCACAACGGATGCCTCCCAGCTGGCGTGGGGCGCGTACATGAACAAACTCAAGGTGAGGGGACTATGGTCGCAGCAAGATGCAGTCAGACACATCAACTACCTAGAACTAAAAACTGTGTTCCTTGCCTTAAAAGCCTTTCAGAAGCAGCTGTACGGAAACAGGGTGTTGATCCAAATGGACAACACAACTACCATGTTCTACATCAACAAGCAAGGTGGAACACAATCAGTAGCACTATCGGGGCTAGCACAAGAAATATGGACGTGGGCCATTCCTCTAAGAATAGACCTACTAGCAATACATCTCCCAGGGAAGGACAACGTGGAAGCGGACCGACTCAGCAGGCAAACGTCAGCATCCCACGAATGGGAGTTCAACCTACAACAAATACAAAAAGTATTCCGGAAGTGGGGGACACCGCAAATAGACCTATTTGCAACACACCAAAATGCAAAATGCCAACACTTCGCATCCAGACAACCAGAACATCGGTCACAAGGGAATGCGCTATGGATAAGTTGGTCAAGGACATTTGCATACGCTTTTCCCCCGATACCACTGATACACAGGGTACTCAGCAAATGCAGAATCAGCAACATGTCGCTAATACTAATAGCGCCTCAGTGGGCCAGACAGTCCTGGTTCTCACAAATAGTGGAGAGGGCGCAAGCACCAGCACACAGATTCCCAAGAAGAAGGGACCTGTTAACAATGCAGAAGGGAAGGGTGCTGCACCCAGAGCCAGAGAGCCTCAGCCTAGCTGCATGGCTCCTGAAGACCTAGAGTTTGCACACCTCAAACTCCCAGCAAGCACAATGGCAGTGCTCAGGGAGGCAAGAACACCTACCACAAGAAAGTGCTACGTAGCAAAGTGGAAAAGATTCTCCGAATGGTGCATTAGGGAAAAACTGCAAAGGAGAATCACAAGGGAATAAACAGTACTAAAATACTTAACGCATCTACTACAAAGTAAACTAAGCTACACATCCCTAAGGGTGCACTTAGCGGCAATAGTGGCTTACACAAGAGGAGAAACAGGGAAAAGTTTCTTCACCTCCCAAGTAGTAAAGAGATTTCTAGAAGGAGCAAAGATAATCGCACCTCCAAACAGAATGCCGGCACCAGCATGGAACCTCAACGTGGTGCTAACGCAATTGATGAAGGCACCTTTTGAGCCTATTCACAAAGCTACACTGCACATGCTCACATTAAAGGCAGCCTTCTTAGTGGCTATCACATCACTGCGAAGAGTAAGTGAATTGCAAGCGCTAACACTTCAAGAGCCCTACCTGCAAATACACAATGATAGGATTGTAATGAGAACAGACCCACACTTCATGCCAAAGGTGGTGTCATGGTTCCACATCAATCAGACAATCCAAATACCTAGTTTTTTCCAAAAACCGCCACAAGCACAGAAAGGGCCCTACACACACTGGACGCCAGGAGGGCAGTAATGCACTATATAGAAAAAACAAAGGAGTGCAGAAAGACAAAGCAGTTCTTTGTTTCCTTTGCCAGCAGTTTTTTGGGACGACCAGTTACCAAAAATACCATTGCACGGTGGATTGCCCAAACCATACAACTCTGCCACAAACAAGCAGGACAACTGTTACAAGGAGCAGTTCATGCTCACTCAACAAGGAAGAAAGGAGCTACAATTATGCTTCTAGCTAACACACCAATTCAAGACATTTGCCAAGCTGCAACATGGTCTTCAGTGCACACGTTCACTAAGCACTACTGTGTAGATATCCAAATGAACAAGGAAGCGCAAGTAGGACAAAAGGTCTTACAGCACATATTCAGTAACCAGAGCTCATCTTCCACCCAGCCACCACAATAAGGACAAACCGCTACAAAGTCTATGCACAGCATAGTGAATCCAGAAAGATTCACGCTGCAAAACGTATAGTTTCTTACCTGTCGGTGTAGTTTTGCAGCTTGAAGACTTTCTGGATTCACTAGCGAACCCACCCTCCTCCGCCAGAATGATGAGACAGGAGGAAAGGGATTAAAACTGGGGAAAGACTTAAAAGATTACAGGACAAACAAAGTAACACAAGACAAGAAAAAAAGAATCCGAAGATGGCGACCAAAGGTGAGAGCTTCCGGAGGAAGCGCGTCGACGTCACGAAGGACACCAAATGGTGGTATGTCGACGCCCACCTAGGCCACGAAAAAAAAAAAAAGAGAAGAAATACTACAATTCCGGACCCAACCACTAGATGGCGGAATAATGCACAGCATAGTGAATCCAGAAAGTCTTCAAGCTGCAAAACTACACCGACAGGTAAGAAACTATACGATTTCATCTTGGCAGCCAGGCGTCCTTCGAGGGAAACTGTATACGCCTGTTGTTGGGAAAAATCTGTGGCTTGGTACGGTACACGCCAATTTGACCCCCTCCAGGCCAAGTTATCTGATGTTCTGTTATTTATTCTGACTCTTGTTGGCAAGGCTATGATCTGTGCACAGTTAAGGGTTATCTTCTGGCCTTCTTGCAAGCCCTCGTTGTTTAAGTCACCAGTTGTGAAGTGATTTGTGAAAGGGTTGCAACACATGTATCCCCCAGCACCCCCTTCCCCTTTTGTCATGCCCCAATGGGATTTAATCTAGTAGTGACTTATATGATGTGCACTCCATTCAAGCCACTTCACAACTGTCCATTACAGATCCTTACTATCAAGACGATGTTCCTTAATGCCAACACCTCAGCACAGCAGGTGAGTGAGCTTCAGGCCCTTTTTGTCAATCCACCATACTCTTCCTTCTTCCCAGACAAACTGGTTCTGCGGACATGGGCATCCTTCCTGCAGAAAGTTGCGACGCCATTCCATGTCGGTCAAACTATCACTTTGCCGGCGTTCTGTGATCCACCTCACCCCTCTAAGGAGGAGAAAAGGCTCCTTTACTTGGATCCCAAAAGACCGCTCAGCTTATTGATCGTGCCAAGGAACACTGAGTGGATGATCAGCTCTTTGTGGGGTTCTCCGGAGTGAAAAAAGGCAAGGCAGTGCAGTAGAGAACCATCTCCAGCTGGATTGTGCTCTGCATTAAGATCTGCCACACAGTGACATGCTCATTCTACCAGGGCTAAAGCTGCTACCACTGCATTGGCACGCAGAGTCCCTGTCCTAGACATTTGCAAGCAAGCTCCTTGGGGCTCTCTCCATACGTTCACAACGCATTATTTCCTGCACAGTCAGGTTCGCTGAGAGGAGCATTTTGCCCACTTGGTCCTGCAGGACTTTCTGGTTTGATTCCATTTACAAACTTGCCTCCATATGGGTATTCCTTTGGTATCTATTCAAAAGGTGCAGAATTTGCGTCTAGAAGTCTCTAGAAAAACTTACCATCTTCGGTAATGCTTTTCTGATAAAGTCTCCCATCCTCCCCGTTCTGTGATTGGACTTTATCCATTGAATAGATCCCAAGTCTAGAAATCTGCACACTGTCTACCAATTTACTATTTGAGCTTTGTGTCTGGAGGCATGGGTAGTGTTGAAAGCAAGTGATGTTAGCCCGTAGTAGTGTCGCCTATATATGCCCCACACGTCATTTCCGTAGCAGAACGACGTCAGTGCAGAGCCGCAAGGCGCCACCTCCTAGCGCATAGACACTGCTTAAAAGTTTCTGTGTCCAGTTTGACGCCTGGGGAAGATTCAAAGGCTGAGAAATCTGAGACTAGATAGAGTTTCCACCAGAACGAGCATTACGGAAGGTAAGTAACTTGTCCTTTAAATCATACTATTCCCATAATTTGATAGAGTTAGAATGACACGGTGCCCCAAATCAATAAGTGAACTAACTTGTTAAGCCTTATGTTTCTTGAATTTGAAAGAAGCACCGTTGCCTGTTCAGTTTAACACTCTGTGTACATGTGTGCTCATGCCTAGCAATTAGGTGAATATATTTAAAATATATAACCTCTTTCCTTGTTCATGTAATGATTGTCTTTCCCCCTACAGGATCTTCCTGATAGTATCCAAGTAGGAGGCAGAATTTCTCCGCAGACTGTTTGGGATTATGTAGAAAAAATTAAAGCTTCAGGCACCAAGGTACAGTGCACCTGATAATTACTTTAGACTCTTAATTGTGAATTGCTATTTCTTTAATGTTAAATGCTTCTATTTAGATGAATTTGAAGAATTTCACAAAAATCCCAAAACATTTCATCCACCTCAGCTCTTTCTTGGGACATTTCGGAGTCATCTGTCAAGCAGGGACAGAGCAAAAGGTGGACGGGCGATGTCCCAAAACCCTTTCTCCCCACGCATTTTCCATAGGAAATTTCAGACAGTGCTGCAGCCATAACTGCTAAATAGAATTACATCAAATTTGGCAGAAATCTAGAACGTTACCCAAAACAATGCATTTTGTGTAAATATTTTCATTAGTTCTTGAGATATTAACACTCAAAATGTATAGATATATTGACAGTTGGTTTCAGATATGCTCTGATTGGTCACTTTAAAGGGGACTAGTCAATCCTGATTGGTTGTTCGCAACCTTAACAATATGTTGTGGCAGTTAATAAAGGGCCCTGGGACACGGCTCCTGTGTCCTGCAAATGATTTTTTGCTTTTTAAATATAGGGGGGCAGGATGAGCACACCCTGACTCCAAAGGGCATGTGGGGCTATATCAAAGGGAACACCCCCACCCACCCTTGATTGGCTGTGGTAGGCAATACAGGACTGTGGGACAAGTTCCCTTTTGAAATGCATTGCAATGAAAGACTATTTTTGAGAGACACAGAAAGGAGCACATAAAGGTTTATAACAGATTTTAGTCACAACATATATAATTTGTTGGTGGTACCATACTGAATTTAGGAATTGTGATGCATTCTAAGATGATGTTTTTTTATTTTTTATTTCAAATGATCTTTATTCATTTATATGAAAGGAAGGAGAAGATCATCAAATAGAAACTGGTGACTTGGCGAGATTAGAACAATAAGTACATATCAATGAACATATGAATGTACCACATATCAATGAACAAGAAAGGAGCCACATTTCAATTGCAGGCAATACATATGTGTCTCAACAATGGGCTAGAAAGAACTAACCTCCTATACTTCGAGAATAGGAAAAGGAGAAAAAGGATAAGATAGAAAAAAGAAAGAGATAGAAACCCAGAAGAGAGGGGAGAAAGAGACAGTCCAGAGCCCCATACATAACATAATGTAAAGAGTTACATGGCATATGAGTGTCCAACGATGACGTATAACACCTGTGCTAGAGAATGACGCTCAACCTAATGAAGTTCACGGTGGTTTATAAGAGTCAAAATACTTGTCCAAAGTAAACCACATTTTCCTCGTTGAAGGTTTCCAAGGTGAATTTTGAAGAGTGAGATTATCTGCCCCCTGAGGTGAATGACCCAGTTCATCCAACCTGCATAGGAAGACTTGCTGGTATCTTTCCAGTTGGTGAGTATCATTTTTACCGCAGAGATCAACAGAAGATCGAGGAGAGCTCTGTCATCCTCCGACGGCAGATCCACCTGTAGAAAAGCAGCTACCAAGGTTGGCAAATCTCTACCCAGTGTACATTTAAACAGTTTATACAAAAATAAGTATACCTTGTCCCAGAAAGGTTTCACTGCTGGGCAATGCAAAATAAGATGGGCTAAGTCGCCTTTGTCTTGTTTACAGTTCCAGCACAAATCATCCTCCCGAATCCCCATGGAGAACAACCTAGACGGTGTCCAGAACGCTTTGTGCATTAACCAATATTTAGTTTGGGAAAGAACCGGGGAAATCTTGTTGCGAGAAACTGAGTTCCATAGTGAGGGCCACGAATGTTCAGTTAACGGGGCAGGAGAAAGCAGATTCCAATAATCAACTACCTTAACATTAAGCTTTGAAGATTTGGGACGTAAGAGTTTATAGATCTGGGAAACCTGATGGCCAAGTTTGTTAATTTTTGTTACAAATAAAGGCAATGACGGTGAGATGGGAGACAGTTTGGATTTCGCAATGGCAGTCCTTACTTTCAGAAAATTGTCAAATTCAATATCAGCTAGCTTATATCTAGTTTGAAGTTCAGAGAACGTAAATGGGTACGAGGCGTTTTCCAACTGATGGGGAAAGAACACCCCCTTGGAGCACCAGGATTCAAAGTAGAGAGTTTTACCATTGTAAAGTAGTTTGTTATTAAACCATAGCGATTCCATGTTGGAGCCCCTAATACTGACCTCCATGGTCTTATCGATTTTCAAGAGAGCTATTTTAGTGTTCTTAAAAATAGACTTAGAGTGGATGGGGCAGAGACGATTGGCTGTAAGAGTCGAAAGATGATTTATATTGTTGAGGAGAGCCCTTTCTACTTCCAGCCAGACAGGTGAGTAATCGCTAGTGGGGGAAACCCAAAGAGAGCCTTGTTTCGCCAAAAAGGCATACTGGTAAAGTCGGAAATCCGCTAAATTCACACCCCCTAAAGCTTTGTCAAGCCTCAGTTTTTTAATGCTAATTCGAGCTTTTTTCCCTCGCCAGAGAAAGGATGTTAAAAGAGTGTCTAGTTTATGATGAAAGGTGTCTGTCAGTATAAGCGGGAGCATACTTATAAGGTAATTGACTAGAGGGGTGACCATCATCTTCACAGTCTCGATTCTCCCCCACCACGTAATAAATTTCGGGGACCAAGATTCCAAAAGCTTCTTAATTTTATCCAGTAGCACCTTCTCATTTTGGTGCAAAGTGTCTATAATATTATTGCCAAATACAATCCCCAAATATTTGATGTAACCAGGTTGCCACGTTAACCCAGAGTCTCCTAACACATCGCTAGTGCAAAACACATTTAGTGGTTTAACTTCGGATTTATCTCTATTGAGTTTATACCCCGAGTGAATAGAGTATAATGCTATAGTATCCATCAGGGCTAAAATTGAAGAATCTGGGCGTTCCGTTACTATTAAAATGTCATCCGCGTATGCGGCCAATTTGACTTGAACGCCATTAATATCGAGTCCCTTAATATCCGGATTGAGTTTAATTGCCTGAATAAGGGGTTCCAATGCCAACAGGAAAAGAGATGGAGACAAAGGACAGCCCTGTCTGGTACCCTGGTAAAGAGAGAAGGCCTCAGAAAGTGAGCCATTTACGGCAACGCGGGCAGTCGGTTTTAAATAGAGAGACATAACCATCTTGGCAAAGTCCTTACCCAAATTAAAGAAATGTAGGCAGCGATCTAAAAAAGCCCAAGAAACCCTGTCGAAAGCCTTCTCGGCATCCAATGTGATGGCGACCGAAGGATCGTTTTTAGTTGCAGCATTTTCTAAAACATGGCAGAATAAACGCGTATTGTCATTAGACAGACGATTGCGTAAGAACCCTACCTGAGAGCTGCTTATTAATTTATGAAGGACCGAATTAAGTCTAACCGCAAGAATTTTAGCGTAGATTTTGCAATCCACATTAATGAGTGAAATAGGTCTATAGTTTTTCGGCTGAGTAGGGTCTTTTCCTTCCTTTTGAATAACAACTATATTAGCTTCCGACATAGAGTCAGGCGTGCCTCCTTCGGTAGCAATATGATTAAAAACCTGTTTCATAGTAGGACCTAATTGAACTAAGAAAGACTTGTAAAAGGATGCAGTGAAACCATCAGGCCCAGGAGCCTTATTATCCTTCAGAGACTTGACCGCCTTCTCTATTTCCGAGCTATTGATTTCCATTCCTAACATGGCTGCGTCGACTTCTGAAAGTCGTGGTAAGTTGAGGCTGCGGAGAAATCTGGTGCACCCCTCCTTGTCAAAGGCCTGGTCGTTCTTATATAAGTCCTGATAAAAAGTTTTAAATGTGTTAAGGATGTCTTTATGTTTCGTGTGAGTTTGGTTATTGGAGTCTTTGATCGAAGATATAACGTGCTGGTTTTGTTTATGTTTGAGATATGAAGCGAGAAGTTTGCCTGCCCTATTGGCCTCACATAGATTCAATGCTTTAAATTTATTAACCCACACTCCCGCACGCTCACTTAATATTTTATTATATTCATACTTTTTTTGCGTCAGTGACAGCAATATATTAGAATCATGCAAGGAGGCGACATGGGCTGCTTCCAGGCGCCTAATTTCTTGTTCAAGGTGAAGTAGCCCTAGGTTCATGCATTTATTTATTTTTGTTTTGATTGCAATAATTAGACCCCTTATGGTTGCCTTTAAGGCATCCCAATGGTTATTTATATTGGTATCAGTTACCTTGTTGAAACTAAGATAATCCGTAATAGCCTCCGCAATCTTCCCTCTATCCTCAGGATCTGACAATACATCAGTGTTAAACCGCCATCTTTTGGGGATTTGTTCTTTATGACATCCTGTTAATTTAAGGGCAATACATGAGTGGTCGGAAACCAACCTAGGGGCTATGTCTGTAGACTCAATTAAGCGGGTATAAGACCCAGGAATAAGAATATAGTCAATCCTAGTATAGGAATTATGAGGGGCCGAATAAAAGGTAAAGTCCTTTGTGTCTGGATGCTGGAGCCTCCAGGGATCTTTAAGATTAAATTTAGAGCAAATAGTTTTGAGTATGGCGTGCGAGCTCGTAGGTTGATAATGACAGTTAGAATGCCTATCAATAATCGGGTCCAACGGTAGGTTAAAGTCACCTGCCATTACCAGGAGATCATCCTGGGGAATGCTGTCCAACTGGTCCGAAATACCAGACCAAAAAGAAGGGTCATCCGAGTTAGGGCCATATATATTAACCACATGTATTAGATCCTCGCCTTTCCTCAAGTGTGTAATCAAAAGTCTACCATCATCATCATGTGTATAGGATTCTAGCGATATGTTAGCAGACCTTGAGATCAGGGTAATAACGCCACGTTTCTTTTTATCTGCCGGAGAACATGCCAATTGCGAAACCCAGTTACATTTAATAAGCTTATTGTCGTCTTCAGAGAGTTTCGTCTCCTGTAGCAAAATAATATCACTTTTTGTCCTGGCCAAGTAATCAAATATTTTGCGTCTTTTCACAGGATGGTTTAGTCCCTTAACATTTAGGGACACTAGCTTCAAGTCACTTGATAATACTCCATGTCTATTAGTAGCCATCAGAGATAAGTTTATGTAGCAAACTCAGAAAAAACAGCCATCGGCCTAAAAATGTGTGCAGTTGGTAAAAGGACCACGTAACAGACCTCAAAAGACAATCATCAATGTTGTATGTCATCAGTAGCATATTGGCATAAAAAGCCATGAACTCACGCCCTAAAAGCTGTGGTAGAGATTCCGGACAACAGACTCTTAGAGAGAAGAAAAAAAAGTAAGAATAGAAAAAAGATAAAGAGTAGAAAAAAGATAAAGAGAAGGAGAGTAGCCAAGGAATCACAGATGAAATAGTTCAGAACATTTTGTAAACCTTGGTCGCTCTCAACCCAAACCCCCACACCCCCTCCCTCCCCACCCCAACCTGAATATGTAGCATGTGGGAGGTGCGACGACAGGAGTGACCACCCGGTCTCCACCGGGTCTCCAGAGGGAACAACATAAATCAGCTCATAATCAGACCTCCCCAATATTGAAAGGAGAATGAACCAACCTCCGGCTTAATGGACAAACCTAAACAGGGCCATTTTCAAATTTCAATCTCGTTCGAAACAACCTAGAGATAAGGAGACTCATTCTGAGTAGTGCAATGCAAAATAACTAGTGAGAAAATACTATGTTAAAAGTACAATAGAACCAAGACTAGCGTTAGGCCGGACCAGGAGAGGACTTTCTCTTAGTGACAGGAAGCTGTGATGAGTCCATGTCCTGAGTAGGCGGACCTTCTAGATAGATCGCAAGCTCCCTGGGGTCATTGAAGAAGAGATGTCTTCCACCGTCCATGATCTTGAATTTGGTAGGGCCCACAAAGGAGAACTGGATATTTTTGCTCCTCAGTTTGTCTCGTATGGCCAGAAATCCCCTCCGAGTATCTACGGTTGGCTTTGAGAAGTCTTGGGTAAAAATAATCTTGTGACCATTCCAAATGAGTTGGTGGTTCTTCCGGGCATAACTAAGAATAGATTCTACATGCTGGAACCTCAGAGGTTTACATATAATTGGACGAACGAGCGATCTTGATGAGGATTTAAATGACGGAATTCTGTGTGCTCGGTCTAATTCAAAATGCTTGCCAAATGTGATGCCAGTAAACTTAGGAATCCAGTCCTCTAAAAAAGCTAGACAGGAGCCCAAGGCGTCCTCCGAGCCTTCTGGAACGCCAAGAATGCGGATATTACCTCTGCGGTTGCGATCTTCAAGTTCAGCCGTCTGTCTCAGAAGCATAGATGTCGTATTCTTCAGGGATTTTACTTCATTACAGGATTTAGTTACAATGTCTTCCACGTCACTGATCCTCTGTTCAGCCATTGAAAGTCTATTATTGACCGCGTTCATATCCGCTCTAATGGCCGTTATCTCCAGCTGTATAGTATCCGTAGTTTGTTTGGTTGACTTGGCTAAATCATGGACATCGGCCAGTTTTTTGAGGATCAGATCTAGCGTACTGTTTATGTCTGATTTCGGCTTGATGGGTGAATCTGATTGAGAGGGTTCACCTTTGTTTCGTTTGTGCAACAGCTTGGAGTCCCGGTCAGCCATTCTATGAGCTTCGTGGGTCCCTACACTGGGTTGTAGCGCACCCTTCACGTTCTGCACAATGACTCAACAGCAGTGGGAAAGGGAGAACATAAGCGTTGAGGCAACTCTGTTGAGTCGTGAGTTATAAGTTGTGAGGTTGAAGGGGCCACTATACCAGCTAGGGTATCCGTGAAAACTGGTAGTCGGTGTACTTACTTCGGCTCCTAGGTACGTTGGACCAAGCTGACAGGTGATCCCTGAACGAGAGTACTGTATATGATGGTTATTCCTAAACTCAGATAACCAATTTAGTGGCAGTACAGATGTGGAGATGTGGAGATGTCTCAGTATACAACAGAATCACATCAGTATACATCAGAATCGCAAGCGGCATACCCAGTAGTGTAGGACTTCAAGCCTTGGGCGCCAACCAGCAACCGGAGATCTAATAGACTTGAGATGTTAGGCGCACGGCAGGCAGAGCACAACGTTGGGAGGGGAAGCACTGTAAAAGCTACCTCTAATACACCATAACAAGATGTACCTCCTTTTGGCTAACTCATTTTATATTCTGTAACAAAAAGCAACCCTGCATTAGTTTCAGAAGTGTGATATTCAGCTCCAAGACATGTGCTAACAAGCAAACTTGGGTGAGCTTATTCTTTAAACTCCCTCACTGCCAAGAACAATGCCAGAAGTAGTATATAGAAGAAAGTAGAATTAGAAGTCTCTTTCTAAGCTATGAAAACCCAAAGATGTACCTCCGCCATCTTGAAGTCAGGCACGGAGGCGCGCTAATCCCAAGGTGGCAATCATAGTAGGTGACAAACTGGGAAACCACAAGATTGGCAGTCGCAAGATCAGCTTCAGACTGTGGTAAGGCTAGGTTAAAAAGGAGCACCACGCTGAATTCCGGGTCAGATCCCCTGGATTATCCTACCAGGCAGGCGCCATTTTGTTGAAATCACCGCTGCGCATCTCCGGGGGCACAAATGCTGCAAGTCCGCTACCGCCAACAGAAAAGGAGCAGCGGGCGTATCCTACACCAATTGCCGGCCTCTGACAACACATCCCCGCTCCACAGGCGCACCACACCCGGGGGAAATCGCGTCAGGCATGCATCGGCACAAGACTCGCCAGGCAGGCGCAGGCAGGCGCAGCTCCGGTGGCAATCAGGTCAGTAAGCATGCGGGTTGCGAGGGTGACTTTGCCACGCGTTGGGGTCGGTGTCTGGGTTACCGCCAACAGAGGTTGCTATGCTATGTTGATCGCGAGGGGCACCATACCTCCTGTCCTGATGGAGTCCGCAGGTCCGCAGGTCCGCTGTCTAGTTTGCCGCCATTTTGGTCGTCACTTCGCGTCTGTTGACAGCCAGGAGGAAAAAGACTAGAGTCGCTTCCACTACGGCCACTTAGAGCACAGCGGAGAGATCCTCGTCATCAGGGCAGCTTCCGACACCATTGCCGAAGGTTTTTGGCGAGATTTGGCTTATAGGAAGGTCATATTTCAGCTCTGGATCAGTGGAGAGTCGGAGTCAGGCAGCCATCCACACTGGCGTCCAAGATGATGTTAACCTATGTAAAAATCTTATCCCGTGCTGGGATTTGATGAACTTTCTTTGAGAGAAAATTGTTCTCTCTCATGATTTTCTCAAAGAGGTTATAAAAGGTGCACCAGAAGCCAAAATCAGAGCATATTTTCTGTAAATTCACACTATTGTCCTCAGCCATGTGTAAATAAAGTGTGACATACTGAGTGAAACGTATTTCCAACAGGAGCAGGACCTGCCAGTTGAATCCCCAGCGTTCAACTGCAGCCTCCCACAGCGTTCTGATGAACAACTAGAGTGCTAACATTCCTATGTATGACAAATGTGTGGCACATCTTAAACCACCATGGTTGAATGAAAGCTGTCAAACTTAATTTCCTTTAGAAATGAACACAATTAGTGGGTTTGTTTTGTCATAGAAATTATGGTTAGTGTTGTAGAAAGGGAAAATTAGGATACATTTTGACCCCTCAACTATATTCCTGATCCATTTCAGTGAAACATTTTGACATGCAGACTGAAATATGTAACTCTCCTCAGTTTTACCACATTGTTCTAATGAGCAACTAGAGTGCTAATATTCTGTGTTTATGACAAAATTGTGGCACACCAGGCCACCATCTTGGAGTCAAAGCTGTAAAATGGAATGTATTTCCTACAGAGGATACTGCAATAAATGAAGAAATGAGGGGACTTGATAACAGAAAATGTGTCCCAAAATGGCCTTCCAAGAAAAAAAGCACCCAAATATAGCCCAACTATCAACGACCAATAAAAATAGCATCTAGTTTAAAAGCCCTTTGTCCCTATTTGAAAATTCAGAAAATGTGTCCTCAATTTAGCTTTCATGTTCACTAACCATAATTTCTTTAAAAAAAATAATAATACTTATTTTGTTTATTTCTAAAGGAAATACTTTGTTTTACAGTTTTGATTCCATCAAGATGACTTCAGGTGTGCCACACTTATGTCATTTCGCAGAATGTTAGCGCTCTAGTTGTTCATTAGAACATAGCAAAGTGAGAGGGAGCAGAGACATGGACTTAGGCAATAGAGGTCAGGGGGAGGAAACAGGGGCAGAGGCTATTAACTGACAACGCTGGGCAGTCGTAAGGGGCAGTTGCAGCACAACGGACCACACAGGGCAGGCGGGAGGGGCAGTGGCAGAGCAATGGTCCATGGAGGGCAGGGGCAGCAAGCTGACAACACATGGTAGGCAGAAGGGACAGTGGCAGCACAAATGATCTTGCGGAGTAGGCAGGGTGGGCACAGGCAGAGAAATATAGTAACCAGGGAGGGGGCAGAGATATGCACACGGACAATGGATGAAAGGGGGCAGGGACCTGAGCAGAAATCTGGTCATGCAGTCCAGGCCGGCGAAAAGTGGAAGCACAATCCACAATGGAAGGCAGGAGGAAGAGGAGAGGGGCATGCACACAGACAGTGAATGGAAGGTGAGAGAGGGGCAGGGGTAGCACTACAATAATGCTTATTATGCTCTATTATGAAAGATAGTATTTTGCTTTGCAAACTGCAATTTTGTATACATTTGTTCTTTTATGACTGTATGCCGGATAGTTGGCTTGTGGAAAGCTTACACTCTGTACATTGAGCTGTTTATAGTGACAAACCAATGATAAAGGCTATATTGCTGATTCCTTATTATGAAAAGTTATGATAAAGGCAGTAAGTCTGACATATTGATTGTAAATGGCATATTTTAAAGTCAATAGGCATTTAAGAGTGGGTTGTTATTATTCTGAATTGAAGTTTATAGTGGAATCTCATAGATTAGCTTAGTAGGCAAGGATTCTGGTGTTGGTAACCTCCTCTAACAATCCATAAGTATAGAATATTTGCACTGTCAGAATCCTTTTTAAGCCCTGTTAGGCGAAATGCTATGTTATGACTGTATACCTGATGGTTGTCTTATGAGAAAGCTTATACTTAGTGCAGCAGGATTCAGTTGGTTATGGTGATAAGCCACTGGTTTTCTATGAAAAATATTTCTGTTGCCGTAGGTCTGATCTGTTTATTATGAAAAGTTAGGATAAAACCATTAGGCTGGAAATATTGATTCTGATAAGTATCTGGTAACATCAACAGGCATTTTAGGGTGGATTGTTATTTCTCTGTATTAAAACCTACAGGCTAGGTGTTTTTTACATGAAATATCAAATGACCTTTGTAGGAAAGGATTTTAGTGTTGGTTACTGCCTCTGACAAACCTGTGGGGGAGAAGATTTGAAATGTTTTAATTCTTCCTCGAATCCCGTCTTAGATGTCTACCAATGTAGGAAGCTGGCTTTTTATGTAGTGGGCCAATGTAGGGGCACACCATGCAAAAAGTCCAGATGATCCTTATTGGTTGACAGGGCTTACTTTAGTAATCCCAAGTGTTCTATTTGTGGTAGTGTGGCCCAGCAGCTTAGGCTTATCAAAGGGCAGTGTTAAGCATTTGTTTCCCCCAAAACCAAGATGGTGAAATCCTTTTTCGACTTTCCACTTCAGGTGGCCCACCTTAGGGTTGTGCCTGGCCTGTAAGTGTGACACGCCTTCCGACTAGCTAATTTCCCACCCGCCCTGGTGCCAATGGACCCCAGGGCAGGGGTTGGTGTTCCCCATTTCTGGGGGAAACCAGGGTCGCATATCAAAGGCGGCAGAGGCTTTGAAGCCTCTGGCTTTGATATGCTTAATCACTAGCCATCCTGCTGGAGGAGGTGTGAGCACCTTCCTCCGGAGCAGGCATTATTTCTGGCCTCTAAGAGCACGGACTCTCACCTACAAGGGGTCAGAAACTTGTCTGTGGTGGCACACTAGACAATACTAGTCAACCAACACACTAGAGCAGTGGTTCCCAAACCTTTGACTCCTGAGGACCCCTATTGAGTCACTACTGGAAGCCGAGGACCCCCAAGCAATTCGTACGATTTAAATTTCAAACATTAAAACAGTAATTTGAAAAAAATAAACACACGTGTGCACACCAAACAGATACCCAAATTACTAAAGCTTTTAGTATTTGATATTGAAAAAATTTGCAAAATCGAAACTTTTTATTAGGAAGGTTGGTGCTGCATCTCGGCGACTAACTTTTCAATATTTGGCTTTATTTTAGAGTATGAGGCTCCTGCTCCTGACGGGGCCGGACTGGAACCCAAAGCGGCCCTGGCAAATGTTGTCAGGCCAGTCCCTGTACGGTGCACACCAAGTGCAGTGAGTGAGCCTGGCCAGTACAAAGCGGACTTTGGGAGGCTCTCCCACCAAGAAAATTTTGGGGAAAATGGTGCATTCTACAACCCATTAGTAATTATATATTGAATTGTATTCACTTTCAAAGCATAGTAAATGATGACCTTACTATGCACCAATACAACAATCTTTTTGGGGCTCTTCCATGAATCCCTCCCTATCATCCTCCAACAGTGCCTCTCTTCTTCCCATAGCACCTCTGTCACATGTATTTCATTTGTTTTATAACATCTCTCATACTAGTATAGGGTGTCAGAGCACTTTACATCACACACATACAGAAACAATGGGGGAGATTTACAAAAAAGTTGCGCAAAGCAGTGCAGCCCCCCGCGAGGCTGCGCTCCGCGACAGCGAGGGAGCAGGGGAGCGCCATATTTCCAAAGCTATGGCTCTCTCCTCCCCTTTCTCTGCCACCGGCGCTGATTTCAGTAGCCCCGCGCCATGCACACACCTTAGCGCTGTAGCGCTAAGGTGTGTGCATGAGTGTAGCATAGGTTTTGTACAGGAAGGATACCCTTCCTGTACAAAATACTATGCTAGACACGAGGGAAAGCTTTTCCCACTTTATAGGCGTGCTGCACTGTGCAGCACGCATGCAAAGCCGGAAAAGGAGGGAGAAATGAAAGAATTTCTCCTTCCTTGTGCCTAGTTGAAAAGGGCGCAGTGTTCTCACGCTAAACCCAATCTACTGTTTTTAGTAAATTGGGTTTAGCGTGAGAAACCTTGGGTGGTTGCATGGGAACAAGTTTAGTGCTGGAAAGTAAGTAACAAAAAAAAGATTTTGCGTTTTGTGTCACTTTTGTGATGCAAACATGGCGCAAAAGCTTAGTAAATCTCCCCCAATGAATCATGCGTCTGTAAATCACTGTATAGAAAATGTTACATAGGGCAAAGGGGACTTCAAGGTGTAGGATTCACATGTCATCCATACTGGTAAGCATTTTTAAGCGTGCTCGATTTGGAGAAGCACAATATCTGGTTTCAGAATGTAACACAGTGGTTAGCGTTGACTTTAATTATAACAATTTAATTCTACCCAAACATACCTTTTGGCAGCATCAGGATAATGAAAGACTGGGAAAAAAGATGGCATACTAACTTGTACCATGCAGTTTGTATGCAGCTCTTTGACGGCAGTTCATAGCTGACGGTGCTAGATTATGATTGTAACTTATGAACTGCACAGTAACAAAAGAATCTCTGTGACAAAAGCAGTAACCCAGCTATGCACATAAAATACTGTTTTATTAAAAATGCATGGTACACGTTCTTTGGAGCAGGCATATTAACCCTCTGCGCTACCTACCATCTCTCTCCAGCAGGTACATTAATCATTCGAGTTATCTTGACACTTTTATTGTTGTTGTAAAACTGCAGATTATAAAAGGAACTTTGCATTGCTTTTAAGACAGCTGCCTGCGGACCCCCTGGGAATGTGTCAGGGACCCCTGGGGGTCCGCGGACCCCAGTTTGGGAACCACTGCACTAGAGGACTAGTAGGTGTTTAGGGGACACCTCTAAGGTGCCCTCTGGGTGCATGTCACAAATCTGCTACTGGCATCAGTATAGATTTATTGAGATGAGGTGTTTGATACCAAACACAATTATTTTCAGTGAAGCAATTGTGTATCTGTTGAACTGCCCAGTGCATACCTTTAAAATGGCTTCCTGATCACTTGCAAGATCTTAGCGATGGAGCTAGACATCACAGGGGCATATCTGCTCATGCATATGTGCCCTCACATGTAATATAATGCACCCTGCATTACGGCTCTAAGGCCTGCTGTAGAGTTGACTTACATATAAGACATGCAGTGTACGTGTGCGATGCACAGAATGAGTGGGCTATGTTTGGTTTTCAGAAGGGCTTCCGCCCTTTCACGCATCCTGCTATGGCAGTCTGCATGCAGTTTTTGTGTGGGTCCCTTTGGGTGGTCCCATTCTGTAGCCCATAGGGACCCTCTTTAGTACCCATGCCCTGGCTACCATAGGTACCATTTACCAAGGACTTAGAAGGGTGCTAAAGTCCTTGCCAATTGGGGTACAATTGAGCATGTCGTAGTTTTTAGGGAAAGAGCACTGGCATTAGCCTGTTAAGCAGGGACACTGTGTGCATCCAGTCAAGAACATCAGTACCAGTGTGCAAAAGGTGGGGGTGACCATCTCAAAAAGGGGCACTTTCCTACAACTAAGATCTTGTAATTAATCAAATCATTAAATAATACTTGTATGTTCGAGGCATGTGTGCTGTAGATCACATGCTTTGCATACTCCTGCCATCTAGTGTTGGGTCCGGATGTTTGCAAATTATTTTTCTTCGAAGAAGTCTTTCCAGTCACGAGGTTATGTGACTCCTCCTTTCAATAACAAAACGCATGGGCATCGACCCCATTGTTAGATTGCTTTTTTCCGCCATCGGGTTCGGATGTGAATCACTGCTCTCCGGTTCGAAGCCGTTCTTCGGGTTCCCCTCGGTGCGCAATCCACTCTACCCTCGACGGTATTGTTTTCGTACGCGTATCCCACTTCTCCGCGTATCGTATCGGTCGATGAAAACTTCAATTTCGATCGGGAAACTCGTGTAAGGCCTTCGGGCCTTAACCATGTCGGTCCACCCCGCAGTCAATGGAACGGACTCCATTCAAGTTCTGTTCTGTCCTCGGTGCCACGTGAAGTATCCGCGCACCGACTCGCACGAAGTGTGCAAGTTGTGCTTGTCCCCAGAACATAACGAACAGGACTGCGACGCGTGCAGATCGTTTGGATCCAAAATGACTCTCCGCGATCGTCGGGCTTGACGTCGTGAAATGCAGAGCCAGAACATCGAATACATGCCGGACATCTTCGGCAAAGGTTCCGAGCAGGAGGAATTTGATTCACAAGGTGCCGAAGAGGAGATGGAGGAGCAACCCCTCTCTGTGCCGGAATCAGACTCCGAGATGGAAGAGGACTTACCATTGGGCTACGGTCAAGGTCGCATGAGTACAGAAGAACCCTTGCCCCGAAATCCAAATGCTACTAAACATAAGGCTTCAGTGTCACCCCTATCTTCGGGTCACGGTCGGCACCGAGACAATGTTTCTAATGTCCCGCCTTCAGGTTCGGCGCCGAAACAAGTAGTGAAGTCTTCCGGCTCGGGACCAAGTCGACCTAAAACGGGGTCAGAGCCGAAATCAACCGGCTCGAAACCGAAACACGCTTCGGAGCCAAAACCTTCCGCACCGAAAGGGAAAAATATTCGGGTATCGAAATCGTAGGTACGGAAATCAAAAGACGTTCCTCCTAGAACACAGGATCAGATTTTTTACTTTCATCGCCTAAAACAGATCCTAGACAAAAAGAACTGGACATCAATCCTGATACAGGACGTCTGGTCACTAAAATGCCTCAAAAGCATAAACCAGAGTTTGAGGTCATTCCATATACAATTCCATTAAAGAATAATAATACTGGGACTAATCCTTCTCCTCCTCCTCTTCCAACACATTCCCTTACACCACCACCACCATCTTCTCCTACACTAGGGACACTGCATACTACAGCGCAGGACTCTCCACCATCACAGCCTCTTGATTATCAGGAAGATGATTTAGATGATATACAAAAGGAACATAATCCATTACCTGTAGACCCCTGGAGGGATTATGATTTTGATCTGCCGTCAGATAATGACCCAGATCTCTACCCTGCAAGGCCTTCGCCTCCTTATGATAATGTTAGGGTATTTAGAACTGTTAGCTAGAGGTGCACGGTACCATGGGGTACAATTACACAAGAAATCACTAGAGGGTGATTTCTTGTTTGAAACATTAGGCAGCACACATAGGTCTACCCAGTTTATCCCCGTGCTTAAGGGCATGTTGAGACAATAAGATGAGATATTTAAAGACCCTGTCAGAGCTTGATTTCTCACTCCTAGAATAGACAAAAAGTACAAACCGGCTCCATCTGATCCACTATACATTAAAGGGCAATTGCCTTTGGACTCGCTAGTGGTTTCTAACGCTCATAAAAGGGCTAATTCACAAACCTCTGGAGATGCTCCCCCTCTAGGCAAAGAATCTAAGCTACTAGATGCTTCTGGTAAAAGAGTAGCTGCCCAGGCTGCAAATCATTGGCGTATTGCTAACACCCAAGCCCATTTAGCCAGATATGACAGAGCTCACTGGGATGAAATGGAGCAGCTGCTCCAATATCTCCCAGATGACCGAACACAAGGCTAAAGCACAAGATTTAGGGCAAGAAGGGAAACTCATCTCTAATTCATCAATTAGATGCGCTTTAGATGCGGCTGACACTGCAGCCATAGAAATTAATACCAGTGTGTACTTGTTTCAAACCAGAAGTTCAACAGTTTATTTTAAATACTCCATTTGATAAGCAACACCTTTTTGGGCCTGAAGTAGATTAGGCATTAGAAAAAATGAAAAAAGATATGGAGGTAGCCAAATCTATGGGAGTATTACAATCTCTTCCTACCGTGGCTCCTTTCGTCGATCTTTTTACCGTAGTGGCTCCAAAAATACATCTTCAGACACCAATACTTCCTCCTATAAAGGAGGCAATCAATCCTCCTCCACAAGCGGTTTCTTCAGGGGAGGATATAGAGGAAATAATGGTAAGGGCAGAGGCTGAGGTTCAACTCCACGTAACTCCCCCTCCCCCAGTAAACAGTGACTTACTCATCACACCCCCGATCATTCAACACCTGTCGGGGGACGTCTTCAACAGTTCCTTCCCATTTGGCAGTCAATAACAACAGACAAAGGGGTGCCTAGAATGATCCAAAATGATTATTACCTGGCGCTTTCAACAATCCTCCAAACATTCCACCTCGTGTTCGTAAAATGTCATCAGAACACATACACCTTCTCAAACAAGAAGTACAATCTCTTCTGCTCAAAGGAGCTATTGAACCAGTCCCACTAAAATATCAATGGTCTGGGGTTTACTCTCTGTATTTTCTAATTCCCAAAAAGGACTACTCCTTGAGGCCCATCCTAGACCTCAGAGAACCTCAATCAGTACATACTATCAGATCATTTCCACATGGTGACACTTCAGCAAGTGCTCCCACTTCTATAACAAGGCGACTTTATGTCTACTCTAGACTTAAAGGACACATATTTCCATATTCCAATTCGACCCGCTCATTGCAGGTATCTCAGGTTTGTGATAGCGGGACAGCACTACCAATTCAAAGTACTTCCCTTTGGAGTCACCACTGCTCCCAGAGTATTTACCAAATGCCTGGCAGTAGTCGCAGCCCATCTGAGAAGACAGCAAATCCATGTCTTTCCCTATCTGGACGATTGGCTCATCAAAGCCCACTGTTACCAGAAGTGCCTCCAACCCACTTAAGCTACAATTCACCTGCTCCATCAGCTGGGGTTTACAATGAATGTGTTAAAATCTCGTCTTCAACCTTCAAACACTCAGTCCTATCTGGGAGCCACTATAAACACTCACAAAGCTCTAGCATCTCCCAATACTGCCAGAATTTGCAACATTCAGTCTCTTCTCACTCAGTTTCAGACCAACCACCCATTACCAGCCAGAGTTTTCATGCAACTGCTAGGAATGATGGCGTCTTGCATAGCAATTGTACCTCCCCCTATTTCCAACCATGAGGATATCCTCACATAGACCTATTTGCAACAGCAGAAAACACAAAATGTGAAGACTTCGCCTCCAGGTTCCCACACCCACTATCCAAAGGCAATGCCCTATGGATGAACTGGTCAGCGATATTTGTCTACGCTTTTCCACCTCTCCCACTCATTCCACTAGTGGTTCGGAAGCTCAGGCAAACATCCGTCACACTAATCCTAATAGCTCCCACATTGGCCCATCAACCCTGGTTCACAACCCTATTAGAATTCTCAGTAGTTCCACACCAAAAGCTACATCTCACCTCCAGCCTCTTCACATAGACCATGGAGAAATCAGACACTCAGACCACAAACAACTCTACCTGACGATCTGGCTCTTGAAGTCATAGAGTTTGGTTATTTAAATCTTCCACCAAACTGTATGAATATCCTGGAAGAAGCCAGAAAACCTACTACAAGAGCATGTTATATGGCTAAATGGAAACAATTTGTTATATACTGTAATAATAACTTTATCAACCCATTAGATGTTTCCATACAGAACGTCATCTGTTACTTGTTACACTTACAGCAATCTGGACTAGCCTACACATCCCACCGCTTACATCTAGCTGCAATAGCTGGGTACTTACAAAATAGATAACACTTATCTCTATTCAGACTACCAGTTATTAAAGCCTTTATGGAAGGATTAAAAAGAATAATACCACCAAGACTTCCACCAGCACCAGTGTGGAATCTAAACATAGTACTTACACGGTTAATGGGTCCACCCTTTGAGCCAATGCATAGGTGTCAACTGCAGTTTCTATCATGGAAATTTGCTTTCCTCATCGCAATTACTTCATTAAGAAGAGTTGGTGAACTCCAGGCATTAACCTTAGAAGAACCCTTCTTTCAACTTCACAGAGACAAAGTCGTTCTTCGTGCTAACCCTAAGTGCCTACCTAAAGTGGTGTCTGCCTTTCACATCAATCAATCAGTTGAGTTGCCTGTGTTCTTTCCTCAACCTAATTCAGTGGCAGAACGAGCTGTACACACCCTTGATGTTAGAAGAGCTTTACTATATTATATACAAAGAACAAAGGACTTTCGCAAAACAAAGCAACTCTTTGTTGCTTTTGCTCCACCACACAAAGGCAAGCCCATATCTAAATCAAGTATTTCTAGATGGATTGTCAAATGTATACAAACATGCTATGCGAAAGCAAAGAGAACTTTAACAGTATCCCCTAGAGCACGTTCTACTTGCAAAATAGGGGCTACTATGTCCTCCTTGGGGAATATTCCCCTAGCCGACATATGTAAGTCAGCAACATGGTCTACACCGCACACATTCATCAAACACTATTGTGTAGATGTGTTAGCAAGGCAGCAAGCTAATGTAGGCCAGGCCGTACTCAAAACACTGTTTCAAACAACTACAACAGCTACTAGTTAGCCACCACTTGGGGAGCATACTGCTTTATAGTCTATGCAAAGCATGTGATCTACAGCACACATGCCTCGAACGGATAATGTTACTTACCCAGTAAGCATCTGTTCTTGGCATGTAGAGCTGTAGATTCACATGCGCCCACCCAGCTCCCCGGTCACTTCTAGCTGTTGTAGTTCTCACTTAATATACATACGCATGGACATCTGTATTCTACACTCAATAACTCCATTCTCACCCTCTGTAGCGAAACAATCTAAGAATGGGGTCGATGCCCATGCGCATTGTTACCAAAAGGAGGAGTCACCTTACCTCGTGACTGGAAAGACTTCTTCAAAGAAAAACAACTTGCAAACATCCAGACCCAACACTAGATGGCAGGAGTATGCAAGGCATGTGAATCTACAGCTCTACATGCCAAGAACAGATGCTTACTGGGTGTGTATATATATATATATATGTATGTGTATATATATATATATATATATATGTATGTGTATATATCACCACAACCAAACCCCCCCCGTCCACCTGTCATTTGCACTCTGCTTCCATCCATGACAATAAACTGCATAGGGTAATATTTTAGTCTGCATCATTGGCTCTTTCGCCCTGTGAATCATGGTATTTTCAGATCATGTTTATACTTCCACGTGAAAATGAGTGTGCTTTAGTATGAGGGTTGGTTGGCGAGTCTTTTAGTTTTGGATTTTCTCCTTTAATGAGTCCCCTTTCATTTCTATGCTTCTTGTCTTTTTATTTTAATGCTCTTTAAGAGAATTCTACAGCTTTCCGGACAGTTCGAATGGGTTGTTTGCTTGACTTTCATTTCATCCGCATTACTCACTATTCCACGTGGTCACTTTCTCTAAACCAGGAGGCTATGGAGTGCTGTTGTCCGAGGTGTATCTTTCTTTTACCATTCCATGATGGCCAACAGTTTGCTTTTAAATGTGACAGTGATGATTGTTTTAAAGGTAATTGTATTTTAAAACAATGATAGACTGTTTACAATACCTTTACAAGACAGACACTCTCTGCTATGTTTAGATTTGTTATTGTAAACATATGCCCGACATGTTTAGAGGGCAGCATGTTTTTTCTACTTGTATTCTTTTAATTCTTCTGGCATATGTTGTTGAGTTTGTGTGTGTTTTATTGTGGTTGTGTCAGAGGGTGAATGGACGGACGAGCCAGTGGATTGATGAATGGATGCATGAGTGCAAAGATGAGTGCCAGAATGCGTGTATGATGACTTATTGAGTGTCTATGCCCATCAGAGACACAAAAGACACTTTCGTTCTTAAGCCAGACCTGTTTGCATTGCCAATGCTTGTTTCCGTATAAGTGTTATTCAATAATACTCTTTTGGGTACAAATAATTCAGAATTTACTACCATAATTGCTTGAATCAGGTTCTCAGTATCTCTTCTAGAACATAATCGGCAGTGTGTAATAGTTGTTGTGTTTGGATGCAATCTTTTCTTTAGTTCTTTAGATGGCAGCCTTTTGAAGAAGTTATACAGCGTTCAGAAAACACATATCACCCTGTGTGGCAAATCTGCCTAGTGCTTGATTTAAGTTAAGTGGAATCTTTTTTTCTCTTGTTGAGTGATCACTTATACAGCTGTTTGCTTAGCTGTTTAGTGTTTGATCAAATATCCAGTGCAGTCTGACAGCCTTCAGGGGTGTCTGAGGTTTCAGTGACTTCAGCACCAGGAGAATCAACCACTCTGTTCATCTGTATCTTCACTGATGGGTGGACCCCTCCAACCTTTTGGTGAGCCATCCCTTCAACCCTCCGCAAGCTCATTGACTCCTCCTCACCACTCTATGCCACTCCACTCTGCGCACTCTATGCCACTCAGCTCTACCCCATTCCATACAGTGCCTCTCTACTCCGCCCCACACAGTGGCACTTTATGCCCCTCTACTCTGCGCCACTCTATGCCAATCCACACCTCTCTATGCCAATCAACACCACTCTGCGCCATTCCACTCCACTGTAGTGTACTCCACGCCACTCTACTCTCACTCTGTGCCACTCTACTCAACTCTACGCTAATCCACTCTGCGCCACTCTATTGTACGCCAGCCCACTCCACGGCTACGCCAGGCCACAGCACTCCATGCCACTCTACTCCACGCCATGCCACCCTACTCTACTCCACGCTACCCTACTCGACTTCACACCACAGTTCTGTAAAGCATGGCGAAAAGACATTAGCAAAGACAATAGTTCTTGCATAGGCGAAACCTGTTGGCTTTGCCAGTGCTTGTTAACCTGTGTCACTGAGGTGAGGCCTACAGGCTCACTCTGTTAAAGTTCTGCTGCAGTGTGCAACTCACCCTTAGCCTACATTGGTTTGGTGTGTAGTGCTGCACAGCACATCAGTGGTGTATCTGCGTTGGGTGTATGTGTGCCTGATAAGGGTACAGTACAGGGATAATGCAGTACTATACAGAGCATGCATGCTGAAAGCATGTGCTGGATGTTTGTGTGCCTATGAGTGGTACAGTACATGAAGGATGTAGTGCTGCACAGTGCGTGCATGTTAAATGTATCTGCTGGATGTATGTGTGCCTGTGAGTGGTACAGTATGTGCAGGACAGTGCTGGGCAGTGTGTGTATTTCAAATGTATGTGCTGGGTTTGTAGGTGCCTATGAGCGGTACAGTACAGGAATGATACAGTGCTGTGCAGTGTGTTTAAGCTGTATGCATGCACTGAGTGTATGTGTGACTGAATGGTACAATACATATCAGACTCTGGATCCCATTTTGGGAGACCCAGGCCTGCATGGTGATACATGGAAAGGAGGTAGAGGAATCCTCCTAGACCGATTTGTGTGTTGCTGCATTCCTGTACTCTGGGTGGGAAACACTGAAGCGGGGAGAGCCAGGATTCCCACATACACTTTAAACTGTGCTCTTTGATTCAGTGAGAGGTGACAAGGAAGGGGTCTTGGCATATCTCAGGAACGCGATTGGACTGATAAGAGTATCATAAAGAGTAGGGGTGGGGCTCTGGGCTAACCTTTTGCTACACATATCACTGTGGCTGAAATCCAGGATAAAAACTCTAGTCTCTCCCTTGCCCTGTGTTTTAGGGCTTTCATCTTTTAGTTGTTCCTAGTGTAACAAGCATTGGCATAGCCAACAGGTCTCGCCTTTTGGACCTTATAAGTGTGTAGCTATGCAGCACATTATCCTGGGTAGGCAAAATTGTTCAAAGCAAGACGAATATGCAAAACATACACAGCTCAAAGACACTACCATAGGAAAATAATTTCGACAATCACAGTAGACAATTGTGTTATTTTCAGAGAAGGACAAGCAGCACTGTCCAAAAGAAGCACACAATTTAAAAAGAGAAAGGGTGACGCTTATTGGGAAGAAAAAATAATAATGTGTCAGTAAGACCTTTCTAGCATGTTTAAATTCGATACTAACTAACATTTATTAAACAGCTAAATGACCGTTCGCCAATACACAAAGGGAGTGAGGATTAACTAACAAAAAAGAGAATGCTTTGATTCAGGCAGTGGCTTCCCCTGCTCAGGCGAGATTAGTAATTGAATTGGAAAAGAAATGCATGTTAAAAAGTATCCAGGCGCTCCAAGATTAGTTTTTGGGGACAACTGCATCCTGGGAAGGTAGTGTGACCCGTGGCAGCACCTCACAACTGTGTGTGTCTGCAGTCACAACTTACGAATTTCTTTGCTCGGGCTAAGAAACGTTCAAGGCGTGATGTGGCGCACACAGCATGAGATTTAATCACCCAAGTCCCACTTCCCACAAGTGCGCCTAGCAGCTGAACTTCGGGCTTCTTTTTGTGCTTAAGTGAACTAAAGCAGAAAGGCAGGCATGCTCTTTTAAATAAAAGGGCAAGTGATCTTGCTTCGTGCCCTTACTACTCTTCCTTCCTGCCCTCCACAAACACACGCCGACACCAGTCTTAAGCATGTGTGTATCCTTCTTCCTGGACTTCAAAAGGCCATTGGCATGGATCTGAACACAGTGTTTACATACTGGAATTCTATGCCAACACTATAATGCATGGAATTAGCCTCTCCATTGCTGCAGCAATACTCAGTTTCGCCTTCCTGTTCAACCACTGCTCCTCCTTCAACCCATAAACCACCTTCAAGCAACAGCAGCAACTGCATCCAGCAAACCACCGACCGGGGTGACCCCCTGCCATCACAGGCAATCAGTGTCCAAGCAACCAGAAGGTGTAACAGCCAATGAGAAAGGAGAGGCTGCCAATCCTAAACTAGTGCATCACTATAGAAATAGAGGAAGCAAAAGCACTAGCCACAGTTTCTACATAAATGTAGTGGCCATCGTGAAGTAGCCAGAAATAAAACTGAATGTTCCAAAAGCATTAATTACAGAAAAAGCACGGGCAAAGGCGCATTTTTTAAACATTTATTACAAACGCAACCTTTTTATTTCAATAAAGGAGTGTGCAGAAAACATTGCATTTTTGAAAGAATTGAAAATATCATTTTAAAGGCACTGGGAGTCGCTCACATTTCTGTCTTTTAATAAACTGCACAATATTACCACGGAAATGATGGGCATGTTTTGCCATTAATAGCAGTCATGTCATCGTTCCATAGGCAAAGGATTTCTAGACAAAACAAGCGAAAAACCAGTGAGGTCTGTCCTGAACTCCAGTGAGGGCTCTCCTGAAACCCGCTCCTTGCAATGATGCCTGTTCTGAACCCAGTGTGGCCAATACCGAACCCAGCTCCTCGCAACAAAGCCCACCCTTCACTGGTCCCTCACAAAAAGGCCCACCCCGCCTTCGCTCACTTTAGAGCTGCACTTTGCCCGACCTGGAGGCGCTGTACACCTGCGGACAATCAGCAATTAACAGACGCCTCTTGTGTAAACGAGTACAATGGCTGGTGGAAAAAAGTACCTCAAGAAACCCGTAAAGAAAAATAAGAGAAACAAGACTGCCGGGTGAAAACCTCCACTCAAGATTGCACCCACTGCCCGTCACTGTAACTCCGCCCTGAATCCAAGTTCAGACGAGGAAACAAGAGCTGAGCTGTGAATTGAAAGCGAGTGCAGTGCCTAGATCCGTGTGCTCAGATCAGCTCAGATCAGATACCGCACTCGCATAATTTACACATGCACCAATCCCCTGTTTGTGCCTGTGCAAAATGTGCCCTTAAGATTGGAAACATGGTTTGAGAATCTTCAGTAGGGCATGCTAACGACTGAAAGAAAGAAGCATTGAGATCTTTGTGAGAAGTTGGCCTGGCATATGCTGTCCACTAATTATAGTGGGCACCTTGCACCAGTCCAAACAACCCCTTATTGGAGATAGGTTAAAGACAACCTTTATTGAATGCTATCCTAGTGGTAGCTATGGAGAGCAGCATTCAGGCTAAGTCTTGAAGGAATGTAAAGCAGCTTGTTTTACCAGTCTATAATCTCTTGAGTGACCAAATGAAAGAGGACCACACCAGGTATATATTCAAAATATATGTATTTATTACTAAACACACCCCTCTAGTCTCTTTATGAGGCTAGAGTTCGAAGTACATACGTTACGAGTTAGTTATCTACAGTAATAGCACAAATACACGTTTGAGCCCCAGGGGCGTACCAAACCATATACCAATAAAGTGGTATAAGAACCACGACTGAGCTAGACACAAGGCCTAGAGCCTGTAGAAGTGCTTGGACCACAAGGAACCACCCAAGGCAGTGACACAGGGGACCCACGGGGACGCGTGCA
The DNA here is from genome assembly GCA_963921515.1 of Calotriton arnoldi. NCBI lineage: Eukaryota > Metazoa > Chordata > Amphibia > Caudata > Salamandridae > Calotriton > Calotriton arnoldi. Next base: position 177,603 of record CAWUFW010009956.1, on the reverse strand, counting down.
GTGTATGAACACAACCGCGAACCACCGTTAACTTCTATGGGGAAAGCCGCGATTAGAATTTAAAAGAAAAGGGACACTTAGAGGAGGACTTGGAGCAAACCCTTTGAGAACTAGGCTGTTCTAGTGTCAATACCCACGGGAGCACCGGAGTACTCGAGCTACCTCACCCAGGGAAGCCGGGTGCATAGGTGTCTTTCGGGGTCGGGTTTTGTCGTCGCTTTCAATGGCGATCTGCTGCAAAGTGCTGCTGGCGGCCAAGTCGAAAGTGTTCGGGTGGATCGAAGATCTGAAGAACCTGAAAGCAGAGGGGACAGAGTCTGGGTCACTAGCCAGTGACCAGGAAGGCGATGAGCAGATGCCCACCGATGTCGAGTGCTTCAGGTAGGTTGACGGTCGTCTTGACTCTTCAGCCACGAGGTCCAGGAGGCGTCGACGACAACCAGGAGCTGGATTCGAGCTGTCCCACGACGCCTGTCGATTGCAGGGGTGTCGGCGACCGGATTGGACCCAACAAGCCTTGGCAACGGCAAGTCTCGGGAAATCGAAGAATGACGATGTTGCAGACCAGCAAGGTCTGGGGACTCACCCAGCGAGGATAAGTCAGGGCACACCTGGAGCAACCAGGGAGCCCAAGCAGAAAAAGATTGGCCTTCGGGAGGGCCTACTAGCCAACGGACTAGCGACCGCGAAGGAGCCTCGAGACGGTGCACGTGGAGCTGGCTCACAGGACACTCGTGGAGTGGAGGCCAGTGATCTTCGGTGCAGTTGGTGCTGGAGGCTGGGGCTACTCGGAGCCCAAAGCACGACTTTGTGGGAGACCCAGAAGAGGATGCACTTGCAAATGCGTTCGGTGTCCAGGGGTCACGGTTCCACATTACCCACGACAGCTACGGGCCTCAGCTTTGCTGGGGACTCATTGCAGCCTCGGGGAAGTCTGGAAATCCACCTCTGGTGATGCAAAGACTTTGGCGTCCGACGGGAGCTTCAGCGATGCAGACCGGACAATTGCTTCTTTGGTGCCTGCCAAGCAGGGGAGTCACTCCTTGACCCCAAGGGAGATTCTTCAGTCCTCTAATCTTAAAGTAGAGCGTCGAAGGTCCAGGATTCTGTATCAGAGTTTCGTCCAGGTAAATCTAAATCCTAAGGACTGGGTTCCCTTACTTATACTAAGGTAGGGGGTTGGACATGCTCTGTGGCCCCACCTATGGGAGGCCCAGGGCAGAGGGGTGGTTACACCCCTTTCCCTTTGTCCAGTTTCGCACAGAGCAGGGGCTGGAAGCCCCTGAGCCGGTTTGAACTGGGGTATGCACAGGGACACCAAATGTGCCCCCAGTGCAGGACTTCAAAGCACCAGAGAGTGCTCCCGCCCAGCCCCAATACACACTATCCTGTCTGGGGAGGTGGTCACACCTCCCTGGGACAGGAAACCTATTGTCCAGGCCTCCCCTGCCGGAGTTTCGGTCAGCACCAGGAGGCCAGGCTCGTGTCTGTGGCAGCGGCATCCATTTTGTGATGCCAGGGCTCTGGAAAGTCAGTACCGGGCATACCGGTGTGTACATGTCTTTCCCTCTAGAAGGGTGGAATGCTACCCCCGCCGCCAGAACTGGCGGGGGGGTAGTATTCCAAGATGTTTGACACCAAACACGACATGTTTCCGTGCTGCCATCCCAAAGTTAGCATTTAACGCAAGGTTATAATGCGCTTAAGAGTATATGGTCAGGCTGCACTACCGGGGTGAGTTTTACATTCCAGGCAGCTTCTGTTTGCAGTCAATCCGGGCGCCTCTGAATTCCTCAATAATTCGCCACAATGTGATCCTGTCGGTTCAGAGCGCTCAAACAGCGGGTGCTCAGCGTATGGGCCGGATCCTGGCCCAAATTCAATTTCCAAACAACAAATGACGCGGCACTCCAAAGCAGGATACTTGTGAAATTTATTTAATCACAACACCACTCAACCAATGCGTTTCAGCCCTCACACGGCTTTCTTCACGGTTAGTGAGTCCTTCTTACATTACGCCTTAAATACCCATATCTGCCATAATGATGCATCATGGGATTCGTAGTGCGTGTATTTCAAAAAGAAAAAACTTTATATGGAACGAGTTTCCATCCGAAACCCCTCCTGGAAAGCATCCCCTATGGTGAATTTATCCGCATGAAGCGTAATTGTTCAAAGCAGGAAGATGCAGAAGACAAGATTCAAGAGACAATGCAGAGATTAAAAGTGAGAGGTTATAATGACACCACATTAAGGAAATACAAAAAACGTGCTGATCAAAAATCAAGAGAAGATACATTAATCCCAAAATCAAAAATCCAAGAAACAAGTGAACAGGGACCACCAAGATTTATCACGACGTATAGCAAAGAAAGTGGAATGATAACGAACAAAATAAAAAAATACTGGCATTTAATTGCAGGAGACCCAGATATTGGTAAATTTTAGGACCCCAACCAATTGTTACCTATAGGAAGATTAAATCTCTAAAGGATATGTTGGTGAAAAGCCATTTTCAGGAGAGACCACAAACAAATTGGTTATTGGATCAACAAAGAGGTTTTAAGAAATGCAATGTGTGTAAGGCCTGCAAAATTGGCAAGAACGCCAGGACAATTGTGGAACCAGATGGAAAGCAAATCACAATTGAGCAAAACATTTCCTGTACATCTCAGTTTGTTATCTATGTGATAGAGTGTAATTGCGGAATGAAATATATTGGGAGTACAACATGCATGGTTAAAAACGTATTCTAGAACATATCCGTGCAGTGAAAAATGGAAACATGACGTATGCCACAGCAAAACATATGTCACAATGTCAAAAGGGAGACTGGAGAGCAATGGCCTATTATGGAATTCACATGATCCCCCAGAAGAACGGGGTGGAGACAGAATAAGGAAATTAAGACAAATGGAATCCAAGTACATTATAAGGCTGAGAACGAAATTCCTCAGAGGGATAAATAATGACGAAGAACTTTTTGTGCACTTGGAATAAGAAGTATCTTTTGGCATAGTGTTAAAAGCAAAGGAACAATCTGTCATACTATATATACTGGTGGTAAAAAATGTGGGTACTATACCCGACCCTGTGAAAACGATTTTGATAAGTTGTATTAAATGACCAAATTTTAAAAATCACATAATAGAATATATCACCAGCAAAGGGTACTATACCGGTGATTTGATCTTAATGCACTAAAAATGCCGTGTTATATACAAATCAATTGCTTGCAATAAATGCAGGGATACTATATCCAATATTTTGCGAAAAAGTAAAGCGCTTACTAAGCAATGTCAAAGTCACCATGAATTTGTAAAGATCCTGACACATGCGCAATTGTCCTTTTTGTAAATATGTATAAAGTTTTTCTTTTTGAAATACACGCACTACGTAATCCCATGATGCATCATTATGGCAGATATGGGTATTTAAGGCGTAATGAAAGAAGGACTCACTAACCGTGAAGAAAGCCGTGTGAGGGCTGAAACGCGTTGGTTGAGTGATGTTGTGATTAAATAAATTTCACAAGTATCCTGCTTTGGAGTGCCGCATCATTTGTTGTTTGGAAATTGAATTTGGGCCAGGATCCGGCCCATACCCTGAGCACCCGCTGTTTGAGCGCTCTGAACCGACAGGATCACATTGTGGCATATATATATATATATATCTCTCTCTCTACAGGGCCTCTAAGGTTGGCACAATAAATGCTGCAGCCCTTAGAGGCCTTCCCTGGCCACAGTACCTGTGGTACCATTTACAAGGGACTGACCTGTGGCCAAAGAGTGCCAATTGGGTTTTGTTTTCAATGCAGTTTTAGGGAAAGAACATAGGCTCTGGGTACTTGTTTGGCAGGAACCCAGGGCACACTCAGTCAAAGCACATCAGCAGTTTAGCTTAACGTGGGGGCAACCATGCAAAAAGAGGGCACTTTCTTACAGTGGCACAACAAGTGCTGCAGGCCCACAGGTAGCATTCAATTTACAGGCCCTGTGTACATGAATGAGACATTGAGGTGATGAATGAGACATCGGGGTGAAGGCTGAGACATAAGGGTGAAGGCTGAGAAGTATGGATGAGAAGGAGGAATGATGATGTCTTAAAATGGATGCTGTTCATGTGCTTTAACTTCAAAATAAACGTTGCCGCAATATTGAAGATAGATGGATAAATTGCTACATATTTACAGCAGTTTGTTAAGACATGCTATAATGCATGGCTCTGTTAAAGTGCATTCGATCAACAATTCAACTCCTAAAATTATGAAGCCAAAACAAATTTCCTAAAGAGGCCTGCAATTATTGAAAAGCATGGAACTCATCCTTACAAATCCTGGCGGGAATATGGGAAAATCCCATAACCACATTCTACATAAACCAACTGCTGCAGACTTCCTATCGAAGTCCGCTTATAAATCAGTGAAAACAGTGTAGCGCACTTGATTGTGGCAGCATGAACCTTATCATAGTTATCTAAGGTTACAAAACAAAGTAAGTCGCCTGACCTCAACTAGTTGTATTGGGCCCTTTTAGCCAGTCGTGCAGCGTGCCTTCCCTTAGGACATGAGCATCCTTGGATTGCATTTTAACTCTGCAAGAATAATGTACTTTGCTAAAGTGGACCAGCAAATTTAAGAATCTTGGCGCCACTAACACATTTCACTGGCAAAACTGCAGGCATGAACCCATGTACGCTGGTCACAATATTACTGCTGAGCTATGTCAGGATGCTGTGAAATCCTGTTAAATTAATTTTGGATTAGCTCCAATTTTTTTATTAAAACAACATGCTAAATTATGATTCTGGTAACCAGTGTGTCCGTAATGTGCAAGTAAGTAAGAAAACCAAAATTGTAAATAATTGTCAAAGTGGGCATACCTGACTTTACCAGGGTTATGTTACCTGGAAGCAGAACAAGCATCAAAATAGCAGTTACCGGAGTAATACTTCAAAGCACATGAAATTGAATGCACCTGACTACAAGAAATACTGTATCGCGCATGGATGCACCAGAAAGCAAAATAGAAAATTAAAGGGTCTGGTTAAATTGGTTCAGCCGCAACTGAACTTTAAAACAATGCAAAAGTTCCTTAACTTGAAACCTGACTGCTTGAATCAAAAATGTAAATATTGCTGGAAGATAGTATTGTCTAAATTGCTAGCTGCTCCCTGCAAGTGGTAAAATGATGTGTTTGACTCGTGTGCTGTAGATACACATGCTTTGCATACTCCTGCCATCTAGTGTTGGGTCTGGATGTTTGCAAGCTTTTTTTCTTCGAAGAAGTCACGAGGTATGGTGACTCCTCCTTTCGGTGATAGTGAGCATGGGCATCAACTTCATTGTTAGATTGTTTTCTTTCCGACATCGGGTTTGGACGTGGTTTGCTGAGCTCTGGTTTGAGACTGTTCATCAGGATCCCTTTGGGTGGCAACCCATGGTACCAGCATCGGTATTGTTTCAAACGTGTTTCCCATCCTCCACGTGTCGAAAATCAAAAACATTTCCTAGTTGGATCGATACCACACCTTCGGCACCTAAAACATTGGTTCCGAAAAACAAAAAGGACAAGTCCAGCTCGGCACTGAACCTTTCGGCGCTGAAACAGAAAGATGCTCCTCAAAAACCTCTGGAGCCAATTCTGGAAACCATGCAACTAAAGGTGGATCCAAAACAAAAGATAATCTATATAAATCCAGACACTGGACATATTACAGCAAAGCCAGTGATACCATCCTCCAAAAGGAAAATGGACACACGGTATAAAATCCCTCTCAAAAAGGAGGACATGGCTACTAGCCCTCTTCACCCATTCCTCATACCCCTCTATCATCTTCACCAGTACCTATTATACCACCTACAGACCCTCTAGACATCACACCACAGGGCTATCTTTTTACAGATCCTGATGTAGGGGCTGGGGGTGACACTTATGGACAACCACCACCAGATCCTTGGGATGATTGTAAAGTAGTATTATAGATCCTCCTACAGTCACTGACCCAGATCTATGACGTGCTAAACCTTCCTCTCCTGATGACAACACTTCATATCAGGAGTTAATTGCCAGGGCAGCCTCATACCATGGAGTCACTTTACACAAGGAATCCTTGGAAGAAGATTTCATATTTGAAACATTAGGGACCACACATAAGACAACACAGTCATTACCCACGTTAAAGGGTATGATGAGGCATGCTGAAGACATTTTTTAAAGATCCAGTGAGGGCACTATAATAAAACCCAGGGTTGATTAAAAAAATATAAACCCCCACCATCTGACCCAATTTTTATTAAGGTCCAGCTTCCTTCAGATTCCTTAGTTGTCTCCAATTCTCGTAAAAGAGCAAATTCACAAATTTCAGGTGGTGCACCACCTCCAGACAAGGATTCCACATTGATAGATGCCTCTGGCAAAAAAGTGGCTGCACAATCAGCCAACCATTGGTGCATAGCCAATACACAAGGTCTTTTGGCTAGGTACGACAGTGCCCACTGGGACGAAATGGATGACTTACTCCAATATCTCCCAGAAGAGTATAGAAGAAGAGGGCAGGAACTAGCATACGAGGGGAAATTCATGTTCGAGGCATATGAGCTGCAGATCACACACTATGCAAAGATCGCCATCTGGTGTAGGGCCCGGATGTTTGCACTTTGTTGTTGTATTGGAATAAGTCTTTGGAAGTCACGAGATAGGTGACTCATCCTTTGGACAATAGTGCGCATGGGCAGCGACTCCATCTTCCGATTGTTTTTTTCCGCCATCGGGCTCGGATGTGTTCGTTGCGCTCCAGTTCGGTGTCGCTACTGTTCTAACTTTCGACGCGCAATCCTTCACCCTTTCTTCGGTATTGTTTTCGATCGCGTTTCCCTTCTCGGCGCGCATCTCTACAAACTCGAACTCTTCGATTCCGGTTGTCGACGCAGGCCTTCGGGCCTAGCTGCGCCATCAGGCCTTTTGGCTCATGGAAAGGACTCCTTTCAAAAAGTGTCCTCAATGTGGATCCAAGTTTCCCCACGCCCATCTTCACAAGGTGTGTAACCTCTGCCTTTCGCCCGAGCACGTGGCCAAAGACTGTCCGGCTTGTGCCCCTTTCTGCTCCAAGAAAACCATACGGGATCGTCGAGCTCGAAGAAGCATGGCTCGATCTTCCACATCGATAGCGGACGATATCTTCCAGGAAGGCATCAACGTACCGGAGCAGGAACAACTCGAAGAGGGCATCATCAGCGCCTCCGAAGCCGACGATTCCGACGTCGAAGACATCACTCCGGGGCAACGGGTCGTAAGTACTGGCGTCGACCCTTCCCCCCCCCCCCCCATCCATTCCTACACCTTCACCTTCGGGCCTAGGTGCACACCGGGACAAAACTTCCCACGCCCCGTCTTCCGGCTCGGCAAAGAAGTCACCACACAATACTTCAGGCCGCTCGGGCTCGAGCCAGCCTACTCTCGGTACCGAAACCCCATCCCCGGCACCGAGACCAAAAGACAAACCTAGAGACAAGCCACTGTCTTCGCCCGCACCGAGGCCTGGTTCCACATCAGCCCATTCGGCACCGAAACCAACGGGCACCGAACCTTCAGATCCGAAAAAACCATCGGAAACAAACAAGCACCCGGTTCCGAAAACCGCGGGCGCTCAACCTTCGGAGCCGAGAAAATTATCGGAACCGATTCCAAGGACTCCAATGGAACCAAAGAAAACTCCCGTTTCCAAACCTAAGGAGCATAAAACAACTCCAAAACCGGTGCCACACAAATACTTGGACCCGAAAAAATCGGCACCGAAACCTCACACTTCAGAGGAGGAGCTTTTCCAACCTGATCCAACCCAAAAAACTCTGGAAATAGACCCAAATACAGGTCGGCTTATAGTTAGCCCTTCCAGGAAAAGGAAATTGGACAGACATACACCAGCTCCACTCCCTCTAAAGAAAAGAGACATTGCCACTTCTCCTTTGAGAATTCCTTCTCCACCTCCACACCACATCTCTCTTATTCCATCTCCAAAACCCTCACAATCTCCTCCACCTCAGGATGATGAGGACCCTTCTGAGTACGAAGGCGATGATCAACCTTTAGGAGAACCTAGTCATCCTACTATCCCAACTGACCCATGGGATAATTATGGCACACCAGATGTTCCTGACACACCACAAGATGATGTCTACCCATCTAGACCATCCCCTCCAGAGGACACTATAGGATTCACTCAGCTCATACACAGAGCCGCAGAATACCACGGTGTAGATTTACACACAGACCCTATAGAAGAAGACTTCCTTATGGACACTTTCGCACCATCTCAAAGGTCCACTTCTATTCTCCCAATGTTGAAAGGGGTAATCAAACACGCTCCTGAAGTCTTTAAAGATCCTGCAAGGGCTAGAGTCATTAACCCCAGGGTAGAAAAGAAATATAAGTCTGCCCCAGCTGACCCTGTTTACATTAAAGGGCAATTTCCCTTAGATTCCTTGGTAGTTTCTAACGCCAGGAAAAGGGCTAACTCCCAAACCTCAGGCGATGCTCCTCCTCCTGATAAGGAGTCAAAACTGTTGGACGCATCTGCTAAAAGAACAGCGTCCCAGGCAGCTAACATTTGGAGAATTGCCAACACACAGGCTTTGCTGGCTAGGTACGATAGGGCACATTATGACGAACTAGAGACCCTACTACAACACCTTCCAGATCAATACAAAACAAGAGCCAATGATCTCATCCAGGAAGGCAAGATTATAACAAATACCTCCATTCGATGTGCTCTGGATGCTGCAGACACAGCCTCACGAGCTATTAATACCAGTGTCCTTTTGCGCAGACATGCACGGCTCCGTACTTCAGGGTTCAAACCCGAGGTTCAAACTGCCGTACTAAATCAGCCGTTTGACCAAGAACATCTATTTGGACCTAGTGTGGATTCATCTTTAGAAAAGATGTAAAAAGACACTGACACAGCCAAATCAATGGGAGCTTTGCAATCGCAAACTCCCAGAAGTTCCTTTCGTCGCTCCTCTTATAGGGTCGCCTCTAGAGGTTTTACCACAGATAACTCCTCCACGTCCTGTAAAAGTCCCACCCAGACCTCATCTACCAGAGGTTATTACAGAGGAGGCTACAAGGGCAATAACAACAAGGGTAGAGGCAAAACCATCAATACTCGTACTGCCTCCACCTCCAAACAATGACTTCCCTCCACTCCCCCAGACCATTACACTCCAGTCGGGGGAAGATTACTACAGTTCCTACCTGTCTGGAACACCATTACCACGGACAGGTGGGTGAGACAAATTATCCAATCCGGTTATTGCCTGGAACTCACTTCAACTCCCCCAAACATACCACCCAAACAGCGTCCAATGTCAACAGACCATTTAACGCTTCTCAAACGAGGTACTTTCCCTCCTACAAAAACATGCAATAGAACCAGTTCCCCTGCATCAGCAAAACACAGGGGTCTACTCACTGTATTTTCTCATTCCAAAGAAGGACGGAACCCTGAGGCGCATCCTCGACCTCAGACCATTAAACCTCTACATACAATCAGACCATTTTCATATGGTCACGCTTCAACAACTCCTTCCTCTACTCAAACAAGGCGATTTCCTTGCCACCTTAGATCTCAAGGACGCCTACTTCCACATTCCCATTCACCCTGCTCACAAAAAGTATCTTCGATTTGTAGTGGACGGTCAACATTATCAGTTCAAGGTGCTCCCATTCGGAGTCACCACAGCACCCAGAGTCTTCACAAAATGTCTGGCAGTCGTAGCAGCCCACTTAAGAAGACAACAAATTCACGTCTTCCCATACTTGGACGACTGGCTCATAAAAGCCAGGTCGCATACCCAGTGTGTAAATCACACACACACCATAATCCAACTACTTCACGACTTAGGGTTCACAATAAACCTCACAAAGTCTCACCTCCAACCGTCCCACATCCAACAATATCTAGGTGCCACAATAGACACCTCAAAAGGCCTTGCATACCCCAATCCAGCCAGGATAGCAAGCATGCAAGCCCTTCTAACAAAATTCCAGCTGCAACACTCCCTTCCAGCTCGAGTGTTTATGCAACTAATAGGGATGATGGCCTCTTGCATATTCATAGTCCCGCATGCAAGACTCCAGATGCGCCCCTTACAGGAATGCTTAGCACGTCAGTGGAACCAAGCTCTAGGTCAGCTAACAGATCTGGTGTTGGTGGACGGCCGCACACATCGCTCTCTTCAGTGGTGGAACACCCAAAACCTTTCCAAAGGGCGACCGTTCCTAGAGCCAGTTCCACAGATTGTGCTAACAGCAGACGCATCGCTCACCGGATGGGGGGCTCATCTACTACATCACACCTAACCCTGGGCAAAGTACTACGCTACGCTCGCGTAGTTTGCGGAGTTTGCGCTACTTCGCACTACGCGAATTGCACGTAGCACATTGCAAACACGCGTAGCGGTCATTGTGCTTGCTCGCGGTCCTCAACGTCAAGTTGGCGACCGCGAGCAAGCAAAATGACATCCCGGCGAGACTTTTTCTCGCTCGCGATCAGCAACATCAAGTTGCCGATCGCGAGCGTGGAAAATAAACCTCCCGGCGAGATTCTCAACGCGGGGAGGTCAGGTTTCTCATTGCGAGTGGTCGCGTATGCTCGCGACCGCTCGCGACCGCTCGCGATGAGAAACTACCAGTCCGCGTTGAGAAAGCTGCCGCTCGAGTAGAAATCTACTCGAGCGGCAGAAAACGACCGCTTGCACTGTGCAAGATGCGGTTTGCACTGATTGCACAGTGCGGACAAGCATCCGGCACTGTGCAATCAGTGCGAACAGCATTTTGCACAGTGCACTACGCAGTTCACGTAGCTCGCGTAGTGCGAAGTGCACTTCGCGTAGCTACGCGTAGCGCTACTACGCGAACTACGCCCAGGGTTAATCACACCATATAGGGCACGTGGACACCACAGCAAAAGCTACTCCACATCAATCATTTGGAGTTACTAGCAATCTTTCTGGCATTAAAATCATTCCAGAAACAAATATCAGGCAAAGCTGTCTTAGTATGGCCGGACAATATCACAGCAATGTATTATTTACAAAAACAGGGGGGGACGCACTCTCTGCAGCTCTCTCAACTAGCTCAGAGCATATGGAGGTGGGCTATTCCTCAAAACATATTCCTTGTAGCCCAACATCTTCCAGGAATTCAGAATCAGATGGCAGATCTGTTAAGTCGTCAAACACAACAAATTCACGAGTGGGAACTTCACCCACAAGTTCTTAACCATTTTTCCAAATGTGGGGTATCCAGAGATAGATCTCTTCGTCACACATTACAACACAAAATGCCCAAGCTTCGCCGCCAGATATCCACACCCATTGTCCAAAGGCAATGCGATATGGATGAATTGGTCAGGCAGATTTGCGTACGCTTTTCCGCCTCTCCCACTCATTCCATTAGTGGTGCGCAAGCTGCAACAACAGTCACTAACACTGATTCTAGTTGCTCCAACATGGGCCAGACAACCATGGTACACAACATTGCTGGAACTATCCGTAGTCCCGCACCAAAAACTACACCTCTCCCCACATCTCTTAACACAGAACCGTGGAGACATCAGACATCCAGATCCAGCACAGCTCAATCTAGCGATCTGGCTCCTGAGGTCCTAGAATTTGGTTACCTCAATCTTCCACCTGATTGTATGAACGTTATCAAAGAGGCTAGGCGCCCAACCACTAGAGCCTGCTATGCAGCCAAGTGGAAAAGATTTGTTATATACTGTACCAATAACACAATCAATCCTCTAGATGCGTCCATTCAACACATCATATGTTACCTGCTGCATCTTCAAAGATGTAATCTAGCATACACATCCATTAGATTGCATCTCGCTGCCATAGCAGCTTACCTACAAAATAGACAACATTTGTCATTGTTCAGGGACCCAGCCATTAAAGCATTTATGGAAGGCCTCAAAAGAATAATTCCTCCCAGGGTACCACCCTCTCCAGTGTTGAATCTAAACATCGTCCTCACTAGATTAATGGGCCCTCCATTTGAACCTCTACATAAATGTGAGCTCCAATTTCTTACATGGAAAGTTGCTTTCCTTGTAGCCATCACATCTCTCAGAAGAGTCAGTGAGTTACAGGCACTAACTATTCAAGAACCATTTTTACAACTCCATCATAACAAAGTGGTTCTCAGGACAAATTCCTTCCTAAAGTTATTTCTCCCTTCCATCTCAACCAATCTGTGGAGTTGCCAGTATTCTTCTCGCAACCACAAACCGTAGCAGAAAGAGCTCTTCATACACTAGACGTGAAAAGAGCCCTCCTTTACCACATTGACAGAACAAAACCTTTTCGCAAAACAAAACAACTTTTTGTATCCTTCTCACCACCACATAAAGGCAATCCTATATCAAAATCTGGGATTGCAAGGTGGATTGTCAAATGTATACAAATTTGCTACCACAAAGCAAAACGTACACTATCTATTCCCCCTAAAGCCCACTCTACCCGTAAAATAGGGGCTTCCATGGCATTTTTAGGGAACATTCCCTTAGATGACATCTGCAAAGCAGCTACATGGTCTACACCGCACACATTCACAAAACACTATTGTGTAGATGTGCAGGCAAAACAACAAGCTAGTGTGGGTCAGGCTGTACTCAAAACACTATTTCAAACTACTGCAACAGATACTGGTGGTCGTCGCTAAAGGGAGGTACTGCTATGCAATCTATGCATAGTGTGTGATCTGCAGCTCATATGCCTCGAATGGAAAATGCTACTTACCAGTATGCATCTGTTCTTGGCATGTAGAGCTGCAGATCCACACACGCCCACCCACCTCCCCGGCTACCTTTATCTGTTCCAGTATTATCTTAATTAGATACAACATACATGGACATCTCTTTCTGTTTCTCACAAAACTCCATCATTTCCCTTCTTGGCGAAAAAACAATCTGAAGATGGAGTCGATGCCCATGCGCACTATTGTCCAAAGGAGGAGTCACCTATCTCGTGACTTCCAAAGACTTATTCCAATACAACAACAAAGTGCAAACATCTGGGCCCAACACCAGATGGCGATCTATGCATAGTGTGTGGATCTGCAGCTCTACATGCCAAGAACAGATGCATACTGGTAAGTAGCATTTTCCTTCCAGTTCCTCTATTAGGTGTACGTTAGATGCTGCTGATACCACAGCCAGAGGAGTTAACACCAGTATTCTCCTCAGAATACACACATGGTTACAAATCTCTGGGTTTAAACCAGAGGTACAACAAACAATATTAAATGCCCCATTTGACAAGGAACATCTTTTTGGCCCTCAAGTGGACGAATCACTTCTAAAAATGAAAAAGGACACAAAAGTAGCAAAATCCATTGGAGTACTACAGTCACCCTCTAACAGAGGCTCCTTTCGCTACTCATTTTATAGGGCAGGCTCAAAAGGTACCTCAACAGATGCCACCACATCTTCCTCTAAACCTCAAAATCAATCCTCTCCCTCTAGAGGATTTTACAAAGGTGGTTACAGAGGAAACAATTTTAAAGGCAGCGGTAGAGGCACTGAACCGGGATACAGGTTAAGAATGATACATTGCGGAACTTAGAAATAGAGACATTGCATGTTGCACGGTTAAGATGCCACATGCTACTACTAACCCAATATGGCCGCTGTTGAATGTTGAACTTGATATGAATTGGGAATACTCATTCGGGTTACGGCGCGTTAGTTACTATATTTGTCTCAGTATGAACTTATAGGATCACGTATAAGACGGTGAATACGGAGTTCAGTTTCCCAAACACATTGGGATCGCTTGGGCAAGCAGTACATCTAAGATGGCCATCCCGTGATATTAGTTTATGTTCTTTCAGTTGCTGAGTAGTCTGTTTATAGTGTTCTTAGTCGCAAGACGCTAAATGTATAGCCACACGAAGGTTTGAGCAACATTCATCCTCGTTGAAGGAGCCTATGCATGTAGTAGTTGGACTACCGCCGAATAACTGAGAGTAGCTTGGTGATTTTGGCTGATAGTGTATGAGACTCTGTTGGGTTGGTGACTAATAGTGTCGTTAGTTGGCTGGTTCATTTTGCAGTACTTTCAGGCAGAGTGGTATAGAGGACGGAATCACTTTGGAAAATAGGATGGGTCTGTTTTTTCACAAGGTACGCAGTATGAGTGCGCAATAAGGGCGTGCATTGAAGATAACTACTGGTAACCCGGTTACTGATGTGATATACTATTTTGCAGGGAAGGTTGTCTATATGGTGTGTAAGTATGGCAGATTATATTTGTTTACATGACACAGAATTATCATGGTGCCGGTTTTCACATGAAGGTGCCACAAGTGGTGATGTTACTTAGTGCATGAGCTTACGATTGACAAACACATTAATTTCACTGGTTCGACGTGGTGAATTGTAAGGTGACATAGGTAGTTGTGCTGATTCCCGCAAGTTTGTTATAAAAGATTTGTTTTTCTTTTTGATGCTTCATTTTGAAATCATGTCTTTTACGTTCATTCAAATACAGTGGCTCCTGAAGAAGGGACTTTATGTCCCAAAATGCATCGGGCAAAGGCAACTCTGTAAAGTGAAATGCACAGATGAAGATTTCGTCAATTCCATACAAATAATGAAAAAATGTTTGATTGATGCTGTAAAAAATTACATTACAGATAGTATAAATCTTTATTTTGATGCACTGTGAAATTTGAGTCAAATACCATGAACCATTGAAAAAAGAAATTGGTTGTTTGATAACTTTTCATTTAAACACTGTATCCAGCGTGGTTTAATATTGGTGAATAAGTGATGAAATTATCGACATTGTATGTTAAATACACAGAGCAGTGCACATAGGTTTTTCAGGCACAATGTGGTCCTGAATATTTGCTCATAGGTAGAAATACACCAACACGCACCTCTCCATCTCCCAACAAGCAGTGACTTGATAACAATTCCCCCGATCATCCTACACCTGTTGGGGGAAGACTGCATCAATTTATTCTCATTTGGCAATCAATAACATCAGATAAATGGGTGTTGGACATTATCCAACATGGTTATTGCCTGGAGCTCACCAGCAATCCTCCCAATATTCCACCTTGCACTCACAAACTCCCAACAGCACCAACAACTGCTCAAACAGGAAGTACAAGCTCTTCTAACAAAAGGAGCAATAGAACCTATCCCAATACAATGCCCAAGGGTCAGGGGTTTACTCACTTTACTTCCTAATCCCAAAAAGGATGGTCTTCTACGACCAATATTAGATCTCAGACCTCTAAACTTTTACATACTGTCAGAACACTTCCATATGGTTACACTTCAACAGGTGCTTCCCCTCTTACAGCAAGGTGACTTTGTCAACACTAGACTTCAAGGACGCTTACTTTCACATCCCTATTCACCCGGCACATCGCAAATACCTCAGATTTGTGGTAGCAGGAAAACACTATCAATTCAAAGTACTACCATTTGGAGTTAATACTGCACCCAGAGTATTTACCAAATGTCTAGCAGTAGTAGCAGTTCATCTAAGAAGACAACAAATTCATGTCTTCCCATATCTAGACAAAGTTGTCCTAGTCCGGACGGACAGTATGACAGCTGTTAGAACTGGGGGTCTCTAGTTGGCAGAGGTAGGTACCTTTGTCCAAATAGGGACCCTTGCTTCTAGTCAGGGTAAGGGGGATACACTACTAAAATAACCCCTGCTCACCCTCTTGGTAGCTTGGCACGAGCAGGCAGGCTTATCTCAGAGGCAGTGTGTAAAGCATTTGTGAACACATACAGTAACACAGTGACAACACTACAGATGGACACCACACAGGTTGTATTATAAAAATAAGTATTTTTATATAGACTTAACACAAGACCCAAAACGACAAAATGAAAAATATGACTGTCAATGGTAGAAAATAGTTCAGTTCAATAAAGATGGTAAATGCGACACTCAATGTTCAATGTACCTTTGGATGCGTAACGCGATACAAATAAAAGAGTTGCAGGGAAGGTGATGCGTTGGTTCCTTACACGCAAGACCGGTGATGCGTCGGTTCCTTGCTCCGGGGGAGGTGATGCGTCGGTTCCCTACTGCTGCGTAGGGGATGGTGATGTGTCGGTTCCTTACCGGAGAGGAGGTGATGCGTCGGTTCTTCACCGCGTGGGGAGGTGACGCGTCGGTTTCTTACTGCGCTTCTGTGGCGATGCGACCCGCCGCGATGCGATGACGCAATGAAACAAAATGGCGTCTTCCTCTCGATGCGACACTCAGAGGGCGATGCGTGCACGCCCGATGGCGACTCAGTGAATCTTCTGAGCCGCGACAGGCCCTGCGACACGCTTCTCCGATGATGCGACGGCGTCTGATGCGACGGCGACACTCTTCTCCGGTGATGCGAGGCGCTTCGGCGATGCGATGGCGACAGCGGCAGTGGCGGCACACTTTCTCGGCGATGGACGACAGCGGCTGCGGCGGCGACACGCTTCTCCCTCGTGAGTCACGCTTCCAGCTCCCAGTGACACGCAGTCTCTCAGAAGGCCCAACACAACAGCAGGCACTTCAAATTCCCAGCAAGGGAATTCAGGGGAGCTGGTTGGTGAAGTCTTGTGTCCCTGAGACTTCAGCAGGAGGCAAGCTCAATCTTCAAGCCGTTGGAGATGTTCTTCAAGATGATGAAAGTAGCACACAGTTCCTTTCTCCTTTCTTTGGCAATCAGGCAACCACTGCAGGCCAATCCCTTAAACAGCACACAGCATAGGGATAGTCTCCTCCTTCAGCTTCTCTGGTTCCTCTCCTCAGCAAAGGTTCGTCTTGTTTGTTCCAGAAGTGATCTAAAGTCTTGGGGTCAGGGCCCCAGTATTTATACCCATAAATCCTTTGTCCTCTGAAGGCAGAGGGTCCTGTACCTAGTCCAAACCAGTTCTGGGTGCATTCTGCCAGGGCACACCTTCTCTCTTTGTCAGTGTGGGCCAGGGTCATCAGACACACCACAGGAGGTGGAGCCAGCATTGTGGAAGGCAAGCACAGCCCTATTCAGACCCAGGTGCCACTCCTCCCACCACTCTACATGCAGATAGGTCTATTCAGCCCTGTGCTGACTCACCCTGTCTCCTGGAGTCCCCCAGCCCCTGTCACTCACAAACCCAGACACACAATACACAAGCTAGCAGAGGCAGGCTGGATGGTTAGGCAAGAAAATACCTACTTTCTAAAAGTGGTATTTTCAAACACAGAATGTTAAAACCAACTTCACTAAAAGATGTATTTTATCATTCTGAGTTAAGGCATACTAAATTCGTTTTTCTACCATGTTCCCTGGGCCAGTTAGGATTATAAGGTGTTATAATCAAACTGCCCATTCTGGCCTATGGGGACAGGTAGCCTTGCAATAGTGAAAAACGAAATTGGCTGTAATTCTCTATCAGGACATGCCACACACACCAGGGCATGTCCTACCTTCCACATACAATGCACCCTGCCCTAGGGCCTACCTTAGGGGTGACTAATATGCAGGAAAGGGAAGGTTTGGGAACTGGTAAGTGGGTGCACTTACCAAGTCGACATGGCAGTACCAGACTGCACACAGGCTCTGCAATGGCAGGCCTGAGACACACTTTGCAAGCTGCTCCTGTGGGTGGGACAACCAGTGCTGCAAGCCCACCAGCAGCATTTGAGTCACAAGCCCTGGGCACAACCAGTGCACTGTACTAGGGTCTGACAGTGAATCAAATAGGCCAAACATGGAGTCACTAATCCATACATCAATTTATCTTAGGGAGCACTTGCACTTTGGCACTGATCAGCAGTGGCAAAGTGCCCAAAGCATCTAATGCAGCAAAAACAGGTCAGTAACAGAGGAGGCATAGCGCAAAAAATGGAAGGGAGACCCACGCCAATGGTACCAGGTCTAACACGTGTCCCCTCCAGCTGAAATGTGGGGAGAACTATCCTACCCCTAGGGAGTTCTCATCGCTAAGGCGGAAAAATCTGGACAGACCATCAGCATTGGCGTGTTCTGTACCAGGGCGGTGTTCCACCGTGAAGTCCATCCCCTGTAGGGAAATGGACCACCTCAACTGCTTTGGATTCTCACCCCTCATCTGCATCAACCATCTGAGGGGCCTTTGGTCTGTCTGAACCCGGAAGTGAGTCCCAAACAGGTATGGTCTCAACTTCTTCAGTGCCCAGACCACAGCAAATGCCTCACGCTCAATAGCACTCCACCTCTGTTCCAGTGGAAGTAACCTCCTACTGATGAAGGCTACAGGTTGGTCTAGGCCCTCCTCATTTAACTGTGCCAGAACAGCCCCTACACCATGCTCTGAAGCGTCTGTTTGAACAACAATTTCTTTTGAGAAGTTGGGCGCCTGAAGCACGGGGGCTGTGCACATGGCAGTCTTCAAGGCGTCAAAAGCTCTGACAGGTGTCAGTCCAAATCACTCTCTTGGGCTGCTTCCTGGAAGTCAGCTCTGTCAAGGGTGCAATGATGCTGCCATACCCCTTGACAAATTTCCTGTAATACCCAGTGAGTCCTAAAAAGGCTCTCACCTCTGTCTGGGTCTTGGGGGGCTCCCAAGCCAGAATGGTATCAATCTTGGGCTGTAGGGGCGCCACCTGGCCGCTCCCAACCTGGTGCCCAAGTACACCACGGAACCCTGCCCGATCTGGCACTTGCTCGCATTGATCGTGAGGCCTGCCCTCCGCAGCGCCATCAACACTTCCCAGAGGTGGCGCAGATGTTCTTCCCAACTGGCGCTGAACACTGCGATGTCATCCAGGTAGGCGGCACTGAAATCTTCCAGTCCAACCAACACCTGGTTGACCAACCTCTGAAAGGTGGCAGGGGCATTCTTCATCCCAAAGGGCATAACCCCGAATTGGTAGTGCCCATCTGGTGTGGAGAATGCTGACCTCTCTTTGGCCCCATCAGTCAAGGCGATCTACCAGTACCCAGACGTTAAGTCAAACGTGCTGAGGTACCGGGCAGCCCCTAACCGATCGATGAGCTCATCAGCTCTGGGGATGGGGTGCGTGTCAGTCCTGGTGACTGAATTGAGTCCTCGGTAGTCCACACAGAACCGAAGTTCGGGTGTGGCACCAGGCGCGGCAGCCTTTGGGACCAAGACCACTGGGCTGGCCCAAGGGCTGTGAGAGGA
This sequence comes from Calotriton arnoldi, assembly GCA_963921515.1. Lineage (NCBI taxonomy): Eukaryota > Metazoa > Chordata > Amphibia > Caudata > Salamandridae > Calotriton > Calotriton arnoldi. Next base: position 158,418 of record CAWUFW010009956.1, on the reverse strand, counting down.
CTCAATCACCCCCAATGCAAACATCTTGGAGACCTCCTCCTTGATGCAAGCTCTCACCCTGTCAGTCACTCTGTAAGCCTTGTGCTTGACAGGAGGACTGTCCCCAGTGTCCACATCATGGACGCACCAATCAGTGACACTAGGAACCAGGGAAAACAGGTCAGGAAACTGTCCCAACAGTTGGCGACAGTCTTCCTGCTGCTCAGGTGTCAGGGAGTTAGAGAGGTTCACACCCTCCACTGACCCATCTTGCTCTGTTGCAGACAGGAGGTCAGGAAGAGGTTCTGTCTCCTCTTCCATTCCATCATCCGTTGCAAGCAGCATGCTCACTTCAGACCTCTCAAAATGGGGCTTCAGGCGGTTGACATGTAGGACCCGCAAAGGGTTCTTGGGAGATCGCAAGTCCACCAGGTAGGTGCGCTCCACCACCTCAAATGGTCCGGTCCACTTATCCTGGAGCGCGCAAGGCTCCACAGGGGCCATGACCCACACTTTCTGTCCAGGCTGAAACTCGATCAGAGTGGCATTCTGATCATGCCATCGTTTCATCTCCTCCTGGCTGGCTTCCAGATTCGCCTCAGCGAGTTGTCTGAATCGCCTAGTTTGGTTTCTAAAGGCCAGCATGTAGCTAAATACATCCTCGGGAGATTTACTGGGAGCTTTCTCCCAACCTTCTTTCACCACACTCAGAGGTCCTCTTACCGGGTGACCATAGAGCAGTTCAAAGGGACTGAACCCTAAGGACTTCTGTGGCACCTCATGGTAAGCAAAGAGAAGGCATGGCAAGAGGACGTCCCACTTACGCCTCATGGGTTCTTCCAGACCCATAATCATGCCCATCTGAAAGAGACACGTTAGTGACAGATTCCTTACCTTAGAATATCCCCAGGCGTCAGGCTGGATCCGGAAAGTTTTTGCGTAGCAGTACCCTTGCGCGTCGGTAGGCGGCGTCGTGCGGCTCCGCGTCCGTCGTCGGCGTTGTGATCGCCGGGATGACGTCGCGGGCAGTACTTAGACGCCGCCCCTGCGCGCTGACGTCAGTTCTTCTTTTCCGCGCCAGCAAGCGCAGATCCGGGAAGAGCAGTGCCCTAGTCATTTTTTGACTAACTTTTTGGGTGAATTTTTTCACTGTTTCTTTTCGTATCGACTCCAAGGTGTCGTTAGGGATGCCCGGCTTTAAGCGTTGCGACGCCTGTGCTCGGATGATGTCCATCACAGACCCGCATCTGGAGTGTCTCTTCTGTCTCGGGCGAGACCACGACACAAAGTCGTGTTCCGACTGCCGGTCCCTAAACCCGAAAGCTTTGCGAGAGCGGTCTCGAAAGCTCCTTGAGGCCCGGCAGTCGGCTCCGCGCCACACCAAGCCCCGGTCGCGTGAGAGGTCGAGGGGTCGGTCGCGGAGTCCACGCCGGTCGTCGGAATCCAAGTCTTCGTCGTCCGGTAAGTCTAAACACAAGAAGTCCAAGAAGCATCATCGCTCTAGGACTTCGCCTCGCCGGTCTCGCGACTCGGCTGAGGCCCCTCCCGGCACCGTCCCCGCGGCCCCGGACATGCCTGTGGAGTCGCCCCCGCAATACCCGTCCTTCCCGGGTTCGGGGCGGATCCGGCCCAAATACAGGAATTCCTGTCGGCCATGGCCCGCCTCTTCGGGCCTCAAGGTCCCTCCGGTGCGCCTTCGGGCCCCGCGGGCCCTGATGGGGTTGCCCCGGCGTCGCCGACGACTCCGGTCCCGGCGTCGCTCGTGCCTCCAGCCTCGATCCCGGCTCCGTCTTCGGCCCCGGCCTCGATCCCGGCTCCGGTGGTACCGCAACCCCCATCGACGCCGGTCGACCTGACCACGCCTCCGCCGGCGCCGATGTCTCCGGTGCCGTCCTGACGCCGCCCGGGGCTCCGGGCGGCGTCGTCCTCTGTACTCTCCGGCTCCGGACATGGAGCCGGACCGACGTCGCTCGTCGCCGGTTCCGGCGCCGATGAGACCTTGGGTCCCAAATGTCCCTCCTCCTCCTTATTTTGAACCGGAGGAGGACCAGGAGGACTGGGAGGGGTCTGAGGACCCTCTGGCACAACGGTGTCAGTATGATGAGGACTGGGCAGAGGAACTAGGGGATGCCAGTGGTCTAGATACTTCCCCTGACACTGGCATGCTGTCTCCTCCCGTGGCTACGGAGGAGGGAGCCAATTTTGCAACGGTGTTGCGTAGGGCAGCTGGAGCCTTACATCTCCGACTCCCTACTGTGGCGGTCAAGACTAATCTCTTGACAGAAGTGCTTCAGCCGGCAGCCTCCTCCTTGGAGACTGTGCTGCCGTTTAACGATGCACTAACTGACGTTCTTTTGGGCGCCTGGTCCAAGCCCAACACAGGGGCTCCTGTGGATAGGAACGTGTCCCGACGCCATCGCCCAGCTCCGGGCGACCCCTTGTTTCTCTCTGTCCACCCCACTCCTGAGAGCTTGGTTGTCCAAGCCTCGGCTTCCCAAACCGCCTTCCCTACCGCCCCTCCGGATAGGGAATCCAAACGCCTGGATCAATTTGGGAAGAAGGGTTTTTCTTCCTCCAGTGCTGGCTTGCGGTCCATCAACACCGCTTGTCTTTTGGACCGATATACCCACTCCCTGTGGGATTCGGTGGCGACTGTTTTGCCCCAGTGTTCTGAGGAGGTCCAGACACTGCTTACCCGCGCCATTGCGGAAGGTAGGGATGCGGCCAAATACACCATACGTTGTGGCCTTGATACCGCCGACTCGCTGGGCAGATCTATTGCAACGACGGTGGCGCTGCGTTGCAACGACGGTGGCGCTGCGTCGCCACGCCTGGCTGAGAACCACTGGTTTCTCGGGTGATGTCCAGAATACACTCATGGACATGCCCTTTGATGGAGTCGGTCTTTTTGGTTCCAAAGCAGACCATGCGTTGGAGCGCTTTAAGGACTCACGGGCTACTGCCAAGTCCCTGGGCCTTTCTACTGCACGCCCTCCGCTAACCTCTGCTTTTCGCCCCTATCGTGGCAACGGAAGGGGCGCCCAGTCACGTCAGCAGCCCAGCCACCGGCCCGCGCAGCAGGTGTCTTCGCGTGGCCGAGGACGTGGATACCGCCGTGGCGGTTCGGGCAACCAGCGTGCGGGTCAGGCCACACACCCCGCCCCGTCCGCGGCCTCCAAGCCCTCCTAGTCCCTCCTTTCAGGTGCACAGCACGCCAGTTGGGGGCAGGGTCCGCCATCACCTTCACCACTGGCGTGCCATCACCTCGGACAAGTGGGTCTTGGACATTGTCCGAAGGGGCTACTCCTCCCCTTCGAGACCACCCCCAGCCATGCCACCTCAATTCCACCGCATGTCAGGGGATCACTTGGTGCTTCTGCAGAAGGAAGTCACGGCCCTCTTGACCAAGAGGGCCATCGAGCATGTTCCGACCCCAGAAGTAGGGCGTGGTTGCTACTCCCACTACTTTCTGGTGCCCAAAAGGACAAGGAGGACATGCGTCCTATCTTGGACCTCCGGAACGTCAATCGCTTCCTCCGGAAGGAGAAGTTCAAGATGCTCACCCTAGCTCAGGTCTTGACTGCCCTCGACCCTGGAGACTGGTTCGTAGCGTTGGACTTGCAGGACGCCTATTTCCACATCCCCGTCCTGCCGGCCCACCGGCGTTCCCTTCGGTTCACGGTAGGCCACGAGCATTTTCAGTTCACCGTGCTCCCCTTTGGCCTTACCAGTGCCCCTCGGGTGTTCACGAAAGTGATGGCGGTGGTCGCAGCTCATCTGCGCCGGGCAGGGGTTTCAGTCTTCCCCTACCTCGACGACTGGCTGCTGAAGGCGGGCTCGTCCCAGGCAGTCGTCTCCCACCTCCAGACTACGGCCGAACTCCTGCACTCGCTGGGGTTCTCCATCAATGTGCCGAAGTCGCATCTGATTCCTTCTCCACAGCTCCTTTTCATCGGAGCAGTTCTGGACACGACGCAGTTTCGGGCCTATCCTCCCGAGCGGCGAGTCCGGGATATTCAGGCTATGATTCCGATCTTTCAGCCTTTATCCTGGGTTTCGGTACGGATGACCCTGAGGCTGCTGGGCCTCGTGGCCTCCTGCATCCTGCTGGTCAATCATGCCAGATGGCATATGCGGGCTCTGCAGTGGGACCTGAAGTTCCAGTGGGCGCAGCACCAGGGCAACCTGTCCGATCACGTCCAGATCTCGGAGGGGGCTGCAACGCAGTTGCAGTGGTGGCTCTCGAACCGGCAATGGGTCATGGGCAGATCCCTCTCCCTTCCCCAGCCAGAGCACACAGTTGTGACGGACGCGTCCCTTCTGGGATGGGGTGGTCACATGGGAGAGGCGGAGATCAGAGGCCTCTGGTCTCCGGCGGAGTCCCGGCTCCATATCAACCTTCTGGAGCTCCGGGCGATCCGACTTGCACTCAAGGCATTCCTTCCCTCTGTCAAAGGGACGGTAGTGCAGGTGTTCACAGACAACACCACCGCCATGTGGTACTGCAACAAACAGGGCGGGGTGGGGTCGTGGACCCTCTGTCAGGAGGCTCTGCGCCTCTGGACATGGCTGGAACATCAGGGCATGTTCCTGATGGTTCAACACCTGGCAGGTTCCCTGAACGCCAGGGCGGACGAACCTCAGCCGCAGGTGCATGATGGATCACGAATGGCGTCTTCACTCGGAAGTGGCGCAAGGACTCTTTCTACAATGGGGAGAGCCTTGGTTAGATCTATTCGCCACCGAAGAGAACGCGCAATGTCATCAGTTCTGCGCGTTGGAATTTCCAAGGCGGCACTCGCTCGGCGACGCTTTTCGTCGCGAGTGGAGTTGCGGTCTGTTGTACGCCTTTCCACCTATACCACTTCTACCCAGAGTGTTGAAGAAGATTCGGCACGACCGGGCCCAAGTCATCCTTGTGGCTCCGGACTGGGCTCGAAGAGTTTGGTATCCCGAGCTACTCAGTATGAGCGTAGATCCCCCGATCCGTCTGCCTCTTCGGGAGGATCTTCTGTCGCAGCAGCAGGGGACGGTCCTCCACCCGAACCTGTCCAGTCTACACCTGCTTGCGTGGAGATTGAGCGGCGGCAGTTGATTCCTTTCGACTTGCCTCCCGAAGTTTGTGATGTGATTCTGGCAGCCAGGCGTCCCTCCACTAAGGTGGTATACGCCTGCAGGTGGAACAAATTTGTGGCATGGTGCACAGCAAAGGCTGTGAACCCCCTTTCTGCCCCTCTTTCTGAGGTCCTTCTGTTCCTTCTTTCTCTGGCCCAACAGGGTTCTGCCCTGGGTACCATCAAGGGTTATCTCTGTGCTATCTCGGCCTTCCTCAGGCTCCCTGATCAGCCCTCCCTTTTCAAGTCCCCTGTTGTTAACAGGTTCTTAAAAGGCATTACACACCTCTTCCCTCCTGTTCCGTTTGTGATGCCTCAGTGGGACTTGAACTTGGTTCTTACCTTTTAATGTGCGCTCCCTTTGAGCCTCTACATAACTGTCCTCTTCGTCTTCTGACTCTGAAGACAGCCTTTCTGGTGGCCATCACCTCCGCTCGGCGGGTGAGTGAGCTCCAGGCTCTATCATGCAAACCTCCCTTTCTGTCTGTCCATCCAGACAAGGTTGTTCTTAGGACGCGTCCGTCCTTCTTGCCAAAGGTGGTTACTGCCTTCCACATTGGGCAGGCCATCACTTTGCCTACCTTCTTTCCGCCTCCGCATCCTTCCAGAGAGGAAGAGAGGCTCCACCGTCTGGACCCAAAACGTGCGCTCTCTTTCTATATCGACCGCACAAAACACTTCCGGGTGGATGACCAGCTCTTTGTTGGCTACGTGGGCGCCAAAAAGGTCGGGCGGTGCACAAACGAACCATCTCCCGCTGGGTTACCTTGTGCATCAAGGCCTGCTATTCTTTGGCTAAGAGGGAGCCTCCTGTTGGGCTGCGTGCCCATTCCACCAGGGCAACGGCTGCTACCACGGCTTTGGGCCGCGGTGTTCCGCTGCCGGTTATCTGTCAGGCAGCTACGTGGGCCTCGCTGCACACGTTTACAAAGCATTACTGCCTTGACAGTCAGGTCCGGAGGGACGGCTTCTTTGGCCGTTCTGTCCTCCGGGACTTCCTTGTCTGATCTTTGTTCGCAGACCCACCACCGGGGTTGGTATTGCTGGGGTATCTATTCTAAGGTAAGGAATCTGTCACTAACGTGTCTCTTTCAGATGCACAAGTTACTAACTTGTGTAACGATATATCTGTAAGAGACAGTAGTTAGTGACAGATTCCTACCGCCCACCCATCCTCCCCGTTCTGCGAACTGATTTCTAGGGTTGACATCCCTTTCAGGGCCCTAGTATTTTTCAGACACCTATGTCAGCTTCTTGCATGGCTCTGCGTTCCTGGCGCGGAAAGTCGTGTACAGAACTGACGTCAGCGCGCAGGGTCGGCGTCTAAGTACTGCCCGCGACGTCATCCCGGCGATCACGACGACGGACGCGGAGCCGCACGACGCCGCCTACCGACGCGCAAGGGTACTGCTACGCAAAAACTTTCTGGATCCAGCCTGACGCCTGGGGATATTCTAAGGTAAGGAATCTGTCACTAACTACTGTCTCTTACAGATATATCGTTACACAAGTTAGTAACTTGTGCTTCAGGGTCCGGTTGAATCTCTCAACCAGCCCATTTCCTGGGGGGTGGTAAGGAGTGGTGAACTTAAAGGTGACACCGCACTCCTGCCACAGGGACTTCATATACTTGGATATGAAGTTTGTACCACGGTCACTCACCACCTCCTTGGGGAAACCCACACGGGAGAAAATCCCCATCAGTGCACGTCCCACCACGGGGGCTGTCACTGTCCGAAGAGGGATGGCTACCGGGTGGCATGGTCCACCAAGACCAGGATGAACCTGTTGCCCATGGCTGGCTTGGGGTCCAGTGGCCCCACAATGTCAATACCCACCCGTTCAAAGGGGGTGCTGACCACAGGGAATGGCTGGAGGGGAGCCTTGTGCTTCCTCCCACTTTTTCACTTGCCTGGCAAGTCTGACATGTCCTGCAGTGAGTGTCTGAACTCCTGCGCATCTGGGGCCAATAAAAGTGGGTGACAAGCCTTTCAAAGGTCTTGCTCTGCCCCAGATGTCCTGCTAAAGGCACATCATGAGCCAAACCCAGTAGGAAGGCTCTGAAGCGCTGGGGTACCACCAGCACACGGGCTGACCCAGGCTCAGCAACCTTAGGCTCGCTATACAGGAGACCATTCTCCCAGTAGATCCAATGTGATCCAGACTGATCACCTGCTGCCTGATTTGTGGCCTGTTGCCGCAAACCCACAAGAGAAGGGCACTTGTTCTGCTCCTCACAGAACTCCTCCCTGGAGGGTCCTCCTTCTTGCTGCCAATGGGTCAGTTCAGGCAGGTCCCCCAGTTCGGCCACATGCTCCCCTGTAGGTTCCAGAGCATCCCCCTCAGGTTCTGCTTCCTCCTGGACCGTGGGAACTACGGGGGCCCGTTTCCCGTGCCCCCTGACTCTTCTCTTCAAGGCAGGCACCTGGGCCACCCTCTCAGGCTCCAGGTCCTCTTGAACACCTCTACTGGCTGCCATAGACTGAGTGGTCGCGCACGCCCACTCAGGCAGACCCAACATCTCTAAATGAGACCTTCTCTCCACCTCTGCCCAAGGTGAACTTTCTAAATCGTTGCCCAACAGACAGTCTACAGGCATGGCTGGCCTCACAGCTACTTGAAAGGTACCTGAGACCCCCCCCCACTCAAAGGAAACCTGAGCCACTCTGTAGTGGCTCTCTGAGTTGTCCGCGGCAACTACTGGGCAGAATGCATTGGGGATCACCTGCTCTTCAGACACCAGCCGACAACTGACAGCTGTCACACTGGCTCCGGTGTCTCTCAGAGCTTCCACCCTTTGGCCATTGATGGTCACCCACTGCCTTTATTGTTTAGTGTTATCAGGCAGTTGGGTCCTGGGGACCATCTCACTGTCTCCTAAAGAGACCAAGGACATTGCTACGGGACCCCGCCCACCTTGGGCACCCATCTCCTCCCCCAGGGCTACACTAGCTACCTGCCGGGGTGGTGCACCAGTGGGTGCTGATTTTCCATACAAGGGACATTTAGTCTCCCAGGAGCAGTGGCCCACTTGACCACACTTAAAGCAAGTCTTGGGCCCCCTGTGAACAGGCTTATCTGTCGGGCCCCTGGCTTCTTTTCAGGGGGAGGCTGGGAACCTTTCCCTTGGTTCCCTTGGGGATTACTTTGGGGCCCTTTATGGAACTCCTTCTGTTTACCCTTGTCCCCCCCACTCCTCTGCTGGGGACCCTGCCCACCTTTGGCGGAGTCTCCCACGTGACCCTTGTGGACCCGGGTACTCACCCAGTGGACCGCCGCCTCAGCAAGCTTCCTAGGGTTAGTCAGCCTACTATCAATAAGGTCCTGGCGTAGCTCTGGAAGACAATTTCCTGACAAGTGCTCCCATGCAATCAGATCAAAGAGCGCTTCAAAATCATTCACTTTGCTACCCTTCACCCAACTATCCAATGCTCTGCAAAAAAAAGTCACATATTCTACCCAGGTACTGCCCTCCAACTTTTTGCAATTCCTGAACCTCTGCCTATACAGTTCAGGAGTCAACACATACCTGGACATCAATGCATCTTTCATATGACCATAAGAATTGTGGACATCAGAGGGCAAGTCTAATAATGTATCCCGCCCCTCACTAAGGAACCGCCCCCACAATCCCGCTCCCCAATCCTTCTCAGGGACCCGGTGTGAGGTCATAGCTACCTCATAGGCTTTAAACCATTGCCCAATGTCATCATTTTTATAAAACTCTTTCACCACATCTTTAGGTATATACACTCTTGCTTCAACAGGCATGGACGGTGTGCTGCCACCAGAGGGAGTAATCTCTAAGCTCCTAGCTTTCAACTCCAACTCCCTCAAACTTCTCTCATGCTCCATTTGCATCCTCTTTTCCTCTAGGGCAAATTTCTTAATTTCCGATTTTAACTGCCCACCCATCTTAAGCTTGTTCAGCTCCATTTCATGCATCCTACTTCTCTCCCTGTCCTCCAGCTCTCCTGGGGACAGGCCCTTGGAAGAAACACTGCTACCTGCTGGGGAAGGTGCTCTCCTCCCCCCTGGACCCAATAGCCCATCTAGCTGCCCTTCTGCATTCTCAGCCCCCTCCTCCTGCTCTTCCACATGCTCAGGGGTGCTCCTTGCTTCCACCCAGGCCCTCAGCGCCTTTTGGAACTCATCCTTCTTGGAGAGACCGGTCATAGCAACTTTAAATTTCCTGCAGAAGTGCTTCAGCTGTTTAACAGTGTAACTTTCTAGTTTCTCTTCATCAAAATCAACAGATGCGATGGATGCTGTTTTGCTCATGGTGAAACTTGGCAGTTCTTAGCAAAAATAGAAATCCCAGGAAAAAACAATCTACCAAAAAATGTAAGTGGTTGCGTTTGGTCTGCACTCACTAGTAGTGTACACCAATCACTGTATATGAGTCACAAATGCAAGTCCAGAATCCTCACCGCTGACCACCAATGTTAGAACTGGGGGTCTCTAGTTGGCAGAGGTAGGTACCTTTGTCCAAATAGGGACCCTTGCTTCTAGTCAGGGTAAGGGGGATACACTACTAAAATAACCCCTGCTCACCCCCTTGGTAGCTTGGCACGAGCAGGCAGGCTTATCTCAGAGGCAGTGTGTAAAGCATTTGTGAACACATACAGTAACACAGTGACAACACTACAGATGGACACCACACAGGTTGTATTATAAAAATAAGTATTTTTATATAGACTTAACACAAGACCCAAAACGACAAAATGAAAAATATGACTGTCAATGGTAGAAAATAGTTCAGTTCAATAAAGATGGTAAATGCGACACTCAATGTTCAATGTACCTTTGGATGCGTAACGCGATACAAACAAAAGACTTGCAGGGAAGGTGATGCGTCGGTTCCTTACACGCAAGAACGGTGATGCGTCGGTTCCTTGCTCCAGGGGAGGTGATGCGTCGGTTCCCTACTGCTGCGTACGGGACGGTGATGCGTCGGTTCCCTACCGGAGAGGAGGTGATGCGTCGGTTCTTCACCGCGTGGGGAGGTGACGTGTCGGTTTCTTACTGCGCTTCTGTGGCGCTGCGACCCGCAGCGCCGCGATGCGATGACGACCTGGTGCAATGAAACAAAATGGTGTCTTCCTCTCGATGCGACACTCAGGGGGCGATGCGTGCACTGCCGTGCTGCGACTCAGTGAATCTTCTGAGCCGCGACAGGCCCTGCGACACGCTTCTCCGATGATGCGACGGCGTCTGATGCGACGGCGACACTCTTCTCTGGTGATGCGAGGCGCTTCGCCGATGCGATGGCGGCAGCGGCGGCATGCTTTCTCGGCGATGCAACAACAGCGGCTGTGGCGGCGACACGCTTCTCCCTCGTGAGTCGCGCTTCCAGCTCCCAGCGACACGCAGTCTCTCAGAAGGCCCAACACAACAGCAGGCACTTCAAATTCCCAGCAAGGGAATTCAGGGGAGCTGGTTGGTGAAGTCTTGTGTCCCTGAGACTTCAGCAGGAGGCAAGCTCAATCTTCAAGCCCTTGGAGATGTTCTGCAAGATGATGAAAGTAGCACACAGTTCCTTTCTCCTTTCTTTGGCAATCAGGCAACCCCTGCAGGCCAATCCCTCAAACAGCACACAGCATAGGGATAGTCTCCTCCTTCAGCTTCTCTGGTTCCTCTCTTCAGCAAAGGTTCGTCTTGTTTGTTCCAGAAGTGATCTAAAGTCTTGGGGTCAGGGCCCCAGTATTTATACCCATAAATCCTTTGTCCTCTGAAGGCAGAGGGTCCTGTACCTAGTCCAAACCAGTTCTGTGTGCATTCTGCCAGGGCACACCTTCTCTCTTTGTCAGTGTGTCCAGGGTCATCAGACACACCACAGGAGGTGGAGCCAGCATTGTGGAAGGCAAGCACAGCCCTATTCAGACCCAGGTGCCACTCCTCCCACCACTCTACATGCAGATAGGTCTATTCAGCCCTGTGCTGACTCACCCTGTCTCCTGGAGTCCCCCAGCCCCTGTCACTCACAAACCCAGACACACAATACACAAGCTAGCAAAGGCAGGCTGGATGGTTAGGCAAGAAAATACCTACTTTCTAAAAGTGGTATTTTCAAACACAGAATGTTAAAACCAACTTCGCTAAAAGATGTATTTTATCATTCTGAGTTCAGGCATACTAAATTCGTTTTTCTACCATGTTCCCTGGGTCAGTTAGGATTATAAGGTGTTATAATCAAACTGCCCATTCTGGCCTATGGAGACAGGTAGCCTTGCAATAGTGAAAAACGAAATTGGCTGTAATTCACTATCAGGACATGCCACACACACCAGGGCATGTCCTACCTTACACATGCAATGCACCCAGCCCTAGGGCCTACCTTAGGGGTGACTAATATGCAGGAAAGGGAAGGTTTGGGGACTGGTAAGTGGGTGCACTTACCAAGTCGACATGGCAGTACCAGACTGCACACAGGCAGGCCTGAGACACACTTTACAAGCTGCTCCTGTGGGTGGCACAACCAGTGCTGCAAGCCCACCAGCAGCATTTGAGTCACAAGCCCTGGGCACAACCAGTGCACTGTACTAGGGTCTGACAGTGAATCAAATAGGCCAAACATGGAGTCACTAATTCATACATCAATTTATCTTAGGGAGCACTTGCACTTTGGCACTGATCAGCAGTGGCAAAGTGCCCAAAGCATCTAATCCAGCAAAAACAGGTCAGTAACAGAGGAGGCATAGCGCAAAAAATGGAAGGGAGACCCACGCCAATGGTACCAGGTCTAACAACAGCTATGTACTAAGTACAAAAACGGGGGGGAGACACTTTACAGTTATCGCGTCTCTCAGACCATTTGGCTTTGGCCAATTGTAGGAAGCTGGCTCTGTATATACTATACCAAAGTGAGGTATAGTGTGCACAGAGTCCAGTGGATACCCAAAGGTAGGCAGAGGTAAAGTTAGATAGAACCTTACTCTCTATTTGTGGTAGTGTGGTCGAGCAGTAAGGCAGTATCAGAGGACAGTGTTAAGCATTTGTTGTACACACTCAGTCAGCAAATGAATTCACACGCTCAAAGACTGAACTTCAGACCAATTGGTTTTTTTGTATAAAAATATTCTTTAAGTTATATTATTTCTAGAACCAAGCAAGCCTGGCACAGGTAAGCAATAAATATTTTACAGTAGTAAATGCTGATTGTAAAACAGTTCAATTGCAATTGTAAATGTAGTATGGTTACAGTATTGTTTCAGAGAAATGCAATCACTTGTAAATACAGTACATAGACTTGAATGGGATTTTCAGTAAAATAGCAGGTAAGTTACTTTTGGATTACTTTTCTTACTCAGTGCTGTATGCCTGGATGCAGCACTGGGACATTTCCTGTAAACAGGTGAGTAAAAGCGTTTTTGTTAAATCGTACAATTTAAAAAAAATCTTTAGGTTTCAAAAACTCCACACTTAGAAACTTTTTCAGGAAAAAGTGTCAATGTTATCCTATGGAGGAAAATATGGTTATCGGTTTTTAGGTAAGTAATCGGTCTTTGGAGTTGAGGTTCTGGGGTTAGACTCAGGGGTCCCCCAGGGTCAGTGATGCACTCTGGTTACACCCTCAGCGGCACTAGGGCGGCCGGGTGCAGAGTGTTGAGGCCCAATGTTATCCAATGGGGGATAGGGGGCCTCCGGTTGGTGGCTGCTGGCAAGCAGGCCACTGGGTTGTGGGAGCAAAGCTCCTGGACTTTAGCTCAGGGCAAATGGGGAAACAAATTAGCACCAAAGGTGCACCCTCAGCGGCACTAGGGTGGCCGGGTGCAGGGTGCTGTTTCGACGTAGGATGCCCTGTTGTTTACAATGGAGAGCCTCCAGTTTGCAAAAGCACTGCAGGCAGGGAGACGAAGGACTTCTGGGTGCGACCACTACTTCGAGAGGTAAGTTGGGAAGTTAGGGGTTGATTAGGCACCGTTGGTTTGGGCACACAAGGCCGTGGGGCGTCAGGTGCAGGGGTGCCTTTTGGGGTCGGATCTTCTTACCAGCTCCTGGTTGCGGTTAGGGGGGCCTTCTGGTTTTAGTCTGCAGGCGTCGGCTGGAGGCTTGAGGCAGGTCAGGGGTCGCTGGTTCTCGGTTCAGGATCGCCGGGGTGACCTCCTCGTGGTGTTTTCCCACTCGAGCTCGGGCCTTGGACCGCGGGTGCAGAGTGGGGCGGATTCGCGGTCTCCGGCTGCTGCCAGAGGTTGCTGTTGAACAAATCCGGTGTTGACGGGAGAAGCAGTCTTTGGAAGTGAAGGCAGGCAGGTCCTCCGGGGTTTTTGAGGTTGCTGGCTGCAGGACACACCGGGATTTCGCAGGAGCAGGTTCGAGGGGGAGACAGGCCGTTAGGGCTGGGGCCAAGTCAGTGGGCGTCTTCCTCTTGTTAGCTGCTGCACGGCTGTTCGGTCCTTTTTCTTCTTTTCTTCTTGTTTCTTGGCTGGATCTGAGGAAGCAAGGTTCAGGGGTGCCCCTAAATACTAGATTTAGGGGCGTTACCGGTAGGTAAAAGGCAGGGACCAATGGGTCCCTTCCCTGGGGTGGGTACCTTCTTGTCCCTGGTTGGCTGAGTCCCCCCATCTTCAAGATGGCGTGGACTGAGAGTTGTGCTTCACCTCGCCTCCCCCACCTGAAGGGTGGAGTTGGCAGAGGTGGGCACACCTCTCTTCCTCACTTCTTTTTCCCGCCGGTTCTCCTGCCCAAAGTGGGGGTCAGAACCAGTGGGGACCAGTTGCTGAAAGCAGCAAGTGTCCTGGGGAAGCTCACAAAGGCGGCAAGCCTTTGAAGCTTCCCCTTCGTGAACCCTGCCCATCCTGGGGGAGGAGGCGTGGCACTTCGTCCCAGGATGTGCATTGTTTCAGGCCCAAGAGAGCAGCAGGCTCTCGACCCAGGGGTCCAGAAACATGTCTGGTGGTGGGAGCTGAAAGCAGCCACTTAGCCTGGACACTAGAGGTGGGTTAGTTTTCAGGGGGCATCTCTAAAATGCCCTCTGTGTGCATTTTTCATTAAATCCCACACTGGCATCCGTGTGGGTTTAATGTGCTGAGAAGTTTGATACCAAACTTCTCAGTTTTCAGTGTAGCCATTATGGTGCTGTGGAGTTTGTAATGACAAACTCCCAGCACCATATACTCTTAATGGCAGCACTGCACTTACAATGTTTAAGAATGGACTTAGACACTGTAGGGGTACAGGGCTCATGCACCTGTACCCTCACCACTGGTATAGTGCACCCAGCTAGAGGGGTGACTGACCTATGCCAGGACAGTGGGTTGTAGGCATGGCACACAGAGATGTGTGCCATGTCGACTCTTCACTTTGTTCTGCACCAAAACACGCAGCCTGCAAAGGCAGTGTGTGAGTGTAGTGGTACAGGACCTCTAAGGGTGGCACAATAAGTGCTGAAGCCCGTAGAGGCCTTCTCTGGTCTCAGTGCCCTGGGTACCTGTGGTACCATTTACCAGGGACTGACCTGTGGCCAGAGATGCCAATTGGGTTTAGGCTTCAATGCAGTTTTAGGGAAAGAACAAAGGCCCTGGGTACCTGATTAGCAGGAGCCCAGGGCACACTTAGTCAAAGTATATCAGCAATTCAGCAAAAAGTGGGGGCAACCATGCAGAAAGAGGGCACTTTCTCACTCCAATACATCCCAAAATCCAACTGCTAGCAGAACACCTTCCACGGACGGACGGCAAATTTGCCGACCTCCTCAGCAGGATGCAGCAACAAGTCCACAAGTGGGAACTCCACCCCCAAGTCCTCCTCCCACACTTCCATAAATGGGGGTTTCCACAAACAGCTCAGAACTCAGAAAGTCTAAACTTCACCTCCAGGTTCCCAAACCTGCTATCTAAAGGCAATGCTCTATAGATGAACTGGTCAGAGATATTTGCTTACGCTTTTCCGCCTCTCCCTCTTCTTCCATTTCTGTTTCGGAAGCTCAGGCAAACATCTCTCACCCTCATTTTGATAACTCCCACATGGGCTTGTCAACCATGGTTCACTACACTACTGGAACTTTCAGTAGTGCCGCACCAGAAGCTTTACCTCACATCAAACCTTCTCCCTCAGTACCATGGAGAAATCAGACATCCAAATCCCAAGGAACTCAACCTGGCGATTTGGCTCCTGAAGTCATAGAGTTTGGATACCTAAATCTACCATCAGATTGCCTGTCAATTCTTAAAGAAGCAAGAAAACCTACCACTAGAGCATGCTATGCTGCAAAGTGGAAAAGGTTTGTTATATATTGTAATAACCTAACAATCGAACCACTAGATGCTTCTATACAACAAATTATTGTTATGTTATGTTATGTTAATGCTATTTTTATAGCTCACGTATCACCCGGGGGCATCTCGGCGCTGTTGAGGAACCTGAACGGGAGGACAACCAGAAAAATTAATACAGATAGGCTTTTAGTTGTTTTCTGAATTTACTGTAGATAGGAATCTCACGGAGAGCTATGGGTAACTTATTCCAATACCCTGGGGCAAGATAAGAAAAGGCCTTGCCCCCAGTGCGAGTTTGACGTATTCGGGGCACACACAAAAGAGCTTGGGTGCTTGATCTGAGATTTCGGCAAGGTGCGTAAGTTGTAAGTTTTCTTTGAAGATAGCGTGGACCTTTGCCTCGCAAGGCGTTATAAGAGAGGCAGCAAATTTTAAAATAGGACCGCTTCTTCACAGGTAGCCAGTGCAGTTCCCTCAGCAGAGGCATGGAAGGGGTACCTGCGGGACGGTTCAAGATTAATCTTGCCGCGGTATTCTGGACCACCTGTAACTTAGCAAGCAGAGTCTCACCCACTTCGGCCAGCAGAGCATTCCCATAGTCCAGTCTACTGATCACCATAGGCTGGACAAGGGTTCTGCAGTAGTTAGTGGGGAGAAAGGGAAAGATTCTGCGCAGAAGGCGCAAGTTATAATAACAGGAGCTGGTAGTATCAGTGAAATGGTCTTTCATTGTTAAAGTATGGTCAAGTTTTATCCCTAAATTTTTTACACTTTGTTTGGGCACGGGAACTGCTCCCAGTTGATGGGGCCACCACTCGTCCGACCAAAGGGTTGGGGCTTTCCCCATTAGCATGATCTCTATTTTTTCTGGGTTCAGCTGGAGGCAATTCTCAGTCATCCAGTTGGATATTGCAAGCATTCCGGCGGAGAAACGCATTTTCTCTAATTCTAAATTAGGGCCAATAGTACACATAAGCTGGGTTATCGTCAGCGTATGTAATTATCTCAAAGCCAAACTGCTCTGCCATCTTTGCTAATGGAGCCATATATATATTGAAGAGCGTCGGCCTTAGACAAGATCCCTGGGGTACGCCCTTATCCAACTGCATTTTGTCTGAGGAATAAGGCCCTAATATGATCGTCTGTTGTCTGTCTGATAGGAAATGCTGAAGCCATTTTAATGCTGTTCCCTGGATACCACAAGCCTGCAATCTTTTCATAAGCTTTGGGTGTGAAATGGTATCGAAGGCCGCGGACAGATCCAATAGTATCAGTACGATCGAACTTCTGCATCCATCACCTGTCTAAGAGAGTCAGTCACGGCCAGGAGTGCAGTCTCTGTGCTGAAACCCGGTCGGAAGCCTGATTGCGGGGATCCAGAATTTTATTGGTTTCAAGATATGACCCCAGCTGCCTATTTATTAGGCTTTCCAGTTGCTTACCCAACAGAGTTAGCAGAGATATTGGACGATAATTGCGAAGTACTTGCGGGTCGGATGTGGCTTTTTTCAATATAGGCCGTGCATATGCTTCCTTCCACCCCGTGGGGATAATTCCTGTTTGTATAGACCAATTGAAAATATTTTGTATCGTGGGGGCACAGCAAGTGGCTAGGAGAGCCATCATCTTAGGGCATGGGTACTCACAAACTTTCTCTCGGGGGCCAAATTTACAGTGTGGTTTGTGGCCGAGGGCCGCACCGGTGGGGGTGGGGTCAGTGGGGGAGGGGGCGGGGCTAGAGCAAAAAAAAACGTGACCATGAGGTTGAACACAGGCCCCTGCAGCGGACGCCTTTGACCACTGAGCCACCAGACCCGGCATACACACATCTCTCTCTCTCTCTCTCTCTCTCTCCTCTCCCTCTCTCTCTCCCTCCCTCTCCCTCCCTCTCTCTCTCTGTCTGTCTCCCTCCCTCTGTCTCCCTCCCTCTGTCTCCCTCCCTCTGTCTCCCTCCCTCTGTCTCCCTCCCTCTGTCTCCCTCCCTCTGTCTCCCTCCGTCTGTCTCCCTCCGTCTGTCTCCCTCCGTCTGTCTCCCTCCGTCTGTCTCCCTCCGTCTGTCTCCCTCCGTCTGTCTCCCTCCGTCTGTCTCCCTCCGTCTGTCTCCCTCCGTCTGTCTCCCTCCGTCTGTCTCCCTCCGTCTGTCGCCCTCCGTCTGTCGCCCTCCGTCTCCCTCCCTCTGTCTCCCTCCCTCTGTCTCCCTCCCTCTGTCTCCCTCTGTCTCCCTCCCTCTGTCTCCCTCTCCGTCTCTCTGTCTCTGTCTGTCTCTGCCTCTATCTGTCTCTGCCTCTATCTGTCTCTGTCTCTGCCTCTATCTGTCTCTGTCTCTGCCTCTCTCTGTCTCTGTCTCTGCCTCTATCTGTCTCTGTCTCTGCCTCTCTCTGTCTCTGTCTCTGCCTCTCTCTGTCTCTGCCTCTCTCTGTCCCTGCCTCTATCTCTGTCTCTATCTGTCTCTCTCTCTCTGTCTCCCTCCCTCTGTCTCCCTCCCTCTGTCTCCCTCCCTCTGTCTCCCTCTCCATCTCTGTCTGTCTCTGCCTCTATCTGTCTCTGCCTCTATCTGTCTGTCTGTCTCTGCCTCTATCTGTCTCTGCCTCTATCTGTCTCTGCCTCTATCTGTCTCTGCCTCTATCTGTCTCTGCCTCTATCTGTCCCTGCCTCTATCTGTCCCTGCCTCTATCTGTCCCTGCCTCTATCTGTCCCTGCCTCTATCTCTGTCTCTCTCTCTGCCTCTCTCTCTCTGTCTCTATCGCTGTCTGTCTCTCTCTGTCTCTGCCTCTATCTGTCTCTGCCTCTATCTGTCTCTGCCTCTGTCAGTCTTTCCCTGTCTCTGCCTCTATCTAGCTCTCTCTGCCCCTATCTCTATCTGTCTCTGCCTCTATCTGTCTGTCTCTATATGTCTCTATCTGTTTCTGTCTCTATCTGTCTCTGTCTCTATCTGTCAGTCTGTCCCTGTCTATCTGTATCTGTATCTATCTGTCTCTATCTCTATCTGTCAGTCTGTCCCTGTCTCTGTCTATCTCTGTCTCTATCTCTATCTGTCTCTGTCTGTTACTGTCTCTATCTGTCTCTGTGCCTCGGTAAACATCACATCATAGGCTCTTAACGCACACCTCACCCGGCTCTCACTCCCTGCTGCCCTCCGTCACCTCACCCGGCTCTCACTCCCTGCTGCCCTCCGTCACCTCACCCGGCTCTCACACCCTGCTGTCCTCTGTCATCCTGTAATTTCACAGCTTGGATCAAAGCGCATATAATTAATTGTCCTAAAACACAATACATATGTTTGTGCTCGCTTTCAAATTCTACACACCATTATCTTCATGTTCCAATTGGCGATTGCTATGTCTGTGATCGTGTTACTTGTTGTTGTTGATGGGCTGTAACTGGAAAACAAACTTCTCTCTCTCTCTAACTCTCTCTAACTCTCTCTCATTCTGTTTCTCTTTCTCTCTTCTGCTGTCTCTTTTCTCTTCATCTGTGTCCCTCTTTCTCTTTACCTTATTTTCTTGCCTGTGACTGCGTTTCTCCATTTATTGTCTCTTTTCTAGTTTTTTGCTCTATCCTTCCCATCATTTTTAACAGGACACACTGATATAGCTTGCATGACTCTTTTTAACGGAAAATCCCAGTGAAATGCAGGGCCACGTGCAGCATCACCTAGTTGGCTTTGGCAATGATATGATTATTCCATGTTACTTTCTGACACACTTAATACCAAGTTAGCAATTTACCCCTTCATTATACAGCAGCCCCCGATTTCCTTTGCAGTTTGCCATCCACTTTCACCCCCTGTCACCTCACCCCGCGTGTGTGTCAGCACGGGCTGAGACAGCTTCCCGGGCGCACACACAGCCGCACCCGAGTACTTCACAGGTCTTTAAAAGACCATTTACTGCTAACGAGGCTTTGTTGTATTTCACCTCTTCTTAGTGCCCTTGCATCTCCACTCTGACTATCGCTGGAATCGCCCGGCCCCCATAGAGCAGAGTCTCTCGGAGTCCGCGCTGCTGCAACCGGCGATGTTTGCTGACACTATTAAAAAAAAAAAAACACAGGTACTATGTCTACAAGGTCCGCGGGCCGCCAAGGAAGGCTTGCCGGGCCGCTGGCGGCCTGCGGGAGGTACTATGAGTACCCGTGTCTTAGGGGGACAAGAATCATGGGGTGAGCCGGATTTAGCTGTAACCAAGGAATTGAGTACTTCCTCTAGCGTGGCCGTCTGAAAACAATCCAGAGTACTATGGGTTACTTTTCCTAGCTCCTCTGATCTAATGCTGATCTCCGAGTCCTGCAAAGCAGCAACTGGGAATTTGGCATAGATATTAGAAATCTTTTCCTGAAAGTAGACAGCTAGTGAGTCACAAAACTCCTGGGATTCCACTGGGATTGGGTGCATACTTGCGGGGAGACGAAATCCCGTACTATATTGAAGAGGGCCTTTGAGGAGTTACTAGCTTGTTCTATTTGATTTATGATAAAAGTTTGTCTAGCCGTTTTTATATTCTGATGGTGATGGGACAAAGCCTGTTTGTAAAGATCCCTATCTTGGGGGTCTTTCCTTCTCCGCCAGAGTCTCACCAAGGTTTTACATTTGGATTTTTCTACTTTTAAGTCTGGCGTATACCATGGGGCTGACGGTCGTCGCTGTGAGGGGCCGTGATTTTTAAAAGGAATTGTTGCATCCAGTGCCGTCGTGAAGGCAAAATTAAAACCTTCCAGCAGCTTAGATACTTCAAGATCGCTATTTGGAGGTTTGGGGTGAAAAGCCTCACTAAAGGATTCAAGAGTGAGTTAGTGCCATGGTCTACGCGCTTCTTGTCGCCGCCCTTTGTTCACACTGTTTATCTGTTGCATCTAATATGTGCAGGCCTTGCATACACATCCATAAGACTACACCTTGCAGCAGTAGCTGCATATCTTCATAACAGACAACACTTCTCTCTCTTCAAAGTGGCAGTAATTAAAACCTTTATGGAAGGCTTTAAAAGAGTGATACCACGAAAAATTCCACCGGCACCTGCATGGAACCTAAATATTGTCCTAACAAGTTTTTATGGGTCTACCTTTTTAACCGCTACAGAATTGCCCACTGCAATTCCTTTCTTGGAAGGTTGCTTTCTTGATTGCTATCACTTTACTAAGAGGTGTTAGTGAGATTCAGGCATTAACCCTAGAAGAACCATTTTTTCAGCTCGAGACAGAGTAGTTTTTCGCGCTAACACAAAGTTCCTTCCAAAAGTAGTTTCTGTTTTTCATATTAGCCAATTGGTTGAGTTTCCTGTGTTCTTTCCTCAATCTGACTAGTCTAGTAAATAAAGGGACCCCCTCTATATGCTACTTGGAGGTCAGGGAGAAAGAGGGGAATATAAACAACTAAGACAAAAACTCTCCCCAGAGACCTATATTTCTTTGCAAAAGATTCAATCTTATATGGGTTGAAATACCGGTGCAATAACAAGAAAAAAAAATCTAATACTCAATTGAATTTAGACATCTTTTTTATATCAAAATTACTTTTATTTTCATATATATGATTTTCTCATTTATTATAAACAGTATACATCAATTATCTACTAAGTTCATTTTTTAAAAATTACATAACAAAAATAATGATATCAAATTAATGATCCCCCAACAAAAAATCCATCTAACAAAGAAAAGGAAAAGAAACCACATTCACTCTTGCCAATCGCTCACAATCGTACAAGACACATATACACATGTTGGTATAAAGAACACATAGATATAATACGATTCCAATGGGCAAAATTAATGATCAAGGCCAAACGGTCTGGGCGCACGTTGTCGACGCGCGTTTCGGTGGAATAACACACACCGTGAACCACCTTCATCAGGACCTCGCCCAAATTGAGTACTGTGTCACAACAACAAAACACACCGGGGGTACTAAAATCTGTTGCCCTTGTGAATTGCCCTTCCTCCAAGGGAAAACAGCTGTCGAGATAATAGACAGCAATGTCTATGACTAGCAACAGCTAGCCAACTCCTAATAACTCAAATGCTTACGAGCTTCCTGATCAATCTGTATAGTTAGAGTCCTCTTCGCCAATAGTCAAAGTTCTAAAGAAGTATACGTGTAGAACATAGGATCTTGTTCTACCAAAAACTAAACGCTTCTTAGTCCAAGTCATATAAAGGAGAATGTTCCTGTGATGTACATCGCGATAGATATTGTAAGTTGCATCCACCATGCATAAAACTGTTCTTTGTATAGTCACATCCTCATGATTACGCGTACAACTGCAAACTGGCGAGTCAATCTGATTCTGTAGCAGAAAGAGCTCTACATACATTGGATGTCAAAAGAGCTTTATTGTATTATATTGATAGAACAAAAGATTTTTGCAAAACAAGACAACTTTTTGTTGCCTTTGCTCCCCTGCATAATTGGAAACCTATCTCTAAATCTGGTATTTCTAGATGGATTGTTAAATGTATTCAAACGTGTTATTTTAAAGCCAAAATAACTTTGTCTCTACCTCCTAGAGCACATTCTACTCGGAAAATAGGAGCATCTGTGGCCTTTTAAGGTAACATTTCTATAGCTGACATTTGTAAATCAGCTATGGTCTACACCACACACATTTACTAAACACTATTGTGTGGATGTATTAGCACGTCGACAAGCTAATATAGGATAGGCAGTCCTAAGAACACTTTTTCAAACAATTGCGACGCCCACTGGTTAGCCTCTGCTTTGGGAGAGTACTGCTATACAGTCAATGCAAAGCATGTGTATATACAGCACACATACCTCGAACGGATTATGTTACTTACACTATAAGCATCTGTTCTTGGCATGTAGAGCTGTAGATTCACATGCACCCTCCCTCCTCCCCAGACACCTATGGTCATTGCAGTTATATTATTATTATTCATATTATACATGCATGAACATCTCTAAACTACGCTTATTTACTCCATTCTTACCCTCTTGCGGGTAAACAATCTAACAATGGAGTCCATGCCCATGCGCACAATTACCGAGAGGAGGAGTCACCTTACCTTGTGAATGGAGAAGACTATTTCGGAAAAAACAACTCGGAAAAATCTGTACCCATCACTAGAGGGCTGGAGTATGTAAAGCATATGAATCTACAGCTCTACATGCCAAGAACAGATGCTTACAGGGTAAGTAACATAATTCATTTCCAAATGTTTCCATTGTTCCTTTTTAACGAGATGACTGCACCCAGGGTCAAAGACAGCGTCCTAGTGCATAATGCAGTCTATTCTACTTTAAAAAACAATTTTTTATTTTTGTCATGTATTCTGCCACCCCAGAAAGATGCAAGGCTGACTGCCTTGTAAAGTTCCAAACTTTCATTGGCGACGTTTACACATTTGTGACAAGAAATAGAGCCCCCTGAGTCATTGCTCAAAGGAGCTGACCAGCTGGTGCGACCAAGCACATGAAACCTGCTTGATGTGCAAAAAACAGGGACTTGGCCGCTTGGCGGAAAGCCGACTGGGAGATTCATGCTAGGCTACCTGGAATACCCCATTTATCAAGCACTGCATGACTGACAGTGAGGAGGAGAATTTTATGTTGGCTGCACAAAATCTTTCAGACAAGCAACCGATTCTAACGCTACTGTGGGAACCTTCAAGGAGATGTGGCCTAGCAGTTAGAGCTGCCAACTTTGGAACTTGGGGACCCAGGTTTGAATCCCAGTCTCGGCTCTTGGCTCAACATCATGTGATTCTGGGCAAATCATTTAATCTCTGTGTTCAAAACAAAAATGTAATATAATGTGTGAATTGTATTTGTGTAGTCCCCACTTGATGTACACAATCTTGTAGATCATCTCCCATTCCTCAAGTAATATACATCTGTTACATTTTAGATAGTTCCGCTCTATAAAAATAGCAATACATCCATATAGTCATCAAGAAATACCGTTTAAAAGGGCGATAAATTGACCACTCCAAAAATCCGGCTATGGAAGTAGGTGATAGATAGTGTTGTCAAACGCTCATCTCGTATACCCAGGGAAAAACAACCAAAGCAACCTCTGCTCCTTGCTGCACATGATCGCCCAAGGAGAGCAATCCTGGGAGTTTTCATGTATGGAAAGAAGGACCCTCGCCCTGCCCCTGAAGAGAACTAACTGACATTGTTTGACATTCTTCACCAGATGTGAGCAGTCCCCCACAGGCCCCAAGCTATGGGGGTATAAAGTATGGGGAGAAAGTCATACAGCCTGTTAGGGGAATGCTGCACTAAGCTTCTGCTTACCCAAATTGTCGCCTGCATGTGACACAGGCAGCCACATTTACTACAATTAAGAGGCAGGTGACAGGGCTCAATTTCATAAACTTAACGATGTCAAAAGACAATGGTAAATTGTTATCCAACAGCATCATGTTTTTATTTAGAATCCAAATTCTCTTCGATCTCAGAGGAACATTAAACCATCGTGTGATTCTGTAAATCATGTTGAATTATTGTTTACAGGTATGCAATTTAGTATTCCATTAATTCGATGTATTAATCTTATTAAAACGGCACTACTGAAATAAGTTTAGACATTAATTTTGACTCCATTTAGTTCTCAACTAGTTTAAACTTAGTTCTTCGTAATCCTGTATCCATGTATACAGTGTGAGTGCCCTTGAACTTTTCAAACTGAAATGCTTACTTTTCAAACTGAAATACTAAGTGTCTGCAGTCCAGTTTTGCAGAAATTGTTTTTATCCTATATTTTGCAGAAACATTGAAAAATAGTGTAATCTAGGTTTTGACTATTATTTTTGTTTGTACAGGAAACATGTTTAATACGCTTCTGCCCTGTGACTGAAGAGGATCAAATCTCGTATACTTTGTTGTATGCATACTTTAGCAGCAGAAAGCGATATGGTGTAGTTGCCAATAACATGCGGCAAGTGAAGGATATGTATCTTATACCTTTGGGAGCCTCAGAAAAAGTTCCACGTTTTCTTGTTCCCTTTGATGGGCCGGGTAAGTATTTTCATCCCATAGTTGGATATAATATTGCTTCATATTTATTCCATATTTTGATTGTGCCCTAATTTCAATAAATTATGTAGTTTCTCTGTTATGAGAGTGCTTCTCTTAGCTCATTCAACTCAGTTTTGCTTTACTGTGACAGAATTTTGGACTCTTATTTACAAGCGTAAAAAGAAAATAACTGAGCAATGCATCACCACACTCATAGGCCCCCGAGATCATGCCACTAGAATCAGCCCCAACTTGATTGCACATATCTTATTTGTGAAGGATTCATTCTGGTTATGTCAGTCTTACGTGATCTTTTCTGTCTAATTGGGAACCAGTAGGTAAACCCCTCAGAGATCCCCCCTCCTTGTTCTTTCCATAGAGTTCCTGAGATTTTTAAAAGAAAAATCCCGCGTTAACTTCTCCTCTTCTAAATCTCTCTCATGCTGTTTGTATGCTGTTTAGACATGAGGTAACGTGCTCTAAGAGTGTTCCGTAGTTGCATTTGTGGTTTTTGTAAGTTTTTACTTCTATTTTTGTAGCATTCAATCTAAATGAGCATAGCATCACAGAGGTGTAAATGTATGTAGAATGTAGTTCACACAATAATCCATCGACATTAGCAGTGAATTTCACTATCCTAAACAACACTAGTCTAGCAAAATTTCACAGTAGCCATAACATACACACCAAGTTAGACAAAGTAAGTTCCCTAATCTATCTTTAAACTAATTTGGCACAGGCTATGGGGCTGAGATAAATAAAGAGTAAGATTGGGATGAGAGCCACAGGGTGGGGAGTGGGCGTTTACTTTTTGAAAGAGAGCTAATGAGTAACTCAGAGTCCAAGATTGTTCTTTCCAAAAGGTTTCAGAGTGTTCAAAAATGTCCTTAGGTCAACTCCTTTACTTCTGAATCAGTGTAAAACTCATTCTTAGTATGATTTTCAGTCAGGAGGTAGTGTGTTCCACAAGAGTGTTCCTTGATTGCAGGACAGCTTGCTGTGTGCATAGTAGAAAGTATCTGAAAGAAACACGTAGTGATAGATTCCTTACCTTAGAATATCCCCAGGCGTCAGTCTGGATCCGGAAAGTTTTCGTCAGCAGTACCCCTGCGTGTCGGAAGGGGGCGTCGTGCGGCTCCGCGTCCGTCGTAGGCGTCGTGATCGCCAGGATGACGTTGCGGCAGCTACTTAGACGCCGCCCTCGCGCGCTGACGTCAGTTCTTTCTTTTTCCGCGCCAGCAAGCGCAGATCCGGAGAGAGCGGTACCCCCAGTCTTTTTTGACTGAGTTTTTTTTTAGATTTTTTGTCTCACCTTTTTGAGTCGATACGACTCCTGGTGCAGTTAGGGATGCCCGGGTTTAAGTCTTGCGAGGACTGTCATCGGATGATGTCGGTGACGGTCTCGCACCGTGTGTGTCTCTTCTGCCTGGGGCGCGACCACGACCCCAAGTCGTGCCCCGACTGCCGGTCCATGGCACCGAAGTCTTTGCGGGAGTGGTCCCGAAAGCTGCTTGAAGCCCGGCAGTCGGCTCCGCGCCTTGAAAGGTCCCGGTCCAGAGGGAGGTCGAGGGACCGGTCGCGGAGCCACCACCATCGGAAGTCGTCCGAATCGAAGTCTTCGCACTCGGGGTCAGGTAAGGCGAAGCGCCAAAAGAAGTCGAAGAAATGTCATCGTTCCCCGACTTCCCCTCGCCAGTCGCGCGACTTGGCTGAGGGTGCGGGTGGTGCCACCCCCGCGGCTCCGGCGGAGCCTACGCAGTCGCCGGTGACCTACCCGCCCTTCCCGGGTTCATCGGCGACTCCGGCCCAGGTGCAGGAATTCCTGTCCGCTATGGCTCGCCTATTTGGGCCGTCGGGCCCCTCCGGTGCGCCTTCGGGCCCTGCCTGGGAGTCCTCGCCCTTTGACGCCGGCGGCTTCGCCGACGGCTCCGGCCTCGGCACTCCAGGACTCCCGTGGATCCCGTCGTGGATCCCGGTCGATGCCGGTTGACCTCGTGACACCTCCACCGACGTCGACCCCACCAGCACCACGTTTCGCGTCGCCCGGCACGCCGGACGACGTCGTCCCCAGTTACAGCCCCGAAGTGGAGACGGTGCCGGAACAGTGTCGACCGACGCCGATTCCGACGCTGTTTGGGAATCTGTTTCCCTATCTCCATCCTCCTCCTTTTAGGCCTGTACAACAGCATGAGGAGGAAGGGGAGGACTGGGAGGGGTCTGAGGACCCTCTCGCTGCTCAATGCGAGTATGACCCGGACTGGGCAGAGGAGTTGGGGGATGCCAGTGGTCTGGACACCTCTCCAGACCTTGGCATGCAGTCTCCTCCTACCGTGGCTACGGAGGAGGGTGCTTCTTTTTCTGTGATGTTGCGTAGGGCAGCCGGGGCTCTCCACCTCGAGCTACCTACTGTGGCTGTCAGGACTAACCTCCTGACGGAAGTGCTTCAGCCAGCAGTTACCTCTGCGGAACCACTGCTGCCCTTTAATGACGCACTTTCGGACGTTCTTTTGGGCTCTTGGTCCAAGCCCAACACAGGGGCTCCTGTGGACAGGAACGTGGCCCGACGCCATCGCCTGGCCCCGGGCGACCCCATCTTCCTCTCCCAACACCCCACCCCTGAGAGCTTGGTTGTCCAAGCCTCCGCTTCCCCAAGCGCATTCCCTACCGCACCCCCGGACAGGGAATCCAAGAGGCTGGAACAATTTGAGAAGAAGGTTTTTTCTTCCGCCAGTCTAGGGCTGCGGTCAGTGAACACTGCATGCCTCTTGGGCCGTTATTCTCACTCTCTGTGGGATACGGTGGCGCAGGTGCTGCCTCAGTGTCCGAAGGAGGCTCAGACACTACTCTCCCAGGCTATTGCTGAGGGGAGAGATGCAGCCAAGTTCACGGTCCGTTGTGGCCTTGACACCGCCGACTCGCTGGGCAGGGCGATTTCCACGACAGTGGCGCTCCGCCGCCACGCTTGGCTGAGAACAACTGGCTTCTCGGGGGATGTCCAAAACACTGTGATGGACTTGCCCTTTGATGGCATTCACCTCTTTGGCAACAAGGCAGACAGTGCTTTGGAGAGATTTAAGGACTCGCGGGCTACGGCCAAGTCCTTGGGCCTTTCGGCCACACGGCCTCCTCAGCCTTCTGCCTTTCGCTCCTTTCGTGCTCGCGGAAGGGGCAACCCACCACGTTCGCAACAGAGCCACAGGCCGGCGCAACAGTCCACCAGCAGACGTGGGAACCGCCGCGGCGGTTCAGGGGGCGGGCGGGTCAGTCCACCACCACCCCAGCCACCACTGCCTCCAAACCTTCCTAGTCCATCCTTTCAGGCCCACCAAACGCCAGTGGGTGGAAGGCTTCGCCATCACCTCCCCCACTGGTGCACCATCACGTCGGACAGGTGGGTTTTACAGATAGTCCGAAGGGGCTACTCCCTCCCCTTCGAGACTACCCCTCCAGCCATGCCACCTCAATACCCCCGCATATCGGGGGATAACTTGGCACTTCTCCAGCAGGAAGTTGTGGCCCTCTTGGCCAAGGGGGCCATAGAGCGCGTTCCAACGCCAGAAGTAGGTTGTGGTTGTTATTCCCACTACTTTCTGATTCCAAAGAAGGACAAGGGCCTGCGTCCTATCTTGGATCTTCGGAACGTCAATCTCTTCCTCCGAAAGGAGAAGTTCAAGATGCTCACACTTGCTCAGATCTTGTCTGCCCTAGACCCACAAGACTGGATGGTAGCGTTGGACTTGCAGGACGCTTACTTTCATATCCCCCGTCCTGCCGGCCCACAGGCGTTACCTGCGGTTCACGGTAGGCCACGAGCATTTTCAGTTCACTGTGCTTCCTTTCGGCCTTACCAGCGCCCCTCGGGTGTTCACGAAAGTGATGGCAGTGGTCGCAGCTCATCTGCACAGATCAGGGGTTTCAGTCTTCCCCTATCTCGACGACTGGTTGTTGAAGGCGAGCTCGCCCCAGGCAGTCATCTCCCACCTTCAGACTACGGCCGACCTCCTGCATTTGCTGTGGTTCTCCATCAACGTGCCGAAGTCGCACCTGATTCCCTCTCAGAAGCTCCTCTTCATCGGAGCAGTTCTGGACACAGCGCAGTTTCGGGTCTATCATCCAGAACAGCGAGTCCGGGATATTCGGGCTATGATTCCAATCTTTCAGCCCTTGTCCTGGGTTTCGGTCAGGATGACCTTGAGGCTGCTGGGCCTCATGGCCTCCTGCATCCTGCTGATCAATCATGCCAGATGGCATATGCGGGCTCTGCAGTGGGACCTGAAGTTCCAGTGGGCGCAGCATCAGAGGAATCTGTCCGATTACGTCCAGATCTCAGAGGGCACTGCAAGACAGTTGCAGTGGTGGCTCACGAACCAGCATTGGGTCAGCGGCAGATCCCTCTCCCTTCCCCAACACACAGTGGTGACGGACGTGTCCCTCCCGGGGTGGGGCGGCCACATGGGAGAGGCGGAGATCTGAGGCCTCTGGTCTCCAGCGGAGTCCAAGCTCCATATCAACATTCTGGAGCTCCGGGCGATCCTACTTGCACTCAAAGCATTCCTTCCCTCTGTCAAGGGGAGAGTAGTGCAGGTGTTCACAGACAACACCACCGCCATGTGGTACTGCAACAAACAGGGCAGGGTGGGGTCGTGGACCCTATGTCAGGCGGCTCTGCGCCTCTGGACATGGCTGGAACATCAGGGCATTTCCCTGGTGGTTCAACACCTGGCAGGTTCACTGAACGCCAGGGCGGACGGACTCAGCCGCAGGTGCATGATGGATCACGAATGGCGTCTTCACTCGGACGTGGCGCAAGGTCTCTTTCAACAGTGGGGAGAGCCTTGGTTAGATCTATTCGCCACCGAAGAGAACTCGCAATGTCAACAGTTCTGCGCGTTGGAATTTCCAAGGCGGCACTTGCTCAGCGACGCTTTTCGTCGCGAGTGGAGTTGCGGTCTATTGTACGCCTTTCCGCCTATACCACTTCTACCCAGAGTGCTGAAGAAGATCAGACGCGACCGGGCCCAAGTCATTCTTGTGGCTCCGGACTGGGCTCGAAGAGTTTATCCCGAACTACTCAGTATGAGCGTGGATCCCCCGATCCGACTGCCTCTTTGGGAGGATCTTCTGTCGCAGCAGCAGGGGACGGTCCTCCACCCGAACCTGTCCAGCCTCCACTTCCTTGCGTGGAGAT
The DNA here is from genome assembly GCA_963921515.1 of Calotriton arnoldi. Classification (NCBI taxonomy): domain Eukaryota; kingdom Metazoa; phylum Chordata; class Amphibia; order Caudata; family Salamandridae; genus Calotriton; species Calotriton arnoldi. Next base: position 128,940 of record CAWUFW010009956.1, on the reverse strand, counting down.
TGAGTGGCGACAGTTGATTCCATTTCACTTGCCTCCCGAAGTCTGTGATGTCATTCTGGCAGCCAGGCGTCCCTCCACTAAATCGGTATACGCCTGCAGGTGGAGCAAATTTGTGGCAAGGTGTTCAGCAAAGGCTGTGGATCCCCTTTCTGCCCCTCTTTCTGAGGTCCTACTGTTCCTTCTCTCTTTAGCCCAGCAGGGCTCTGCTCTGGGCACTATCAAGGGCTACCTTTCTGCAATTTCAGCCTTTCTCAGGCTAACTGATCAGCCCTCTCTTTTCAAGTCCCCTGTTGTAAATAGATTTCTCAAAGGCATTACTCACCTTTTCCCTCCTATTCCGTTTGTGATGCCACAGTGGGACTTGAATCTAGTTCTTACTTATTTGATGTGCGCTCCCTTTCAGCCGCTTCACAACTGTCCTCTTCGTTTATTAACCTTGAAGACTGCTATCCTGGTTGCCATCACCTCCGCTAGGCGCGTGAGTGAGCTCCAGGCTCTTTCATGTAAACCTCCTTTTCTGTCTGTTCATCCGGACAAGGTTGTGCTGCGCACACGTCCATCATTTTTGCCAAAGGTTGTTACTGCCTTCCATATCGGGCAAACTATCACCTTGCCCACTTTCTTTCCGCCTCCGCACCCTTCCAGAGAGGAAGAGAGGCTCCACTGTCTGGACCCAAAACGTGCGATCTCATTTTACCTCAACCTCACACAACAGTTCCGGGTGGATGACCAGCTCTTTGTTGGCTACGTAGGCGCCAAGAAAGGCCGGGCTGTACACAAGAGAACTATCTCCCGCTGGGTTGTCTTGTGTATAAAAGCCTGCTGTTCTCTAGCTAAAAAGGAGCCTCTGGTGGGGCTGCGCGCCCATTCTACCAGGGCAACAGCAGCTACTACTGCATTGGGACGTGGTGTCCCCCTGCAAGACATCTGTCAGGCAGCCACGTGGGCCTCGCTGCACACTTTTACTAAGCAATATTGCCTTGACAGCCAAGTCCGGAGAGACGGCTTCTTTGGCCGTTCTGTTCTCCGTGACTTTCTGGTGTGATCTTGGTTCGCAGACCCACCACCGGGGTTGGTATTGCTGGGGTATCTATTCTAAGGTAAGGAATCTATCACTACGTGTTTCTTTCAGATGAACAAGTTACTTACCTTCGGTAACGATATATCTGTAAGAAACATTTGTAGTGATAGATTCCTTACCGCCCCACCCATCCTCCCCGTTCTGCGAACTGATTTCTAGGGTTAAGGTCATCCCTTTCAGAGCCCTAGTTTCAATGCGCCAGTGGTCAGTATCTTGCATGGCTCTGCGTTCCTGGCGCGGAATGTCGTGTACAGAACTGACGTCAGCGCGCGAGGGCGGCGTCTAAGTAGCTGCCGCGACGTCATCCCGGCGATCATGACGCCTTTCACGGATGTGGAGCCGCACGACGCCACCTTCCGACGTGCAGGGGTACTGCTGACGAAAACTTTCCGGATTCAGACTGACGCCTGGGGATATTCTAAGGTTAGGAATCTATCACTACTAATGTTTCTTACAGCTATATCGTTACCGAAGGTAAGTAACTTGTTCATACGGAACAAAGAGAGTCATCAGTTGTCCTTAGATCTAAGCAAAACCATTATTGTATGTGGACCTATACCTACAACACCATAAAAATAGAAAGCTTCTATACATCAACAAATCAAAGCATGTGTGGTGTGGGCCATAAGTAACAGCACCTCATCCATGACGGAAATGCATCTCAGATTATGGAAAGCTTGCAGAGGATATGCCCATCAGGTACATATCTCTACTCCTATGTGGGATTTCCTATCTGGGTCTACTAAGTATAGGTATCTAATATTATGGGGAGACCAAACAAGAGGACAAATACTAAATCGGACCTCTTCAATAAACATAGTGAACTACTAAATACCCAAAAGATAGGCTGAGTCTATATTCAAGATTAAAGGCAGTGATCTAAGATCTTCTCTTGTAGGAGACCAATCTGATAGAGACATCTAGCCGCAGATTCCTTATCTTAGAATCCTTCCCAAGTGCCGGACGGTATCTGGAAATTTTTCTAGTTGAGCAAATACATAGTGACATTATCTCCCAATTTTGACGTCAACGGAGTCCATATAAGCCCTCCCCCGACCTGCTGTGGTCAGTGCCTCCTTTTCTGCGCTAGCAACGCAGATCTGCACTGCAGTTCCTCCAGTCATTTTCCGGCCTACTCAGCATTTTTTAGTCGACGGAGCAGTGTGCCTTTTTCTGCCCTTCTTCAATGTCCTCGGGGTTCAAGCCATGTGAGTCCTGCAGATGAAAAAAGTCCGCCGCGGACCCTCACTCAGTTTGCATGCGGTGACTGGGTGACCACCATGACTCCGAAGAGTGCGAGTCCTCTCGCCAGCTCTGACTGAAAGCACACGGAATGTCGCATGAAGCTCCTTGAGGCGCGAATGTTACAGGCACCGAATTCTTCTCGTCATCCTCTGTCCCCTCCACAGACCGATCACGCATCTGCTTTAGGAGCTGTTCCCGCAGGTGTCATTCTCCCTCGACTTCCGGGGGTAAGTCTCGGTGTCAGCGGTCGAAGTTGCGGCGCAAGCAGCCTTCGTCATCTACCACTGGTTCCCACTCTTCTGTTGAGGTGTCGGGCGTGAGTCCGCCCCGCATCCCCCCACCTATCCTGGGACCGGGGCGTCTTTGACCCAGATGAGACAATGTTCTCAATCTCTTCATTCTATTATTGGGTCCTCACCTCTCTCAGGAGTGCCCTTGTGCCTCATGGAGGTGCATGAGGTCGTGCCTGTGACCCCGCTGGTGGGTTCTCCCCCAGCTTCAGGTTGGCCTTAGGTGTCTGACGCTTTAGCGACGCCGGTGCACAGCACGTCGAGACTTCCAGCTTCAGCTTCTGCTTCTGGTCTACCGACTCCAATGTCGGCATTGAGCGCTTGTCTGCTGGCTCCCTTAGTAGTGCCATCGGCGCTACTTCCAAAGTCGAGGCGTAGTCTTCTCTGTGTCTACCGGCTCTGGGTACAGCATCTGGTGTGGCACTGATGGAGCCGACCACCTCAGACTCCCTTCCTTTGGTTTGTCCTTCTAAGGACCATGGTTGTGGAAGTACTACAGACGGTGTTATGTGTCCCCCTCCCATTTTGGACAAGGTTCCACCCCCTCTACAGTCTAGCTGGTAGCTTGACTTGGGTGACACCAGTGGTGTAGAATCATCTCAAGCATCCTGTCTCCTCCTGGTTTAGCTACGGAGGCTAGTTCTGCTCTGGTGACATGTTCAATCGAGCTTCAATCGTCCTGGATTTGCAACTTCCTTCTGTGGAATAGTCAATTGAGCCTTTAATTGATGTGCTACATTGTGTTATGTCCAACGTTGAGCCTGTACTTCATTATAGTGACTGACTTTTGGATATCCTTTTGGGTGCTTGGGCTAAACCAGAAACAGGGTTTCCTGTGGATCGCTTTATTTCTCACAGGCATCGTCTGGCCCCGTTGGATACTTCCTGTCTCCTGCGACATCCCTCTACTAGGGGCTTTGTGGTTCAGGCTGCTTTAGCCACCCAAAATACTGATTTTCTCCTGGGAGAAAGTGCCCTCTTTCTGCATGGTTGCCCCCACTTTTTGCTGAATTGCTGATGTGCTTTGACTGAGTGTGCCCTGGGCCCCTGCTAACCAGGTACCCAGGGCCTATGTTCTTTCCCTAAAACTGCATTGATGCCAAAACCCAACTGGCATCTCTGGCCACAGGTCAGCCCCTGGTAAATGGTACCACGGGTACCCAGGTCACTGTGACCAGAGAAGGCCTCTAAGGGCTGCAGCACTTATTGTGCCACCCTTAGAGGTCCTGTACCATTACACTCACACACTGCCTTTGCAGGCTGCGTGTTTTGGTGCAGAACAAAGTGAAGAGTCGACATGGCACACATCTCTAGGTGCCATGCCTACAACCCACTGCCCTGGCTTAGATCAGTCACCTCTCTAGCTGGGAGCACTATACCAGTGGTGAGGGTACAGGTGCATGAGCCCTGTACCCCTACAGTGTCTAAGTCCATTCTTAGACATTGTAAGTGCAGTGCTGCCATTAAGAGTATATGGTGCTGGGAGTTTGTCATTACGAACTCCACAGCACCATAATGGCTACACTGAAAACTGAGAAGTTTGGTATCAAACTTCTCAGCACATTAAACCCACACTGATGCCAGTGTTGGATTTAATGAAAAATGCACACAGAAGGCATCTTAGAGATGCCCCCTGAAAAACGACCTACCACTAGTGTCCAGGCAGAGTGGCTGCTTTCAGCTGCCACCACCAGACATATTTCTGGACTCCTAGGTCAAGAGCCTGCTGCTCTCGGGGGCCTGAAACAATGCACATCCTGGGACGAGGTGCCAAGCCTCCTCCCCCAGGATGGGCAGGGTCCACGAAGGGGAGGCTTCAAAGGCTTCCGCCTTTGTGAGCTTCCCCAGGCCACTTTCTGCTTTCAGCAACTGGTCCCCGCTGGTTCTGACCCCCACTTTGGGCGGGAGAACCGGCAGGAAAAACAAGTGAGGAAGAGAGGTGTGCCCACCTCTGCTAACTCCACCCCTCCGGTGGGGGAGGCAAGGTGAAGCACAACTCTCAGTCCCCGCCATCTTGCAGATGGGGGGACCCAGCCAACCAGGGAAAGCCTTATGCCCCCCTCCCACTGGAGGGTGGCATAATAGGGGGTGTATCCACCCCAGGGAAGGGACCCATTGGTCCCAACCTTTTTACCTACCTGTAACGCCCCTAAATCTAGTATTTAGGGGCACCCCTGAACCTTGCTTCCTCAGACAAGAAACCAGAAGAAAAAAAGGACCGAACAGCCGTGCCAAAGCTAACAAGAGGAAGACGCCCACTGATTTGGCCCCAGTCCTACCGGCCTGTCCCCACCTCAAACCTGCTCCAGCGAAATCCCGGTGTGTCCTGCAGCCAGCAACCTCGAGAAACCCGGAGTACCTGCCTGCCTTCCATCCCAAAGACTCTGTCTCCCATGAACATTTGATTTGTTCATCAGCAGAAGGATCCGTGGGTCTGCACCACTCTGCATCCGGCGCCCACGACCCGAGATCGAGTGGCCCAACACCAAGAGGAGGTCTCCCCGGCGATCCTGACCCGAGAACCGGTGATCCCTGACCTGACTCAAGCCTCCAACCGACGCCTGCAGACTCAAACCGGAAGGTCTCCCCAACCGCGACCAGGAGCTGGTAAGAAGATCCGACCCTAAAAGGCACCCCTGCACCCGAAGCCCCACGGCCTTGGGTGGCCCAACCGACGGTGCCTAACCAACCCCCAGCATCCCAACTTACCTCTCCAAGTGGTGGTCGCACCCGGAAGACCTTCGTCCTTGAGCCTGCAGTGCTTTTGCAAACCGTAGACTCCCCATTGAAAGCTACAGGGCACCCGACGCCAAAACAGCACTCTGCACCCGGCCGCCCCAGTGCCGCTGAGGGTGCATATTTTGTGCTGGCCTAAACCCCCATTTGCCCTGAGCTTAAGTCCAGGAGCTTTGCTCCCACAACCTAGTGGCCTGCTCGTCAGCAGCCCCCAATCGGAGGCCCCCTATCCCCCATTGGATAACACTAGGCCTCAGCACTCTGCGCCCGGCCGCCCTAGTGCCGCTGAGGGTGTAACAAGAGTGCATCCTTGACCCTGGGGGACCCCTGAGTCTAACCCCAGAATACCAACTCCCACAACAAAGTACTTATCTGCTAATCGATTACACTATGTTCCTCCATAGGATAACATTGACAGTTTTTTCTATGAAAAGTATCTAAGTGTGGAGTTGGAAAACCTAAGAAATCCTTTTAAAATGGTACTAAATAACAAAAACGCTTTTACTCACCTGTTTACAGGAAATGTCCCAATGCAGTATCCAGGTATACTGTACTGTGTAAGAAAAGTAATCTGCAAAGTAATCTACTGGTCATTTTACTAAAAAGCCTATACAAAGTATATGCACTGTATTTCCAAAGCATTGCATTTTCAGTGACAATACTGTAATCAAAACAAAGTGCATATACAATTGCAAATCAAACTGTTTTCAAACGGCATTACTACTGTAAAGTATTTATTGCTTACCTGTGCCAGGCTTGATTGGTTCTAGAAAATAAAATAACTAAAAGAATATTTTTTTATACAAAAACAATTGGTCTAAAGTTCAGTCTTTGAGTGTGTGAATTCATTTGCTGACTGAGTGTGTACAACAAATGCTTAACACTGTCCTCTGATAAAGCCTTACTGCTTGACCACACTACCACAAATAGAGAGTGAGGTGCTATCTACTTAACTCTGTCTACCTTTTGTGTTCCACTGGACTCTGTGCACACTATACCTCACTTTGGTTTAGTATATACAGAGCAAGCTTCCCACAGCTCACCATAGTGACTATCTGTTCCTTGGTAACCGAGGAAAATTCCATAAAGGTACAGATCTCGTGAGGCTCCTAGCATGGGTCGGATGCAGTCTCAAAGGAGGAGTAAGCCTCGAAGTTGGAGTAAATTTGATTTACTTTGGTCTGGAAACAATGTGCTAACGAGTCACAGAAAGCTTGTGAAGAGATGCCAGAATGGTTCTCTGGTGTGTACGCATTAGACACCACTTGAAACAGCTGTTTGGTAGAATCCTTTGCGGTTCTTTTTTGCTGCGTATTGTAAATACTCTTTTCCTTAATTAAGAGATGTTTATGTTTAGCCAGAGCCTGCTTGTAACAAATTTTCTCTTGGAGATCATAATGCAACCACCAGTGTCTTTCCTGTCTCCTGCATTGTTGCTGCATGTTGCAGCCCTTAGGGACCCTCTTTGGTACCCAGGCCCTAGGTAACCGGGATCCCACTTACTAGGGACTTACAGGGGGCCAAAGTGTAACAATTGTGTGACAATTAGACCGTTTTACCTTGTTTTAGGGAAAGAACACCGGCACTGGGGCCTGGTTAGGATGGGCCCAGTACACATCAGCCGAAAGAAATTAGTGCCAGTGGTAAGAAGTGGGGGTGACCATGACAAAAAGGGGCACCATCCTACAGACATTATGACCTATTCTAGATCTCTGGCCACTCAGCAGATGCATCCTATTGGAACATTGTCATATGGTGAGCCTTCAGGATGTAATACCACTTTTGCAGGAAGGCGAGTTCAAGACAACCCTGGACCTCGTAGATGCATAGTTCCACATTCCTATCCACCCAGCTCACCACAAGTACCTGAGATCCGTGGTAAGTGGTCACCATTATCAAGTACTGCCCTTTAGAGTGACAACAGCATCCAGGGTATTCAAACAATCTCTAGTAGTAGTGGCTCACCTGCAAAGGCATGGTATTCATGTCTTCCCTTATTTGGACAATTGACTGAAAAAGAGTGTAGAGTCAGGTGTGCAGAGAATACACAAACCACTATCTCCCTGCTCCACAGATTGGGCTTCACGATAAATGCAACAGTCACATCTGGAACCACTCCATATCCAACCATATTTGTGGCTAGTTTCAACACTGTCACAGCCAAAGCAACCCTAATCCTCAAAGAGTTCACATTTTCCAGAATCAACTGACTCTTTCAGCCAAATCATCACCTGCAAGTCAGGATGGTAATGCGTCTCCTAGGCACGATGGCCTCTTGTGTAGCCATCATATCTCATGCAAGACTTCACATGTGCCCCCTACAGGTGTGCAGCATCACAATGGTCACAAGTAGAGGGCAGTCTAGAGGATCTAGTGTTGATTCAACACACAGTTTATCATTCCCTGCAATGGTGGAGCAGCCACTATCTGTTGCACGGAAGGGTTTTCATGGACCCACTCCTACAAGGGACCATTACCACATACACTTCACCCAAGGGTTGGAGGGCACACATGTTGGAAATGGCAGTCCAAGGAGTATGTACTGCTCAACAAAGAACTGGCGCTCAAGACCTTTCTATGATAAATTCACCACATGGGTGTCCTTATAAAAACAGACAATATGACAGCGATGTATTACATACAAAAACAGGGAGGCACCCATTCCTACTACTGTCTCAGCACAGCATATATGGAGATGGGCGTTACAAGATCACATTCAAATCCTGGCAGAATATCTCCCGGAAGTAGACAATGATTTTGCGGACCTCCTAAGCACAATACAGCAAGTCTAAAAGTGGGAACTCCACCCACAAGTCCTTCACTGGTACTTACAAATTTGGAGAACACCGAATGTAGATCTGTTTGCAACAGTGGAAAACGCAATATGCCAACACTTCACCTCTAAGTATCATTACCGGCGGTCACTATGCAATGCACCATGGATGAATTGGCCAGGGGTATTTGCCTATGCGTTTTCGCCTCTCCCACTAACCTCATATGTGTTGAGGAAGCACAGGCAAGCCTCTCTCACTCTAATTCTGGTAGCACCCACATGGGCACGACAACCATAGTACTCCAGTTGTCGATGGTCTCTCACGAGAATCTCCCCATCCGCAGGACCTTTTCACACAAAACTACAGGACAGACCTGGATCCAAAACCGCTCACTCTAGTATCTGACTCCTGAAGTCCTAGAGTTTGGGTACCTTATGCTGTCGGAATGTATAGGCCTTAAAGAAGCGAGATGTCCTAACCCTGAAACTTGCTATGCAGCTAAATGTAAAGGATTTGTCTGTTGCTCTATGACTCAACCCATTCACCCTATCAATCCTACAGTACAAAATCTATTATGCTACCTACTACATCTGTAACGGTCAGGTCTAGCTTACACATCCATACTTCTTCACCTGGCAACCATTGCTGCATATTTACAAAACAGAGAATACCGTTCACTCTTTCAAATACCTGTTGTCACTGCGTTCATGGAAGATCTGAAAAGGATAATACCTCCAAGAACACCACCTTCTCCAGTAACGATTCTCAATGTGGTATGAACTAGACTCATGGAACCCCCTTTTGAGTCCTTACATTCTTATCCACTTCAATACCTTTCATGGAAAGTGGCATTCCTACTTGCAATCAGCTCTTTGCGAAGAGTTAGTGAAATAGAAGCACTCACTTAGAGGAGCTGTTCTTTCAAATGCATCAGGGCAGGGTAGTCCTAAATGCTAATCTAAAGTGTTTGCCTAAAGTTATGTCGTCCTTTCATCTCAATCAAACTATTGAGCTGCCAGTTTTCTTTCCCAATCCGAGATCAGTTGCTGAAAGGGTACTTTACACTTTAGATGTTAAAAGAACACTGCTATACTACATTGACAGAACTAAATCATTTAGGAAAACATAACTGTTTGTAGCTTTCTCTAACCCCAGACAAGATTACGCTATATACAAAGCAGGTAGTGCTATATGGGTAGACAGATGTATTCAAACTTGCTATGCCAAAGCCAAAAGGACCCTACCTACTAGGAAGAATGGTGTTTCCCTTACTTTCTTAGTTAACATTTCCTTAGCTGACATTTGTAAAGCAGCTACTTGGTGAACTCCATGCTCATTTACCAAACACTACTGTGTGGATGTCCTCGCACACCAACAGGCACGTGTAGGATAAGCTGCACTGAGAAATGTATCCCAAGCATCTGCAACACCCAGTGACTAGCCACTGAACGGGGAGAACTGCTTAACAGTCTATGCACACCATGTGTGTGCAGCCACACATGCTACGAATGAATTATGTTAATTACCTTGTAAGCAACTATTCGTCGCATGGATTGCTGTAGATTCACATGTGCCCACCCACTTCCCTGGAAGTCATTGGTTGTTCCAGATAATATGCACATATTTTAGATATTCCCTTTCTCTTTCTTCACGAAGCACGACCATAACTATAAACACTATCTAACTCCACTACACCTGCAACTGATGTCCGAAAAACAATCTGAAGATGGAGCCGATAGCCATGCGCATTGCCTCGAAGAGTAGTCGGCACTGGATCTCGTGACTTAAAAGACTTTGTAGAAGAAAAACAAGTTGTAAACTTCTGAGCCCGCACTAGATGCCAGAAATGTGCACAGCATGTGAATCTACAGCACTACATGCAACGAATAGACGCTTGCAAGGTAAGTAACATAATCCTAACCTTCCTCTTGGCCTCTCCATTTGAACCATTGCACAATTGTCCTACGCTTTTACTGACATTAAAGAATGTACTCGGGGGGGGGGGGGCTAGAGAGCGCGCTGCAAGATGGCCGCACCTTAGTGCAGCTCCGCCGGCCAGGCGGCAACGATCCGTGAAATATCCGCCCATACACCACCCTAATAGACACAAGACGCACTCACAATACACCGCGGAAATCTGTACCTGTCGAGCTGCTTGAAAGAAACCACGACTGCTGCTGTGCGGTGCGGATCGAGGGACGCTGCGCACTGAGCGGAGACAGGCCCTGACTGCTGCGGCTGTCGCTGGGCCGAGTGCCGCGAACGTGGAGTGCTGCGATCCGGCGGCCCCCGCTGTGACATATTGCGGTAAGGCTGGCTGGCGGGTGCCGTGCTGGGGGCTGCCTGCCCCCCTGGGTCTGAACTAAGATGTGCAGTGGATGACGGGGGCCTGCGAAGCCGTGTCGCGGTGTGCGGCCTGCAGCAGCCGTGCCTTGGCTGGCCGCGGCGGAAGAACGCAGTGACAGCGAGGCTGAAGCGGGCGTGGCAGGGACACACCGCGCGGCCTCTGACTTCAGGAAAACCGAGCCGCCTGTGTGCAGGTACGTGAGAACGCCACCGCCGGTCTGGTCGTGGATGCGCGGCACCGGCTCAAGGTAGGCCCCGGCCTGGGGTGGCAGTCGCGCACGGAGGCACTCACTGTGCGTTCCCTCCCCCTTCTCCTCCTCCCGGGGGGGCAGCCGGTGCATGACACTGGGTCTTATGCCGGTGGCTGAGCGGCAAGATAATATAGACTAAGCTGGGCCTGACGAATGAACTGTGGGACGATGCCGGCCTGGAGTGCGGCCTTGCGGCCTGGCGCCTAATACACCTTTACACTGTCCTCCAGGCACCCCACACGGAACTGTCGGGTGAGCTCGGGCCTGAAACCACACAGGGCCATCCATTGGGGCTCTCTAACTGCATGTAAACAGCGTCATAGATGTGAGGGGGCTGGATGCCACTGTGGCTAGCCTGGGCATAAACGTACCAGATCGTCGGCTCGAGGTGGGTCCCGGCTTAACGCAGCAAAAGCGCACGAGGGCAGCGGCTGCACGCATCCCCCTCCTCCCTCTCCCACAGCGCAACAGGGTCCCTTGAAGACAGACCGGAGTCTGGTGGGGAAGATCACCGGAGGGCAGGCGGTCTGGGCGCACGGATTGGACAGGGCCAGCTGTGTCCGCAACACGATATCACCAGCGCGCGGCGTGGCCCCTGTGGCCTGATACCTCCACACCTCCACCCTGCTCTCCAGGCACTCCACACCACACTCCTGGGAGGGACTGGACCTGTGACTATACACGGCTACCTGCTAGGGTCCTACAAATAAAAGGCGCTTGCTGCTGGCTTGGGTTGCGCAGGTACCACAGCGGCCAAATTGGGAAAGCCGGACAAAGGGCAGCCGAAACTCACCTTTGAGACCAAAATAGCATTGCGCCCAGCGCAAGGCAAACAGGCAGAATCCAGACAGATTCCCGAGGACCTGGGAACTCCGCAGCTGGCGGCGACTTTACAGGCTAAGCAACAGAGCTTGATATCCATTGACGCAAAAATAGACACTTTAAACCAGCGTATGGACTTCATGTCAGCTAAACTAGACAAACAGGCCTCCAGGATCACGGAGGCTGAACATCGCTTGTCCACGGACGAGGATGACATGCAGACCACCACAAACAGGTGCTCGGAAATGGAAAGGCTCCTCAGCATCATCCAAGCTAAGAATGAAGACTTAGAGGCGCGCTCTCGCCGCAGCAACGTGCGCTTTATGGGCATACCTGAGTCAACAAATACAGGCAAGATGGAGCTGTACGTGGAGCAGATGCTCACCGAGATGTTTGGCCGGGAAAGCTTCTCGTCTGTCCTGGTCTCTGAACGCGCCCACAGGTCACTAGCGGCGAGGCCGCCCCCGGGCGCTCCTCCGCGTCCGGTCATCGCCAAACTACTAAACTACCGTGACCGAGATGCAATACCCCGGATGGCCCGGGAGAAGAAGGACCTATTATATCAAGGCTTCTCAGTTGCATTCTACCCGGACTTCACGGCTACAGTGCAGGCGGCGAGGAGGGAGTTCCAGGCGGTAAAAAAGCAACTACAAAAAGCGAACATTCCCTACGCGATGCTGTACCCAGCCAGGCTGCGGGTCAAACATGACGGTCAGAACAAGATATTCACATCCCCGAAGGCGGTGCAGGAATTCTTGAAAAAAAAAGCTCGAAAATAAAACGCACGCAGGAGGCTGAAGACTATGACTAACAAAACGCAGGTGCATTGTAGCGCCCTTGGGAGGTCACGACAAGTGGAGTCAATGTGCAGATGTACGGCACACATCGTGGGCACACCATTGAAGTAGCTTTGGGTGGTTGGGGTGTTCCACGTCTGGCCACCTCCGGTTGAGGAGGGTGTTCGTACTCCTACCGGCCCTCCATTGGGTGAACCCCAGCTAAACTGACAAGTACAGTTTTTCTGTTTTGGAGTTTCCAGGGTAGTTGAGGTTTCTGTCTTCAGCATAATTGGGATGCTGCTGTGGGAGGGATGGGAAGGGGGGTGGGGGGAGGTACTTTGGGAATGTTTTTATGTGGCCTGCTGGGACTGTGGACACTATTGTTGCACTGCATTTTGCCCTCATTCCTGATTGTATAACATTTCTCACCAGATAGCTGGCATGAAAATGGGTGATAGTAAATCGATTTCCTGCATGACATGGAATGTGCGTGGGCTGAACTCCCCGAAAAAAATTAGACAAGTACTGGTCTACTTAGACAGACACAATGTCAAGATTGCTCTCCTCCAGGAAACGCACCTGATGCGTCAAACTGAAACCAGGGTGGGCTTGCATTGGGCTTGATACCGTTTAGCGTCTTCGTACTCGTCGTACGCCACGGGGCTGTTAACACTTACAAAGAAAGGGCTCCCGTTCACACTGATTAAATCCAGCATAGACGACGGCGGAAGATACGCCATAGTGCATGGTAAGCTAGATGGCTCGCTTATTACTCTGGTGAATGTATATGGGCCAAATACAGACGAGCCAGGTTTTTTCGCAGGTATCCTAAATGAGCTACGTGACTGGCCGGAAGCTGAAATCCTTTGGCGCGGTTATCTGAATACGCACTTAGATCCCAGCAAAGATAAATCGAGTAGACAGGGCGGGCAATCGCCTAGGGCAGCTCAGGTTATCAACGATGGGATGGCTGAGTTAGGACTTGTAGACACGTGGAGGCTTCGCAATACGGATACACTGGAGGGCACGCATACATCCACTGCACTTGGAAGCTGGTCACGACTGGATTACTGGTTAAGTGAAGGAGCGAACACGTGGGTGGCTGCCATAGATGCATCACCTAGAACATTGTCTGGCCATAACCCAGTCCGCCTTACACTGCATATCCCGTTGTGTGTTCCTCGCCAATTCACATGGACGTTTCGATCAGAGGCGCTGCTGGACCCGCTATACACAACCACGATTAGGGATGCAATAACACAGTACTTCAGTATAAACAAGGGATCGGTGAGTGAGGCCGCCACACTCTGGGAAGCCTTCAAGGCAACTATCAGGGGCACATGCATCAGCACAACAGCGGACATACTCAAGGACATTCGGGGCCAGCTCTCTAGAGTCAAGACGGCGCTAGGGAGGCTCGTGTGGAACTATGGGGTGTCTTCCCTGCTTGAGCACTTTGGCCCAGATCAAAGCCCTAATCCTAGAATACAATGAGCTGGCAGCAGGAGAGGTGCGATACCTATCTAAGAGGCATGTGGCCCCCGCATACGGTGAGGGGGGTAGAACAGGACACAACTTAGCTTTCTAGATAAAGCTTAGAACTGAGACTCACGCTATAACAAAAATCACAGACGACTCTGGCAAGGACCACTATTAGCCACAGGAAATAGTTGTGCAATTTCATGATTGCTATACTGCCCTGTATACCTCCAGAGGCAGAACCGACTTCAGTGAACTGGATGACTATTTGGAAGACGTTGCGATCACCTGGCTGTCCGGTGGGCAGCGTGAATATCTATGCCAGCCGATTGAAGCTGCTGACATTCGGGAAGCAATTCGATCTTTACCAAACAAAAAAGCTCCTGGGCCGGATGGCCTCACGTGCGAATTCTACAAGGAGTTCGTGGATGAGCTGACACCACACTTTCTTGATATGTACGAGGAGGCCTACGAGTCGGGCAGGCTGCCGCCAACACTTAGAGAGGCCCTAATAATAACACTGTTGAAAAAAGACAAGACGCCATCCCGCTGCGAATCGTACCGCCCATTGTCACTTATTAATATAGACGCAAAAATTCTGGCCACTAGACTACAACCTCTAATGCCGAAACTGGTCCTGCCGGATCAATCTGGGTTCATACCAGATAGGTCCACGTCGCACAACCTGCGTACAATTTTTGCTATGTTTCATATCCTTGATCCAGACCCCCAAGCTGCGGCAATTATGCTGGACGCGGCTAAAGTGTTCGATTCCTTTGAGTGGAGCTATATGTTCCGAATTTTGCAACGTATGGGGATCCCAGAAGTTTACAGTGGCTGGGTGCGTTTGCTATATGTTGACCCAACGAGACGTGTCCGGATTGACGGACTTACCTCTGATCCGATTCGGATTTGCAGGGGAACAAGACAGGGCTGCCCTCAATCGCCGCTCCTCTTCTCACTAATGCTGGAACCACTGGCCTGTATCATCAGGCAGCGGCACAGGGACGCAGCGCTGCGCTTTGCACATCGGCCTGTTGGCATATCGCTATATGCCGATGGCATGGTGCTGTTCGTTAGGGAGCCACAGACGTACCTTGCGCCAATTCTGCGGGAGTGCATTCGATTCAGGCGTTTTTTGGGGCTTAGCATCAACTGGGACAAGTCGCTTGTGGTGTCCCTGACAGAGCGCACTGCTCCCCACGCTTTAGAGTTTCCCCTCATATGGTCCACTGACCCTGTTAAGTACTTAGGTATATGGGTTCATCGCGACCCGGAGATAGTGGTGAGGGAAAACTATGGAAAAGCATACATCAAACTGGAACACCAGGTAGCCAGGTGGACGGGAATGCTGCTTTCACTGGCCGACCAAATAGCCCTCATCAAGATGATCATCCTGCCCCGTTTCCTGTACCTGTTTAGCAACATACCCATAAAATTGACATGTCAATTTTTAAAAAATATACGCTTGTTACCTGTGAAGTTGAAATGGGGCGGGAAGCAACCCCGCGTGAGCTGGGAGACACTTGTTCTTGACTACAACAAAGGCGGTTTTAACGTGCCAGACATGTACTTATACTACCTGTGTGCGCAAGCGCAGTACGCACATTATTGGTTTAGCCCACATGAGTTTATTCCTCACGTGGCGGTGGAGGGTGGCGATGCTAACACAGCTCCTCTCCGCTGCATACTATCACACTCGCAGAGAGGGACTCCCAAGGCCGAAATTAATACTGTAGACACCACAATTGCGGCCTGGCAGGCTATAAGTCGCTCGGCTGCGAAGCTTCCACTATATGCTCCTCTGGCGCATCATGCAGCGATATCGGTGGCGCGCGAGGCGGGAGCTATGCAAAGTTTGAGGCTAGCAGGCATAGAGAAAATGCAGGATCTGTACCCAAATGGCAGATTCCTCTCGGCAGAGGACCTACAATATATACACAACATGTCGCCGCTATTCCGGTTTACACTTCATAGGCTTAGGATGGCGGTACAAGCGCACTACCACACCTTTCCTGATGAACCACCGACACTGCAAACAATGCAGACCCTTCTAGTCAGTCCCACACTGCATAAATTAGTTACTAAGCTATACAGAGCAGCTAGGGACGAAAGGGTAGCTGTTGAGGCTCGGAGCCTTGCTCGCTGGAACGATAGGTTTCAACCTGAAATCACGCAGCTGGAGTGGGAGGGCTGCTGCCAACTTACGGGCGCTCTTACCTCGAACGGCAACCTGTGCATCATTCATTTCAAATATCTCCATCAGGTATATCACACACCAGCTAAACTGCACAAATATGGTCTAAGGGAGAACGACGCATGCAAGAGATGCGGAGCGCAGGGGCGGACTGTAAGAAAGTGGCTCTGTATATACTGAACCAAAGTAAGGTTCAGTGTGCACAGAGTCCACAGTCCCCAGAGGTTTGGCAGAGGCTAAAGTTAGATACAACCTTACTCTCTAAAGTGGTAGCTTGGTCGAGCAGTAAGGCAGTATCGGAGGACAGTGTAAAGCATTTGTTGTACACACTCAGTCAGCAAATGGTCTCACACACTCAAGAACTGAACTCTAGGCCAATTGTTTTGTATATAAAAATATATAGTTGTTTTATTTTAGAACCAACAATAGGTATCAAAATACTTTCTCAGAATCAAATGCTGTAGTTGTATACTTTCAATAAGCAATAGACTTTTAAATGCAATAGTTACAGTTGTTGCAATAGGCAACACAATTCCAACACAATTATAACATTGAGCTCAATGGGGAATTTTAAGTAAATGCAATATCAATTACTTTGCGTATGATTTTCTTACTCCGGGCTGGATCCTGGATTCAGCCCTGGGGCATTTCCTGTAAACAGTTGAAAGAAATCGTTTTGTTACACAGGCGATTTTTAAGGAATATTTGGTTGTTTCAAAAATCGACACTTCGAAGAATTTCTGGAGAAAACCAGGTAATGTTATCCTATGGAGGAAAATCAAGTTATCGGTAAGTACAGTTGTAATTGCTTTTCAGGGTCAGTGCTGGGCACCAAGATCCAGCACTGGGATCTCTCCTGATAACAGGTGAGTAATTTCGTTTTCGTTGATGGGACGATTTTTAGTGAATATTTTAAAGTTTCAAAACTCGACACTTAGAAGAAATTTCAGTGTAAACCAGTCAATGTTACCCTATGGAGAAAATGTAGGTTATCGGCTTTCAGGTAAGTACTCGACTGGCAGAGTTAAGGTTCTGGGCATCGACTCAGGGATCCCCCAGGGTCAGGTAGGTACAGTTGGTACACCCTCAGCGGCACAGGGGCGGCCGGGTGCAGAGTGAGTTAGGCCCAATGTTAGCCTATGGCGGACAGGGGGCCTTTGGTTGGTGGCTGCTGGCAAGCAGGCCACGCGGCTGTGGGAGCTGGGCTCCTGGTCACTTACCCAGGGCAAGTGGGGAAGTAGAGTAGGATAGGTGTTGCACTTCCAGGGGCACGCGGGCGGCTGGGTGCAGGCTGCTTTTGAGCCGTCGGGCGCTCAATGGGTTTCAATGGAGAAGCTGGAAGTTGAACAAAGACTGCAAGCTCGGGCATGGAGATTCTTCAGGTGCGACCACCACTTTGAGAGGTAAGTTGGGTAGTTGGAGGATAGGTAGGCACCCCGGAGTTGGGCACAGGAGGGCGCCAGGTCCAGGGGTGTCTTTTCGCGTCGGGAAATCTTACCCTCTGCTGGTCGCGGTTGGAGGGGGCCCAGGTTCTGAGGCTGCAGGCGTCGTCAGGATCGTCGAGGAGGGTCCTTGGGTGCTGGATTCTGGGTCACAGTCGCCGGGGGGACGTCCTCGTGGTCTTTGTCCACTCAGGCACAGGCCGGGCTCGGCGGGTGCAGAGTGTGCTGGAGTCGCGGTTCCTGGCTGGCACCAGGGGTTTGTTACTTGCTTTGAGCAGAACCACTGCTCGTGGGAGTCCCAGTTTGTTAGAGTCACAAGGCAGTCAGGCCCTCCGGGGTTTTCGAGGTTGCTGACCACTGGAGACGCCGGGGTTTTAGCAGGAGCAGGTTCGAGGGTCGACAGGCCTGTAGGGCTGGGGCCAAGTCAGTTGGTGTCTCCCTCTTGTTAGCAGCTGCACGGCAGGTCTTCTTTCTTCTTGTTCTTCTTGCTTGTTTCAGTTTCGGGATCTAAGGAAGGAAGGTTCAGGGTGCCCCTAAATACTAAATTTAGGGGCGTTACAGGTAGGTAAAGGGCAGGGACCAATGGGTCCCTTCCCTGGGGTGGGTACACCCCTATCCTGCCACTCTCCAGTGGGAGGGGGGGCAGGAGCCTAGTCCTGATTGGGCAGGGCTCCCCATCTTCAAGATGGCGAGAGCCCGGAGATGTGCTTCACCTCGCCTCCCCCACCTGAGGGGTGGGGTTGGCAGAGGCTGGCACACCCCCTTTCCTCCCTTGGTGTTTCCTGCCAGTCTTCCCGCCAGAGTGGGGGCTAGAACCAGTGGGGACCAGTTGCTGAGTACAGCAAGGGATCTGGGGAAGCTCACAAAGGCGGCATGCCTTTGAAGCTTCCCCCTGCCCATCCTGGGGGGAGGAGACCTAGCACCTCGCCCAGGACGTGCATTGTTGCAGGCCCGGGAGAGCGGATGGCTCTCTACCCAGGGGTCCAGCAACATGTCTGCTGGGTGGCAGCCTAGGCAGCCTCTCAGGCAAGACGTGGATTGTGGGTTAGGTTCAGGGGGCAACTCTAAGTTGCCCTCTGTCGTGCATCTTACATTAAATCCCACACTGGCATCAGTGTGGGTTTAATGTGCTGAGAAGTTTGATACCAAACTTCTCAGTCTTCAGTGTAGCCATCATTGTGCTGTGGAGTTCGTAAAGACGACCTCCCAGCACCATATACTCGGAATGGCAGCACTGCACTTACAGTGCCTGGAATGGACCTGGGTACTGTAGGGGTACAGGGCTCATGCACCTGTACCCTCACCACTGGCATAGTGCACCCAGCTAGAGGGGTGACTGAGGTATGCCAGGGCAGTGTGTTTGTGGGCATGGCACACAGGGATGTGTGCCATGTCGACTCTCTGTTTTGTTCTGCACCAAGACACTCAGCCTGCAAAGGCAGTGTGTGTGTGTCAGGGTACAGGGCCTCTAAGGGTGGCACAATAAGTGCAGCAGCCCTTAGAGGCCTTCTCTGGTCACAGTGCCCTGGGTACCTATGGTACCATTTACCAGGGGCTGACATGTGGCCAGAGATGCCAATTGGGTTTAGGCTTCAATGCAGTTTTAGGGAAGGAACACAGGCCCTGGGCACCTGATTGGCAGGAGCCCAGGGCACACTCAGTCAAAGTACATCAGCAATTCAGCAAAAAGTGGGGGCATACCATGCAACAAAGATGGCACTTTCTCACATGGACGTTATGCACCTGGCCTGGAAATGTGGGCGGGTGTCCGAGTTCTGGGTGGAGGTGGTACACCGTCTTCAGATTATGTCTGCTGCTCCCCTACAATGTAGTCTGCAGGTTTGTCTCCTGTGCCTCACGCCACATCTGAAGGGCGCAATTGGTAAATTCGTAAGAATTGCACTGTTATTAGCAAAAAGGAGGGTGGCAATGAACTGGGAGAGCAGAGCAGCCCCACTTCCTTGAACATAGGCTGCAAGACTTGGTGTACTGTAGGGAGAATCTGGAACTCTATGCAGAGGAGCTGCCAGCCCCCTCTAGGCCCAAGAACATTTGGGAACCACTCATGCACTATTTGAGAACGTGTGGACAAGCTAAGCCAGCTGGGCAAGATGATGGATAAAGCATTATATATGACACTGTAATTGTGTAACATGTCAGGATCAGAATGCTTGTTATGAAGTACACATGTGTAGAAGGAACAGTGGGCCACATGTTCGTTCTTTTTTTGTTCTTGTATTTGATGATATTTCTGTACTGAGCAAATACCAATAAAAAATAAAAAAAATTAAAGAATGTACTCCTCGTGGTGCCCATAGAGTAGGTGGGTGAACTACAGGTCCTTTCGGTCCAACCACCTTTCAGTGTGTTCTACCCAGATAAACTGGTATTTTACATCTGCCCTTCCTTCTTGTTCAAAGTTGTCTGCTTTTCATGTGAGCCAGTCCATCTCTCTTCCTTTCTTTTTGCTCTACCTTATCCCACTAAGGAGGAAGAGAGGTTGCATTAAAGGTGGTTAAATTTCGACAACTACCCGTCAAATCATCCCCACCAGACGATACTATGACCTACCATGTGGATATACAACGGGCTACAGAATTCCTTAAGGTGATTATGCATGTCATCCAGGATGAAGAGGGCTTCCTTGTGTAGATGCTCTCAAACTCCCGAGTGGACAGTCCCGTTCTTGTCCTGCTGAAGTCCGTCTGCCCCCGATAATTTTAAGGAGCCAGTTAAAGCCAGGGTAGTTACTCCTATAGTTACAAAAAAAATGCAAACCCTCGCCTACTCATCCTGTTTAAATCAAAAGCCAGGGTTCCCCTGATTCCCTGGTGGGTCATATTGCCAACAAACTAGGCACCTGATAAAGAGAGGAAGAAGATTGGCACAGCAGGCAAAAAAGTAGCTTTTGGGAGGCCGCGCGTTGGTGGATAAGACGGGTTCCAGTGGAAGGAGATGCAGAACCTTGACAAACATCTCACAGAGGAGTACAGGGAGAGGGGGGAGATAATAGTGTCTGATGGCAAGGTCATCTCCAGTGTGAGCATTCACTGCGCGCTCTATTCTCTTAATATTAATGCCCTCGTCATGCAACACCCCTAACTCCACGTGGCCGGGTTCAAATCCAGGGTCCAGCAGTTCCCGTTCGACGAGGAGAATCTCTTGGCCCCCTTGTTGACGAGATGCTTCAGATGATTAAAAAGAACACAGAGAATGCGAAATCCATGGGTGCCCTGCAAAGCTCCTCACTCAGAGGTTCCTTTCAAAAACAACTGCCCGGAGTACCTAAATTCACCTTACCAACCAGCCACAGACTTATCAAGGACAGCAGCAGAAAAGTAGAGGCTACAACAGGGGTGTTTATAGAGGCAACAGCAGGGGAAGGGCAGAGGTTCCACTTCCAAGCAGTGAGGTGGCCTTCCTCTCCCGATCACACGTCACTTGTCGGGGGAAGAGTAAACTATTTTCTCTATCATTTGGAGGAGTCACCTTAGACCATGGCTACTACCTACAACTTCTCACAATCCCTCCCACCATCCCACCCAGCAGAGCCTAATGTCACCTTCTTGAAGAAGAGGTTCAAGGTCTTCTACAGAAAGGGGAAACAGCGGGCGGGAGTTTACTCCCGTACTTTTTTGCTCCCAAAAGGATGGCTCCCTCATACCCATCTTATCTCAGCAAAGACATCCTGTCGGAACATCTACATATGGTTACCCTACGGGACGTCGTCCCTCTGCTCCTACAAGACAATTACATTAGAACACTCAACCTCAATTGTTTCTACTGTCACATATCTATCCATATTGTGCACGGCAGGTACCATCATTTTGTGACAAGGTCAATTTAAAGTACTGCCTTTTGAGGCCACTGCGGCTCTAAGAGTGTTCATGAAGGGCCTAGCAGTGATGGCTACCCACCTGCAAAGGGGGTCACCCACGTATTCTTCTACCTGGATAATTGGCTGGTCAATAGCAGTGGCAGGTAACAATGCCTCACCCACACTCAGGCTGGTATCTCCTTGCTTCACAGTATGGAATACATCATTAATGCAACCAAATCCCATCTCCAACATTAAAAGATTCAACCTTTCTTAGTGTCCCTGCTCGTCACAGGGAAGGTCCACACCAGGCAACAAAGAGTGTTGACATTCCAGCAGCTGCTGCTTCTTTTTCAACCTAGTCATCAACTCACAGTCAGAACTGTCATATTCTTTCAAGGGATATTGGTTCATGCATCTGCATTGTGCCTCACGGTATATGTGCTCCCTACAAGAGTTCCTCTCTCAGCAGTGGTCACAGGTGGAGGGTCACAGGAAAGATCTAGTGTTGGTAAAGCCCAGCACTCGCTACTCTCTGCAGTGGTGGATCAGCAACAATCTCTTGCAGCACAGACCTTTCGCAGATGCTATAACACACAACTTTTAGTGGAACACCTTCCAGGGTGGACAGTGACTTTACAGTCTTGCTCAGGAGGACACATCAACAAGTCCATGACTAAGAACTCCACCTGCAACTCTCCTGAAAGTACTTCCAGCACTTGGGTACCTCCACAACTATGCCTGTTCACCACCTGAAATGCAAAATGCCCAAACTACGCCTCCATATACCCCACTCACAGTCCATGGGCAATGCACTGTGAGTGAATTGGTCCGGGATCTTTGCCTACTGTTTCACTCCTCTCGTACGTTGTGAGGAAAATTAGACAAACGTTCCTGTCACTCGTACTAGTGGCTCTCACCTGGGGCAGACAACCATGGGTACTTCATGCATCTGGAGGAGTCCATCAGCCCCCACAAGACGTTACCATTCAGGTTCGATCTTCTTTCACAGATCCAAGGCCGTATCAGATATCCAAACCCTAGGAAATTCATCCTAGCAATTTGACACCTGAGGTCCTAGAATTTGGCTATGTAAGCCTTCAAAAAGAATGTATGGCCATACAGGAAGCTCACAGCCCACCACACAGGCCTGTTACTGTGGCGTAAGTGGAAAAGGTTTGTTCACTACTGTAGGAAGCTGGCTCTGTACATACTATTCCAAAATGAGGTATAGTGTGCACAGAGTCCAGTGGAACCTCAAAGGTAGGCAGAGGTAAAAGTAGATAGCACCTTACTCTCTATTTGTGGTAGTGTGGGTGAGCAGTAAGGCTTTATCAGAGGGTAGTGCTAAGCATTTGTTGTAGACACACAGTCAAGAAATGATGTCACACACTCAAAGACTGAACTCAGACCAATTTGTTTGTATCAAAAATATTATTTAGTTATTTTATTTCTAGAACAAAGCCAAGCCTGGTGCAGGTAATTGAAATAATACTTTGCAAAATCTTATGCAGTGATTTACAGTTGAATGGAGGTTCAAATGCAGTTGGTTGAATTACAGTTAAGTCAACAGTTTGAAATTACTTTTAAGTTACTTTACAAATTACTGTGCACGTTACTTTTTAGATTAGTTTTTAAGTTACTTTTGCTAATCAGTGTGATATGCCTAGATATCACACTGAGACATTTCTTAGACAAAAGGTAAGTAATTCACTTTTAGTACATCTGCAGTTTTTTCAGTGTTTCATACAAACCAACTCCACACTTAGAAGAATTTTCAAGGAAAAGCAGTCAACGCAATCCTGTGGAAGAAAATGAAGTTAACGGTTTGCAGGTAAGTACTTATTTGTGGGAGCTGGTATTCTGGGGTTAGTACCAGGGTTCCCCCAGGGTCAAGGATGCACTCCAAGCACCCTCAGCAGCACTAGGGCGGCCAGGTGCAGAGTGTTGAGGCCCAATGTTATTCAATGGGGGTAGGGGGCCTCCGGCTGGTGGCTGCTCACGAGCAGGCCACAAGGTTGTGGGAGGAAAGCTCCTGGTGTTAGTCTCAGGGCAAAGGGGGATCTGAGTTAGCCCACAAAGTGCACCCACAGAGGCACAGGGGCCGCCGGGTGCAGGATGTTGTTTTGGCGTCGGGTGCCCTGTTGTTTTCAATGGGAGTTGCCAGTTTTGGATTTTGGCTGCAGGCTTGGTCCAGGAAGACTTCCGGGAGGAACCAACAGCTGGACAGGTAAGTTGGACGGCT
Organism: Calotriton arnoldi; assembly: GCA_963921515.1. Classification (NCBI taxonomy): domain Eukaryota; kingdom Metazoa; phylum Chordata; class Amphibia; order Caudata; family Salamandridae; genus Calotriton; species Calotriton arnoldi. The sequence continues at coordinate 105,436 of CAWUFW010009956.1, read as the reverse complement.
TGGGGACGTAGGTGCACCTTGGGTTCTTTTCTCCAGGGCGCAGGACGGCTGGATGCAGGGGTGTCTTTTGAGATCGGATTTCACCTTACCAGGCCACTCGCGGTTGGGGGGTTCTCCATGCAGAGGCTGCAGGTGGCGACGGGGAGTCCTGGAGGGGTCAACCCACGGTGGACTCGGACTCTGGAGTGCCTGGGAACCTCGCTGGGACCGGTGGCTACCCGGATTCGGGCCCTAGGCGTCGAGTGCAGTGGTGGTTCCAGGCATCAGGTTTCTTTGTCCTCAGCAGGCTCAGAGTCTGTCTTGAGAGTTTCTTTTGAACAGAGCTGCTGTTCACAGGATATCCAGTCTTTGTTGAAGGCAGTCAGTCCTCCCAGGGGTTCTGGAGGTCGCTGGCTGCAGGACAAGGCGACTTTTGGCGCAGGATCTCTGGAAACTGCAGACAAGCTGGTAGGGCTGGGGCCAAGTCAGTACTTCTCTGCAGTCTTCTCTGCTGGGCATCTTCTTTCGTCCTTCTTCGTAGGTTGCTGGAATCTGTCTTCTTGGTTCAGGGCTGCCCCCTAAATACTGTATTTAGGGGGCATTTTAGGGGTCTCGAGGTCAGTAGCCAATGGGCTACTCACCTTAGGGTGCGTACACCCTTGGTGGGGGAGTGGGCACAATCCCTAATCATGATTAGAGAGTGCCTGCCATCTGCAAGATGGCGGGCACTGAAGAGTGGGCTTCACCTCGCCTCCCCCACCTGAGGTGTGGGGTTGGCAGAGGTGGACTCACCATCTGGGCTGTGCTAATTTTTCCCGCCTGTCTTCCTGCCGAAAAGGAGGGGAGACAGGATGGGGGCCTGCTCCTGATAGCAGGAGAGGCTGGGGGTCACGTTACAAAGGCGGCAAGGCCTTTAAAGGTCCCCTGCCACAGATGGCTCTTCCTGGCCTGGGGGAGGTGTGACCACCTCTGCCTAGGAAAGGCTTTGTTTCTGGGCTCAGGGAGCGAAGGCTCCCACCCTAGGGGTCCAGGAACATGTCTCGTGGTGGCAGGCTGGTGTGTACCAGTTTGGGAACCCACCAGAGGCTGGTCGTTTTTCAGGGGGCATCTCTAAGATGCCCTCTTGAGTGCATTTTTCATAAAATCCCACAATGGCGTCAGTGTGGGTTTAATGTGCTGAGAAGTTTGATACCAAACTTCCCAGTTTTCAGTAAAGCCATTATGGTGCTGTGGAGTTCGTAATGACATTAGTACTCTTACAATGTCTAAGAATTGGTCTAGACCCTGTAGGGGTACAGGGCTCATGCACCTGTACCACTGGTATAGTGCACCCAGCTAGAGGGACAGCAGGTTGTTGGCATGGCACACAGGGATGTGTGCCATGTCGACTCTTCACTTTGCAGCAAACACACAAACACACACACACACGCACACGCACACACACGCACACACCTCCCTCTCTCTCTCTTCCCCCCTCTCTCTCTCTTCCCCCTCTCTCTCTCTTCCCCCCTCTCTCTCTCTTCCCCCCTCTCTCTCTTCCCCCCCTCTCTCTCTCTTCCCCCCCTCTCTCTCTCTTCCCCCCTCTCTCTCTCCCCCCTCTCTCTCCCTCTCTTCCCCCTCTCTCTCTCCCCCTCTCTCTCTTCCCCCTCTCTCTCTTCCCCCTCTCTCTCTCTCTTCCCCTCTCTCTCTCTTCCCCCTCTCTCTCTCTCTCTTCCCCTCTCTCTCTCTCTTCCCCCTCTCTCTCTCTCTCCCCCTCTCTCTCTCTCTTCCCTCTCCCTCTCTCTCCCCCTCTCCCTCTCTCTTCCCCTCTCCCTCTCTTCCCCCCTCTCCCTCTCCCTCTCTCTCTTCCCCTCTCCCTCTCCCTCTCTCTCTTCCCCTCTCCCTCTCTCTCTCTTCCCCTCTCTCTCTCTCTCTTCCCTCTCCCTCTCTCTCTCTCTCTCCTCTCCCTCTCTCTCTCTCTCTTCCCCTCTCCCTCTCTCTTCCCTCTCTCTCTCTCTCTTCCCCTCTCTCTCTCTCTCTCTCTCTCTCTCTCTCTCTCTCTCTCTCTCTCTCTCTCTCTCTCTCTCTCTCTCTCTCTCTCTCTCTCTCTCTCTCTCTCTCTTCTCTCTCTCTCTCTCTCTCTCTCTCTCCCTCTCTCTCCCCCCCCTCCCCTTAGAGGCCTGCCATGGTACCTTTTACAAGGGACTGACATGTGGCCAGAGAGGTGCCAATTGGGGGTAGAAGGTACAGTTCTGGGAAAGAACACAGGCCCTGGGAGCCTGATTGGCAGGCACCCAGGGCACATCAAGTCAAAGTGCATCAGTAGTCTGGCATAAAGTGGTGGGGTTACTGCAACAGAAACCCAGCTTTGTTACAACTACTGCATCACCACACACCTGGGCCCTTTAAAGCCTAGGGTCCAGGACATCATTTTCTATCTCCTCCATCTGTACACGTCGGGCCTTACCTATATATCTATACCCCTACATTTACCTTCTGTTGCACCTTATATGCAAAGGAGGAAAAATGTATTCCTTTTTCAGAATTCCAGTAGTCAATTCTTTCATGGGGGGCTTAAAAGGGTCAAAATTCTTAGAATAACTCTGGCCCCTGCAAAGAACCTTAACAAAGCCCTCACAAGACTCATGGGTCACCCTTTAAAATTTACATTCATGCACTCTCCAGATCCTTTCCTGGAAGGTAGCTATCCTTTTGGCCATTGCTTACCTCAGACTTATTGATGAACTACAGGTGCTCTCTCTACACAAGCCCTTCATCCAGTTTCATAAAGGCAGGTTTGTTCTCAGACCATTCCTAAATTGCTGTTCAAAGTTGTTTCCCCTTTTCATCTCAATGAATCTATAGAGCTCCTAGTCTTCTTTCCACAGCTTGACTCTGTAGCAGAAAGACCGTTACATGCGCTAATAGTCAAAAGTGCTCTTCTGTATTACATTGACAGGACTAAACCTTTTTAGGTCGAGCCTAGAGCAGCGCATGCGCTGCTTGCTCGACTTTTAGTAAGGGGGTTTTCAAAGTGCTACCAGAGGCTTTTGCTGGCCTCAAGCTTGCGTGCATGTGCGCGTGAACGCGCGCAGCCGCCATCTGTCTTTTCTCCGTCACGGGTAATTAAGTGCATCGCGATCACTTTAACTTTCGCCGCCCGCGCGGCCAATGCTTTTCGCGCGCGCTTGTTTTACAGTGGCTTATAGTATTGGAGCGCTTTACATGAGCTCCACTTAAACTATTTGTTTACATTTGGCACTGCCCCACTTAAACTACTTGTTTACATTTGACACGGCAAATCGAGTGATTCACCCAGAATCGGATGTCGAGTCGACGTAGAGACTCGAACCCTGCTCCTTAGCGCGAAAGGCAGCTCTGGCTGTTACGCCATATGGTCTTTCGTCCTCCGTGGTGGTGCTTTTAACAGATGTTGGCATTTTAAGTTCAGGATCAGATGAGGGCATTCATTCTCAACTCGCACTCAAATATTTCAGTAATTGCCTTTTTTAAAACAATAATATTGTAATTCGCCCAGAATCACAGAATGTTGAGCTGCTGCCAAGACTCGAACCTGGTTCCTCAGCTCCAAAGTCGGCAACTTTGACCGTGAAGCCACATCCTCTACACTACGGGACTGGTGTCTGCAGCTGGATGCATAGGCTCTTCTTCATTCCTGACAAGCCGCCCGAGCAAGATGTAAAAGATTCCTGGTTCTTGCTCTGAGCAGCGTATGCCCTTCCCTGTGCTGCCGTCCTTCTCTCGTTATTGTTATCTTTTATCTTTTCCATGAAAATATATTTTTGTGAAGAATGCATTGTCATTTTTATCTTTCTCTAAAATGAAATTTTGTCAGCTTGTTTTCGTCAGACTAGCTTTCATCATTTTTGATTTTTGTGACAAATGACAGATTACTGTGGTCACATTGCCAAAGAGGTCAATGTAGAATTAACCTTAACTTTGCATCTGTTTTGCTCGCCACAAGGCTGTACCATCCCAGAGATAAGAATCTTGCAACCACAAGAAAAAATACTTTTAAAACTCAGTAGCCCGTACTATAAGAGATCAGGACTGGCCCAAACGCTTCCTATTATTTTGCTGTCCCAACAGATGGGCGTTGCAAGTACCTGCATGTATGTTCTTGCTTTTCGCATGTTGTCCCTCTTTTGTGTTTACTGAAGGTTTCAGTAACGTTCTCACTATGCCTTGCAACTCAGGTTCAGGTGTGGACTTGGCAATAGAGCTCAATTGGGGTACGACAGCAGTGGTGTGCAGTCTTAAGTCTGTGTGGGTGCCGGCCTGTTTTCTCCATTTCGTCTCTCCCCTTAAGTTGGGTTGTGGTTTTGCCTCGAGTTTGAGACAACCCTACCCGCCCCTTTGCACTCATATAATCTCCTAGGGTGTTCACAAATCTGCTGGCTCCTCTGGTGGCTCGCCTACTTTCCAGGGGGATTCGGGTTCACCAGCACTTGAATGGCTACCATTTCATGCTCATTCTCTATGACTGGCTTTATTGCACACCTCTAAGGTATGTTTTTCTCTTTGTTCCTTTGGATGGAGGCAGATTTCCACTAAATCAAACCTATTTCTTTACCAGAAGTATTGCAGTGTAGCTTTTTCGACGCTGCACTGGGAGAGGATTTTCGATCCCATTTCCACGGTAATAAAATTGAGGTCTTGTCCTAGAAGCCTTCTCAGTTGATGTGATGTTCCTGCAAGCCATTGGCTTTAGTCACATGGGGATATGGCCTCTGGGTGCTTCTGTATAAACGCGCACATATGTATGTGTGTCCCACCTTAGTGCTGAAGTCTGCCTGCGTGCACGCCTTTGGGATAAGCAGGAAGTGCACCAAGGCACTCTGTGGTTTACATCTCAGGGCCCTAGTCTCCGCTTCTGTGTGATGTGGTTTGAAGTGCAAATACTCCCTGCCCAGGGAGAGGTGCGAACCTAGGGCTCTTTGCACATGGACTCTTAACACCCAGGATCACAGCAACGCCAATTTGTTCACAGACTCCTGGCATCCTCCTTTTAAATGGAAAGCTCACACCTACAATTACACAACCAATGTCTTTTTCATTCACTGGTCAGGATTCACGTTCTAGACACCCACTTACCTCTACTCCCTTGCCTCGCCTTCACATACCTACACTCCCTAACACATAGGTAAAAGACATTATCATTTACAACGCCAATAACTTAAACTCAAGGAAATGCGAGACCTATTGCATTTCCAATGCTTGTTCATACATCTAACCAGCTTTTTGTCAACTTCACAAACCTTTACAAAGGCCGCTACCACTTATGAAGCTAGCATAGTCACGTGACTAGTCAGGTGAATTCAAACGAGCTACCACAAAGCCAAGAGAGTCCCAACCTTCCTGCCCAGGGCACACTCCACCTGTAAGAAAGGGGTAACTGTGGCTTTTTTTAGGTGACATAGCACTAGCTTGGATCAGCTAAGCAGCAGCTTGGTTAACCCTATTGTGTGGACATACTGGCCCACCACCAGGCTGTGGTTGGCTAGACAGTCCTAAAGTCCTTATTTCAGACATTGGCATGGAACACACACCACAGCTTTATTAGCTACTGTACGTTCATCCAAACTAGCTACCACAAACCCAAGAGAGTGCTAACTTTCCTGCCAAGGGCACACTCCACCTGTAAGAAAGGGGCAACTATGTTTTTTTTTTTAGGTAACATAGCAGTACCATGCATCTGCTAAGCAGCTGCTTGGTTCACTCTACACACATTTACCAAACACTGTTGTGTGTACATACCGGTCCGCCAGTAGGCTGTTGTTGGCTAGAAAGTCTTAAAGACCTTATTTCAGCTATCTTCATTGAACACATGCTAGTCACCGTTTTATTAGCTACGCTACGTTCACTTGTTACTCTATACACACTCTCACCACCAGTGTAAAAAAGAATCTAAATGGAGTCGTTGCCCATGTACATTCTCTACTAAGGGAGGAACTACAGCACATCTCATGACTCGAAACTCTTCTTCAAAGACAAAACCGCTTGCAAATGTCGATCTTAACACTAAATGGCAGAAGTATGCTGAGCATGTGAATCTACAGCACTATATGCTGCAAACCATTGCTTAGTAAGTAACATTTTCCTTACCTTTGGTAATATTACGGTCGTAGTATGTGTTGCTGTACATACACATGCCCTGCATACTTCTGCCATCTATTGTTGGGCTCAAACATTGGAAATTTTGTTTTTCTTCGTGCAAGTCTTTTGAGTCACAAGGTACAGTGACTCCTCCTTTAGTTGGTAATGTGCATGGGCTTCGGGTAAAGGTTTTTGGCCACAGATTCCTCACCTTTTGAATATTCCCCAGACATCAGACTGGATCTGGAAACTTTTTTCGTAGTACCTCTTCATGCCGGAAGGTGGCGCCATGCAGCTCCATTCAGATGCTGTTCTGCTCCAGAAGTGACGCTCACGTGCTGACGTCAAAAGTGGATCTGGAGCTTCGTTTAGAGACTACTTTTTTGCGATTTTTCTCACAAATGTTCAACAGTGTGCAAGGAATGTTACCCCTTAAGACGACAAGTTTTAAGCCCTCAGATGACTGTCGCAAACAGATTGCTATGACTGATCCTCACCAGGTTTACCTGTGGTGTTTGGGGTCGAGCCACAACTCAAAGATCTACGGAAACTGCATGTTGATGACCCTGAAGGCCATTAGAGAATGTGAGGTGAAACTCTACGTCACCAAGCACAAGACGACGCAGCTCTAAGTCCAAAGCTTGTTCACTGTCCTGCTCATGCAGTCAACTGAGCCTTTCTTAAGGCCTGTCTTTGTCGCACTTTAGATCCTCAGGTAGGCACAAAAAACATACAAAGCTGAAGCGAAGTTTCACAACTTCGTGCCATTCCCACTCCGCTGATGAAGAATGTGGGTGACACCAACGATCCTGTTCCCACTCCCAAAGTCAGCTGACTTAGCAGATTTCGCAGCTGGTTCCAGCACAACTCGAGTTTCCGAGACCTTCAGCCAGATCAAAGAGATTTACTCAGCTATGCTCCAGCCCTTTATTTCTTTACAGACTCCCTCTGGTGCACCTTCACGCCCCACGGAGCTGAAAGGCCTACCATCTGGACTACCACCGGCAGGTTCACCCTCAGTGCCAGTTGCACCCTCTTAGCCGCTTCTGCCCTCAACTCCAATACCAATGTCGTCTTCGAGGCACATACCTACTCCAAGCCTGGGTACATCAATGCCAACTTCTCTGCCAGAAGAAATGGCCTGATTGTCTTTTCCGATGGGGACTCAACACCTATCTGAATTCGACCGACATCAGAACTGAATCTGACCGAGGATTCTGCACTTGCCTTACCACAAGGCTGGCAACACTCTACATTCTTTTTGGAATGGACTCTGATAATGATTATAACCATGGTGATGAGTTCGCTCAGCCCCATGCTGATGATAATTGGTATGAGGACTTGCAAGACGCTTGTGGGCTCAACACTTCCTCTGAGTCAGCCCTTTTCTCGCCTCCTTGCCCGGCCATGGAAGAATCTGCATCCTGCACTATGGTTATGGGTAATGTGTCCAAAGTCCTTGACCGCCACCTCCCCACCATGGATGTGAAAACAAACATCCAGACGGACATCCTGGACCATTTCCAGAGTGCTTCTAAGCCTCTCCTACCTTTTAATAATGCCTTGACAAGACACCCTATTAGGGGCTTGGGCTAAGCCCCCTCTGTTAATTGGGAAATTGCTAGACACCATTTCCATGCTCTAGGTGACCTAGCCTTTTTGTTGCAGCATCCTTCTCCTTCGAGCCTCACGATGAAGGTCTCCACCAGCTGGACCAGCCTCAACAATCTCCCTACCACTCCCCCTGACAAGGAAGCGAAGCAAGTGGAGACATTCCAAAAATGCCTCTTCTCATTGGCCTGTTTGGCCCTGCGGTCAATTAACGCTTCCTGTTTGCTGGGCTGCTATACTGATCCCTTATGGGACTTGGTAGTGCAAGTCTTCCCAGGTGCTCCTGAAGACCTTCGACTTTTTCTGTTACAAGCCATTCAAGATGCGGGCAAATTCACAATTAATTGTGGCTTGGACACCACCGACTCCGTCGGACGGGCTACAAGCACCAGTGTTGCCATTAATCGCCATGCGTGGCTATGATCAACTGGGTTTTCAGATGATGTCTAGCCTCCCTGATGGACATGCCTTTCAATGGAACTCATCTGTCTGGGGACAAAACTGACTCTGCCCTTGAACATTTCAAGGAGAATAGTGCTACTGCTCGCTCAATCGGTCTTTCTAACCAGCCTTTCCAGCAACAATTTCAGCACTCCTTTCATCACTTTGGACGATGCACTCCTTACCACCAGCAAGGAAGAGAGCTCAGCAGTTTCGCAGGAGATGCCGTGGTGCACACCACAGCCAAGGTCAATGTGCTGCTCAGTACATCGACTCTGCAACCCCACTTGCCACACCTCTTTAGTGTACTCACATGGGGTCACAGCCACCCGGTGGGAAGTAGAGTCCAGTGATTATATCAGGTTTTGGCAACTGATCACATTGGAAAGGGGGGAGTCTTCTAAATTGTTTGCAAAGGCTACACCTTACCCTTCCTTTCATCCCCATCGCACCCCTCACCATCTACCCAACATCTGTCAAAGCATCATCTCTTCATTTTGCAGCAGGAAGTGCAAGCCCTTTTGGAGAAAGGGGCTATTGATAAGGTGCCTTCACCCTAGGTAGAATGTTGTAAATGTTTATCTCTCTCAATATGGTTCCCCTATGATAGCCCTTCCTTTGTGTCTTTTCCTCCCCATCCTTCCAGAATACCTGTGATGTTCTTTGTGCATTATGTTTAGCCAAGCTGCATTCCAGACTTGTCAGTTGGTGGTCTGGTCAGCTGGTGAGGTGTACGCTTAACCTATGCTCTGCTAATAAACCTACTACTTACCATGAGGAGGCCTCTGCATCATTCCTTATATGCTTACATCAATTTGGCGACGATTTAGAAGCTGACTGGACTACATGCATCGAGTCTTCAGCAGAGCAGCCTTCAAGAATTTACAGGTTAGCGACTCCTCTCCGACAGCGGCTCCCTGCGTGCAACTCTATCGTGGACCTCCAGAGGCAATCACCCGCGAGCTTTCCTGAAACTACAACTAAGTCTGGAAGTCCCGGAGTGGCCCGATGTCATAGTGAAGGTCCCGAAAGCGGTTCCGACGTCATCTGTTTAACTGTGAGAGGTGTCGCGTGCATGCGCGCTTTGATACACGCGCCACGCGTTGCTTAGCAGCGAAACTCCTTTGTGCTAACGCGTCACCGTACCTTCAAGTTACTTTGTTTTGTTGGGCTTTGCCGCACAGCCACTCACAAACGCGACGTGTTTACGTCATCCCACAACGTGAGGCCGCCATATTGCAATTCTGGTTGCTGGAGCTAAAACACTATATGCTGACGCTGTTGCGCAACGCGGGGATTGACGCACTGTACAGTCAGCAGTGTTGCCAAGATTACTGCCAGCAACGAGCGTTATCCCTTCACGGTGATACGCTCACCAATCCTGTGTCATTCTTACTTTCGTGTTGGTGATATTTTCACAGGTATTTCTCATGTGCTTGTCATGCGGTGATGCGCACACCACGCTACAGCTGCGGCCAGATTGACAGTATAATTCAAGCTATAAGGTGACATTTCTTATTCACTGGTTGTGTGTATTTTCCTTTATTTGGCAATACTCTGCAGGAACTTATCGTTAATTTGTTTTTGGGATTGGCTTGTTATTTTAGTGTAACTATGGCACAACAGGTTGCAGTAGCACTACCTCCACAGTTTCTAAGTGAACCAGGCACACCGTCAATTGCTTGGGAGGACTGGATAGTCAAGTTTGACAATTATCTTGACGCCCTTGATGGCCAAGACTTCTCTGCCAAGCGTAAAAAAGCATTGCTGTTGAGTGCTCTGGGCAAAGAAGGTCAACGTATCTTCAAATACCTTCCTCAAGCGTTGCAAGCCAGTGGGCAGTCCATGCCCGACGAATACAAAGATGCTGTTTCTAGACTTGAAGTGAGGTTTGCCAAAGAAGAAAATTTAGTTATGAACAGATACAAGTTTTACACACACAAGCAACGTAACGAGGAATCCATCGATGATTTTGTGGCACGATTACGAGATCTATCAGTGAAATGTAACTTTGGTTCAATGGCCGATGAGCTGATTCGTGATCAGCTGATTGTACAATGTAATAATTGGAAGATACAGGAAAGACTCTGGGCGGCCAAGAACCCAACTTTAAAGATAGCGAAAGATTTAGCCAAGGTGGTTGAACATTTAGAAATATGTATGAAGGAGTTACAAAAGTCTAATCCACATCAACAAATTTCTGAAGTATCTGAGAAGGGTTTGTCTGAGAGTGAACCAGGGGATGAAGAGTCAGTTGCTCTAGTCAAGTCAAAGGGAAAGAATTTCAACAAAAAGAGTACCTTTGTTAAAACTCCCATTAGATTTTGCTCGAGATGTGGCAGTAACGCACATACATCTGATGCAAAATTTTGTTTCGCAAATAACAGTGTGTCTTAAATGCGGTAAATTGGGTCATTTTTCCAGAATGTGTAGGAACAAAGGTCGGCTTAAGGTGGCCGTTATCGAAAATAACGACTTAGAGATTCGAAGGGAGAGAGACAAGATTTTGGTTATTGAAGATTCAAATACCATTGTCTTTAATGAAAAGAGAGAGAGAAGACCTAAAGCTGAGTTCAATATTGATGGCCATGTTGTAACTCTCATGGTGGATACAGGTTCAAGATACACAATAATCCCTGAGCCTATGTTTAAGAAAGAATGGGGCGTTAAAATACTCAAACCTAGTGATATTTCCCCTAAAGGGTATCAAGGTGACAATATAGATTTGTTAGGCTACTTTGATTCGGACATCTCTTTTGCTGACAGGTCCACTAAGTGGAAAGTGTATGTCGCCATTGATGGGCCACCAATCCTTGGGTGGATTCATCAATACGACCTGCATATTATTGTCAATCCTAGAGCACCCTCCCAAGTCATGGTCGTAGATGACTACACACTCAGTGATCTATTACATGATGCAAGCAGAGTTTTTAGAAATGAGTTGGGAGAATTGAAGGGTTATGTACATAAGATCCAACTAAAGAAAGATGTCATCCCCGTTCAACACAAATTGAGGAGGGTTCCCCTTGCGGTTAGGGATGAAGTTAAATCATTAATCAATGAGATGTTACAAGGGGGTGTAATTGAGCCAGTGGAGGCATCCACTTGGGTGTCTCCGGTTGTTATTACTCAAAAAGCTGATGGCAAAATAAGATTTTGTGTGGACTTAAGATCCCTTAATAAAAATGTTGTAGCAGGCACTTTTCCTCTCCCCAACATTGGGTAATCAGTGTCCACATTGCAAGGTGCGAAATTCTTCACGAAATTAGATTTGAAGAGCGCGTATCATCAGATTCGTCTTCATGATGATTCCAAACATTTGACCGCGTTCATAACCACAGAGGGCACATTTCAGTTTACGAGACTTCCTTTTGGGTTAACCTCTGCGGCCAGCATTTTTCAGCGTATGGTGACAGAGATATTCAAGGGAATAGAAAAGGCTGTTTTTTTCCAAGACGATATTCTTGTCTTTGGTGACACCATCTCTGATCACAATCAAGTCCTCAAATCCGTGTTGCACAGAATTGATGAAGCCGGTCTGACTTTACGTAAAGAAAAATGTTCTTTTCTGGTCCAACACATTGAGTATTTGGGGTATGAAATTTCGGCCCAGGGAGTTAAACCCAAAAGGAATCTCTTGGAGGCTATACACTCAGACCCGTGTCCTTCTGACAAGGATCAGCTCCGATCGTTCATGGGGCTTATAGAGTTTTACTCTAAATTTGTGAAAAATTTCTCGGACAAAACTTTAACTTTGAGACTTCTACTCAAGAAAGGAGTGAAATTTTCTTGGGGTGATAATCATACTGATTGTTTTACTGCTATCAAGAAAGAATTGTGTGAGGCTAAGGTTTTAGCACCCTCTGACATCAGGCGTACCTCTGTGTTAATGGTGGATGCGAGTGCCACTGGATTGGGGGCGGTACTTCTACAGAAACATCCTGAGGGGGAGAGAACCATCGCCTTTGCCTCCCGTACTCTTTCTCTTTCTGAACGCAATTATTCGGTAATTGAGAAGGAAGCTCTGGCTGCCGCTTGGGGTGTTCAATATTTTAGGACATACCTGTGGGGTACCAAGTTTCAACTTAAGACAGATCACAAGCCTTTAGTTCGTGTTTTGTCTCCTGGTGGTGCTGGTAAAGGTTCCCCTAAACTAGCAAGACTCGCATCCAGGCTGCTGGAATATCAATATGATATTTCTTATATCCAAGGCTGGCGCAATGTACAGGCTGACTGTCTCTCTAGACTTTCAGTCAAGGGTGAAGATTCCAATGGTGATTCTCCGGAGGTTCAGGATGAAGGGGCTGTAGCTTTTGTCCAAGATGTGGTGGCTCTGAGTGATGGTACATTTACGAAGGATGAGTGGTGCGTTGCCATGGCGAAAGACATGGTTCTCTCTAAAGTCATAGACCTAGTCAAATTGGGTGCCATGCGTGAGAGCTGTGTACAACCCCCGGTTCGTCCTTTCCTTAAAGTTCTAGATGAACTTTCGGTGTATGGCAACAGTATTCTTATGAGAGGTGACAGATTCATCCCTCCTTTCAGTTTGAGGCCGAAATTATTAAAATTGGCCCATGAAGGACACTTAGGGAAAACTCTCACTCAGCGCAGGCTCAAGGCCGATTTTTGGTGGCCAGCCATGGACGCACAAGTATCTTCCTGGGTCGAGAATTGTTCTGCTTGTAGAGATGGTGAGAAAAGGCTCAAAGTTGATTCAGGCTCAACCATGGGTCATATCGTCACTCCCGATCAACCTTGGCATAGTGTGTGTCTTGATTTCATCGGACCCATGGATGAATTGCCTGCGGCTCAGCATTTTGCCATTGTTGTAGTCGATATGTTTTCTAAATGGCTTACTGTCAGATTTGTTAAAGACATCACCGCTGATTGTACCATATTGTTCCTTAAAGATCTATTTCACGATGAAGGCTGTCCCTCCGTACAGATAATGGTACTCAGCTTATATCACATAAAATGCGTATGTTCCTGTCTGGTTGTGGGGTGACCCACCATCGTACTTCCCTCTATAACCCACAAGGTAACGGTGTGTGTGAGAGAGCAAACAGAGTGGTCAAAGAAATTATACAAATGTTGTGTGCATCTGGTGGTTTTGCCAATGAGGTGGTCCAGGAGATGGTGTGGGCATATCGGACCACTGTTCACAAACAAGATGGTAAGTCTCCGTTTGAGCTCATGCGGGGCAGACGTCCTGGCACTAAACTTGCACCGTCTTGGATCAAAAACAGTGTTGTCGAGGGTCCTGATCCAGGGTCTTTTTCTCAGGTCAATTGTGCCTCCACTTCTTACTCCATTTCCTCGAGTGATCTTGTTAAAGTTAAACCGGGGAGAGTGACAAAGGGACTTTCCAAATTCAGGGGTCCCTACAAGGTTAAACAAGTCTTTCCTAATTATGTGGTCCTGGATAATGGTGAGAAGTGGACCTTCGCAGAGTGGCATTGTATCAGAAATCTGATACCTCCAGTGCCACCGCTCAGGTTGATCAAAGTTCCTTGTCCAATAGTGGGTACATGTTATCTACCCCGGTAGAAGTTACTCCATCTTCAGCTTTAGTTTGTCGCAGGGGTGAAGGTGGTGGTGATGCTCTTGATCTCACGGGTGTTCAGGTTCAGTCTGCTCACAGTAATGATTCGTCTGCTCATTGTGATGTTACTCAAGATGTCTCAGTATCCAGGGAAGCCAGAAGTTCTAGGCTTCGCAGACCTCCTGTTTATTTGAATGATTATTTCTGTTAATACTTCACATCAGTTTATTCATTTTTGTGTTTGTTTTCAATCCAAAGGGAGAAGATGTGTTGTAAATGTTTATCTCTCTCAATATGGTTCCCCTATGATAGCCCTTCCTTTGTGTCTTTTCCTCCCCATCCTTCCAGAATACCTGTGATGTTCTTTGTGCATTATGTTTAGCCAAGCTGCATTCCAGACTTGTCAGTTGGTGGTCTGGTCAGCTGGTGAGGTGTACGCTTAACCTATGCTCTGCTAATAAACCTACTACTTACCGTGAGGAGGCCTCTGCATCATTCCTTATATGCTTACATCATAGAACATAGTTATTCCAGCTACTTTCTGGTGCCCAAGAAGGATGGTGGTCTTCGGCCTATTCTAGACCTGCACTCTCTCTATTTCTTCTTCTGGGAGGAGATATTCAAAATGCTCACTCTAGCCCAAGTCTTGTCTGCCCTTGACCCTAGAAACTGGATGGTGGCCCTGCACCTGCAGGACACAAATTTCCATATTCCTGTCCTTCCGGCCCATCAGCTCTACCTGCAGTTGGTGGTAGGAGAGGAGCATTTTCAGTTTGCTGTGCTCCCCTTTGGTATCACCAGTGCCCCTTCAGTGTTCTCATAAGTGATGACGGTGGTGGCAGCACACCTTCAGGGGGGCTCCAGTCTTCATCTACCTAGACAACTGGCTGTTGAAGGCAGGCTCCCCCCACACAGTCATCAACCACCTCCAGACTACTGCGAACCTCCTGTCATCTTTAGGGTTCACTATAAACGTGCCGAAGTCACACCTGATTCCTTCTGAGATGCTGCCCTTCATCAGAGCAATTCTAGGCACGGTCCGGTTTCCTGCTTTTCCCCTAGGCAAAAGAATCCAGGACATTCAGGCTACGATGCCAGTCTTTCATGCTCAGTCCTGGATTTCACTGAGGTAGACATTGGGATCTGAAGTTCCAAAGAGCCCAACATCAAGGTGACCTCTCATACCACTTCCAGATTTCAGAGGAGACTACAAAATATCTGCAGAGTTGGCTACTGGACCGCAATTGGGTTAGCGCCCCCACACCCCTTCCCCAACCAGAGTTGACAATGGTGACCGATGCAGCACTTCTGGGCTGGTTCGGCCACCAGGGAGAGGTGGATATCCGAGGCCTCTGGTCTCCGGCGGAGTCACAGATCCATATCAACCTTCTGAAGTGGAGGGTAATTCGCTTGACGCTTAAAGACTTCTTACCATCCATCAAAGGGAGGTTGGTACAGGTGCTCACGAACACCACTGTTATGTGGTACTGCAACAAACAGGGAGGTCACGGACCCTGTGCCAGGAGGCCTTGGACCTCTGGAAGTGACCGGCTGCCATGGAATTTTCCTTGTGGTGATCCACCTGGAAGGATCTTTGAATGCCAGGACAGGCAAGCTCGGCCGTCGGCACCTAGTAGCTCACCGGTGGCAGTTACACCTGAAGGTGGTGCAAGGTCTTTTCCATGAATTAGATCTGTTTGCCATCGCCGAGAACACGTAGTGTCAACACTTATGCACGTTGGAGTTTCCAAGGCGTCTGTCGCTCGGAGAGGTGTACCGCCGTGAGTGGATGTGAGAAAGTGCATCTATTGCATGGTTAGTCTCCCACCTTTTGCCTCGTTTTGATGTGGTTTCAAATGTGGTTCACAGGTTCCCTACCATCCAGGTCCCCTGTGCCAGTGCTCCTTCCCTAAAACAAACCCCCAATTGCTACTTCTTCCTCCTGTAAGTCCCTAGTAAATGGTTCCCTGGGTACCTAGAGCCTGGAAGCTGAAGAGGGTCCCTTGGGACCCCCCTCACTGGGACCTTGCCACTGCCCTTGCAGCCTGCATGCCCCTATGAGGGAGAAAGCAACAAAGTCGACATGGCACCCTGCCTGGGTGCCATGCCAGCCAGCACTGCCTGACAGTGTAGGTAAGTCACCCCTCTGGCAGGCCACAGAGCCCTAATGCAGGGTGCACTTTTGAGAAAGTGCCCTCTTTCTACATGGTTGCCCCCACGTTTTGCTGAATTGCTGATCTGCTTTGACTGAGTGTGCCCTGGGCACCTGCTAATCAGGTACCCAGGGCCTATGTTCTTTCCCTAAAACTGCATTGAAAACAAAATCAATTGGCATCTCTGGCCACAGGTCAGCCCCTGGTAAATGGTACCACAGGTACCCAGGGCACTGTGACCAGCGAATACCTCTAAGGGCTGCAGCACTTATTGTGGCACCCTTAGAGGCCCTGTATCATTACACTCACACACTGCCTTTGCAGGCTGCGTGTTTTGGTGCAGAACAAAGTGAAGAGTCGACATGGCACACATCCCTGTGTGCCATGCCTACAACCCACTGCCCTGGCATAGATCAGTCACCCCTCTAGCTGGGTGCACTATACCAGTGGTGAGGGTACAGGTGCATGAGCCCTGTACCCCTACAGTGTCTAAGTCCATTCTTAGACATTGTAAGTGCAGTGCTGCCATTAAGAGTATATGGTGCTGGGAGCTTGTCATTACGAACTCCACAGCACCATAATGGCTACACTGAAAACTGAGAAGTTTGGTATCAAACTTCTCAGCACATTAAACCCACACTGATGCCAGTGTAGGATTTAATGAAAAATGCACACAGAGGACATCTTAGAGATGCCCCCTGAAAAACAACCTACCACTAGTGTCCAGGCTGAGTGACTGCTTTCAGCTGCCTCCACCAGACATGTTTCTGGACCCCTGGGTTGAGAGCCTGCAGCTCTCGGGGGCCTGAAACAATGCACATCCTGGGACGAGGTGCCAACCCTCCTCCCCCAGGATGGGCAGGGTTCACGAAGGGGAAGCTTCAAAGGCTTGCCGCCTTTGTGAGCTTCCACAGGCCACTTGCTGCTTTCAGCAACTGGTCCCCACAGGTTCTGACCCCCACTTTGGGCGGGAGAACCAGCGGGAAAAACAAGTGAGGAAGAGAGGTGTGCCCACCTCTGCCAAGTCCACCCCTCAGGTGGGGAAGGTGAGGTGAAGCACAACTCTCAGTCCCCGCCATCTTGCAGATGGGGGGACCCAGCCAACCAGGGAAAAGCTTATGCCCCCCTCCCACTGGAGGGTGGCACAATAGGGGGTGTCCCCACCCCAGGGAAGGGACCCATTGGTCCCAACCTTTTTACCTACCTTTAACGCCCCTATATCTAGTATTTAGGGGCACCCCTGAACCTTGCTTCCTCAGACAAGAACCTACAAGAAGAAAAGAAGAAGGACCGAACAGCCGTGCCGAAGCTAACAAGAGGAGGACGCACACTGACTTGGCCCCAGCCCTACCGGCCTATCCCCACCTCGAACCTGCTGCAGCGAAATCCCGATGTGTCCTGCAGCCAGCAACCTCAAGAAACCCAGAAGACCTGCCTGCCTTCAATCCCAAAGACACTGTCTCCCGTGAACACCGGATTTGTTCAAACAACAGACTCCAGCGAGCAAGGATCCGCAAGTCTGCACCACTCTGCACCCGACGCCCATGACCCGAGCAGCCCAACACCAAGAGGAGGTCTCCCCGGCGATCCTGGCCCGAGATCCGTTGACCCCTGACCTGCCTCAAGTCTCCAGCCGACGCCTGCAGCCTCAAACCGGAAGGTCCCACCAACCGCGACCATGAGCTGGTAGGAAGATCCGGCCCTAAAAGGCACCCCTGCACCCGACGCCCCACGTCCTTGGGTGGCCCAACTGACGGTGCCTAACCAACCCCCAAGATCCCAATTTACCTCTCCAAGTGGTGGTCGCACCCAGAAGACCTTCGTCCCCGAGCCTGCAGTGCTTTTGCAAACCGGAGACTCCCCATTGAAAGCTACAGGGCTTCCGACGCCAAAACAGCACTCTGCACCCGGCCGCCCCAGTGCCGCTGAGGGTGCATCTTTTGTGCTGGCCTTAACCCCCATTTACCCTGAGCTTAAGCCCCGGAGCTTTGCTCCCACAACCCAGTGGCCTGCTCGTCAGCAGCCACCAACCGAAGGCTCCATATCCCCCATTGGATAACATTGGGCCTCAGCACTCTGCACCCGGCCGCCCTAGTGCCGCAAAGGGTGTAACAAGAGTGCATCCTTGACCCTGGGGGACCCTTGAGTCTAACCCCAGAACACCAACTCCCACAACAAAGTACTTACCTTTAAACTGATAACACTATTATTGGATAATATTGACTGTTTTGCTATGAAAAATTTCAAAGTGTGGAGTTGGAAAACCTAAAGAAATTCTTTAAAATTGTACTAACTAACAAAAACGCTTTTACTTATCTGTTCACAGGAAATGTCCCAGTGTAGTATCCAGGTATACTACACGGTGTAAGAAAAGTAATCTGAAAGTAATGTACTGGTCATTTTACTAAAAAGCCCATTCAAAGTATATGTACTGTATTTACAAAGCATTGCATTTCTCAGTAACAATACTGTAAGTCAAAACAAAGTGCATATACAATTACAATCCAAACTATATTACAACTGTATATTTACTGCAAAGTATTTATCACTTACCTGTGCCAGTCTTGCTTGGTTCTAGGAAATAAAATAACTAAAAGAATATTTTTATACAAAAACAATTGGTCTGAAGTTCAGTCTTTGAGTGTGTGAATTCATTTGCTGACTGAGTGTGTACAACAAATGCTTAACACTATCCTCTGATAAAGCCTTACTGCACGACCACACTACCACAAATAGAGAGTGAGGTGCTATCTACTTAACTCTGCCTACCTTTTGGGTTCCACTGGACTCTTTGCACACTATACCTCACTTTGGTATAGTATATACAGCCCAGCTTCCTACAGCACTATACTCCAGGTCAGGGCATATCTGCATAGGCAGATGTGCTCCTACAATATTTGGCACCATTTCCCAATATTGTAAGTGCCAGTGAAGCCATAGAGAGTACATGGTCTGGGAACCCGACAACTCGATTTCCACAGCACCATGTTGGCTTTACTGATTATAGGAGTGTTTGGTACCAAACTACTCCTCTTAATAAATCCACACTGATGCCAGTGTGGGATTTATTGGACCATGTACCCAGAGGGCACCTCAGAGGTGCCCCCTGAATCCCTACCAACCCTGGTATGGTCTGTGACTGGCTGTAGGCAGCCAGCCACCACCAAACATATTTTTGGCCCCTGCTCTCTGGGACCAGAAACAATGCACATCCTGGTTAGAGGTGTCATGCCTCCTCCCCCAATATGAGAAGGTGCTCGAAGAGGGAAGCTTCAAAGGCCTGCCGCCTTTGTAATGTGACCCCCAGCCTCTGCTGCTAGCAGCAGATGGCAGCCCCTGGTTTACACTCCCACTTTGGGTGGGAAAACCTGCAGGAATATTCAAAAAGGTAGGAGGTATGCCCAACTCTGGTGGGGGAAGCGAGGTGAAGCACAACGTTCGGTCCCTGCCATCTTGTAGATGGGGGCACCCCTCCAATCAGGGCTTGGTCTATGCCCCCTCCCATAGGAGGGTGGCATAATAGAGGGTGTAGCCACCCCAGGTAAGGTTCCCATTGGCCCTACCTGCTACTCCCCTAAAACGCCTCCTACATTTAGTATTTAGTGGACTCCCCCAGACCTGACCCTCAGATCTGCGACAACCTAAGAAGAAAGAAGACTCCCTGCAGCAGAAGTCCGAAGACGACAACTGCCTTGGCCCCAGTTCTACCGGCCTGTCTCCGGCTTCGATGACCCTGCGACCTGTTGTGTAACAACGACCTCCAAAACCCCTGGGAGGACTTGCCTTCAATAAAGACTCCAGTCTTCTGAAGACAGCAGACCTGTCCAGAAGAAACCAACGCCAAAGACAGGCGGATCCGCATCTCCTATCCACTCTGCACCTGTGCAGTGAAGTCTCCCCGGCGATCCTGACCTCATGTCCAGCGTTCGCTGACCTCTCCTGCCCTCCACGACGGCGCCTGCAGTGTGAATCCAGAGGCTCCCTCCAACCGCGACCGGCTCCGGTAAGAAGATTCCGACAATCAAAGGCACCCCTCCACCGAAGCCCCTGGGCCTTGGTGAGCTGAACCAATGGTGCCCCTACATCCCAACTTACCTCTGCTGTCGCTGGTCTTCCTCCTGCAACCTCCGGTGCCATGCCTGCAGCCTCTTTACCATCAAGAAGATCCTCATTGAAAAGCATTGGGCGCCTGACGTTCGAATTTGCACCCTGCACCCTGCTGCCCCTGTGCCGCTGGTGGTGTATGTTTGGTGTTGCTTTAGGCCCCCCCCGTTCCCCATGTGCTTAACCTAACCCCCAGAGCTTGGCCCCTGCAACCGATGCACTTACCTGCAAGCAGTGTGGCTCCAGGCACCCCCTGTCTCCATTGGAAAGCATTGGGTCGAACTCCGATTTTGACCTCTGCACCCGGCCGCCCCTGTGCCGCTGGTGGTGCAGTTTTGGTACTTACCTTACCCCTGGCCTTTGCTGACTTTTGGCTGAGAAGACTGAATCTGTAAGTTCGATACTAACCTGTTTAACCGCAATATTGTTTTTCCCATAGGATAACATTGGACAGTGTGAAAAAAGTTTCAAAGTGTCGATTTTTGAAAGGGAAAAGCATTTTTAATAAAAAAACGTACTTACCTTATTATGAAGACCTTGATCTTGAAATAAAGTACAAACAAAGTAGAATTTTATAAAATTGGTCTGGATCTCCTTCTCGAGCCGTGTGTCCTTTACTGGTCATGTGTGTGCAATAGATATCTCACACTCCTCTGTGTTAAGCCTAAGGCTGCTCACCCATATTACCACTAATAGAGCACTTTGGGTTTTGAATTGAGCCCTGTACACTTTTGGGGAACCCCCGGACTCTGTGCACAGTATTACCACCCAGTGATATCATATACAGAACCAGCTTCCTACAGTGGAACTCGGGCTCCTTTATGCCTTCCTACCGTTATTACTCCTGTCCTGAGTTCTCAAGAAGATCAGGACAGACCAGGCCCAAGTCATCCTAGTGACACTAGATTGGGCACCGGAAGTTAGGTATCCAGTACTCCTGGATTTGAGTCCTCTGATCAGGCTGCCATTTCGGAAGGACCTGCTCTTCCAACAACAGGGCATGGTTCTGCACCTGGGCCTTCGCAACCCCTACCTTCGTGAATGGTATTGAACGGTGACAGCCGAAGATCTTCGACCTTTCTCTGGAGATGGTTGATCTCATCTTGGCAGCCAGGCGTCCTTCAACAGTATACGCCTGTTTTGGGGACAGATTTGTGGTGTGGTGCGTCACTCGCAGGCTGAGCTCCCTCAGGCCTAACTAATATTATGTTGTTTGTTCTGCCTCTCGCCTTGATGAAGAGGATCCTTCGATACTGACTGATGCGGAAGTGTGGCCATCGAAGAATGAAGAGGTGAGAGGGGGACGACCCCCCAGCCACCTTCGAGGAACTCGTCATTGAGGTGGAGGAAGAAGCTGGCCATTCTGAGGCCTAGCAGGTGCAGTCCAGTTTCGGATGCAAGTTCGCCTTCTGAATCAAAGGGGAGCAGCATCAAGATCCTGAGGTTCAACATCCCCCGAAGACTTGGAACTTGAGTATGGTCACTACCCCAGCTTAGAAGCCACGGCCGCACAACTACCCCATGAAACGGCAGAGCACTGCCCCAGTAGGGTTTGGGTGTCAAGCTCGGAGATTCATCAGCCTGCTGGCCCACACTGCCTTCAGGCCATGGTCGGCACTGACAGATGCCTTCGGAGCTGACACCACTGCCTTCTCTGGCCACGCAGAAGCTACGGCCTTCCTTGAAACCAACAAGCTCTTTTACTCTGGCTTTGAAGGTGACTCAGAAATTGACGTTGGCACAAAAGTCCGCATCAAAGCCGCCATTGGCACCAAAAGCCTCAATGCCAAAAACCCTCCTGACGCTGAAAGCACCATCTGCGGCTGAAATGACTTGGAACAGCCTATTCTCCAGTGCTTGCAGAAGGAGTTGGACACTCACCGAAAGTGGCTCTTCATTCACCCACAAGCTGGAAAAATCATCTCCAAACTGTGTTCGAAGCCACAGGAGATTCTTCCAAGGAAATGGAAGCTGTACTTGGGGAGCAAATTGTCTTAGAACCCATACCTCTGCAAAGGAACAAAAGACAAGGACAGGGGCACTAGTCCTCTCCCTGCTCGATCTACTGCTCCTCGTTCTCTCTCTCTTCTGCCTCCCTCACTGCCACAAGCATATGTGCCACCTCCTCCTGCTTCACTGGAGGGGTCACAGCACTCTTCTTATGGAAAGGGTAGTCCCTTGTATCCAGGGGAGTCCTATAATGCCCCCTCTGATGCTCAAGACAGCGCCTGAGATCTTCAAAGAGCCGGTCATGGCTCGGGTCATCACACTAAGGGTCGACAAAAAAATACAAACCCTCACCCAATGACATGCCCTACATCCACGGCCACCGGACTCCTTTGTGGTTCACACAGTGCATAAATGCGCCAACACCCAGGGTACAGGGATCGCTCCACGTCCTTGCAAGTAGAGTAAAATGATTGATGCAGCAGGCAAGAGGTTGGCAGTACAATCAGCCACACACTGATGGATTCCTAACTCCATTGACCTACTCTCCCGATACTACAGGGTGCATTGGGATGGGATGAAGCAACAAATCCAAAACCTCCCTGAGCAGTATAGACAGCGCGGGCAAGAGCTGTTTACTCAAGGCAACACCATCTCAAACACCAATGTCCTCTGTGCTCTTGACGCAGACAAGACTGCAACCAGGAGTTTTATTACTAGCATTCTGGTCAGGCGTCATGCCTGACTCCGTGTATCTGGCTTTAAGCCAGAAGTACAACAGCATATTCTGAACCTGCCGTTTGACTCTGAATACCTCTTCGTGCCTCAGGTAGACTAGATGCTTGAAAAGCTGAAAAAAAGACATGGATACAGCCAAGGCAATAGGTGTCCTTCAGACATCAGCTCTTTGGGGCTCCTTTCGCAGGTCACAGTGTAAGGGGGACAGTAAAACCACTTTCCCAGACTCTCCTCCCTCCTACCAGAGGCAACAGTAACAATTCCACAAGCGAAGGGTACAGAGGTAGCAACACCAGAGGGAGGGCCAAAGGAATCATGGCCATCGGAGCCACCTGCTCTAAGCAATGACTCCCTTGCACTGTCCCCCAGGCCCCCCTCTCCCTTTCGATCACACTACACCTGTCGGGGAAAGTCTACAGGGGTTTCTCCCGCGCTGAGAAAAGATAACCTCCGACCAATGGGCCCCCACCATCATAAAAACAGGCCTGGAGCTCACTGCAACTCTCCCCCCCCCCCCCCCAAACATCCCACCCCACACACACACCCTCCCTGCAGAACACCAGCGCCTTCTTCAGGAAGAGGTTAGATGCTTATCCTCAAAGTAGCAATAGAGCCAGCACCATTACAGCATCTTGGCAAGGGGGTGTACTCCCTGTACTTTCTCATCCCCGAAAAGTACGTGTTTCTATGGCCAATACTTTACCTGAGGCCTTTCAACAAGTACATCCTCTCAGAAGATTGCCACTTGGTGACAGCAGGATGTAATCACTCTGCTGCAGCAAGGTGACTTCTTGACAGCTGTCGAACTGAAGGAATTCCACTTTCACATACCCATCCATCCTGCTCATCGCCGCTACCTGCTTTTCGTGGTAAGTGGTCAGCATTTTCTATTCAAAGTGTTGCCATTCAAAGTCTCCACTCCCCCCAGAGTATTCGCAAAATGTCTCGCCATGATAGCCACCCATCTCAGAAGGAACAGCATTCACTTATTTCCTTACTTAGGTGATTGGCTGATCGGAGTGGAAGTGAACAGCGGTGTCTCACATACACCCAGACCACTATCGTCCTCCTCCAGACTCTGGGCTTCCCGATAAATATTGTCAAGTCCAAGCTTCAGCCCCTTCAGATTCAACTTTGTCTGTGAGCAGTACTCAATACAATCAGCGACAAGGCCTACCCCAGGCCGGAGTGCAGACATTCCAGCAGTTGCTGCCTCTGTTTCAGCCAAATTGTCATTTGGCAGCCAGAAAAGTTAAGCACCTTCTTGGAATGATGGCCTCATGCATAGCCATAGTTCCCAATGCCAGGCTTCACGTGCACTCACTCCAACACTGCCTGTTAACACAATAGACACAATTGAGGTTCACTGATTGCATCTAGTGTTGATAGGGTCAGTACCCATCGATCTCTGCAGTGGTGAAACAGCAGCAATCTGTTGCAAGGCCAGCCCTTCATAGAACCTGTTCCACAAGTGACCATCACCACGGGCGCATCACTCTTGGGGTGGGAGCGCATCTTCCGCATCTGACCATTCAGGGCATGTGGTCGCCACAACAAAGAAACTTTCACATCAATTACCTGGAGGTCGTGCTCTCTAGGAATTTTTTCACTAGGTTCAGCACAGAGTAGTGTTGATAAAAGCAGACATTACCCCATGTATTCTCACCAAAAGCCAGGCCAAACACTCCCTGTAGGAAGCTGGCTCTGTATATACTATACCAAAGTAGGTATAGTGTGCACAGAGCCTAGTGGATCCCCAAAGGAAGGCAGAGGTAAAGTTAGATAGCACCTCACTCTCTATTTGTGGTAGTGTGGTCGAGCAGTAAGGCTTTATCAGAGGACAGTGTTAAGCATTTGTTGTACACACTCAGTCAACAAATGAATTCACACACTCAAAGACTGAACTTCAGAACAATTGTTTTGTATAAAAATATTCTTTTATTTTCTAGAACCAAGCAAGCCTGGCACAGGTAAGCAATAAGTACTTTACAGTAGTAATGCAATTGAAATACAGTTTGAATGATAATTGTATATGCACTTTGATTTGATTCACAGTATGGATGCAGAGAAATGCAATACTTAGTAAATGCAGTACATAGACTTGAATAGGCTTTTTAGTGAAATAGCAGATAAGTAACTTTTGAGATTAGTAGGCTTACACAGAGTAGTATACCTAGTTTTGCAGCGTGAATCTTTCTGGATTCACTATGCTGTGCATTATTCCGCGGTCTAGTGGTTGGGTCCGGAATCGTAGTCTCTTTTCTCTCTTTTTTTTTTTTGTGTGTAGCCCAGGTGGGCGTCGACGCCCCACCATTTTGGTGTCCTTTTGTGACGTCGGCGCGCTTCCTCCGGAAGCTCCCACCCTTGGGTGCCATCTTCAGATTCTTTTTTCCGCCGTTGGGTCTGGATCGTCGTGAAGAGCTCCAGAGTTGGAAGAGGAGAAAAGAGGAGAGAAAAAGCAGAAAGAACCGAGAAAATTGGAGTTTCTTCATCACAAGACAAAGAACATACTACCGGGACGACGAAGTAGGTGAAAAGTGGAGAAAACTTCGACCTCCGACGGAGAATGCGCACACAGGGGGCTCCCTGAGCGCGGGAATGGACAAGACACCATTCAAATTTTGCAGGAACTGCCACCACAAGTTCGCGCAGAAGGACCAGCACCCAGTCTGCAACCTCTGCCTACCGATCGACCATCAGAGTACCGACTGCAACGCCTGCTCGGCATTCGCCCCCAAGACCCTCAGAGTGAGGGACAGACAGAGGAGAGCAAACTACAGTATGCAGGGGCAGGGACAACCCCCGTCGCTGCGGGACCTGGGCCTCTCCAGCGGGGAAGAGGACAACATCGCCGAGGGACCAGAGGACTGCACGGTCGTAGAGACCGATACCAGACCAAGGAAGGAGGTAAGAGAGACGTCGACCCTAAAACCCCGACAGACTCTCGAAAACCAGAGCCAAAGTCCTCGAAAGGAGCACTGGCGTCGAAGCAATCGACGACCACAGCTGCGTCCAAGGACAAACAGCCCAGCGGATCCTTCGAGAAGGACTCCCGGTCGGCGAAAGCTCAAGAGACACCCAGGTCGTCGAAGCACGGCTCCGAGAAGCCGCACCCGACGCCGAAGGGGAAAGAGCAAACGGCAACTTCGACGTCAACATCCACGACCTCGAAGAGAGCCGCCGAAACTCTCGACGCCGAACAAGCGGCAGAGATGGAGAGGAAGAAGAGAAGGCTCGAGGCCGAGATGACCAGTATCCTACAAAGAAAAAGGATTTCGACGAACGGATGAGTAGATACATCATCCCTTCGAAGCCCTCGACGGTTATCGAACCAGAAGTCCAAGAGGAGTTCGATGCCACCGAACCGCCGAAAACTCCCGAACCGTCGGAGCAACAGGACGAGGAGGGCCTGTATTACTACGCTGAGGGCGACGAGGACCAGCAGACTCACTTCGGCTCGACACCCTCGGAGGCTCAAGACCTGGACTGGCAGGATCTCGACGCCGAAAATCCAGAAGAGGCCGTGGAGACGTATCCGTCGAGGCCTTCGCCGCCGGACGACATTGGAATATACAACATAGTCGTCAGGAACGCTGCAGCAAACCTATAGGGTGGAAATGGAGGAGGAAAAGCCCAAGGCCTGTTTTCTCCTGGAGACACTGCTGCCAACTCAAACTAGGAGCCAATTCCTTCCGATGCTCCCAGGTGTACTGGACCAAGGCAGGGAGGCTTTCAAGGAGCCAGCTACCTGCAGATCTGTCACCCCCAGGGCAGAGAAAAAATACAAACACTCTTCTAAGGATCCCCCATATATCCAGGGATCTGTGCCGGCTGATTCAATTATTACTGCAACAGCCAGGAAGAGGGCCAACGTTCCCACAAACTCCGGGCCACCTCCAGACAAGGAGAGCAAAAGAATAGACCTCACAGGGAGGAAAATTGAGAGGAATGCGGCAATCCATTGGCGCATTGTCAACTTCAATGCCCTGATAAACAGGCATGCCTACCAACATTGGGATGAAGTAGGACAGTTGCTCAAACTGCTCCCGACTGAACACCAGCAAAGAGCGGCCCACCTGGTGGAGGAGGGCAAGAATATGGCCAACACCTGCCTGAAGTCGGCCTTGGACGCAGCGGACACGTCAAGCAGGCTAATGATGATCGGGGTAACAGAGCGGAGACATGCCTGGCTGAGGATCTCCGGGTTCAAACCGGAAGTACAAAACAACATCCTGAACCTACCCTTCAATGGGGAGAAGCTGTTCGGCATGCCCGTGGACGAGACGCTGACACAGCTCAAAAAAGATAACGAAACTGCAAGGTCCATGGGGGCCCTGCAGTTCAGAGGGATGAGAAGGGGCACCCCCTCACGAAGACGAAATGGCAGAGGAGGGAACCAGCCGGGAACATCACACCAGGCCTTCCAGCAAACATTGCAGGGAAGCAGCCAGGCGCAACAGGGTCAGCAGCAACAAGGCTGGCAAAACCAACAAAGGGGACAGTCCTTTCGAAGCCGACCAAACGGACGAGGACAGACAAGAAGAGGCGGCCAGCAACCCGCCCAAAAGTGACTCCACAGTACCAAACGTGCCCGCAGTAACAACATCCTTAGTGGCGCGGCTCAACAAAAGACACAAACAACCATTCCAAATCAACGACCATGTGACACCCGTAGGAGGCAGACTAAAACACTTCTTCCAGGAGTGGGAGAAGATAACAACGGACAAATGGATACTCAACATCATACAGTTCGGCTACTGCATAGAACTGGTAAAGAGGCCACCAAACAGAAGGCCAACCAACAAGACACGCTCAGCAGAAGAGCTATCACTGCTGTGGCAGGAGGCACAAGAACTCCTCCACAAGCAGGCTATAGAAAACGTACCATACAAGGAAAGAAGCACAGGAGTGTACTCAAACTACTTCCTAGTACCAAAAATAGACGAAACGTTAAGGCCCATACTGGACCTACGGTTCCTAAACAAGTACATAAAGACTCAAAAGTTCAAAATGACGTCCTTACAGGAGGTTATACCTCAGATAAGGCATGGGGATTTTATGTGCACAATAGACCTAAAGGGTGCCTACCTACAATTTCCCATGAACCAAAGACACAAGCATCTACTGCGATTTACCATCGGCAAGGCGCATTACCAGTTCACGGCCCTAGCCTTCGGATTAAAGTCCGCGCCAAGGGTCTTCACAAAATGCCTAGCGGCCGTAGCAGCACATCTGCGGAGGCAGGGAATACATGTATACCCCTACCTAGACGACTGGTTGGTGAAAGCGGACTCCTACAACAAATGCAAACTGCATACTCAGCAGGTCACACACACCCTAACAAAGCTAGGCTTCTCCATACACAGCGGGAAGTCGTCGCTAGAACCAGAGCAAGTGAAAATCTTCCTGGGTGCAAAAATCGACACCATTCAGGGCAGGGTGTTCCCCAGCGAAAAGAGGACCTCAGCACTGATGAAAGAGACTCACCAATACCAGAAGGGGCGACGTCTGACAGTGAGGACAGTGAGCAAGCTCATGGGGATGATGGCGTCCTGCATACACCTAGTCCCCAATATTCGACTGCACATGTGACCATTCCAGGAATGGCTGCAACAGCAGTGGTCACAGGCTACAGGGAGTTGGGAAGATCTAGTGGTTGTAACGCACGCAGTGCAGGAGGAGATAGCATGGTGGCACAAGGACAACATAACAAGGGGAAAGCCGTTCACACCACCAACTCCAACAGTGACCATCACAACAGACGCATCCCAAATGGGGTGGGGAGCGCACATGAACCTGCTCAAAGTAAGGGGGTTATGGACACAAACAGATGCCGTCAAGCACATCAACTACCTAGAGCTAAAGACTGTGTTCCTAGCACTAAAAGCGTTCCAGAAACAGCTGTACGGGCAAAGGGTGTTAGTACAAACAGACAACACCACAACAATGTTCTACATCAACAAGCAGGGAGGAACACAGTCGGTGGCGCTGTCAGACCTGGCGCAACAGATATGGAAATGGGCAATCCCACTACAAATAGACCTCCTGGCAATACATCTGCCGGGGAAGGACAATGAGGAAGCAGACAGACTGAGCAGACAGACGTCAATCTCACACGAGTGGGAGCTCAACCCGCAGGAGACGCAAAAAATATTCAAGAAGTGGGGGACCCCACAACTAGACCTGTTTGCAACACACCAGAATGCAAAATGCCAATACTTCGCATCCAGACAGTCAGGCCACCAATTCCAAGGAAATGCCCTATAGATGAGCTGGTCAAAGACATTTGCCTATGCTTTTCCACCGATACCGCTGATACACAAGGTGCTCAGCAAGTGCAGAACAAGCAACATGACGCTAATTCTGGTAGCACCACAGTGGGCCAGGCAGTCCTGGTTCTCACAGATAGTGGAAATGGCACAGGGACCACCACACAAGTTCCCAAGAAGGAAAGACCTGCTCTCGATGCAAAACGGAAGAGTACTCCATCCAGAGCCAGAGAGCCTCAGCCTAGCAGCATGGCTCCTGAAGACTTAGAGTTCGCTCACCTCAAGCTTCCAGAAAGCACGCTGGCAGTACTGCGGGAAGCCAGGAGGCCCACCACACGGAAATGCTATGCATCAAAATGGAAGAGATTCACTGAATGGTGCATCAACAAAAAACTCCACAGGAGAATCACTAGAGAATCTACAGTGCTAAAATACTTAACACACTTACTAAAAAATAACCTAAGCTGCACTTCAATAAGAGTGCACCTGGCGGCAATAGTGGCCTATACAAGAGGAGAAACAGGGGAAAGCTTTTTTACATCTCAAGTGGTAAAAAGATTCCTAGAAGGAGCCAAAAGAATAGCACCACTGAAGAGGATGCCGCCGCCGGCATGGAACCTCAATGTAGTTCTAACACAGCTTATGAAAGCACCGTTCGAACCCATTCACAAGGCATCGCTACATATGCTCACAATAAAGACGGCCTTTCTGGTGGCAATTACCTCACTACGTAGGGTGAGCGAGTTGCAGGCACTCACGCTACAAGAACCCTACATTCAGATCCACAATGACAGGGTGGTAATGAGAACGGACCCACACTTCTTGCCAAAGGTGGTGTCCAAGTTCCATATAAGCCAAACAATACAAATTCCCAGTTTCTTCCAGAAACCATCCACCAGCGCAGAAAGGGCACTGGACGCCAGAAGAGCAGTAATGCATTACATCGAAAGGACTAAGGACTGTAGAAAGACAAAACAGTTCTTTGTGTCCTTCGCAAGCAGTTTCCTGGGCAGACCAGTAACTAAAAATACCATCGCACGATGGATCGCGCAAACAATTCAATACTGCCACAAACAGGCAGGCCAAGAGCTACAAGGAGCAGCTCAGGCACACTCTACCAGGAAAAAGGGAGCAACAATCGCCTTCCTGGCAAACACACCTATCCAAGACATTTGCCTGGCGGCAACATGGGCTTCAGTGCACACGTTCACTAAGCACTACTGCGTGGATATACAGATGAACAAAGAAGCACAAGTAGGTCAAAAAGTGCTACAACATATATTCAACAACCAACGCTCATCTTCCACCCAGCCGCCACAAACATAGCAAACCGCTACAAAGTCTATGCACAGCATAGTGAATCCAGAAAGATTCACGCTGCAAAACGAATAGTTTCTTACCTGTCGGTGTAGTTTTGCAGCTTGAAGACTTTCTGGATTCACTAGCGAACCCACCCGCCTCCGCCAGAAAGATGAGACAGGAGGAAGATGGGACTAACAAATAGGAAAACACCTTCAAAAGGTAAAAGGATAAACAAAACAAACACAAGACAAGAAAAAAAGAATCCGAAGATGGCGCCCAAGGGTGGGAGCTTCCGGAGGAAGCGCGCCGACGTCACGGAAGGACACCAAAATGGTGGGGCGTTGACGCCCACCTGGGCTACACAAAAAAAAAAAGAGAGAGAAAAGAGACTACGATTCCGGACCCAACCACTAGACTGCGGAATAATGCACAGCATAGTGAATCCAGAAAGTCTTCAAGCTGCAAAACTACACCGACAGGTAATAAACTATTCGATACTACTCTGGGACATTTCCTGAAAACAGGTAAGTAAAATCGATTTTGTTAGATTATGCAATTTTAAACAATTTCTTAAGTTTCTCAAACTCCACACTTAGAAATTTTTCACAGAAAAACAGTCAATGTTATCCTATGGAGGAAAATATTGTTATCGGGTTTGAGGTAAGTATTTGGTAGTGGGAGTTGAGGTTCTGGGGGTAGACTCAGGGGTCCCCCAGGGTCAAGGATCCACTCTTATTACACCCTCAGCGGCACTAGGGCGGCCGGGTGCAGAGTGCTCAGGCCCAATGTTATCCAATGGGGGATAGGGGGGCCTCCGGCTGGTGATTGCTGGCAAGCAGGCCACTCGGTTGTGGGAGCAAAGCTCCTGGATTTTAGCTCAGTGCACATGGGGAAACAAAGTAGCACCAAAGGTGCACCCTCAGCGGCACTAGGGCGGCCGGGTGCAGAGTGCTGTTTCAACGTCGGACACCCTGTTGTTTTCAATGGAGAACCTCCGGTTTGGAAAGACACTGCAGGCTCGGGGACGAAGGTCTTCCGGGTGCGACCACCACTTCGAGACGTAAGTTGGGAAGTTAGCGGTTGGTTAGGCACCGTCGGTTTGGGCACACAAGGACGTGGGGCGTTGGGTGCAGTGGTGCCTTTTGGGGACGGATCTTGTAGGAAGCTGGCTCTGTATATACTATACCAAAGTGAGGTATAGTGTGCACAGAGTCCAGTGGAACCCCAAAGGTAGGCAGAGGTAAAGTTAGATAGGACCTTACTCTCTATTTGTGGTAGTGTGGTCGAGCAGTAAGGCAGTATCAGAGGACAGTGTTAAGCATTTGTTGTACACACTCAGTCAGCAAATGAATTCACACACTCAAAGACTGAACTTCAGACCAATTGTTTTTGTATAAAAATATTCTTTCAGTTATTTTATTTCTAGAACCAAGCAAGCCTAGCACAGGTAAGCAATACATACTTTACAGTAATAAATGCTGATTGTAAAACAGTTCAATTGCAATTGTAAATGTACTATGGTTTGACTTACAGTATTGTTTCAGAGAAATGCAATCACTTGTAAATACAGTACATTGACTTAAATGGGATTTTCAGTAAAATAGCAGGTAAGTTACTTTTGAATTACTTTTCTTACTCAGTGCTGTATGCAGCACTGGGACATTTCCTGTAAACAGGTGAGTAAAAGCATTTTGGTTAAATCGTACAATTTCAAAGAATTGTTTTAGGTTTCAAAACTCCACACTTAGAAACGTTTTCAGGAAAAAAGTGTCAATGTTATCCTATGGAGGAAAATATGGTTATCAGTTTTTAGGTAAGTAATCAGTCTTTTAATTTGAGGTTCTGGGGTTAGACTCAGGGGTCCCCCAGGGTCAGTGATGCACTCTTGTTACCTCCTCAGCGGCACTAGGGCGGCCGGGTGCAGAGTTTTGAGGCCCAATGTTATCCAATGGGGGATAGGGGTCTGCGGTTGGTGGCTGCTGGCAAGCAGGCCACTGGGTTGTGGGAGCAAAGCTCCTGGATTTTAGCTCAGGGCAAGTGGGGAAACAAATTAGCACCAAAGGTACACCCTCAGCGCCACTAGGGCGGCCGGGTGCAGGGTGCTGTTTCGAGGTCGGATGCCCTGTTGTTTCCAATGGAGAACCTCCGGTTGGCAAAAGCACTGCAGGCAGGGAGACGAAGGACTTCTGGGTACGACCACCACTTCGGGAGGTAAGTTGGGAAGTTAGGGGTTGGTTAGGCACCGTTGGTTTGGGCACACAAGGCCGTTGGGTGTCGGGTGCAGGGGTGCCTTTCGGGGTCGGATCTTCTTACCAGCTCCTGGTCGTGGTTAGGGGGGCCGTCTGAATTTAGGCTGCAGGCGTCGGCTGGAGGCTTGAGGCAGGTCAGTGGTCGCCGGATCTCGGTTCAGGATCGCCAGGGTGACCTCCTTGTGGTGTTTGCCCACTCGAGCTCAGGCCGTGGACGGCGGGTGCAGAGTGGGGCGGATCCGCGGTCTCCGGCTGCTGCCAGAGGTTGTAGTTGAACAAATACGGTGTTCACGGGAGAGGCAGGCAGGTCCTCCGGGGTTTTTGAGGTTGCTGGCTGCAGGACACACCGGGGTTTCGCAGGAGCAAGTTCGAGGGGGAGACAGGCCGGTAGGGCTGGGGCCAAGTCAGTGGGCGTCTTCCTCTTGTTAGCTGCTGCACGGCTGTTCGGTCCTTCTTCTTTTCTTCTTGTTTCTTGTCTGGATCTGAGGAAGCAAGGTTCAGGGGTGCCCCTAAATACTAGATTTAGGGGCGTTACAGGTAGGTAAAGGGCAGTGACCAATGGGTCCCTTCCCTGGGGTGGGTACACCCCCTATTGTGCCACCCTTCAGTGGGAGGGGGGCAAGAGCCTGTCCCTGGTTGGCTGGGTCCCCCCATCTTCAAGATGGCGGGGACTGAGAGTTGTGCTTCGCCTTGCCTTCCCCACCTGAGGGGTGGAGTTGGCAGAGGTGGGCACACCTCCCTTCCTCACTTGTTTTTCCCGCCGGTTCTCCTGCCCAAAGTGGGGGTCAGAACCAGTGGGGACCAGTTGCTGAGTACAGCAAGTGGCCTGGGGAAGCTCACAAAGGCGGCAAGCCTTTGAAGCTTCCCCTTCGTGAACCCTGCCCATCCTAGGGGAGGAGGCTTGGCACCTCGTCCCAGGATGTGCATTGTTTCAGGCCCCAGAGAGCAGAAGGCTCTCGACCCAGGGGTCCAGAAACATGTCTGGTGGTGGCAGCTGAAAGCAGCCACTCAGCCTGGACACTAGAGGTGGGTTAGGTTTCAGGGGGCATCTTCTAAGATGCCCTCTGTGTGCGTTTTACATTAAATCCAACACTGGCATCAGTGTGGGTTTAATGTGCTGAGAAGTTTGATACCAAACTTCTCAGTTTTCAGTGTAGCCATTATGGTGCTGTTGAGTTCGTAATGACAAACTCCCAGCACCATATACTCTTAATGGCAGCACTGCACTTACAATGTCTAAGAATGGACTTAGACACTGTAGGGGTACAGGGCTCATGCACCTGTACCCTCACCACTGGTATAGTGCACCCAGCTAGAGGGGTGACTGATCTATGCCAGGGCTGTGGGTTGTAGGCATGGCACACAGAGATGTGTGCCATGTCGACTCTTCACTTTGCTCTGCACCAAAACACGCAGCCTGCAAAGGCAGTGTGTGTGTGTGTGTGTAAGGGTACAGGACCTCTAAGGGTGGCACAATAAGTGCTGCAGCCCTTAGAGGCCTTCTCTGGTCACAGTGTCCTGGGTACCTGTGGTACCATTTACCAGGGGCTGACCTGTGGCCAGAGATGCCAATTGGGTTTAGGCTTCAATGCAGTTTTAGGGAAAGAACATAGGCCCTGGGTACCTGATTAGCAGGAGCCCAGGGCACACTCAATCAAAGCACATCAGCAATTCAGCAAAAAGTGGGGGCAACCATGCAGAAAGAG
Organism: Calotriton arnoldi; assembly: GCA_963921515.1. Classification (NCBI taxonomy): domain Eukaryota; kingdom Metazoa; phylum Chordata; class Amphibia; order Caudata; family Salamandridae; genus Calotriton; species Calotriton arnoldi. Next base: position 71,299 of record CAWUFW010009956.1, on the reverse strand, counting down.
GGCACTTTCTCACACTCCCACCACAGCTGTCGGCATTAGCACAAAGCATTTGGCATTGGGCACTTCAACACCGAACATATCTGCTGGCAGAGTACCTTCCGGAAATGGACAACGATTTTGCAGTCCTCCTCAGCAAGCTGTAGCAGCACGTCCATGAGTGAGAACTCCACCTACAAGTCCTTCTCCCACACATTAGCCCTTGGGTATTTCCAGAGATTAACCTCTTCACCACTGCCCAAAATGCCAAAGCTTTGCCTCCAGGTTCCCATGCCCAAAGTCCATGGGCACCGTTTAGGGGGTTTCTGCTTTACAAATCTATGCAGAGCATGTGTATCTACAGCCACACATGCTACAAACCGATTATATTACTTACCTTATAAGCATCGGTTTGTAGCATATAGTTCTGTAGATTCACATGCGCATACCCACCTCACCAGAAGCCTTTGGTTGTTGCTAATGCGCATTTCTTTAACCTAAACTTTGTATATACCTTCTTGCATGGTCAACACACTTTCCTGTTCTAACGCTCCTTACCCACTGTGCATAAACTAATGTAGCAATGGAGCTGATGCCCATTGCACATTACCAACTAAAGGAGGAGTCACTATACCTTGTGACTCAAAAGGCTTTGAAGAAAAACAAGTTGCAGGCAGCCGAGTCCAACACTAGATGGCAGGAGTATGTAGAGCATGTGCATGTTCAGCTAGACATGCTGCCAATAGATGCTTTCAAGGTAAGCATATTCCTTCTGGTAGATACTATATCTTCCTGTAGGTTGCTCACCATTTTCTCTCCTCACCTTCTGAGTTATTGTTCTTTTATAAGAAAATCCCAAGGTATATAATGATATGCCCACTCTTACTATCATTGTGGTTAAGATCTCTAGACTCAGTTGGGCACGAAAAAATGCAAGGAAAACCCCTGTGTGCCAGACTGCGCGGTACATTGTTACATCATGGGTAGGCGATGTTCTAACAGTAGCACCACCTGCTGACGCTGGTGGGCATCTGCTTCAGCATCCAGTCTGGTGCCTGAAACAAATATTTATAAGGTGAGGAGTCTGCTGAAAGATACAGTATCCCCAATTGTTACCTAAGTATAGTAACTTTTTTTGTATTGAAATAGCTTTCAAGCAATAGGGAGGCCTTCGTTGTGCAGCAGTGGAGTTCCTGAGTGTATGAACAAACAGATACCCAACCTATTTTGGGACAGTGCCCAGGCTTCCATCAGAGTATGTGCTATAGGTTCTGTCCCCTTAAAGGTAGCCTGTGCGAGTAATAAATGGCATGTAGACCTTCCAGATTGCCCATCAGAGCCTCCCCAATAGAGGATGCTGTATATCTCAATCAGCAATGCGAGAGCTGTCCCCCAGTGTTTAGGGAGTGCCCAGGAGTTACCCCCACCTACTAGCTGAGAAATGCCATCTCTTTCGTCATTTTTTGGAAAGGCTTTCTGGACTATAACAGCATATTTAATGCAAACTGAGGTCTCCTTAGTACAGAAATTACAAACCCTATGCCATACGGCACCCACCTGTCATATATGTAAGAGGGCCCAGCGTGTAGTGCTCATGCAATCCCCCTAAGGGTTATTCTTTCTTGAATGGACAGAGAGGAGGCTTGCACACCAGTCTGGGATCGGATACAGCAGATCAGGTGTGGGAAATTGGCATGGTTGCCAGACTGTAAGAAAGCCTGGGAAGCCGCTTAACTCTCCTTACTTCTGTAAAATTAGGAAAGACAGAAATCTTAGCTGTATGCCAAGGACCAGTATTCTGCACTTGTCAGAAGAACCTGACCTGGTTCATAGTGAAGGCCTGTGCAAGGCTCAAGACCAGGCCAGACCTGGGGAGGGCACTTCGATTTATGTAGTGTGCCCTTGGAGTTCACCACAACCTAGTGGCATGGAGGAAACAGTCTCAAAAAAATAGTTACCTGCTCTGTCTTCCAACTTCGAGAATGGTGTACCATTTTGTTCAAACACGTAATTCCGCCATATAAAAAAAGCAGTTCATTAAAGATTTCTATTAGATTTATTCAGTATGTTTATTCAATATTGCTGCAACCACAGAGGCCTCCAGCCACCGTCTCCATCCACTGTCAAGCCTCAGCTCTCTCTCTTCAAACGACACATAGTTGTATTTCATCATAAGACTGTAAAGATTCTGACATGAGGATTCCCTGTTGTGGTTTGATGATACTAAGTTCAGTACTGCATATCCCCAACTGATTCCCATGTGAATAGTCTGGAAAAGTATTGAAAAAAATGAATATAATTACAACATGAAAATGTATATGAATCATTGCTCACATAAATCTAAACATTCACCCAGATCAGGCCCATACATAACCCTGCAGAAGTGTGGGTGGCATAGTTGTCCTTACTCCTCTTTACTACAGTATTATTATTCTCATCTACACCAACACCTGGAATTTTGCTTTTAAACATCCTTTTAACTTTAGATTTTTCTTTCAGCACATACTCATCACCTACGTACATACCTTTTCACTAGACCGACTCTAGTACAGTTCCAAATTCTTGTTTCTTCTATTTTCACTACATTAGTTAACAACTACGCTTCTCTCATGGTCTTAGAAAATCTTGAATTGTCACATTTACCTACAGGGATATTTATCTTAACCAAGTCTTCCACACACAAATTCGTTCTCTTTGTCCCATGCTTCAAATCAAACCATCTCTTGTCAGCCATCATACTCTCAACTTCCTTTCTTATTTAGGGGACTTCCCAACACCATTATCAACCATCCACGCTAGGCATAACGTGTTTTTTATTCTTCTGCCCCTAAACAAACACAAAAGGTACACATCCAGATTTGGAATGAAGAGTTAATCTATACATATCTGAAAGAGACACGTTAGTGACAGATTCCTTACCTTAGAATATCCCCAGGCGTCAGGCTGGATCCGGAAAGTTTTTGCGTAGCAGTACCCTTGCGCGTCGGTAGGCGGCGTCATGCGGCTCCGCGTCCGTCGTCGGGATCGCCGGGATGACGTCGCGGGCAGTACTTAGACACCGCCCCTGCGCGCTGACGGCAGTTCTTTCTTTTTCCGCGCCAGTAAGCGCAGATCCGGGAAGAACAGTGCCCTAGTCATTTTTTTACTACGTTTTTGGGTGATTTTTCACTGTTTTCTCGAAGTGTCTCGACTCCGTAGGTGTCGGTAGGGATGCCCGGCTTCAAGCCATGCGACGCCTGTGGTCGAATGATGTCGATCACAGACCCGCATCAGGAGTGTCTTTACTGCCTCGGCCGTGAACCACGACACAAAGTCGTGCCCCGACTGCCGGGCCTTGCATCCGAAGGCTTTGCGAGAGCGGTCTCGAAAGCTCCTCGAGGTCCGGCAGTCGACTCCGCGTCACGCCAAGCCCCGGTCACGTGAGAGGTCGAGGGGCCGGTCGCGGAGTCCTCATCTGTCGTCGGGATCCAAATCTTCGCACTCCTCCGGTAAGTCGAAGCATAAGAAGTCTAAGAAGCGTCATCGCTCGACGACTTCCCCTCGCCGGTCTCGCGACTCGGCTGAGGGTCCTGTCGGCACCGTCCCCGCGGCTCCGGGAGTGGCTGTGGAGCCGCCCCGCATTACCCGTCCTTCCCGGGTTCGGGGCGACTCCGGCCGAGATACAGGAGTTCCTGTCGGCCATGGCCCCGCCTCTTCGGGCCTCAAGGTCCCCCCGGTGCGCCTTCGGGCCCCGCGGGCCCTGATGGGGTTTCTCCGGCGCCGCCGGCGACTCCGGTCCCGGCGCCGCCTGCCACACCAGCCTCGGTCCCGGCTCCGGCCCCGACCCCGGCTCCGGTGCTGCCACAACCCCGATCGACGCTGGTTGACCTGACGACACCTCCACCGGCCCGACGCCGGCTCCGACGCTGATGGGACCTTGGGTCCCGCATGTCCCTCCTCCCTATTTTGAACCAGAATTGGAGGACGCAGAGGACTGGGAGGGGTCTGATGACCCTCTCACACAGCAGTGTGAGTTTGATCAGGACTGGGCTGAGGAGCTTGGGGATGCCAGTGGTTTGGACACCTCCCCTGACCCTGGCATGCTGTCTCCTCCTTCCGTGGCAACGGAGGAGGGAGCAAACTTTGCAACGGTGTTGCGTAGAGCAGCTGGGGCCTTACACCTCCAGTTGCCTACGGTGGCTGTCAGGACTAACATCCTGATGGAAGTGCTTCAGCCCGCGGCTACCTCCTCGGAGCCACTGCTGCCGTTTAACGAGGCGCTTTCCGACGTTCTTTTGGGCACCTGGTCCAAGACCACCACAGGGGCTCCTGTGGATAGGAACGTGGCCCGACGCCATCGCCCTGCTCCGGGCGACCCCTGTTCCTCTCCCAACACCCCACCCCTGAGAGCTTGGTGGTCCAAGCCTCTGCTTCCCAAAGCGCCTTCCCTACCGCTCCCCCGGATAGGGAATCCAAACGCCTGGATCAATTTGGGAAGAAGGTCTTTTCTTCCTCCAGTGCTGGCTTGCGGTCCGTCAATACCACTTGCCTGTTGGGCCGATATTCCCACTCCCTGTGGGATTCGGTGGCGCAAGTTCTGCCCCAGTTCCTGAGGAGGTCCAGACACTGCTTACCCGCGTCATTGCGGAGGGAAGAGATGCGGCAAAGTACACCATCAGATGTGGCCTTGATACCGCCGACTCGCTAGCCAGATCGCTTGCGACGACAGTGGCGCTGCGCCGTCACGCCTGGCTGAGAACCACTGGTTTCTCGGGTGATGTCCAAAACACTCTTATGGACATGCCCTTTGATGGGGTCAGTCTTTTTGGGAACAAGGCAGACCATGCGCTGGAGCGTTTTAAGGACTCGCGGGCTACGGCTAAGTCCCTGGGCCTTTCTGCTGTATGCCCTCCGCAGCCATCTGCTTTTCGCCCCTTTCGTGGCCACGGAAGGGGCGCCCAGTCACGTCCGCTGCCCAGCCACCGGCCCGCGCAGCAAGCGTCTTCGCGTGGCCGAGGACGTGGCTCCCGCCATGGCGGGTCAGGCAACCAGTGTGCGGGTCAGGCCACCAACCCCGCCCCGTCCGCGGCCTCCAAGCCCACCTAGTCCTTCCTTTCAGGTGCACAGCACGCCAGTAGGGGGCAGGGTCCGCCATCACCTTCACCACTCTCTGCCATCACCTCGGACAGGTGGGTCTTGGACATTGTCCGAAGGGGTTACTCCCTCCCCTTCGTGACCATCCCCCCAGCCATGCCATCTCAATTCCACCGCATGTCAGGGGATCACTTGGTGCTTCTTCAGAAGGAAGTCGCGGCCCTCTTGGCCAAGAGGGCCATCGAGCGCGTTCCGACCCCAGAAGTAGGACGTGGTTGCTACTCCCACTACTTTCTGGTCCCCAAAAAGGACAAGGAGGACATGCGTCCTATCTTGGACCTCCGGAACGTCAATCGCTTCCCCCGGAAGGAGAAGTTCAAGATGCTCACCCTAGCTCAGGTCTTGACTGCTCTCGACCCTCGAGACTGGTTGGTAGCGTTGGACTTGCAGGACGCATATTTCCACATCCCCGTCCTGCCGGCCCACCGGCGTTACCTGCGGTTCACGGTAGGCCTCGAGCATTTCCAGTTCACCGTGCTCCCTTTTGGCCTTACCAGCGCCCCTCGGGTGTTCACAAAAGTGATGGCGGTGGTCGCAGCTCATCTGCGCCGGGCAGGGGTTCCAGTCTTCCCCTACCTCGACGACTGGCTGCTGAAGGCGGGCTCGTCCCAGGCAGTCGTCTCCCACCTCCAGACTACGGCCGAACTCCTGCACTCGCTGGGGTTCTCCATCAACGTGCCGAAGTCGCACCTGATTCCTTCTCCACAGCTCCTTTTCATCGGAGCAGTTCTGGACACGACGCAGTTTCGGGTCTATCCTCCCGAACGGCGAGTCCGGGATATTCAGGCTATGATTCCAATCTTTCGGCCTCTATCCTGGGTTTCGGTACGGATGACCCTGAGGCTGCTGGGCCTCATGGCCTCCTGCATCCTGCTGGTCGATCATGCCAGATGGCATATGCGGGCTCTGCAGTGGGACCTGAAGTTCCAGTGGGCGCAGCACCAGGGCAACCTGTCCGATCACGTCCAGATCTCGGAGGGGACTGCAAAACAGTTGCAGTGGTGGCTCTCGAACCGGCAATGGGTCATTGGCAGATCCCTCTCCCTTCCCCAGCCAGAGCACACAGTTGTGACGGACGCGTCCCTTCTGGGATGGGGCGGTCACATGGGAGAGGCGGAGATCAGAGGCCTCTGGTCTCCGGCGGAGTCCCGGCTCCATATCAACCTTCTGGAGCTCCAGGCGATCCGACTTGCACTCAAGGCATTCCTTCCCTCTGTCAAAGGGAGGGTAGTGCAGGTGTTCACAGACAACACCACCGCCATGTGGTACTGCAACAAACAGGGCGGGGTGGGGTCGTGGACCCTATGTCAGGAGGCTCTGCGCCTCTGGACATGGCTGGAACATCAGGGCATATTCCTGATGGTTCAACACCTGGAAGGTTCCCTGAACGCCAGGGCGGACGAACTCAGCCGCAGGTGCATGATGGATCACGAATGGCGTCTTCACTCGGAGGTGGCGCAAGGTCTCTTTCAGCATTGGGGAGAGCCTTGGTTAGATCTGTTCGCCACCGAAGAGAACGCGCAATGTCAGCAGTTCTGCGCGTTGGAATTTCCAAGGCGGCACTCGCTCGGCGTCGCTTTTCGTCGCGAGTGGAGTTGCGGTCTGTTGTACGCCTTTCCGCCTATACCACTTCTACCCAGAGTGTTGAAGAAGATTCGGCGCGACCGGGCCCAAGTCATCCTTGTGGCTCCGGACTGGGCTCGAAGAGTTTGGTATCCCGAGCTACTCAGTATGAGCGTCGATCCCCCGATCCGTCTGCCTCTTTAGGAGGATCTTCTGTCGCAGCAGCAGGGGACGGTCCTCCACCCGAACCTGTCCAGTCTACACCTGCTTGCGTGGAGATTGAGCGGCGGCAGTTGATTCCTTTCGACTTGCCTCCCGAAGTTTGTGATGTGATTCTGGCAGCCAGGCGTCCCTCCACTAAGGTGGTATACGCCTGCAGGTGGAACAAGTTTGTGGCATGGTGCACAGCAAAGGCTGTGAATCCCCTTTCTGCCCCTCTTTCTGAGGTTCTTCTGTTCCTTCTTTCTCTGGCCCAACAGGGTTCTGCCCTGGGTACCATCAAGGGCTATCTTTGTGCAATCTCGGCCTTCCTCAGGCTCCTGATCAGCCCTCTCTTTTTAAGTCCCCTGTTGTTAACAGGTTTCTTAAAGCCATTACTCACCTCTTTCCTCCTGTTCCGTTTATAATGCCTCAGTGGGACTTAAATTTGGTTCTTACCTTCTTAATGTGCGCTCCCTTTGAGCCTCTGCATAACTGTCCTCTTCGTCTTCTGACTCTGAAGACAGCCTTTCTGGTGGCCATCACCTCCGTTCGGCGGCTGAGTGAGCTCCAGGCTCTTTCATGCAAACCCCCCTTTCTGTCTGTTCATCCAGACAAGGTTGTTCTTCGGACGCGTCCGTCCTTCTTGCCAAAGGTGGTTACTGCCTTCCACATTGGGCAGACCATCACTTTGCCCACCTTCTTTCCGCCTCCGCATCCTTCCAGAGAGGAAGAGAGGCTCCACCGTCTGGACCCAAAACGTGCGCTTTCCTTTTACCTCAACCGCACACAACAGTTCCGGGTGGATGACCAACTCTTTGTTGGCTACGTGGGCGCCAAAAAAGGTCGGGCGGTACACAAGAGGACCATCTCCCGCTGGGTCATCTTGTGTATCAAGACCTATTATTCTTTGGCTAAGAAGGAGCCTCCTGTTGGGCTGCGTGCCCATTCCACCAGGGCTACGGCTGCTACCACGGCTTTAGGCCGCGGTGTTCCGTTGCAGGATATTTGTCAGGCAGCTACGTGGGCCTCGCTGCACATGTTTACCAAACATTACTGCCTTGACAGCCAGGTCCGGAGGGACGGCTTCTTTGGCCGTTCTGTCCTCCGGGACTTCCTTGTCTGAATCTGTTCGCAGACCCACCACCGGGGTTGGTATTGCTGGGGTATCTATTCTAAGGTAAGGAATCTGTCACTAACGTGTCTCTTTCAGATGCACAAGTTACTAACTTGTGTAACGATATATCTGTAAGAGACAGTAGTTAGTGACAGATTCCTACCGCCCACCCATCCTCCCCGTTCTGCGAACTGATTTCTAGGGTTAAGGACATCCCTTTCAGGGCCCTAGTATTTTTCAGACACCTATGTCAGCTTCTTGCATGGCTCTGCGTTCCTGGCGCGGAAAGTCGTGTACAGAACTGACGTCAGCGCGCAGGGGCGGCGTCTAAGTACTGCCCGCGACGTCATCCCGGCGATCCCGACGACGGACGCGGAGCCGCACGACGCCGCCTACCGACGCGCAAGGGTACTGCTACGCAAAAACTTTCCGGATCCAGCCTGACGCCTGGGGATATTCTAAGGTAAGGAATCTGTCACTAACTACTGTCTCTTACAGATATATCGTTACACAAGCTAGTAACTTGTGCTTTAACTCTTTTAAACAGCTTTTCCTTACAGTTCTTCCCTCCAGCACTAACAGTTTTTGTAGCCTCCTTCAGCATTCTGTTAAACCCCTAGACCATGCCATTTAACGAATAATTTCTTTGAACTCTTTAGACACCAGTTGAACTCCATTATCTGAAAGAGACACGTTAGTGACAGATTCCTTACCTTAGAATATCCCCAGGCGTCAGGCTGGATCCGGAAAGTTTTTGCGTAGCAGTACCCTTGCGCGTCGGTAGGCGGCGTCGTGCGGCTCCGAGTCCGTCGTCGGCGTCGTGATCGCCGGGATGACGTCGCGGGCAGTACTTAGGCGCCGCCCCTGCGCGCTGACGTCAGTTCTTCTTTTTCCGCGCCAGTAAGCGCAGATCCGGGAAGAGCAGTGCCCTAGTCAATTTTTGACTAACTTTTTTGTGAATTTTTTCACTGTTTCTTTTTCGAGTCTTCACGACTCCTAGGTGTCGTAGGGATGCCCGGCTTCAAGCCATGCGGCGCCTGTGGTCGCATGATGTCGATCACGGACCCGCATCTGGAGTGTCTCTTCTGTCTCGGCCGAGACCACGACACGAAGTCGTGCCCTGACTGCCGGAAACTTCACCCGAAGGCTTTGCGAGAGCGGTCTCGAAAGCTACTCGAGGTCCGGCAGTCGGCTCCGCGCCGCACCAAGCCCCGATCCCGGGAGAGGTCGAGGGGCCGGTCGCGGAGTCCCCGCCGGTCGTCGGAGTCCAAGTCTTCGCGCTCCTCGGGTAAGTCGAAGCACAAAAAGTCTAAGAAGCATCATCGCTCTAAGACTTCGCCTCGCCGGTCTCGTGACTCGGCTGAGGCCCCAGTCGGCACCGTCCCCGCCCCCGCGGCCCCGGACATGCCTGTAGAGCCTCCCCCGCATTACCCGTCCTTTCCGGGTTCGGGGGCGACTCCGGCCGAAATACAGGAATTCCTGTCGGCCATGGCCTGCCTCTTCGGGCCTCCAGGTCCCTCCGGTGCGCCTTCGGGCCCCGCGGGCCCTGATGGGGTTGCCCCGGCGCCGCCGTCGACTCCGGTCCCGGCGCCGCCTGTCCCACCAGCCTTCATCCCGGCCTCGGCTCCGGCCCCGGCCTCGATCCCGGCTCCGGTGGTACAACAACCCCCATCGACGCCGGTTGACCTAACCACGCCTCCGCCGACGCCGATGTCCCCGGTGCCGTTCCTGACGCCGTCCGGGGCTCCGGACGGCGTCGTTCCCCGGTTCTCTCCGGCTCCGGACATGGAGCCGGACCGAAGTCGCTCGACGCCGGCTCCGGCGCCGATGAGACGTTGGGTCCCAAATGTCCCTCCTCCTCCATATTTTGAACAAGAGGAGGACCAGGAGAGCTGGGAGGGGTCTGAGGACCCTCTCACACAACAGTGTGAGTATGATCCGGACTGGGCTGAGGAACTTGGGGATGCCAGTGGTCTAGACACCTCCCCTGACACTGGCATGCTGTCTCCTCCCGTGGCTACGGAGGAGGGAGCTAATTTTGCAACGGTGTTGCGTAGAGCAGCTGGAGCCTTACATCTCCAATTGCCTACTGTGGCCGTCAGGACTAACCTCCTGACAGAAGTGCTTCAGCCGGCGGCTTCCTCCTCGGAGACTGTGCTGCCGTTTAATGATGCACTCACTGACGTTCTTTTGGGTGCCTGGTCCAAACCCACCACAGGGGCTCCTGTGGACAGGAACGTGGCCCGACGCCATCGCCTGCTCCGGGCGACTCCTTGTTTCTCTCCCAACATCCCACCCCGAGAGCTTGGTTGTCCAAGCCTCTGCCTCCCAAACCGCCTTCCCTACCGCCCCTCCGGATAGGGAATCCAAACGCCTGGACCAATTTGGGAAGAAGGCTTTTTCTTCCTCCAGTGCTGGCTTGCGGTCCGTCAACACCGCTTGCCTTTTGGGCCGATATACCCACTCCCTGTGGGATTCGGTGGCGGCTGTTTTGCCGCAGTGTTCTGAGGAGGTCCAGACACTGCTTACCCGCGCCATTGCGGAAGGACGAGATGCGGCTAAATACACCATACGTTGTGGCCTTGATACCGCCGACTCGCTGGGCAGATCGCTTGCGACGACGGTGGCGCTACGACGCCACGCCTGGCTGAGAACAACTGGTTTCTCGGGTGATGTCCAGAATACACTCATGGACATGCCCTTTGATGGAGTCGGTCTTTTTGGTTCAAAGGCAGACCATGCGCTGGAGCGTTTTAAGGACTCACGGGCTACTGCCAAGTCCCTGGGCCTTTCTGTTGTACGCCCTCCGCTCACCTCTGCTTTTTGCCCCTTTCGTGGCCACGGAAGGGGTGCCCAGTCACGTCAGCTGCCCAGCCACCGGCCCGCGCAGCAAGCGTCTTCGCGTGGCCGAGGACGTGGATACCGCCGTGGCGGTTCGGGCAACCAGCGTGCGGGTCAGGCCACCACCTCCAAACCGTCCGTGGCCTCCAAGCCCTCCTAGTCCCTCCTTTCCGGTGCACAGCACGCCAGTAGGGGGCAGGGTCCGCCATCACCTTCACCACTGGCGTCCCATCACCTCGGACAGGTGGGTCTTGGACATTGTCCGAAGGGGCTACTCCCTCCCCTTCGAGACCACCCCCAGCCATGCCACCTCAATTCCACCGCATGTCAGGGGATCACTTGGTACTTCTGCAGAAGGAAGTCACGGCCCTCTTGGCCAAGAGGGCCATCGAGCATGTTCCGACCCCAGAAGTAGGACGTGGTTGCTACTCCCACTACTTCCTGGTGCCCAAAAAGGACAAGGAGGACATGCGTCCTATCTTGGACCTCCGGAACGTCAATCGCTTCCTCCGGAAGGAGAAGTTCAAGATGCTCACCCTAGCTCAGGTCTTGACTGCCCTCGACCCTGGAGACTGGTTGGTAGCGTTGGACTTGCAGGACGCTTATTTTCACATCCCCGTCCTGCCGGCCCACTGGTGTTACCTGCGGTTCACGGTAGGCCTCGAGCATTTTCAGTTCACCGTGCTCCCCTTTGGCCTTACAAGTGCCCCTCGGGTGTTCACGAAAGTGATGGCGGTGGTCGCAGCTCATCTGCGCCGGGCAGGGGTTCCAGTCTTCCCCTACCTCGACGACTGGCTGCTGAAGGCGGGCTCGTCCCAGGCAGTCGTCTCCCACCTCCAGACTACGGCCGAACTCCTGCACTCGCTGGGGTTCTCCATCAATGTGCCGAAGTCGCATCTGATTCCTTCTCCACAGCTCCTTTTCATCGGAGCAGTTCTGGACACGACGCAGTTTCGGGCCTATCCTCCCGAACGGCGAGTCCGGGATATTCAGGCTATGATTCCGATCTTTCAGCCTTTATCCTGGGTTTCGGTACGGATGACCCTGAGGCTGCTGGGCCTCATGGCCTCCTGCATCCTGCTGGTCAATCATGCCAGATGGCATATGCGGGCTCTGCAGTGGGACCTGAAGTTCCAGTGGGCGCAGCACCAGGGCAACCTGTCCGATCACGTCCAGATCTCGGAGGGGACTGCAAAACAGTTGCAGTGGTGGCTCTCGAACCGGCAATGGGTCATGGGCAGATCCCTCTCCCTTCCCCAGCCAGAGAACACAGTTGTGACGGACGCGTCCCTTCTGGGATGGGGCGGTCACATGGGAGAGGCGGAGATCAGAGGCCTCTGGTCACCGGCGGAGTCCCGGCTCCATATCAACCTTCTGGAGCTCCGGGCGATCCGACTTGCACTCAAGGCATTCCTTCCCTCTGTCAAAGGGAAGGTAGTGCAGGTGTTCACAGACAACACCACCGCCATGTGGTATTGCAACAAACAAGGCGGGGTGGGGTCGTGGACCCTTTGTCAGGAGGCTCTGCGCCTCTGGAACATCAGGGCATGTTCCTGATGGTTCAACACCTGGCAGGTTCCCTGAACGCCAGGGCGGACGAACTCAGCCGCAGGTGCATGATGGATCACGAATGGCGTCTTCACTCGGAAGTGGCGCAAGGACTCTTTCTACAGTGGGGAGAGCCTTGGTTAGATCTATTCGCCACCGAAGAGAACGCGCAATGTCATCAGTTCTGCGCGTTGGAATTTCCAAGGCGGCACTCGCTCGGCGACGCTTTTCGTCGCGAGTGGAGTTGCGGTCTGTTGTACGCCTTTCCGCCTATACCACTTCTACCCAGAGTGTTGAAGAAGATTCGGCACGACCGGGCCCAAGTCATTCTTGTGGCTCCGGACTGGGCTCGAAGAGTTTGGTATCCTGAGCTACTCAGTATGAGCGTAGATCCCCCGATCCGTCTACCTCTTCGGGAGGATCTTCTGTCGCAGCAGCAGGGGACGGTCCTCCACCCGAACCTGTCCAGCCTCCACCTGCTTGCGTGGAGATTGAGCGGCGGCAGTTGATTCCTTTCGACTTGCCTCCCGAAGTTTGTGATGTGATTCTGGCAGCCAGGCGTCCCTCCACTAAGGTGGTATACGCCTGCAGGTGGAACAAGTTTGTGGCATGGTGCACAGCAAAGGCTGTGAATCCCCTTTCTGCCCCTCTTTCTGAGGTTCTTCTGTTCCTTCTTTCCCTGGCCCAACAGGGTTCTGCCCTGGGTACCATCAAGGGCTATCTTTGTGCCATCTCAGCCTTCCTCAGGCTTCCTGATCAGCCCTCCCTTTTCAAGTCCCCTGTTGTTAACAGGTTTCTAAAAGGCATTACACACCTCTTCCCTCCTGTTCCGTTTGTAATGCCTCAGTGGGACTTGAACTTGGTTCTTACCTTTCTTATCTGCGCTCCCTTTGAGCCTCTACATAACTGTCCTCTTCGGCTTCTCACTCTGAAGACAGCCTTTCTGGTGGCCATCACCTCCGCTCGGCGGGTGAGTGAGCTCCAGGCTCTTTCATGCAAACCTCCCTTTCTGTCTGTCCATCCAGACAAGGTTGTTCTTAGGACGCGTCCGTCCTTCTTGCCAAAGGTGGTTACTGCCTTCCACATTGGGCAGCCCACCTTCTTTCCGCCTCCGCATCCTTCCAGAGAGGAAGAGAGGCTCCACCGTCTGGACCCAAAACGTGCGCTTTCTTTTTATATCAACCGCACACAACACTTCCGGGTGGATGACCAGCCCTTTGTTGGCTACGTGGGCGCCAAAAAAGGTTGGGCGGTGCACAAGAGAACCATCTCCCGCTGGGTAACCTTGTGTATCAAAGCCTGCTATTCTTTGGCTAAGAAGGAGCCTCCTGTTGGGCTGCGTGCCCATTCCACCAGGGCAACGGCTGCTACCACGGCTTTAGGCCGTGGTGTTCCGCTGCAGGATATCTGTCAGGCAGCTACGTGGGCCTCGCTGCACACGTTTACCAATGATGCAGCGCGTACAATAAAAACTATTCTCCTCCTAGGTTACTTATAGGTCATCCAGGGGCAAACTATATTTCTCATATCCACATGACGATGGGGCCCATAAACATCGTCTAACACACACGCACACTCCTGGATTTCCTTTACACCTTTGTGAAATTCTGTACTCCTAGGAGAAGCATGAGAACTAAATGGAGAACACCATTTTATGTACCGCTGGAAGAGCCAGGATATCTTATTACCTTATTTTGTCCCTTTCTTTTAGTTATTTCTTAAGATATTCCTGCTTATTGCTTGTCGATGAATCATTCATTTAAGAAATTAGTTCATAGTGATTAAGACCAGCTGAATCACAATAACCAATTACTTATGTCACAATCATTTAGGAAAATAACCACTGAGTCATTTTATGTTTAAAGAATCTTAAATTTTATATAATTTTTGAAAGCATGAAAAGAATTTTAATACTTTATTCAATTATTCATTCTTAAATTCACAATTTTATTAAGCATAATCAATTTATTGCAGAAAGGAAATTTTGTCATGAAGCCAAAACCCTAATTACCTGCCTAGCTTCCTAATTTAGCCTAATGATTTCTAACCTAAGTTAGGAATTAGAAATAGCCTGATTCTCATACTCAACTGTAAAATAAAGACAGCAACAGCAACTTCAGCTCGTCAGCATCAGCTACCTGCAACCCGTCTCCTCTAACAGTCTTTCAGCATCTCCCGCTCAGTAAGGGATCGATCAGGACCACCCAGCACTGGAAGCCACCAACACGACTCTTCAATTCCTCTCCTGACTGTGACTGCAACCACGACTGACATCAACTCTCTTGACTGGAACTGACCCCCTCCCACTAAGAGTAGGCCCTCTTATACCCTAATTCTAACTTTGCTAACTAACTGTTGCAACATTAATATCACGCTTTTCTTTCATTGGTCCATGCATGTCAGCTTATTCATTCTTTAATCAAGTTCTCTTGGATTCAAGGGTCCTTGGATCATTTCCTTTCCCATACGCTTAAACATTTCCATCCGATTCGATCAGTTCATTTGTAACTTTTTTCGACACATTTGAGAACTCCGCAGTCATTGTCCTTTCTCTTGACTTGTTTCCCACGGGCTCTTGCTGATCATCACGGCACGCTATCAGTTCAATTAGGTCACATCAGCCTTGACCATTTCTTGCATCTTAGCCTCTCTGTTAAACCACGAGCTCGCTTTCTCCCATTTCATCACGTGTCATGTGTTCCCTTGCGCCTGCGCACATCTTCCCACTGGCGGCCATTTTATCTCGCCACTCGGTTATACTTTAGAAGCACTAATTTGAGGCAAACAAAACATAATTAAAATAGAGAAAAATATCCCTTTCGTTTCCCTCCCGTCTACGTACCCCAATTAGTTGTTACCTAGCAGAAAGCAACATTTAAGCTGTTCCTTACTTACCATCACTATTTGTTTTTGCAACGACACGTTTTATTTCTATGAAGCACAATAACATGCATTTATTTTTATTAGTACGCATTTATTTTTACGTTATAATTAGACACACGGACATTCATTAATAGATTATTTAGCACACACATTGGCATATTACCATTCCCACACATACAGTGTTGATTAATACATTTAAACGAACATTTTATTTAATTAATTATAAAATTTGTTAGGGGTTAAAAATTTATTTTCCCTGCTCCATCAATCCCCCTTTGGTGATTTTTAAATCACCACATAAAACCCAAGTCATACTTCTTTTCAGGCAGCATGTCTTTCATCCTTTGCTTTCTGTTATTTATACATCTGTTTCTTCTTCATCTTGCCTTTTAGTCTCTTTGTACATGCTTTCTTTCATTTTCTCCAACTCAATTTCACCCATTTCTCTCTCTCTTTCTCTCATTAATCTGTTATTGCTTCTTATCTTATTCTGTCTTATTTTTCTCTTTATACATGTTATTACTATTTTCAATATCATGGCTAACAATATTACTATAGTTGCTACTATTATAACTTTCCCTATCACTAGTCTACTCATCCTAGTTAACCAATTCGCTACTGAGGAAAACCCTCTACCAAGTTTTCCCAAAACACTTTCAACCTCCAGTGGAACTAATTCTTTGTGCAAACTTGTAATATTTGTAATATACTTCTGTATATTTTCACTGTTATCAGGAATGTAAGTACAACAATGTTGGACTTTCAACATTCCACAGACTCCACCCTCTTTTGCCAAAAGAATATCAAGGGCAAGCCGATTTTGCATCACCATAGCTTTCATGGCAACCATTTCGGTATTTACCATTAAGAACCCTCCCGCAGTATCTGTAGACAAACGATCTACTACTGTGGATAACTTCCGAATTTTAAATGCATTCAAAGATATTCCCACTGCTGGTATCAATGCTCCAAAAATATCACCTACAATTTCTGAAAAACTTTCCCTCTTTCTACGTGTAAATCTATTAATCATCTTGTATGTTCCCTTTTCTTCTCTGTCCATGTGAAAATTTTTTGGAAAGACCAGGCCTACATAGCAAGTTCCATACCAATGGTCCGGTAACCTGTAATAAGCTCTATTCCCACAAACATAATAGATACCTGGAAATATTGGGTCCTTTCCACCTTTAAATCCCCAACCTCCCAGAATTTGATAATTGTCATGGCAGATACTGGAACCTACAAAGTAATTGTCATAGACTGTCTTATTTCTCCTAATGCACAACTTTCCTGTTTGCGGCCAGTCTAATGTCATTGCTGCATTTATCTTTTTCCCTTCATGATTTCCTTCCTCAAACGTCCATAAGCGTTTTCCTTCCTCTTTTATTGCTTCTTTTTGAAATTTCATTCTTCTTTCTTCAACCATTTCTAAAAATACTTTTTCTTCTTTCTTTAACTCACAGGTAAGGTTGTTACTAATTATTTCTTCTAACGTTAATTTTCTATGTTCTAAAAAGAATTCTCCTAAAACTTTTGCTGGTTTTACTTTGTTAAGTTCTGGTACTACTGGAATGTTTGCAAAAATCTTATCTATATCAGTATAATAAGATTCTAATCTACCTGTTTTATAAAATAAACTCGCTATTACACTACATGTTATTCCATAAGTCAGAGGTAGGTGATGATAAGTCACACCTTCTGATACTGATGCAGGCAATTGCATACAAACATAACAATCTCTTACGTCCATTGTTTCTACGTACTCATACAACAACTTTGTAAAAACATTCTTTGAAAAATCTGTTACTGACCTATCCTTATGCAACTCTGCACTACTTCTTAAAATAACTGGTTCTTTAATACTAGTTTCTTTTTCTAGTTTAGTATCATTTTTTGCTTCTATCACAGCTACACTAATAGGAATTGTGATTGCTAAAACTATCCATATGGTCATTAATAACCCTGTACAAAAGCAGCACATTTTGCACCACCTCTTTATAAATTCACATTTATTTCTTCTATCCCTATTATTTTCCATTTTTTCTTTTTCTATTTGTTAAGTTTCAGAAAATTGTGTCACTACACCTCAGAAATGACTTAGATGCCACTCTGCTTTCAAAAAAAAGTCTTTGCTTGGTACTTTCTTTTAATTCTCTCCAGAATTCTTTCGTTGTCACATCCGGTGATTTGTCACATCCAGTAAAATTGTCATGTCCGGCAGAAGCACTATAATTCTTCACTTCAGTTTTGTTGCATCTCACCTTTTCCCATCCGACTTCTCAGTCTCTGGTTTCCGTGAGTGTTTTCTTCTTCTCCTTTGTAATCTGTTAGTGCAATATACAGCCACTCAGGTGACTTAAATTTTGAATTCACTTTCTTTGTCCTTTTGGACTTTTGTAATCTTTTTCCACTGGGTTTTTCTTGTCCCTTTTGACTTGTTACTTCATTTACTTGTTCAGCACCTTCGTCTTCCGCTCTTATTATTCTATATCTCAATTTTCTTACATAGCTGTTGGGCCAATTATCTCCTTTTCTTGGCCTTTTGGCTTCACCTTCTCTTTCTTCTCTTTCTGATTTCCAATTTCTTTTTCTTGATTCAGTCTTTGCTTTTTCCTCTCCTCCACTTTCTTCTGTTTCTGTTTCAACTGTCTCACTATTGTCTCTTATTTTGAAACTTATAATCTCGTCATCGCCTACTGGTGGATCTGTCTTCTCCTTTTGGTTTTCCCTTTTTACTTTCCCTCCTCGGTGTTTTTCCGATTTGGTGTTTTTCTCCTTTCTGTTTCTAAATTTCCCTGTTCTTCTGTTTCTCTATCTGTCCCTATTGCTCCTCGGGGTTCTTCTCGATTTTCTAATCTTTTGTGTACTTCTTTCCCTACTTCATCTATTAATATTGTTTCTGAAGGAGTTCCACCATAACTTGTACTTGGTTGTTCATCTAACTCAATTTCTTGCTCAGTTTCTTCTCTTAATTGGTTTATAACCCCAAGTTCTCTTTCGGAATTCTTCCCAGTTTGCAGCTGAATCATCAGATCCTGAAGTTGTGTCAGATATTTCCAGATGTCGACTTACAGGTCGATCTTCAAGTTCTGGAATTTCTGAATTTCTTTCTTCTTCTTCTTCTTGTTCCTCTTCTTCTCTAGAGGTGTTTGCAGTTGGGGTTTCCAGATGTCGACTTTCAGGTCGATCTTCAAGTTCTGGCACCCTTTCCTTTATCTTTGTTGTCCCAGCCGTTAAACTTTTATCCCACACTTCCAGACGCCGACTCACATGTCGATCTGTAGGTTCTGGAACTCTGATTGTGTGGCTGGCATGAACCCAGTTCTTCACTCCTGCACACTTGACGGCAGTCGTTGTCACTAGGATTACCTGTCTTGGCTCGTCCCAACGCGGAACTAGACAGTTTCTTCTCCTGTGGACTTTTATGCGGACCCAGTCTCCTGGATTCAAGTCGTGAGCTGGTTTTCTTTCAAGAGTGGTCGCATCCGGTCCAACCTGATGAAACACAGAACGCACCACATCAGCCAGTCCCTTGCAATAATCCAGTACTAGATCATCAGTTATAGTTAATAACTTGTTGACGGGTACGTGTGCTTGTCTCATTGCTCGTCCCATAATCATCTCGTGGGGACTGAGTCCAGTTTTCTTTTCAGGGATGCTTCTGATTGTCATCAGAACAAGAGGCAGTGCATCTGGCCATTTGAGTCCTGTAGCTTGACACATTTTTCCTAATCTGTTTTTAATTGTTCCATTAATCTGCTCTACTACCCCAGAAGCCTCTGGTCTGTAAGCACAATGTAGTTTTTGTTTAATACTCAGTGCTTCACAAATCAATTGGATCAACTCATTTTGAAAATGTGTTCCTCTATCTGTCTCAACCGTGACTGGAAAACCATACCTTGGAATGAACTCTCGCAGCATAAGTTTTGCCACTGTTGTTCCATCATTCCTTCTTGTGGGGTATGCCTCCACCCAACGAGAGAACAAACAGACGACCACTAGAACATATCTTAATCTGTTACTAGGGGGCATCTCAATAAAGTCCAACTGCATTCTTGTGAATGGACCTCCTTCTCGTCCTATTGTTCCTAGACTCACTACTGTTTTTCTTCCTGGGTTAAACTGTTGACAAATAAGACATCTTTGACAAAGACTTTCAGCAATGGCTCTGAATTTTGGGTTATACCAGGTTTGTCTAAAAAGTCTAATCATTGCATCTCTCCCAATATGAGCTTGTCCATGGTACATCCGTGCCATGTCTGCAATCATGCTATCAGGCATAACTGGTCTTTCATCTCTGTATGCCCACACACCATTATTTTCCTGTCTTCTACATCCTGCTTTTATCCAGTAATCTTTTTCCTCATCTCTTGCTGTTTCTTGTAACTGCCTTACTTCATCCCATGTTTCGACTGTATTAGTGAAAAGCAAAGGACAAGAGACATGCTCCCTTTCTCTATTTTTGTTCAGGGACGCCATGTTTTCCGCACAATATCTAGCGATCTCATCAGCATAATTATTGCCGACCGCTATGTAGTCTTCGTTTTTCTTATGCGCCTTGCACTTCACTACAGCTATTTGTTTAGGCAATTGTATCGCCTCAAGCAGTTTTTTAACATAATCTCCATTTCTAATAGGTGTTCCTGCAGATGTCAGAAATCCTCTTTGTGACCAAATCTGTCCGAAATCGTGTACGATGCCGAAACCATATTGGCTATCGGTCACAATCGTGATTCGTACATTTTTCCCCAATTTACATGCTTGAATCAAAGCAATTAGTTCTGCAACTTGGGCAGACCTAACTCCTTTCAGACAAGACGCTTCCATCACAGTTGCCACTGTGCATACTGCGTAAGCTGCGCTTAACACTCCTTCTTTTGTGCGTAAACATGAACCATCTACAAACATGACATAATCCGATTCCTTTAACGGTTCATCTTTTATGTCAGCTCTTGGTTTTGTGCAATATTCCAGCACATTCAGACAATCATGATCTACTTCGTCTTGTTCAATTATACTCTCTTCATCTGGCAATGATGTAGAAGGATTTACATTTATGCATCTATCTATGGTCACATTTTCAGCACTCAAGATGACTTTTTCGTACTTAGTCAGCCGACTATGTGTCATGTACTGTGTTTTTGTTCTTGTCAAAAGAATTTCTACTGAATGGGGAACATACACTCTCAGTGGATACCCCATCACTATACCTTCACTTTGTTCCAGACTTACACAAGTAGCAGCAACTGCTTTCAGACACCCAGGCAATGCTTTTGCTATAGGATCTAAAACAGCTGAAAAGTAAGCGATTGGCCTTTTCATGGTCCCGTGTTTTTGTACCAGTACTGAAAATGCACATCCATCTCTTTCACTGCAGTACAACTCAAAATCCTTCTCATAATCAGGCATGCCTAATGCAGGGGCCTCACACAGTTTCTTTTTCAATTCTTTGAAAGATTTCATTTCTTCTTTGTTTAACTCAAAAGGGTCTTTTACATCTTTCTTTGTCAATTTTTGTAAGGGTTTTGCAATCAAAGAAAATCCACTTATCCACTGTCGACAATATCCAACCATTCCTAAAAACATTCTTACCTCTCTCTGAGTCATTGGTGCTCTCATTCCTTGAATCATTCTTACTCTTTCTGTCGCTATTTTCCGCACTCCTTTCTCAATTTTATGCCCTAAATACTGGACTTCTTTCTGACAAAACTGTAATTTTGAAGGGGACACTTTATGTCCTCTTTTCTCCAAATGGTTCAGTAAGGCAGTTGTGTCACTTACACATGCTTCTTTTGTTTTCGATGCCACCAATAGGTCATCGATATACTGCACCATCACTGATTTTTCTGGCATTTTTAAATCTTCCAGAGATTTCTTTAGAATCTGATTAAAAATTGAGGGGCTTTCTGTATACCCCTGAGGAATTCGGCACCATGCCAAAATACGCTCTCCGAACCGGAATGCAAATAATGGCTGGCTATCTGGATGCAAAGGAATAGAGAAAAATGCGTGACACAAATCTATCACAGTGTACCACTCAGCTTCATGTGGAATTTGATATAGAATTACTGCAGGGTTTGGCACTATTGGACAACATGGTACAACTATTTTGTTGATCTTTCTCAAATCCTGTACTATTCTATATGTTCCATTTGGCTTTTTCAGTCCCATAATAGGTGAATTACATGGACTGCTCATGATTTCTTTCAGAATCCCCTGTTCAATCATCTTATTTATCACAGGAGTTATTCCTTCAATTATTTCTGGAGTTAATTTGTACTGTGGCGTGTTTGGATAAATTATCCCTTCTTTCACTGTTACTTTTACGGGATCAACTTCTCTCATTAATCCAATGTCCTCTCCTGTAAAATCCCACACACTTTCTTTTACTGTACTTTTCAGTTCTTCTGGAAGTTTTTCTGCATCAAATGCAGGAAATAAACCATTCGTTTCAGGTTCTTGATTCATCAAAGTTACTTTATACAAAACATCTTCATCTGAAGTCTGGAAACCTATTCCATCTGGCGTACAATAAATTGTGCAATTCATTTTGCACAAAAGGTCACGACCTAAAAGATTTACAGGACTACAATCGCACACTACAAATTTATGCATTTTGCTAAAAGAACCAATTTTTACTTCCACCAATTCAGTAAGTGGTGTTTTAATCTGCTGATTGGCTACTCCTACCACTTGGATGTATTCACCTGAGAGAGGAAGGTTTGGAATTTCCACTGATCTAACAGTAGAACGGGTAGCTCCAGTATCGACAAGGAATGTTACGTTTGCACCATTCACTTCTCCATCCACAAAGGGACCAGACTGATCTACCTCTAGAGTTGCGCCAAGCACGCACTCTTTCCCCTCTCCTGCGCACCGTCAGAAACTTTCATCCGGGTCATCCTCACTCTGACGCAACCAATACTGAGAAATGTTAGCTGCTCGCGGCAACTGTGTTACCTGCTCTCCTCCGTAGAATCCTGTTTCTGTACTGTATCTTTGCTGGTTAACAGTGTTGGGAAGTGGTGGTTGTGGCACCTGACTTTGTTGAACAACTACCTCATTCTGCACCTGTGGAGTTAATGATTGATGTTCCGGATTAGGTTTAGGTGGGAACTTACACTCATTTCTCCAATGCCCTAATTTTCCGCAATTATGACATGGCCATTTCTTCTTTGCCTCTTCTAGACTCACTTGACCTTTTCCTTTACCTATGTTTGGTCGCATCTTATTCTGTCCTGATTCGTTTCCATTATTATTGTCCAACTGGGCTTCTTGTTTTTCTGCCACTTTCACTTGTGCCCACATTGCCTTTTCTTTCAACTTACGCTGTTTACTCTCTATTTCATCACTACAATACTTAGCATACCTCAGCACCTCATCTACACTTCCATTCTGCCAGTTTATCATATGTTGCTTAATCATATCGCTTATTTCTTGTTTCAGGCCAAACACAAATCGGTATACAAAATGACTCATGTCCTTTTCACTCAATTCCTCATAACCACTATACTGCTTGAAAACCAATAACAATCGCTCATAATATGCATGTACAGACTCCTTACTTTCCTGTGTAGTTCTATCAATCTTAACCCAATCTGTCTCTTTGGGAGGAATCTTATTCTTCAAAAAGGTAATCACCTTATCGTATTTCTTCATCACATCTGGTCCTGGAGCTCCTGTCTTAGGATCTCTTGGATATTCTGTAGTTGGCCAGTCAACCGTAATCTTACATTCTGACCACAGATCCGTTGGTACCACTATGTCAAACAATCCATCCAAATCTATCCACAACACTTTTGAGACCTTTACAAACCTTTCTACTTGTCGGTACCACTCAACTGGCTTCTCTCTTAACTTTGGAAAGTCATTTGTAAATGACAGGATGTCCTGCCTAGTCCAGGGAACATGCACGTAACTACCACCTGGAGTTTCTCTCATAGGGTATTCTTTAGCAACAGGTTCTTTTTCTGTTATCATAAAAGCCAATGAACCTTTGTCTATACTTTTCTCATTCTTCTTTGTCCATCTAACCTTCCACCTGTCCACATCACCCCATTTTCTCAACAACACAATCAACTCCTTTATCTGTGTCAGCCTTCCTGCTGTATTCAAATTTTCAATATCTTTTTCACAAAAGTCTACTCTGTATGGTTTCTGCAATGTTTTTACTTTTGCAAAATCTATCCCAATCTCACTAGCCACTTCTTCTAGTTTGTCATGTAAATTCTTTGCCCTCCATGTTATACTTTTGCACAGAAACATTATTTCATCATCCTGATAATTTTTTATCTTTTCAGTACCAATCGTTCCTAGAATTAATTCTTCCATATCTATTTTCAATCTGATCACATCTAATGGTTTTTCTTCTGTTTCCTTTATTTTAAAAGCTTTCATCCACTCATTTAACTCATCAGGAGTCGGACCTATAGGAGTACTATTTATTTCTGTCCAATTTCCACTCTTTTCAGGTGTCACTGTTGCAGATTCAGTTACCATAGGTATTTTTCTACCGTTACACTCATTTATTGTCAAATTTTTAGGTGGACTTGGTCTGTAAGCACTAGCCAAATTGCTTGTACCTGGACTTGTTTCCATTCTTTCCTTTTCTCTCTGAAATTGTGAACTCAAGGGAATCACCAAAGATCGTTCATCAATTTTCTGATTCTCAAAAACTGGTATTACTGGACCTATTGTTACAGGCACAGTAACTGCTTCCATATTTTTCGTTAATTCTCTAATTTTCTCAGTTAGTTCTTTTGTTGTCCTTGCCAATTCGCTTGCATTTTCGCTTTCTATTCCCTCATTTTGAGAAGTTCTCATTTGTTCTTGTGACCTATTTACCTCATTTCTCTTTTCCGGACTTTTATTTCGCATAGTCTCTATTGGTGGCGCATTTGGTGTCACCACTGTAGAACTCTGCTGATACGGAGGTGGATTTCTATTTAATATATCTTCCAGCAATTCGTCATCCGTTTCGCTCTCATGCATATACTTTTCTCTCTCTATATGTTTCTTTTTCTCAGTCCGTTTTTTCTTAGTCCCCTCCTCAACTGTAAAAGCTGGAAACAAACCTCCTGTCATGTTAGCACATCTCCATCGTTTTATTCTGTCCTCATGATTCATTCCCCACAATCTTCCGGGCACAAACTCATAACCTTTCATTCCTCTGAATCTTTCTCGCTCGTACATCTCATCTTCCCATTCTGTTAAAGCCTCAAACTGTGTCGGTCTAGGTCTAGGTTCCAATTTAAACATCTTTTCTCTTAAATTCCGTAAAACCGCTACATTAAAAGAACCATTTTCAGGGAAAGCCAATGCTCCATCATTCTTTGTATATTTTACCCAATTGTCCAACCATATGCACGTATGATATCCATATTTCAGCATCATGTGTGAAGCTGCTGATTTCGGCGGAGGAATTACTTGTCCCTCTCTAGTCACAACCTTTTTGTCTTTCTTAAAGAAATTCTTCAATTTCGTCGTCCATGACGTTCTCTCCCTTTCATACTCGTAATACGGCATGTTTTCTATTTGTTTTCTCTTCACTCTAACGCTGTTTTCTGTGTACGGAACTTCGACCAATTACAGCGCGACTCACACTAAAGTACCAATCAGAACAATTCCCACCGTCCGCGAACCAACCAATCCTAGCGCGGCACTTTTCTACGTCACTCCTGCTCTGTGTTCACGTGACTAGCGCACTATCCAATCCTAGCGCGGCACTTTTCCACGTCACTTCTACTCTTTACCCCTCCTTTACAAAATTTATCGGCAATTTTCTTTTCACTGTTTTCTTCGTTAGTTACAACAAATAAACAATTCCATAGTCTGATTCGCTAAACAAAGTGACAGCCTTGTCCTTTTACACAAGAATCCTGTTTTTCCAGTAGGCAGCGCTTACCTCTACCCTACCACAGAATTATTTACTCTCACCGATAAAGTAGCACTTCCCTCTACCTTACCCTTCTTTCAAACAAACAATTTACTCGTTTCTCTGGGGATAAGACACATGTGGAGACTAGGCTCCTGAGAATTAAGGCCAAAGTTTCACAAGTAAACGTGATTTGCTATTTCATTTACACACTTTTCACACAGAAATCCCTAACATAACACAACCTGCGTTATAACCAAAAATGAATTCAGACCATGTACCAAATTCCATGTGACTTCTCTTGCCACACGTGTTCCACTTCCTACATCCCAGAAGCGTGAAAACTTACATATAACATAACGCGACTCAACATAAAGTGTTAGTCATCAAAAATAATCAATAATCAATAAACAATAATCACTAAACTAATCTATAGAAAACCATAACTCTGCTACCAAGAAATCTGATGCAGCGCGTACAATAAAAACTATTCTCCTCCTAGGTTACTTATAGGTCATCCAGGGGCAAACTATATTTCTCATATCCACATGACGATGGGGCCCATAAACATCGTCTAACACACACGCACACTCCTGGATTTCCTTTACACCTTTGTGAAATTCTGTACTCCTAGGAGAAGCATGAGAACTAAATGGAGAACACCATTTTATGTACCGCTGGAAGAGCCAGGATATCTTATTACCTTATTTTGTCCCTTTCTTTTAGTTATTTCTTAAGATATTCCTGCTTATTGCTTGTCGATGAATCATTCATTTAAGAAATTAGTTCATAGTGATTAAGACCAGCTGAATCACAATAACCAATTACTTATGTCACAATCATTTAGGAAAATAACCACTGAGTCATTTTATGTTTAAAGAATCTTAAATTTTATATAATTTTTGAAAGCATGAAAAGAATTTTAATACTTTATTCAATTATTCATTCTTAAATTCACAATTTTATTAAGCATAATCAATTTATTGCAGAAAGGAAATTTTGTCATGAAGCCAAAACCCTAATTACCTGCCTAGCTTCCTAATTTAGCCTAATGATTTCTAACCTAAGTTAGGAATTAGAAATAGCCTGATTCTCATACTCAACTGTAAAATAAAGACAGCAACAGCAACTTCAGCTCGTCAGCATCAGCTACCTGCAACCCGTCTCCTCTAACAGTCTTTCAGCATCTCCCGCTCAGTAAGGGATCGATCAGGACCACCCAGCACTGGAAGCCACCAACACGACTCTTCAATTCCTCTCCTGACTGTGACTGCAACCACGACTGACATCAACTCTCTTGACTGGAACTGACCCCCTCCCACTAAGAGTAGGCCCTCTTATACCCTAATTCTAACTTTGCTAACTAACTGTTGCAACATTAATATCATGCTTTTCTTTCATTGGTCCATGCATGTCAGCTTATTCATTCTTTAATCAAGTTCTCTTGGATTCAAGGGTCCTTGGATCATTTCCTTTCCCATACGCTTAAACATTTCCATCCGATTCGATCAGTTCATTTGTAACTTTTTTCGACACATTTGAGAACTCCGCAGTCATTGTCCTTTCTCTTGACTTGTTTCCCACGGGCTCTTGCTGATCATCACGGCACGCTATCAGTTCAATTAGGTCACATCAGCCTTGACCATTTCTTGCATCTTAGCCTCTCTGTTAAACCACGAGCTCGCTTTCTCCCATTTCATCACGTGTCATGTGTTCCCTTGCGCCTGCGCACATCTTCCCACTGGCGGCCATTTTATCTCGCCACTCGGTTATACTTTAGAAGCACTAATTTGAGGCAAACAAAACATAATTAAAATAGAGAAAAATATCCCTTTCGTTTCCCTCCCGTCTACGTACCCCAATTAGTTGTTACCTAGCAGAAAGCAACATTTAAGCTGTTCCTTACTTACCATCACTATTTGTTTTTGCAACAACACGTTTTATTTCTATGAAGCACAATAACATGCATTTATTTTTATTAGTACGCATTTATTTTTACGTTATAATTAGACACACGGACATTCATTAATAGATTATTTAGCACACACATTGGCATATTACCATTCCCACACATACAGTGTTGATTAATACATTTAAACGAACATTTTATTTAATTAATTATAAAATTTGTTAGGGGTTAAAAAATTTATTTTCCCTGCTCCATCACCAAGCATTACTGCCTTGCCAGTCAGGTCTGGAGGGACGGCTTCTTTGGCCGTTCTGTCCTCCGGGACTTCCTTGTCTGATCTTTGTTCGCAGACCCACCACCGGGGTTGGTATTGCTGGGGTATCTATTCTAAGGTAAGGAATCTGTCACTAACGTGTCTCTTTCAGATGCACAAGTTACTAACTTGTGTAACGATATATCTGTAAGAGACAGTAGTTAGTGACAGATTCCTTACCGCCCCACCCATCCTCCCCGTTCTGCAAACTGATTTCTAGGGTTAAGGACATCCCTTTCAGGGCCCTAGTATTTTTCAGACACCTATGTCAGCTTCTTGCATGGCTCTGCGTTCCTGGCGTGGAAAGTCGTGTACAGAACTGACGTCAGCGCGCAGGGGCGTCGTCTATGTACTGCCCGCGACGTCATCCCGGCGATCACAACGCCGACGACGGACGCGGAGCCGCACCACGCCGCCTACCGACGCGCAAGGGTACTGCTACGCAAAAACTTTCCGGATCCAGCCTGACGCCTGGGGATATTCTAAGGTAAGGAATCTGTCACTAACTACTGTCTCTTACAGATATATCGTTACACAAGTTAGTAACTTGTGCATCAGTCAACGATGGGTGTTGATGTCCTTCTCTGACCAAAACCTCATTCAGAAACCTCAAAACTGCTCGTCACCACATTGCTCGTGATATCAAACTCAGTCATCTAAAAAAACATGTCTGTAAGCCCTATGATGTACTGCTTGCTTCCGCTACCATGCGTGGACCTATGATGTCGGAGGCTCCGTCTTCCCATGGTATCTCTGGTAGTCTTATAATCATTGGGTTTTCTCTAGGTTTTTGTATTTTATCACTGTAACACAATCTGTACAGTGTTTTATCATGCACTTCTTTGTAAGTGCAATCCTGCCTATCAGAAGCATGATCTCAGTCTTTCTTTGGTTTTACAAAACACATGATGGCCTTGAGGAGCACTATCAATCAGAGCTAACCACCTATAGGTAGGTGGTAACAACCTTGATCCTCTATAAATTATCCCTTCACATACCGAAAGCTCTTTTTTTTTAATTTTAACATTCCAGTATTTCTTGCACTCTGCACCACACACGGTCTTGTGATTCCAACATGTCGTGACGCATTAAATCGGTTCCTGTAAGCTCACCTCTTCCTTTTCTTTCTTTTCCCACTCACCTCACTTACGATCTCTCCACCAACCTCACATACCTTGGCCTCTTCAAAATCGTCCACAGAGTCACTTGTTGATTCTGTAATATTGTGATCTACTAAACTCAGTTAAGCAATTAGTTGTACCAGGAATATACTCTACGTTGAAATCAAATTCTTATAGAGAAGTGACCCACTTACCTGCTTGAAATTTCATCAATGCCCTTCTTAGTAAATAATTCTTTAAGGGGTCTGTAATCTGTTCTTATCACAAAATAATCCCCCACAAGAATTAATTTAATTTAATTTCTTTACAGCCCCAAAAATTGCTAAAGATTCCTTTTCAGCCACAGAATATTTTATCTCTGGTCCTTTCAAAGCTCTTACAATAAACATAATCACACCCTGTGATTCTCTTGTACCCCGTTACAGTACTGCACCAACTCCCTTCAGGCTGGCATTTATAACTTATATAGGTTTGGCTCCAGGGTCAAAACTCTGGAGACTTGTGATTTAATTAAACATTCCTTGATATCAGAGGAACTCTGCATCACATTCAGGAGACCATTTATAATCCACCCCTTTAAAAAAAAAAAAACTCATTTTATTCTTGGATCGATCTGCTAATCCAGACACACATTTATGATAATATATTCTGCCATCCCAAAGATCTTCATCAATTCTTCTTTGTTAATTGGAGTAGATATATCATAAATCGATCTGATCAACTCTTGTTTAGGTCTTGTTCCTTCTTATAATATCGGGTGGCCTAAATATGTGTTCTCCCCTTTTAGCAAATTAAATTTCTGATCGATACTACTACCTCTAGATTCCTCACTTTTGAATACCCTGCAGTGGCTCTGTGGTGCCTGTAAGTGGCATCGACTCTGTTATGATGTCAGACATGTAGTCATGATGTCATTGGAATCATAAAGCTTCGCCACCTGCACAACAACTGACTGTCGTGTCTCAGGTCAAGTCGTGACACGTCGTCGTCCAACATTTGTTGACGAATGCATGCACCCCAAGGCCATTAAGGAACGCGGAGTCAAACTCTTTATTGCTCATTCCAAAGAGGGACCTATGAGTCGACGTCAAACTAGGTCGATATTGTGATGAAGATCAAGATCCACCTCGAGATAGTCACCCTCCACCAAGCCTTCAAAGAGAAGAAGTGCTTTCATAAGAAGAAAAGCATACCACTTCTCCTTGTAGGTCCAAAAGCACTGGCACGTCTTCTCTGGCTCAAACCACCTCGGAGCCAGAGTTGGTGGAGATTTTCCACTGCACCGTCCATCCCCTGGTGGCCTCAGATCCGACTCAATCAACTTGCCCTCATCCGGCATCACTACCCATCTATTCAGAGTATCTGGTTCCAGGAGCGGCTCTGTCTGGATTCATGCAAGCCATGATGGATATCTTCAGGTGCGCTGGCTGACCCAATAGAACAAGTAAGTGGGCCTTTTGGTCTAGAACCACCCCTACCTTTGGCATCTTGTGGGTTTTTCCCTGAGCCTCCTTAATTCAGCATTCCTCTTGATACATTACCAACTCTAGCCATTCATGGATTGTCGACTACGGTGCCCCAAATGGCGCCAATTTCTCTCCACCTCAGGTGCATTCGGTTCCAGCGCCACGTACGACATCATTATTGGGGTTCCCTCCGACACCACTATTGGCGCTCCCTCCGACACCGCATGTTACTTCAGACAGCTTTCTTTTTTTTTTTCATTTGTCCTCATTTAGCAATATTTTTGAGTATCAGGGGCCCCTTGTCCCTTCTGTTCCATCTATAAGGGGTTTCTCATGGGTAAACGCTTCGTATGCATGGAGAGTATCCTTTTCCCCTTTTTCTTCGGGACCCTTTTTGTCCGCTTCCAGTGCAAATCGAGCCTGGGTGGAGCTAGTCACTCTGACTACTCCTTCAAGTTCCCACTTGAAAACTTTATTGCATTGCCTAATCATTGGACAGTGCAGCAAATGTCCCTTCCTTTAGCTTATTCGGTTGTAGTTTTCCCAAATGCTCCAAAATTTGTGTCTTTTACCCGTATTCCCTTTTCTATCTAGCTTATTTGTTCTTTGTATAGAGGCCAGCCACTCTCTGTGTTGGAGGTACATTTTTCACCCATTTAATACATATTTCCCTTCTTGCTAGGAATATCAGTATGAAAAGGATATTCTCTTGATCTTTACTCAATTTAGGGTTATTTAGATTATGTTGACTAATCCCAAAAATAACTAAGTCAATACTCGCCTCCACCTGTTGTCCCAACAGCTTAGATAAGGTCTTACCCGTTTCATTCCAAAATTCCTCGAGTTGGGGGCACTGCCGAAATATGTGGAGGTCGTCTGCATCAAGTTCCCCGCACTTGGGGCAGCTTCTCCCCTTTTGGCTGCTGATCGTAGATAGCCTCTTTGGGGTCCAGTAAGCTCTGTGAGTAGTAAATAAATGATTTTTTCTCTGGGGGGCAGATTTCACAATTTGCCAACAAGTAGCCATTGATACTTGCCATTCATGTTGAATATCCAGCTCCGGCAGTTCTCTCCCCCAGATCTCGCTTGGAATTTTGTAGTCATCCTCCCCTTCTTGGATTAGGGCCCAGTACCAGTATGATATTTCTTTTTTATTGATCGTATTTCCCTGCATCATTTCCTCTACATTCCCATTTCCAGCTCGGCTGTCTTTCTGACTCTTAATCCAACTGGTAAGTTGATAATACTTAAACCTTGAGAGTGTACCCTTAGTCAATTCATTTGGGACTTCCCATTCTACAATAGAGTTTTGGTCGATTAGCTCACCCCATTTTGTGATGTTATTTTCCCTCAAGGGGCTTGCTAGCTTATCTCTGTGACATTCTGGCGTTCCCGGGGAGTCCCAGATTGGTGCAAACTTGCTGTAATACGGAATTTATAGAGTTCTTCTCATTTGGTACCAGAGTTTTGCTGCTGCCATAAGGGTCTTCAGTTTTATCTTTTTGAAATATTTGGGGTGTCCAAATTTGTAAAGGTAGTGACTTCCTTCCTTATTGACTACTGACAGCTTTCTAGGTGTAAAAGAGGCACAGATCCAGAAGGGGTGCTTTATGCTTATTGGAGCTAAGTCAAACTGAGGAGCATTCCTTCCAGGCAGATATAGACTCAGATGATCAGCAAGGAAGTGATGCAGATTCATTCGACGCTGGAGCGCTTCAAGAAGCAAGCAGACTAGATACATCCCCAAACATACATGTAGGTCCATCTCCAGGTCCAGCTTCACCTGTGATGGCTTCATTCCACTCTCTGCTGAGAAAAGCAGCAGAGGTTGTTTGAACTTCTTCTACCAACAGTGGACTATCATCCTAATATTCTCACAGATATACTGCACATGACTCCCTCTAC
This sequence comes from Calotriton arnoldi, assembly GCA_963921515.1. Taxonomy (NCBI): domain Eukaryota; kingdom Metazoa; phylum Chordata; class Amphibia; order Caudata; family Salamandridae; genus Calotriton; species Calotriton arnoldi. The sequence continues at coordinate 39,452 of CAWUFW010009956.1, read as the reverse complement.
GAGCGAACCCTTGCTTCCATTTAACGAAGCATTGATGGAAGCTCTAAGGAGCCATGGTTAAAACCTTCAAAAGCCCCAGTGGTTCATAGGATGATCGCTCACAGGTATAGACCAGCGCCCAGTGACCGGTTATCTTATCTAGCCAAGCAGCTGGAAACCTCTTCTTCCTGTTCCGTTCCAGCACCACTAGGGAAACAGAAGTAGTTTGAATGTGAAAAAGCACATCATGCCGATGGTGAAAGCACATTCCTTCTTCTACAGGCTTGGAAGGCCATAACTTTAAGACCATTGGGTCCTTCAGAAAGGGGTATATCCTACCCTTCTGCCAGTACTCACCCTGTTGTCCCCATCTCTCTTCCCACAATTCCATGGAACATTGGCGAGTCCTGCTGAATGGAGTGTCAGTCCTGTTGCAGAAAGGGGCATTGGAGCTTCTGCCAGATCTGGGAATTAGGTAGGGGTGCTATTGTCTGTCCTTCCATATTCCCAAGAAGGATGGCGGTCTTCGTCCAGTCCTCGACCTCAGGTTCTTGAAGTGGTTCCTATGAAAGGACAAATTAAGGATGCTCTCCTTAGCTCGGGTATTATATTAAAATGGAAGACCGGATGGTGTTGATAGTCCTACAGGACACATTCAAGCCTGTGTCTTCTTCATCTGTTAAATCTAGTAGATGACCAAAAACCTCTCGGTCTTCAGGACCAAGACCGAGCATTAAAAGTGATATTTTCCTTTCAGCACCTGATGTTCCACAGACATGTGTCATGTCCAAATACTTTCCATTTAGCCCACCCTATAACGTGCTCTCCAGAAGATACCAGACAAAATGGTGGAGCAGTTACATTTTGCATTTTTGAGAGTAAAATAGAGCAATAAAACACAATTGTTGAGTACAGATAAGGAAAACAAACTAGAACAGTGTGGCTAAAGCCCGAAAAATTTTAAATAAACTTATAGAATATGTTGTTTTTTGTTGTTTTTTTAAAAAAGGTTGTCAAAGAAAAGGTAAGAAGTCATTTAATTACGTCCCTGAGACACTGCACTCCTCAGCAGTGTCCAAAACAATACTGTAGAAATCTACCAAAAACATTGGTTGTGCACAGTTTTACACCCTCAAATTGCACCGAAACCACTGAGAAAATAAAAAAACTTAAACACGTTGACTTAATAGATGGCTTCTGTACCGGCCTGTGCTTGTTGAGAATTCTTTAAATGAGCATCTGGTGTTTCCACATGATGTGTGAACGTATGCATCAATGACATTGTGACTACCCCTTACTCAATCAAAACACACATGTTCCGACCCAACAAGAGGAGAGCAAAGTTGAGATGTACAGAATCTTAAGTACGTAGTTTACTTGCACTTTGTCGGGAAGAAGTGGTGGCGCATCTATGATGTGCGCTGGGAGACTGCTTTGCAGGCTGAGATGTCGATTGGCTCGGGAGTGGCTTTGTGGGCTGAGATTGCTCGGTTAAACAACAGCACACAAGCAGTAGAGGCAAGGCAGGGCAAGGATGCAGGTGCATGAGCGTTTAGTATCGCAAGATGGTGCTTTGTCAGTTGGCCAGCAGGTACTTTCTGAGGTTAATGCCACTTAAAATCAAAAGCCCACACACGTTCATAAAATGTCTCCAGACTGCAAATTGCATTTAAACTTCAGTAAATACATTGTGAATCCATAGGGATGCTCATACAATTTTTGAAGAGTGTAATCCTTCCATATTGGAAAAGCATTCAGTAAAGAATAAGAACAGGTTCATTCAATAACACCCCAGCCACAGAGGTCTCCATCCACTGTCCCAGCCTGGAGCTCTCCCTCTTCAACAGTTGTCCACACTAGTACATCATTAGACTCTTAAGATTCTGACATTAGGATTTCCTGCTCTGCCTTGCTGATACCTAGAACAATCCTACACATATACATCATTTTCCTGTAGGGTGAGAGTATTAACCGGCCCCACACTGCCCCAAATCATGGCCCCCTGAGAGACTACGATACTGGCTGCCCTTGCAGTTCTAGTATGAGGTCCAGTTGTGCCTCAAAGTGATCATCCTGATTCTGGAACAGTTGGTATTACTTTCCTAGCCCTTACAGTAATGGGGATGCCATTTAGTTGTATAGAACAAGGTCTTAATTGGGTCAGTGTCTGTCTATGCCCCAGTCCCCTTAGGTATCTCTGCCAGTAGGCAGCACCCAGAAAAACTTAGCTGGTCCTTAAAGAAAAAGACACACTATGAATGACCAACCTTGTGAGAACTAGTCCTTACAGAACCAGGATTACCAATTGAGTCATTAAACATTTGTTAACTGTTCTTTAAACGTACACTGGTAACTGTATGCTGGGCCATCAGTGCTCATTGAGATATTTCCACCACTTGCCATTAGATTATTACGTGTACATTGCTGTTTTGAAGAAAGCATTTCTTTTTTATCATTTTGTGCTGGTGAAAGTTATACAAATTTTGGATAAGGTAATTAAGCTTCTACCCAAAGGCCCCAGAAATTATTGTGTTTTCTTGTACTTTGCAAGGTGTTGTCCACTAATGGTTTTATGAGAAGACTTACGTCTCTTATACATGCCTGTGGTAGGTGATCATTCCTTATGCGCCACTGCGCCACTTGGTGATTGCTGTATATGATTTATAATACTAAGGAAGGATATGTGTGTTCCCAACATTCATTCTACCTAACACTGTCCAAGAAATTTTACTTTCTGAGAGAGAAAATATTTGCGTCTGCAATTCTGGCCTTGAAATCCATACTGCATTCATTCTGATGGAGAAGCAAATTGAAAATGTTTTTGGTGATTTTCAAACTTAAGCACACATTATACAGTCAGGTTTGGATAATGGGCTACAAGATTGATGGTATCTTTTGCTGCTATTAGAAACTTTCTGTTCGAGGCATATGAGCAGTAGATCCTATGCTATGCATAGATCGCCGTCTAGTGTTGGGTTCAGATGTTTGCATTTTGCTTTTCTTCGAAGAAGTCTTTCCAGTCACGACGTAGGTGACTCCTCCTTTCGGTGATAGTGCGCCTGGGCATCGACTCCATTGTTAGATTGTTTTTTTCCGCCATCGGGTTCGGACGTCTATCGTTGCGCTCTGGTTCGACACTGTTCCTTTGGTTTCCCTTGGTGCGATAGATACTCACCATCGACTGTATTGTTTTCGATCGCGTCTCCCTTTCTATCGCGTATCGTAATTACTTAAAATAATCTTTCGAACGGAAAGTTCGTGGAAGGCCGTCGGGCCTACCCGTGTCGGGTCGACCTGCAGTCGATGGAACGAACTCCCTTCAAATTCTCCCCTCGGTGCCACGCGAAATACCCACGCACTGACACACACGAAGTGTGTAATCTGTGTTTGTCCCCCGAATACAGAGAACAAGACTGCGCCGCGTGCCAGGCTTTCCGCTCCAAGAAAACACTTCACGACCGTCGGGCTCGACGTCGCGACATGCAGAGCCAGCACACAAGCTCCATTCCAGACATCTTCGGTCAACAGTCGGACGAAGAGGCTGGCAAGGCCATGCGAACAGAGGACCAGGAGCCGGTTGCCATCTCAGAATTCGAATCCGACCTAGGGGAGGACATCCCACATGGTCAACGTACTGTGAGTACACCTCCCCCTCATCCCAGGAAACAATTTCAATTAAAAAGAAGGCTCTGGTCCAACCCGCGCCCTCCGGCCCCGGTCGGCACCGAGATCACACTTTTGACCCTCTGGCTCGGCGCCGAAGCCTACCAAAAAGCCTTCCGGCTCCGAAAAGACTCCTTCCAAACCGAGTTCGGAGCCCAGACCTTCGGGGTCGAAACACAAGTCTGGCTGCGACCCCCACCATTCGGCCCGAATAAATTGTCGGATCCGAAGACATCAACGGTTTCGACTCCAGCACCGAAACCTTTGGCGCCGAAACAGACAGAAGTGCAGAAAACAGTTATAAAGCCCAGTTTCGATGCCCCAATTGAAAAACCGGATCCGAAACAAAAGCTTTTGTATACCCATCCACAAACTGGCCATATCACCACTACAGTGACTCTAAAAAGGACTGATGCAGAAGAAGATCACATCCCTTTAAAGAAGAGATCTGTTGGAACCAACCGTTCCCCTCCTCCTCTTCCTCCACCTATTCTTCCTTCATCACCACCTTCCCCTCAGCTTCAACCAATTTCACCTGAACATTCACCACCACACACACCTGACAACCAAGATGATGGGGATGATGATCAGGATAAGAATGATGATCAGCCATTACAAGACCCATGGGACGATTATAATACCAATTCGCCCACGGGCAATGATCCCGACCTGTACCCTACCAAACCCTCTCCACCAGATGATAGTGTAGGCTACATTGAGTTACTGGGTAGAGCTGCCAACTACCATGCGGTGCAGCTACATAAGGCGTCTTTGAAACCCTCAGTACCACACAGAAGTCATCACATACACTACCCATGCTTAAAGGGATGGTCAGGCATGTAGATGACATTTTTAATGACCCAGTCAGAGCTCGTATTCTCACCCCTAGAGTGGACAAGAAGTACAAGCCAGCACCATCGGACCCAGTATATATAAGGGGACAATTGCCACTAGACTCCCTGATTGTGTCCAATGCAAGAAAAAGAGCCAACTCCCAGACAACAGGAGATGCTCCATCTCCTGATAAGGAATCAAAACTTATTGACGCTTCCAGGAAAAGGGTAGCTTCTCAAGCAGCCAATTTCTGGCGTGTCTCCAACACTCAGGCACTGTTAGCGCAATACGACTGTGCTCACTGGGACGAAATGGAACAACTGATCCAATATTTACCCCCGGAACACAAATCAAAAGCACAAGATCTGGTTCATGAAGGGCAACTTATTGCTAACAATCATATAAGATGCTCTCTAGATGCTGCAGACACTGCTGCTAGAGCTATAAATACTAGTGTCCTTTTAAGGAGGCATGCCTGGCTCCGTATATCTGGTTTTAAACCTGAGGTTCAAACCTCCATTTTAAATACCCCATTCGATAAGGAACATCTATTTGGCCCAGTGGTAGATTCTTCACTTGAGAAAATGAAGAAAGATACTGAGGTAGCCAAATCTATGGGAGCCCTTCAATCCACAAAGGTTGTGCTTCCTTTCGACGCTCCTTTTACCGAGGAGGTTCCAAAAATACCTCATCGGAAACCACCTCCACCTATAAGGGCAATAACCAACCCTCTCCATCTAGGGGTTATTTCAGGGGAGGTTACAGGGGTAACAACGGTAAGGGCAGGGGCCGGGGTTCAAACACACGCCACTCCCTCGCCAACACAAAGCAGTGACTTGTCTTCACTTCCCCCGACCACTCAACACCTGTCGGGGGAAGACTGTCAGATTTTCTACCAATCTGGCAATCAATAACAACAGATAATTGGGTACTCCAAATTATCCGTTCTGGTAACTGCCTGGAATTTATCAACACGCCTCCAAATATTCCACCAAAGCCCCACAAACTATCACCAGACCATCTATACCTCCTCAAACAAGAGGTTCAGTCTTTACTTCTAAAAGGGGCTATAGAGCGTGTGCTGCCCCAACATCACGAGTCGGGCGTATACTCCTTTTATTTCCTAATTCCCCAAAAAGACGGTTCTCTCAGACCAATTTTAGATCTCAGAGAACTCAACCGGTACATTCAGTCAGACCATTTCCACATGGTCACACTTCAACAGGTACTTCCTCTAATACAGAAAGGCGACTTTCTATCTACTCTAGATCTAAAGGGCGCCTACTTTCATATACCAGTTCACCCTGCTCATCGCAAATTCTGCAGGTTTGTGGTAGCGGGTCAGCACTATCAGTTCAGGGTACTCCCATTCGGTGTCACCACCGCCCCCAGAGTCTTCACAAAGTGTCTGACGGTAGTAGCTGCTCACCTAAAGAGACAAAGCATCCACGTCGTCCCGTACTTAGACGACTGGCTCATCAAAGCCAACACGTACCAACAATGTCTGCAGCACACTTTCAGGACAATTCGGTTACTGCATCAACTAGGGTTCACAATCAATGTTCCAAAGTCACATCTCCAACCAACAAACACAAAGGACTACCTAGGAGCCACAATAGATATTAAAAAAAAAACTCGCTTTTCCCAGTTCAGCCAGAATTCGAAATATTCAGGCTTTGGTTCTCCGCTTTCAATCCAACCATTGGATTCCAGCTCGAGATTACATGCAGCTACTGGGAATGATGTCATCCTGCATCATGATCGTTCCCCCTGCTAGACTGCACATGCGTCCACTTCAAGAATGCTTAGCAAGTCAGTGGAACCAGTCGCAAGGTCTATTGACTGATCTAGTGTTGGTAAGCGGCCGTACTCATCGCTCTCTGCAGTGGTGGAACACACAAAATTTATCAAAAGGACGGCCGTTCATAGACCCGGTTCCACAGATAGTACTGACAGCGGACGCGTCCCTCACTGGCTGGGGAGCTCCTCTACAACATCACACAGTGCAAGGCTTGTGGAGCTAACAACAGAAGTTGCTCCACATCAATCACCTAGAGCTGCTTGCAATATTTCTAGCACTCAAGGCGTTTTAAACTCACCTACAGGGCGAAACTGTCCTAATTCGTACATACAACATGACAGCCATGTATTACATACAAAAACAGGGGGGGGGCACTCTCTCCAACTGTCCCACTTAGCCCAAGACATCTGTAGGTGGGCCATTCACCACAAACTTTATCTCCTAGCAGAACACCTCCCAGGAGTCAACAACCAGATTGCAGATCTCCTCAGCAGGCAGAGACAGCAAATACATGAATGGGAACTCCACCCCCAGGTCCTCCTTCCATACTTTCAACGTTGGGGAGTCCCTCACATAGACCTGTTCGCCACATACCAAAACGCAAAATGCCCAAACTTCGCGACCAGGTATCCATACCCATTGTCCAAAGGCAATGCACTATGGATGAATTGGTCAGGGATATTTGCTTACATTTTTCCGCCTCTCCCACTCATTCCATTAATGGTTCAGAAACTCAAACAAGCGTCCCTGACACTAATCCTAGTTGCTCCCACATGGGCACGTCAACCTTGGTTCACAACCCTATTGGAACTCTCAGTAGTTCCTCACCAAAAACTAAGTCTTACACCCAATCTTCTCACACAGAGCCACGGAGACATAAAACATCCAGACCCCAGTCAACTCAATCTGGCGATCTGGCTCCTAAAGTCTTAGAGTTTGGCTATCTTAATCTATCGCCAGACTGCATGAATATTATCAAAGAGGCTAGACGCCCAACCACAAGAGCTTGCTATGCAGCAAAGTGGAAGCGGTTTGTGATATACTGTAATAACAACCACATAAACCCGCTTGATGCTTCTGTACAAAACATATGTTATTTGTTACATTTACAACGTTCCAATTTAGCGTATACTTCCATACGCTTACATCTAGCTGCAATAGCTGCATACCTCCAAAATAGACAACATCTATCTCTTTTTAGAGTGCCTGTTATCAAAGCCTTTATGGAGGGACTCAAAAGAGTCATTCCCCTGAGACGTCCACCTGCTCCAGTATGGAATTTCAACATTGTTCTCACCAGACTAATGGGTCCACCCTTTGAGCCACTGCACAAATGTGAACTGCAATTTCTCACTTGGAAAACTGCTTTCCTCGTTGCTATCACATCACTCAGATAAGTGGGTGAGCTTCAGGCATTAACTATAGAAGAACCTTTTTTACAAATGCACCAAAATAAAGTGGTTCTTCGGACTAATCCTAAATTCCTTCCTAAAGTCATTTCTGCTTTTCATATCAATCAATCTGTTGAGTTACCTCTGTTCTTCCCTCAACCAGATTCAGTGGCAGAACGTGCCCTACACACATTAGATGTGAAGAGAGCATTGCTTTATTACATAGAAAGGACAAAACTTTTCCGTAACACAAATCAACCTTTTGTCGCTTTTGCCCCACCACACAAAGGCAATCCCATATCAAAATCAGGTATTGCAAGATGGATAGTCAAGTGCATTCAAATATGCTATGCAAAAGCTAAACGAATGTTAACAGTTCCCCCTAGAGCACACTCTACACGCAAACTAGGGGCTTCTATGGCATTCTTAGGAAATATACCCATAGATGACATATGCAAAGCTGCAACATGGTCTACACCTCACACATTCACAAAACACCATTGTGTAGATGTGTTAGCAAGACAACAAGCTAGAGTGGGCCAGGCAGTTTTACGTACACTATTTCAGACTACTGCAACAGATGCAGGTTAGCCACCGCTTTGGGAGATAACTGCTATATAGTCTATGCATAGCATATGATCTACAGCTCATATGCCTCGAACGGAGAATGCTACTTACCCAGTATGCATCTGTTCTTGGCATGAGGAGCTGTAGAGTCACATGCGCCCACCCGCCTCCCCGAGTACCTATACCTGTTGCAGAAACATCTTACTTGGATACATGCATTCATGGACATCTCCTTTTACTACTCTTACTAACTCCATTATCACCCTCTGCGGGAAAACAATCTAACAATGGAGTTGATGCCCATGCGCACTATCACCGAAAGGAGGAGTCACCTACCTTGTGACTGGAAAGACTTCTTCAAAGAAAAATAAAGTGCAAACATCTGGACCCAACACTAGATGGCGATCTATGCATAGCATATGACTCTACAGCTCTACATACCAAGAACAGATGCATACTGGGTAAGTAGCATTCTCCTTCCTGACACTTTATAGTTTTTCAGTCATTGCCTAGAGGATGTTGTTGCATATGCCTATCTGAAAGAAACACATTAGTTAAAGATTCCTTACCTTAGAACTACCCCCAGTCGTCAGACTGGTCCCGGAAAGTTTTTTCGTCAGCAGTTCCTCTGCGCGTCGGAAGGTGGCGTCGGTCGGCTCAGCGTCCGTCGCTGGCATCGTGGTCGCCGAGATGACGTCGCTGCAGCTACTTAGACGCCGCCCTCGCGTGCTGACGTCAGTTCTTTCTTTTTCCGCGCCAGCCAGCGCAGATCCGGAGAGAGCCGTACCTCCAGTCACTTTTTGACTGACTTTTTTCAGCGACTTTTGTCGACGTCTTTTTTGAGTCTACGACTCCTGGTGCACGAGGGATGCCCAGCTTCCTTGAGAGCTGCTCAACATGGCCATCGATCCTCCGACCAGACTGCCTCTTCGGGAGGATCTTATGTTGCAGCAGCAGGGGACGGTCCTCCACCCAAACCTGTCCAGCCTCCACCTCCTTGCGTGGAGATTGAGCGGCGGCAGTTGACGTCTTTTGACCTGCCTCCTGAAGTTTGCGATGTAATCTTGGCAGCCAGGCGTCCCTCCACTAAGACGGTATACGCCTGCCGGTGGAACAAGTTTGTGGCATGGTGTACAGCAAAGGCTGTGGATCCCCTTTCTGCCCCTCTTTCTGAGGTTCTCTTGTTTCTTCTTTCTTTAGCCCAGCAGGGCTCTGCTCTGGGCACTATCAAGGGCTATCTTTCGGCCATCTCTGCTTTCCTTCGGCTTCCAGATCAGCCCTCTATTTTCAAGTCCCCGGTTGTTAATCGTTTCTTGAAAGGTATAAAACTCATCTCTTTCCTCCTATTCCCTTTGTTATGCCTCAGTGGGACTTGAATCTAGTATTGACATTTTTAATGTGTGCTCCCTTTGAGCCGCTTCACAACTGTCCTTTGAGGCTTTTGACGCTAAAGACTGCTTTCCTGGTAGCCATCACCTCTGCCAGGAGAGTGAGTGAGCTCCAGGGCCTTTCCTCCAAACCTCCTTTCCTGTCGGTCCATCCGGACAAGGTGGTTCTCAGGACTCGTCCCTCCTTCCTTCCCAAGGTTGTCACTGCCTTTCACATCGGGCAGACCATCACTTTGCCCACCTTCTTTCCGCCTCTGCATCCTTCGAAAGAGGAGGAGAGGCTCCACCGTCTGGACCCAAAACGTTACGGATCAGCATCGCGTGTGCCTCTTTTGCCTGGAGCGCGACCACGACCCCAAGTCGTGCTCCGACTGCCGGTCGATGGCGCCGAAGGCTTTGCGGGAGCGGTCCCGAAAGCTGCTTGAGCGCCGGCAGTCGGCTCTGCGCCGTTCGAGGTCCCGGTCGCGAGGGAGGTCGAGGGACCGGTCGCGGAGCCATCACCACTCGTCCAAGTCATCGAAGTCTTCGCACTCTGGGTCGGGTAAGTCGAAGCACAAAAAAGTCGAAGAAGCATCGTCGCTCTTCGACTTCTCCCCGTCGGTCGGCTGACGCAACGAGGGATGCAGGCGGTGCCCCTCCTGTGGCTCCGGGCTTCCCCCCCCCCTTCCCTGGACCCTCAGCGACTTCCGCCCAACTTCGTAAATTTTACGAGGCGATGCATGTCATCTTCAGGCGACCCAAACCCGCTGGCGCGCCTTCGGGCCCCGCGGACTCGGTTGGGGGGCCTACGCCTTCTCCGCCGTTGGCTCCGGCCACGGCGCCGCAGGCCCCCAGTGGTTCCAGGCCTGGATCCGGATCGGTGCCGGTTGACCTTATTACACCTCCACCGGCGCTGCTTCCTCCGGCACCGCACCCGACGCCGGTCGTGTACCCGGCCGGCGTCGACCCCGGCCTCCATCCCGATGTGGAGCCGGATCCGGCGCCGAGTGGGGTTTTTGTGGCCCTGTTCACTCCTGGGGTCCCTTTTCAGCCAAATTGCAACCTGAGGAGGAGGACTGGGAGGGGTCAGGTGACCCTTTAACTGATCAGCTAGGATCTGAGCAGGACTGGAGAGAGGAACTGGGGGATTCCAGTGGTCTTGATACTCCCCCTGACCGTGGCATGTTGTCTCCTCCTACCGTGGCTACGAAGGAGGGAGCGTCATACGCAGTGGTGTTGCGTAGGGCGGCCGAGGCCCTCCACCTCGAGCTTCCTACGGTGGCGGTCAGGACTAACCTCCTGACAGAGGTGCTTCAACCGGCTGCGAGCTCTTCGGAGCCTCTACTGCCGTTTAATGAGGCCCTTACCGGCGTCCTTTTGGGCACGTGGTCCAGGCCCAACACGGGGGCTCCCGTGGATAGGATGATTGCCCGACGCCACCGCCCTGCTCCGGGCGACCCCACTTTCCTCTCCCAACACCGCACCCCGGAGAGCTTGGTGGTCCAAGCCTCCACTTCCAAGAGAGCATTCCCTACCGCTCCCCCTTGAATCCAAGAAGCTGGACCATCTTGGGAAGAAGATTTTCTCTTCCGCCAGCTTAGGACTGTGGTCGGTAAACACCGCATGTCTCTTGGGCCGTTATTCCCACTCTGTGTGGGACTCGGTTGCGCACGTGCTGCCTCAGTGTCCGGAGGAGGCCCCGACAGTGCTCTCCCAGGCTGTTGCCGCCGGGAGGGATGCAGCGAAGTTTACCATCAGTTGTGGGCTGGATACCGCCGACTCTCCGGGCAGGACTATTTCAACGTCAGTAGCCCTTCGTCGCTACGCCTGGATGAGATCGACTGGCTTTTCAGGGGATGTCTAGAACACTTTGATGACCATGCCTTTTGATGGCCGTCGCCTTTTTGGCGATAAAGCGGACAACACTCTAGAGCGTTTCAAGGACTCACGGGCTACGGCCAAGTCCTTGGGCCTCTCCAGCCGCCCAGCGCAGTCTGCTCTTCGCCCCTTTCGTGGCTACGGAAGGGGTGCCCCACTGCGTCCCGCCCAGAGCCACAGGCTGCAGCAAGTTACCCAACCATCGCGCTGCCGGGGACGTGGGAACCAACGCTGTGGTTCAGGGGGCCAGCGGGCAGGTCTGTCCACCAACTCCACCTCTGCAGCTGCCTCCAAACCTTCCTAGTCCGACTTTTCAGGCCCATCAAACGCCAGTGGGCGGCAGGATACGCCATCACCTCCCCCACTGGCGCACCATCACGTCGGACAGGTGGGTTTTGCCAATAGTCCGAAGGGGCTACTCCCTCCCCTTCGAGGCTACCCCTCCAGCCATGCCACCTCAATACCACCGCATGTCGGAGGATCACCTGGGCCTTCTCCAACAGGAAGTTACGGCTCTCTTGGCCAAGGGAGCCATTGAGTGCGTTCCTTCCCCAGAAGTAGGTTGTGGTTGTTACTCCCACTACTTTCTGGTACCCAAGAAGGACAAGGGCCTGCGCCCTATCTTGGATCTCAGGGACGTCAACCGCTTCCTCCGGAAGGAGAAGTTCAAGATGTTGACGCTCGCTCAGGTCTTGTCTGCCCTCGACCCTGGAGACTGGTTGGTAGCGTTGGACTTGCAGGACGCTTATTTTCACATCCCCGTCACGCCGGCCCACCGGCGTTACCTGCAGTTCACGGTAGGCCACGAGCACTTTCAGTTTACTGTGCTCCCCTTTGGCCTTACTAGCGCCCCTCGGGTGTTCATGAAAGTGATGGCGGTGGTCGCAGCTCATCTGCGCAGATCAGGGGTTCCAGTCTTCCCCTATCTCGACGACTGGCTGTTGAAAGCGGGCTCGCCCCAGGCTGTCGTCTCCCACCTCCAGACTACGGACGACCTCCAGCATTCGCTGAGGTTCTCCATCAACGTGCCGAAGTCACACCTGATCCCCTCTCAGAAGCTCCTCTTCATCGGAGCGGTTCTGGACACGGCGCGGTTTCGTGTTTATCCTCCCGAACAGCGAGTCCGGGGTATTCGGGCTATGATTCCGACCTTTCAGCCTCTGTCCCGGGTTTCGGTCAGGATGACCCTGAGGCTGCTGGGCCTCATGGCCTCCTGCATCCTGCTGGTCGATCATGCCAGGTGGCATATGCGGGCTCTGCAGTGGGACCTGAAGTTCCAGTGGGCGCAGCATCAGGGGAATCTGTCCGATTGCGTCCAGATCTCGGAGGGCGCTGCACATCAATTGCAGTGGTGGCTCATGAACCTGGATTGGTTTAACGGCAGATCCCTCTCCCTTCCCCAACCAGACCACACAGTGGTGACGGACACATCCCTTCTGGGATGGGGCGGCCACATGGGAGAGGCGGAGATCAGAGGACTCTGGTCTCCGGCGGAGACCGGGCTCCATATCAACCTTTTGGAGCTCCGGGCGATTCGTCAGGCACTCAAAGCATTCCTTCCCTCTGTCCGGGGAAGAGTAGTGCAGGTGTTCACGGACAACACCACCACCATGTAGTACTGCAACAAACCGGGCGGGTGGGGTCGTGGACCCTATGTCAGGAGGCCCTCCGCCTCTGGACATGGCTGGAACATCAGAGCATATCCCTGGTAGTTCAACATCTGGCAGGTTCCCTGAACGCCAGGGCGTACGAACTCAGCCGCAGGTGCATGATGGATCACGAATGGCATCTTCACTCGGAGGTGGTGCAAGGTCTCTTTCGACAGTGGGGAGAGCCTTGGTTAGATCTATTCGCCACCGAAGAGATCGCGCAATGTCAGTAATTCTGCGCGTTGGAATTTCCAAGACGGCACTCGCTAGGTGACGCCTTTTGACGCGAGTGGAGTTGCGGTCTGTTGTATGCCTTTCCGCCTATACCACTTCTGCCCAGAGTGCTGAAGAAGATCAGGCGCGACCGGGCCCAAGTCATCCTTGTGGCTCCGGATTGGGCACGGAGAGTATGGTATCCCGAGCTGCTCAACATGGCCATCGATCCTCCGACCAGACTGCCTCTTCGGGAGGATCTTATGTTGCAGGGGACGGTCCTCCACCCGAACCTGTCCAGCCTCCACCTCCTTGCGTGGAGATTGAGTGGCGGCAGTTGACGTCTTTTGACCTGCCTCCTGAAGTTTGCGATGTAATCTTGGCAGCCAGGCGTCCCTCCACTAAGACGGTATACGCCTGCCGGTGGAACAAGTTTGTGGCATGGTGCACAGCAAAGGCTGTGGATCCCCTTTCTGCCCCTCTTTCTGAGGTTCTCTTGTTTCTTCTTTCTTTAGCCCAGCAGGGCTCTGCTCTGGGCACTATCAAGGGCTATCTTTCGGCCATCTCTGCTTTCCTTCGGCTTCCAGATCAGCCCTCTATTTTCAAGTCCCCGGTTGTTAACCGTTTCTTGAAAGGTATAAAACTCATCTCTTTCCTCCTATTCCCTTTGTTATGCCTCAGTGGGACTTGAATCTAGTATTGACATTTTTAATGTGTGCTCCCTTTGAGCCGCTTCACAACTGTCCTTTGAGGCTTTTGACGCTAAAGACTGCTTTCCTGGTAGCCATCACCTCTGCCAGGAGAGTGAGTGAGCTCCAGGGCCTTTCCTCCAAACCTCCTTTCCTGTCGGTCCATCCGGACAAGGTGGTTCTCAGGACTCGTCCCTCCTTCCTTCCCAAGGTTGTCACTGCCTTTCACATCGGGCAGACCATCACTTTGCCCACCTTCTTTCCGCCTCTGCATCCTTCGAAAGAGGAGCAGAGGCTCCACCGTCTGGACCCAAAACGTGCGCTTTCTTTCTATCTGGATCGCACAAAACAGTTCCGGGTGGATGACCAACTCTTTGTTGGCTATGTGGGCGCCAAAAAAGGTTGGGCCGTACACAAGCGAACCATTTCCCGATGGGTCGTTTTGTGTATTAAGGCATTCTATTCTCTGGCTAAAAAGGAGCCTCCAGTGGGGCTGCGCGCCCATTCCACCAGGGTGACGGCAGCCACAACTGCTTTGGGACGAGGAGTTCCTCTGAATGACATCTGTCAGGTAGCTACGTGGGCATAACTGCACACGTTTACGAAACACTACTGTCTGGACAGCCAGGTCGGGAGAGACGGCTTCTTTGGCCATTCTGTTCTCCAGGACCTGCTGGTGTGATATTGGTTTGCAGACCCACCTCCGGGGTTGGTATTGCTGGGGTATCTATTCTAAGGTAAGGAATCTATAACTAACGTGTTTCTTTCAGATGAACAAGTTACTTACCTTCTGTAATGATATATCTGTAAGAAACATTAGTTTTGCAGCATAGACGTCTTCTATATTCACAAACTGTGCATATTCCGCCATCTAGTGGTTGGAGTCGGAAAGTGCTTTGTATTTTTTTTTTTTTTTTTTTTTTTTTTGAGGGGGAGGTTGCAAAACCTGATCCCCCTGGTGAGGCTACAACCCCCTTTGTGTGTGTGCAGGCCCTCAGATTATTTTTTCCGCCATGGAGATCGGAGGTGCTGAACACAGCAGCAGACTTAGACAGCAAAGAAAGCCCACCAGAACTCCGATGAGACAGGTGGTATTAAGGAAGGTTGCATAAGGGGAGAAGTTTTTCAGCAAAGCAGTGTGTTTACCGCTGCTCGCCTTTCCTCCTCATGCACCAGAGCAAGCACATTGTTCTCTGGCAGAACAGTCTCCAGGTATTTGGGGGGGGAGTTTTCGGCAGGGAGCTGATGCTTCATCCCCAAACAAGGTAAGAAGAGCTCGCTCTTTCATTTATTTCATATGGAAGCAAGAGCACGGGTGGAATGCTCCACGTGCTTTTTCATTATTTAATGTAGGACCAAGAGCACGGGGAATTGCTCCGTGTGCTACCGTAACGTTTGAAATAGCGCAGCATTCCTACCAAGATGGAATATAAAGCATGTCTACCAGGGTGCGCTTACAGCAAGTGTGTCAATGCGCTGTTTAGGCACTTTGAATACGGTGTTTACATCTTATAAACCTATTTTCCTAGTCTTTACTATTATGTTAGTAACGGACGTAGGGTGCCTCTTCCATACACCACGGAACTGCCGGAAAAAGAAATATTCACGTATTCCTTATTCCTTTTGGTAGCTAACATAGCTTAAACAGGGAGCGCGCTACGTTTTAAAACGTTACCAAAGGTAGGCTTTTTGGGCATAAAAAGGAGATTCTAAGGATCTTTGACACAATATGCAAACCTACGGGAGGTTCTACTTCCCAAACATTTAGCATTGCAGCACAAAATGCAATCATTACGCCATTAGATAAGGTTATGGCTATGGCGGGATACAAACAAAGCCTTTACCTTCCCGGGCATTTAATAGCTGGGCGCAACACTTCTAACGCGGCACCAAATGCAGCTCACATTCCAAAGGTTTTCAAAGCGGAGAAGGTCATAAACCCCCTCCCCCGCACTCTCTTCCAACACCAGCACAGTAGACTGTAAGGAGACCCCATGAATCAGGGGCTTATCTCCAACATACGCATTCCTCAGCTGCCCTCTAAGCAAACACAGTAAGGCAGGTTTTACGGCTCCAGCAACTTTAAAAGAACAGATCTTTGATCGGCAAAATCTAGAAAGGAAGAGAGGTTATCTTCTCTAAGCACGTAAGTTGCTGGTTAGCGATTCCACAAGGCTATGCTACATAATATACTACCCATTTTTTGCTTATGAGCAATAACAGAGATAAAACTGCAACGTTTTTAAATTACTACAGCCCCACATAAAGTGGTTTAATGTAGGGGCATTTTTTGCTTTTAAACAGCAACTGTGCATAAGTCTAAAGAACGCACTAACATGTGCAATTGCAGCAGTTAGCTCAGCCACTGGGTAGCATAATCGCATAACAATTATGCATAGGCCAATTAATACACCGTTTTGTCTGAAAGCAACTAATATATGCACGTAGGCAACGGGCCCAATAAGCCACAGCAATATTTGTATACAAATTATGCTAAAAACGATCTTTGCGGCAGAACATGTGCAACATATAAGTACAATATTTATGCACAGTTTTTTACGTTAGATCGCAAAATATTTATCTGAAAGAGACACGTTAGTGACAGATTCCTTACCTTAGAATATCCCCAGGCGTCAGGCTGGATCCGGAAAGTTTTTTGCGTAGCAGTACCCTTGCGCGTCGGTAGGCGGCGTCGTGCGGCTCCGCGTCCGTCGTCGGCGTCGTGATCGCCGGGATGACGTCGCGGGCAGTACTTAGGCGCCGCCCCTGCGCGCTGACGTCAGTTCTTCTTTTTCCGCGCCAGTAAGCGCAGATCCGGGAAGAGCAGTGCCCTAGTCACTTTTTGACTATCTTTTTGTGAAATTTTTCACTGTTCTCTTCAACGAGTCTTCACGACTCCTAAGGTGTCGTAGGGATGCCCGGCTTTAAGCCCTGCGAGGTATGTGGTCGTATGATGTCCATCACGGACCCCCACCTCGAGTGTCTCTTCTGCCTCGGCCGAGGCCACGACACGAAGTCGTGCCCTGACTGCCGGAAACTTCATCCGAAGGCTTTGCGAGAGCGGTCTCGGAAGCTCCTTGAAGTCCGGCAGTCGGCTCCGCGCCGCAGCAAGCCCCGGTCCCGGGAGAGGTCGAGGGGCCGGACGCGGAGTCCCCGCCGTTCGTCGGAATCCAAGTCTTCGCGCTCCTCCGGTAAGTCGAAGCACAAGAAGTCTAAGCGGCGTCATCGCTCTAAGACTTCGCCTCACCGGTCGCGCGACTCGGCTGAGGTCCCTGTCGGCACCGTCCCCGCCCCCGCGGCCCCGGACGTGCCTGTCGAGTTGCCCCCGCATTACCCGTCCTTCCCGGGTTCGGGGGCGACTCCGGCCGAAGTACAGAAATTCCTGTCGGCCATGGCCCGCCTCTTCGGGCCTCAAGGTCCCTCCGGTGCGCCTTCGGGCCCCGCGGGCCCAGATGGGGTTGCTCCGGCGTCGCCGTCGACTCCGGTCCCGGCGTCGCCTGTCCCACCAGCCTTCGTCCCGGCCTCGGCTCCGGCCCCGGCCTCGACCCCGGTTCCGGTGGTGCCGCAACCTCCATCGACGCCGGTTGACCTAACCACGCCTCCGCCGACGCCGATGTCCCCGGTGCCGTTTCCGACGCCGTCCGGGGCTCCGGGCGGCGTCGTTCCCCGGTTCTCCCCGGGTCCGGACATGGAGCCGGACCGGCGTCGCCCGACGCCGGTTCCGGCGCCGATGAGGCCTTGGGTCCCTTATGTCCCTCCTCCTCCATCTTTTCAACCTGAGGAGGACCAGGAGAGCTGGGAGGGGTCTGACGACCCTCTCACACAACAGTGCGAGTTTGACCCGGACTGGGTTGAGGAACTTGGGGATGCCAGTGGGCTGGATACCTCCCCCGACTCTGGCATGCTGTCTCCTCCCGTGGCAACGGAGGAGGGGGCTAATTTTGCAACGGTGTTGCGTAGAGCTGCTGGAGCCTTAAATCTCCAGTTGCCTACAGTGGCCGTCAGGACTAACCTCCTGACTGAAGTGCTTCAGCCGGCGGCCTCCTCTTCGGAGCCTGTGCTGCCGTTCAACGATGCACTCACTGACGTTCTTTTGGGTGCCTGGTCCAAACCCACCACAGGGGCTCCTGTGGATAGGAACGTGGCCCGACGCCATCGCCCGGCTCCGGGCGACCCCCTGTTTCTCTCCCAACACCCCACCCCTGAGAGCTTGGTTGTCCAAGCCTCTGCCTCCCAAACAGCCTTCCCTACCGCCCCTCCGGATAGGGAATCCAAGCGCCTGGATCACTTTGGGAAGAAGGCTTTCTCTTCCTCCAGTGCTGGCTTGCGGTCTGTTAATACCGCTTGCCTCTTGGGCCGATACACCCACTCCCTGTGGGATTCGGTGGCTGATGTTTTGCCGCAGTGTTCTGAGGAGGTCCAGACACTGCTTACCCGCGCTATTGCGGAAGGGCGTGATGCGGCTAAGTATACCATCCGCTGTGGCCTTGATACCGCCGACTCGCTGGGCAGATCGCTTGCAACGACGGTGGCGCTGCGTCGCCACGCCTGGCTGAGAACCACTGGTTTTTCAGGGGATGTCCAGAATACTCTCATGGACATGCCCTTTGATGGAGTCGGTCTCTTTGGTTCAAAGGCGGACCATGCGCTGGAGCGTTTCAAGGATTCACGGGCTACTGCTAAGTCCCTGGGCCTTGCTGTTGTGCGCCCTCCGCAAACGTCTGCTTTTCGCCCCTTTCGTGGCCACGGAAGGGGCGCCCAGTCACGTCCACAGCCCGGCCAACGGCCCGCGCAGCAAGCGCCTTCGCGTGGCCGAGGACGTGGATACCGCCGTGGCGGTTCGGGCAACCAGCGTGCGGGTCAGGCCACCACCTCCAACCCGTCCGCGGCCTCCAAGCCCTCCTAGTCCCTCCTTTCAGGTGCACAGCACGCCAGTCGGGGGCAGGGTCCGCCATCACCTTCACCACTGGCGTCCCATCACCTCGGACAAGTGGGTCTTGGACATTGTCCGAAGGGGCTACTCCCTCCCCTTCGAGACCACCCCCAGCCATGCCACCTCAATTCCACCGCATGTCAGGGGATCACTTGGTGCTTCTACAGAAGGAAGTCACGGCCCTCTTGGCCAAGAGGGCCATCGAGCATGTTCCGACCCCAGAAGTAGGGCGTGGTTGCTACTCCCACTACTTTCTGGTGCCCAAAAAGGACAAGGAGGACATGCGTCCTATCTTGGACCTCCGGAACGTCAATCGCTTCCTCCGGAAGGAGAAGTTCAAGATGCTCACCCTAGCTCAGGTCTTGACTGCCCTCGACCCCGGAGACTGGTTGGTAGCGTTGGACTTGCAGGACGCCTATTTCCACATCCCCGTCCTGCCGGCCCACCGGCGTTACCTTCGGTTCACGGTAGGCCTCGAGCATTTTCAGTTCACCGTGCTCCCCTTTGGCCTTACCAGTGCCCCTCGGGTGTTCACGAAAGTGATGGCGGTGGTCGCAGCTCATCTGCGCCGGGCAGGGGTTTCAGTCTTCCCCTACCTCGACGACTGGCTGCTGAAGGCGGGCTCGTCCCAGGCAGTTGTCTCCCACCTCCAGACTACGGCCGAACTCCTGCACTCGCTGGGGTTCTCCATCAATGTGCCAAAGTCGCATCTGATTCCTTCTCCACAGCTCCTTTTCATCGGAGCAGTTCTGGACACGACGCAGTTTCGGGCCTATCCTCCCGAACGGCGAGTCCGGGATATTCAGGCTATGATTCCGATCTTTCAGCCCTTATCCTGGGTTTCGGTACGGATGACCCTGAGGCTGCTGGGCCTCATGGCCTCCTGCATCCTGCTGGTCACTCATGCCAGATGGCATATGCGGGCTCTGCAGTGGGACCTGAAGTTCCAGTGGGCGCAGCACCAGGGCGACCTGTCCGATCACGTCCAGATCTCGGAGGGGACTGCAAAACAGTTGCAGTGGTGGCTCTCGAACCGGCAATGGGTCATGGGCAGATCCCTCTCCCTTCCCCAGCCAGAGCACACAGTTGTGACGGACGCGTCCCTTCTGGGATGGGGCGGTCACATGGGAGAGGCGGAGATCAGAGGCCTCTGGTCTCCGGCGGAGTCCCGGCTCCATATCAACCTTCTGGAGCTCCGGGCGATCCGACTTGCACTCAAGGCATTCCTTCCCTCTGTCAAAGGGAAGGTAGTGCAGGTGTTCACAGACAACACCACTGCCATGTGGTACTGCAACAAACAAGGCGGGGTGGGGTCGTGGACCCTTTGTCAGGAGGCTCTGCGCCTCTGGACATGGCTGGAACACCAGGGCATGTTCCTGGTGGTTCAACACCTGGCAGGTTCCCTGAACGCCAGGGCGGACGAACTCAGCCGCAGGTGCATGATGGATCACGAATGGCGTCTTCACTCGGAAGTGGCGCAAGGACTCTTTCTACAGTGGGGAGAGCCTTGGTTAGATCTATTCGCCACCGAAGAGAACGCGCAATGTCATCAGTTCTGCGCGTTGGAATTTCCAAGGCGGCACTCGCTCGGCGACGCTTTTCGTCACGAGTGGAGTTGCGGTCTATTGTACGCCTTTCCGCCTATACCACTTCTACCCAGAGTGTTGAAGAAGATTCGGCACGACCGGGCCCAAGTCATTCTTGTGGCTCCGGACTGGGCTCGAAGAGTTTGGTATCCCGAGCTACTCAATATGAGCGTAGATCCCCCGATCCGTCTGCCTCTTCGGGAGGATCTTCTGTCGCAGCAGCAGGGGACGGTCCTCCACCCGAACCTGTCCAGTCTACACCTGCTTGCGTGGAGATTGAGCGGCGGCAGTTGATTCCTTTCGACTTGCCTCCCGAAGTTTGTGATGTGATTCTGGCAGCCAGGCGTCCCTCCACTAAGGTGGTATACGCCTGCAGGTGGAACAGATTTGTGGCATGGTGCACAGCAAAGGCTGTGGATCCCCTTTCTGCCCCTCTTTCTGAGGTCCTTCTGTTCCTTCTCTCTGGCCCAACAGGGTTCTGCCCTGGGTACCATCAAGGGTTATCTTTGTGCTATCTCGGCCTTCCTCAGGCTCCCTGATCAGCCCTCCTTTTCAAGTCCCCTGTTGTTAACAGGTTCTTAAAAGGCATTACTCACCTCTTCCCTCCTGTTCCGTTTGTGATGCCTCAGTGGGACTTAAACTTGGTTCTTACCTTTTTAATGTGCGCTCCCTTTGAGCCTCTACATAACTGTCCTCTTCGTCTTCTGACTCTGAAGACAGCCTTTCTGGTGGCCATCACCTCCGCTCGGCGGGTGAGTGAGCTCCAGGCTCTATCTTGCAAACCTCCCTTTCTGTCTGTTCATCCAGACAAGGTTGTTCTTCGGACGCGTCCGTCCTTCTTGCCAAAGGTGGTTACTGCTTTCCACATTGGGCAGACCATCACTTTGCCCACCTTCTTTCCGCCTCCGCATCCTTCCAGAGAGGAAGAGAGGCTCCACCGTCTGGACCCAAAACGTGCGCTCTCCTTCTATATTGACCGCACAAAACACTTCCGGGTGGATGACCAGCTCTTTATTGGCTACGTGGGCGCCAAAAAGGTCGGGCGGTGCACAAAAGGACCATCTCCCGCTGGGTTACCTTGTGCATCAAGACCTGCTATTCTTTGGCTAAAAAGGAGCCTCCTGTTGGGCTGCGTGCCCATTCCACCAGGGCAACGGCTGCTACCACGGCCTTGGGCCGCGGTGTTCCGCTGCCGGTTATCTGTCAGGCAGCTACGTGGGCCTCGCTGCACACGTTTACAAAGCATTACTGCCTTGACAGTCAGGTCCGGAGGGACGGCTTCTTTGGCCGTTCTGTCCTCCAGGACTTCCTTGTCTGATCTTTGTTCGCAGACCCACCACCGGGGTTGGTATTGCTGGGGTATCTATTCTAAGGTAAGGAATCTGTCACTAACGTGTCTCTTTCAGATGCACAAGTTACTAACTTGTGTAACGATATATCTGTAAGAGACAGTAGTTAGTGACAGATTCCTTACCGCCCCACCCATCCTCCCCGTTCTGCGACCTGATTTCTAGGGTTAAGGACATCCCTTTCAGGGCCCTAGTATTTTTCAGACACCTATGTCAGCTTCTTGCATGGCTCTGCGTTCCTGGCGCGGAAAGTCGTGTACAGAACTGACGTCAGCGCGCAGGGGCGGCGCCTAAGTACTGCCCGCGACGTCATCCCGGCGATCACGACGCCGACGACGGACGCGGAGCCGCACGACGCCGCCTACCGACGCGCAAGGGTACTGCTACGCAAAAAACTTTCCGGATCCAGCCTGACGCCTGGGGATATTCTAAGGTAAGGAATCTGTCACTAACTACTGTCTCTTACAGATATATCGTTACACAAGTTAGTAACTTGTGCATTAACAGCTGATGCTCTATAACACAGTTAAATACTGTATGGCCCCTCTATTGCTGGTACTATCAACATTTACCGGTTACTGCGGTAACTTCACAAGGTTTATACACTCCATGCATAACATTGCAACATGCAGGATCACAGATCATGCTTTACCAGTTACTGCGGCAAATTCAAACAATGTTTACCAGCCTGCTGCATAGCATTGCAACAGGCGATGCAAGGAAGGGACCCCATACTACAAGATATAAATACACGCAGTAGGGTAGCATTACCTACTAAGCCTCTAGAAACTCTAAGTTGCCAATAGGAGGTTGAAGGGAGATGTGTAAATCCTTCTTATACCAACAAGACCAGGTGCACTGCATCAAAACAGATACAATTATGTGTGTATTTTGGTGTATAGGTAGGTATGGGTGGATGCATATGTGTGCATATAGTACACAGCTACATGTGTTTCACTGTGTGCGGGTGCATACATATATGTATACAGGCAATTAGCAGGGAGATACACCAACAAGTACATAGGTACATGTGAAGTTATATATATATGGAATTTTCATGCATATATATATATATATATATATATATATATATATATTATACGCTAAACACGGAATTACATATGTAGATATGGAAACGGTTTGTGTATATGTTTAAATATATACATATACGCTCCCTTTACCAGTAACACACACCGCATAGCGCCTGTGTTAACAAAAAAAAAAAAACTAAATAGGAACACGGTTTCTATAGGGGGCACATACAATGTCTTTTAAAACCCAGTCACACAAGACATTAAATGCATACCAACTCCCTCCACTATTCACCACTACTGGACGGCACAACCCTGTTTTAAAACTGGCATGATGTCACATAAACACTATACACAAATTCTACACACAACCGGCATACTTCTAATGGGGAATTAAGTCTCACACAAGACTACAGACCCCATAAGACAAGTACATAGCTTCAAACGCTACACAGCATTTCTTACACCAACGCAACATGTACTTGCAACACACCATTAAGTTGGCTATAATATCAAAGGCGAATCAGCTTCACTAAGGGGACTGATCGCCACGAGATGCTGGGGCATACCACAACCACAATCATCTCACACACATTATGGGTGTGGCAAGCCCAAAAGGTGGAACTCATCTCCTACCACGGAGACTGATCTTCACACCATAAGGGAGCCGGCAGCTCTTCAAGGGGAGTTAGCCGCCACTTCCAATCACAGAAAGCTGGCAACTGAGGTCAACTGCGGCCTTTCTGGACACCGTGAGGGAGCCGGGGGCTCTTCTATGGAGTTCACCGAGACTTCCAAAGGTATCCCATATGGCCGGCCAACTGCGGTTGACCGCGACCATAAAATTCGCCAAATTCAGTGGGGGGTGAACACCCTACCACCACATACAACACCTTTTTCCTTGCATATACATACTATATAGCACAGCAAGTCAACTGGAACAAGGAAAACAAACATACCTCACACCTGGTCCACCAGGTACGGTCCTACTCATCACAGTTTATGCCTAAGTATACAAATAGAACACACCCCTTACCAGGTTGTGTTTCTGTTACAAGCTCTATTAAACATCCATACAGGCACAATAAACACAAGACAAGGTGCAGTTTTTGCAGGCTTTATCACGCACAAGGGTTAATGTCTCTCTCCCTTCATCATTATCACAAGGGAACTCTATACCTCTAGCAGCAGGCATTAGCCTACCAAAAGTTGTAAGCCCATTCGCAAATATTTGGACAGAAGGCCCACTGTGCACAGTACACATTAAGGGCCGTAACCCTCATTGGAAACAAGGGCCGAAAATATACATGTCGACAACTTAATGAACATGTCAACATCTTTGATTACAATTTGGGTGTACTACTCTCCATGAGGGGCCATAAACATCCAGATGTATGCCTGTGCAGGTGTATATACATATAATATAGGTATATATATATATATGGTATGGTTTTAGGTCTGTTTTATAGGCACAAACTGAAGTGCCAATAACAATCAACAGGTCCTTACTTTACAAATGCACAATGCATATAACAACGTAAAGGCCTTCTTTCCTCACCCACACACGGGACACGTAATCATATGATAACGACCATGTTCTACAGTACCATAAACAGGGTAGGAACAAATTTCAACAGTTCAGCGGCATACGCATACAGTTTTCTCTTGCTATCAAAGCAATCATCAAACTGAGAAGACATACACACATGATGCGACCAGGCACCCCCAAAAAACCCTTAAGCCATGTCTACACAAGGCATTAAACGCTGCCCATTGCATAAATTTAAATAAATAAACGAAGCCTGACAACATACAAACAAGAGCTAGTGGTTGGTAAGGACCATATTAAAAAATAGCACTCACGAAATAAAACAAGAAACAGTCGTTAACCTACAGAAACATCAATGGTCCTATAAATATAGCTTTTCAGTACGCATCCAAGGGTTTGGTTCCTGGTCACATCTAATCAATTTTGGACACCAGCAAATGCCAATATATATGAGGGTATGTGTATATGTATGTATATATATATGTACATACGTGTGTATGTATGTATGTATATGTGTGTGTGTGTGTATATATATATATATGTATATATGTATATGTATGTGTGTATACTTTCCTCAAGGGAAAGCTATATAGTTACCTACTATGTACATACAACAGGAGAACTCAGTTTCTCTTAAAAAAGAACAAGTGGTACTCTACACCATTTATGTTTTGGTTATTATTCTGGGGGTATCAAATACACTTCACTCCCTCCTCCACAATCGCTAAATACAGCTACACAATCAATGCACAGTTTGTGAATCTAGAAGACGTCTATGCTGCAAAACGAAAATATTACTTACCTGTAAGAATAGTTTTGCAGCCTAGACTCTTCTAGATTCACATACGACCCTCCCTCCTCCCCTGTGAAGGAGAAAAGAAAGAAAAAAAAATACAAATATATATATATATATATGTGTGTGTGTGTGTGTGTATATATATATATATTATCTACTGGCGGTCGCCAGTAGATAGTTATAGTTACAACCTATTATCCATAGGAAATCCGCGACATTCTATTTGAAATAACTCTCTTGCCGGTTGACGTATCTTCGCGAAATTTTCAAACTTTGTGGCCCGCTCCGGTCCGCTCCTACCCTGAAAGTCTCGGGGGATTCGTCAAGCGGGGGCCGAGAAAAAAGGGGGTCCCAAAACGCGTTTTCCCCATGCACTTTTCCATAGGAAACTTTAGACACGGCTACAGCCCGAACTGCTGAACGGAATTACACCAAATTTGGCAAAGAGGTAGTTCTTGGTTCAGAAAGAACCCTTTTTGTTAAATGGTGTAAATCCGTTCAGTAGTTGCTGAGAAAATGAAAAGTAAAAAGTTAGTGATATCTATGGCCGAGTAGGGTCCGCGTACCCTCAGCGCACCCTGCGCGCACCGTCCCGATCACGAGCTGCATGTTAATTGGCTGTCAGCTGGCTGTCAACATTCCGATTCAGGAAATGTTGGCAGCCATTTTGTCCCTCGGTAGAACCGAGGGACAGAAACAAGGCAGGGTAGAAACACCCTGACCCCCTAGGTCTGCTCAGGGGGTCCCACAAGGACCCCCTGGGCAAAAAAAAATAAAAACATTTTTTTTTAAAAATCGGCAGGATGCGCTCAGGGTGCGCGAATCCTGCCGAAAAAAAAAAAAATCGAAGCGCGGTCTCCCGCGCTTCGATGTTAATTGGCCCCCGGGTGGCCCAAGTCCCGGGGGCATGGTGGGGGGGGATAATTTAATGTGTGGGGGGCCTCAAAGGGCCCCCCAAGCCCCGGGGACCGCCACCCCCCGGGGCTTTTTTTTAAAAATGGTGCGGGAGGGCTCTGAGCCCTCCCGCAGCCCCGGGGACCACCACCTCCCCGGGGCTTTTTTTAAATTAAAAATAAAACCAGTGTGGGGGGGGCTCCAGCCCCCCCACACGCCCGGGGACCGCCACCTCCCGGGGCACTAAACATTTTAATATGGGGGTCCGTTACGGACCCCAGAGCCCCGGGGACCACCACCTCCCCGGGGCTGTGTACTGAATGGGGAGGGGGCCGCGCGGCCCCCCTCCTGGAGCCCTTGATGGCCCTGGGGACCACCACCCCCCAGGGCCGGCTCCTGCAGTGTCCCGGGGTGCCTACCCCCGGGACATAGGCTTCATAGGCTAACATTGACTGGTTTCACTTGGAAATTCTTCTAAGTGTGGAGTTTTGGAACTTTAAAATATTCCTCTAAAATCAGCCGAAATACGAATTCCGATTTACTCACCTGTTATCAGGAGAGACCTCAGTGCTGCATCTTTCAGCCCAGTACTGATCCTGAAAAGTAATTTTAACCGTACTTACCGGTAACTTGAATTTCCTTCATAGGCTAACATTGACTGGTTTCACTTGGAAATTCTTCTAAGTGTTGATTTTTGAAACATACAAATATTCCTCTAAAATCAGCCGAAATCCGAATTCTGATTTACTCACCTGTTATCAGGAGAGACCTCAGTGCTGCATCTTTCAGCCCAGTACTGATCCTCAAAATTAATTTTAACCGTACTTACCGGTAACTTGAATTTTCTTCCATAGGAATCCTTTGTCTGGTTTTCAGCAGAAAAGTTTCAAAGTGTCGATTTTCACAAACTACAAATATTCCTTAAAAATCGCCTGTATGACTTAAACGCATTCTTTCAACTGTTTACAGGAGATGCACCAGTGCTGGATCCAGGATCCAACACTGAGTAACAAAAAGTAACGATAACAGTTTTTACCTCCTAAGTGAATTTCCTTCCATAGGATAACATTGGTCATTCTATGAGAAAAAGTTTCCAAGTGTCAACTTTTAAAGTACAATAATATTCCTTAAAAATCACGACTGTAACCAAAACGCTTTTACTCAACTGTTTACAGGAGATGTCCCAGGACTGAATCTAGGATCCAGTCCTGTGGTTAGAAAAGTAATCCATAAAGTAACTAATTGCATTTAACTAGAAATTCACATTGAGCTGAATGTTGCATTGTGTTTGAAAATGTGTTGCCCATTGCAACAACTGTAACTACTGTACTTAAAAGTCTATTGCCTATGTGCAAAGTATTTAAACTAAAGTAATTCATTCTGAGAAAGTATTTTTTGTAATGTATAATATAATTACAATGTAATTTAAAAAATAAAATATTTAAAAAAAGTTTTCTAAAAAATTTCGAAATCAGTATGAAAAAAATTTATATAACAATTAATACATTTAAAAATTGTCATTTACAAAACCTTTGAAATTCACTGAAAAAAACGTAGGTTTCAGACATGTTATAGTTACAAATTAGCATTTAAAAAACCTTTGAAATTCACTGAAAAAACCATAGGTTTTAGGGACGTTATAGTTACAAATTAGCATTTAAAAAAACCTTTGAAATTCACTGAAAAAACCATAGGTTTTAGGGACAGTTATAGTTAGTTGGACATTGCACTCGTACAAAACCCGTGAAATTCCCCGTTATAGTTAGTTCAGCTAACTATAACTCGCGCCCCGCAATGCACTGCTAATGACGTCACATATTACATCACTCATGACATGGTCAGTGACATCACTGATGACATCTCAAATGACATCACTGATGACATCATCCACGTGATAATCTGATGCAGCTCTTCACACCCTAATATAACCTTTGACACACCCAATCTAAATTACAGACTGCCATTCGCAAAACCATAGACACTCCAACACCAATAACTACATACCCACTCACTGATTCTTAGGTCTACACACACACACATCCACTCACTCACCCGTACAGTCACTCATACTTATGGTCACTCAATACAGGACTATTATATGCACTCATACACCTATATAAACACTCACACACCGCCACTCATCCATAGAGGTACTCACACACCTAGTCAGTCATGCAAATAATTAAACACACTGCCATTTACTCACCTATACAGTTATACACACACCAGCTCACTTAATCATACAAATACTAGCACATTGTTACGCTCTTATACAATCACTGATACAAGCACACACTCATCCATACAGCCACTATCACAATCACTCACTCTCGCTTATAGCTATTTATATACTCCAACACACATATATACTGCCTTTCACATATGTAGTTACTCACACATGTACCACTGGGACATACATTCACTCACTAACACACTCTTACACACACTTACCCACCCATACAGTCTATCACAGATGCACTCTTGAAACCATCCACCCAGTGAATCACCCACTCACACATCTATGCACAGTCGCACACACCCCATCCACACAAACACTCAGGCACCCATACAGATACTCAGACAACAAATCAATAACTCTTATAGACACTCATGTAGCTATTCACAAACCCATGCAGCCACTTACACAGCAACAGACAGATACAGACATTCACCCAGTTTAGTCACTAACCCATGCATTCAGTAAGATACGTTTAATCACTCACTTATAGAATTAGTCACGCACCTACTAAATCATCCATACAGACACTTATACACCCACTCATTCTTCAATACGCCTTTCCCTATATATATAAAAAATATTTAAACTTTACAGAAACACACAGTCACTGGATGATGTCATCAGTGATGTCATTTGAGATGTCATCAGTGATGTCATCAGTGATGTCACTGACCATGTCATGAGTGATGTAATATGTGACGTCATCAGCAGTGCATTGCGGGGCGCGAGTTATAGTTAGCTGAACTAACTATAACGGGGGAATTTCTATGGTTTTGTACGAGTGCAATGTCCAACTAACTATAACTGTCCCTAAAACCTATGGTTTTTTCAGTGAATTTCAAAGGTTTTTAAATGCTAATTTCTAACTATAACGTGTCTGAAACCTATGGTTTTTTCAGTGAATTTCAAAGGTTTTTTAAATGCTAATTTCTAACTATAACGTGCCTGAAACCTATGATTTTTAAGTGAATTTCAAAGGTTTTTTTAAATGCTAGTTTCTAACTATGCCTACAGAGGTAGGACATGTGAAGAAAGAAGAAAAAACGCACAGAAAGAAGCAAAAGATGTGCAGAAAGAACCAACAGAGGAGCAGAAAGAGGCCTTGTTGCAAAATCATCCTGTGCCCACAACTTTTTCAGACGGGTACTGGTGGTAACTGACTGACTAACCAGAGCCAGTGCTATGCTAAAAGACACTTAGAATACAGTGAAAACACCTACATACACTAGGGAACACTATGCGTTGGGGTACCCCTGTGATTAGCATGACCTCCTCTGCAAGTCCCTAGTACATAATAGGGCAGGGGGATTAAAACTACCTCTTAAAACGCGCTACAGGGCGCGTTTGCACAGTGGTGAAGGGAGGGGGGGCCTGAGGTGACATGTGTGCAAACGCGCCCCGTGGCGCGTTTTAAGTTGCGGGATTAAGTCCCCTTGAATTCTGAGGGTCCCTGGGGCCCAACTAGCCCCCCAGGTACCTACAGTTAGGACCACAGAGCTGAGTTGCAGAGAGGCGTTCCGAGGCCACGCACCTTTTTTCACCTCTCTGCAACGCAACTCTGTTGTGCTTACTGAAGGTACCTGGTGGGCTAGTTGGCCCCCAGGGTCCCTCAGGATTCAAAGGGAATTAATTCCCCAACTTAAAACGCACCACAGGGCGTGTTTGCGCACATGTCATCTGAGGCCCCGCCCCTCCCTTCCCCACTGTGCAAACGCGCCCCGTGGTGCGTTTTAAGTTGGGGGCTTAGGTCACCTTGAATCCTGAGGGTCCCTGGGGCCCAACTAGCCCACTAGATACTTCCAGTAAGCACCACAGGCCTGCGTTGCAACGCCTGTAACAAATTGTGCAGTTGTGTTTAGGTAGTGAAGAGGGTCGTGCTGGGGGTAGTGTTTTAGGGTTTAGGGTAGTGCAGTGGTGTTTGTGTAGTGTAGGGGGTCATGCTGGGGGTAGATTTAGGGTTTAGGGTAGTGCAGTGGTGTTTGGGTAGTGTAGGGAGTCGTGCTGGGGGAGTGTTTTAGGGTTTAGGGTCGTGCAGTGGTGTTTGGGTAGTGTAGGGGGTCGTGCTGGGGGTAGTGATTTAGGGTAGTGCAGTGGTGTTTGGGTAGTGTAGGGGGTACTGCTGGGGGTAGTGTTTTAGGGTTTAGGTTAGTGCAGTGGTGTTTGGGTAGTGTAGGGGTACTGCTGGGGGTAGTGTTTTAGGGTTTAGGGTAGTGCAGTGGTGTTTGTGTAGTGTAGGGGGTAGTGTTTTAGGGTTTAGGGTAGTGCAGTGGTGTTTGTGTAGTGTAGGAGGTCATGTTTTAGGGTTTAGGGTAGTGCAGTGGTCTTTGGGTAGTGTAGGGAGTCGTGCGGGGAGTGTTTTAGGGTTTAGGGTAGTGTAGTGTAGGGGGTCATGCGGGGGTAGTGTTTTAGGGATTAGGGTAGTGCATTGGTGTTTGGGTAGTGTAGGGGGTCATGCGGGGGGTAGTGTTTTAGGGTTTAGGGCAGTGCAGTGGTGTTTGGGTAGTGTAGGGGGTCGTGCTGGGGGAGTGTTTTAGGGTTTAGGGCAGTGCAGTGGTGTTCGGGTTGTGTAGGGGGTCATGCTGGGGGGAGTGTTTTAGGGTTTAGGGCAGTGCAGTGGTGTTCGGGTAGTGTAGGGGGTCGTGCTGGGGGTAGTGTTTGAGGGTTTAGGGTAGTGCAGTCGTGTTCGGGTAGTGTAGGGGGTTGTGCTGGGGGTAGTATTTTAGGGTTTAGGGCAGTGCAGTGGTGTTTGGGCAGTGTAGGGGGTAATGCTGGGGGTGGTGTTTTAGGGTTTAGGGCAGTGCAGTGGTGTTCGGGCAGTGTAGGGGGTCGTGCTGGGGGTGGGGTTTCAGGGTTTAGGGCAGTGCAGTGGTGTTCGGGCAGTGTAGGGGGTGGTGTTTCAGGGTTTAGTGCAGTGGTGTTCGGGCAGTGTAGGGGGTCGTGCAGGGGGTGGTGTTTCAGGGTTTAGGGCAGTGGTGTTCGGGCAGTGTAGGGGGTCGTGCTGGGGGTGGTGTTTCAGGGTTTGGGGCAGTGCAGTGGTTTTCGAGCAGTAAAGGGGGTCGTGCTGGGGGTGGTGTTTCAGGGTTTAGGGCAGTGCAGTGCAGTGGTGTTCGGGCAGTGTAGGGGGCGGTGCAGGGGGTGGTGTTTCAGGGTTTAGGGCAGTGCAGTGGTGTTCGGGCAGTGTAGGGGGTGCTGCAGGGGGTGGTGTTTCAGGGTTTAGGGCAGTGCAGTGGTGTTAGGGCAGTGTAGGGGGTCATGCAGGGGGTGGTGTTTCAGGGTTTAGGGCAGTGCAGTGGTGTTCGGGCAGTGTAGGGGGTCGTGCTGGGGCTGGTGTTTCAGGGTTTAGGGCAGTATAGTGGTGTTCGGGCAGTGTAGGGGGTCGTGCTGGGGCTGGTGTTTCAGGGTTTAGGACAGTGCAGTGGTGTTCGGGCAGTGTAGGGGGTCATGCTGGGGCTGGTGTTTCAGGGTTTAGGGCAGTGCAGTGGTGTTCGGGCAGTGTAGGGGGTCGTGCTGGGGCTGGTGTTTCAGGGTTTAGGGCAGTGCAGTGGTGTTCGGGCAGTGTAGGGGGTCGTGCTGGGGCTGGTGTTTCAGGGTTTAGGGCAGTGCAGTGGTGTTCGGGCAGTGTAGGGGGTCTTGCTGGGGCTCGTGTTTCAGGGTTTAGGGCAGTGCAGTGGTGTTCGGGCAGTGTAGGGGGTCGTGCTGGGGGTGGTGTTTCAGGGTTTAGGGCAGTGCAGTGGTGTTTGGGCAGTGTAGGGGGTCATGCTGGGGCTAGTGTTTCAGGATTTAGGGCAGAGCAATGGTGTTCAGGCAGTGTAGGGGGTTTTGCTGGAGGTGGTGTTTCAGGGTTTAGGGCAGTGCAGTGGTGTTTGTGCAGTGTAGGGGGTGGTGTTTCAGGGTTTAGGGCAGTGGTGTTCAGGCAGTGTAGGGGGTCTTGCTGGGGTTGATGTTTCAGGGTTTACGGCAGTGCAGTGGTGTTCGGGCAGTGTAGGGGGTCGTGCTGGGGGTGGTGTTTCAGGGTTTAGGGCAGTGCAGAGGTGTTCCGGCAGTGTAGGAGGTCGTGCAGGGTTGGTGTTTCAGGGTTTAGGGCAGTGCAGTGGTGTTTGGGCAGTGTAGGGGGTCATGCTGGGGGTGGTGTTTCAGGGTTTAGGGCAGTGCAGTGGTGTTCGGGCAGTGTAGGGTGTCGTGCTGAGGGGTGGTGTTTCAGGGTTTAGGGCAGTGCAGTGGTGTTCGGGCAGTGTAGGGGGTCGTGCAGGGGGTGGTGTTTCAGGGTTTAGGGCAGTGCAGTGGTGTTTGGGCAGTGTAGGGGGTCGTGCAGGGGGTGGTGTTTCAGGGTTTAGGGCAGTGCAATGGTGTTCGGCAAGTGTAGGTGGTCTTGCTGGAAGTGGTGTTTCAGGCTTTAGTGCAGTGGTGTTCGGGCAGTGTAGGGGGTCTTGCTGGGGGTGGTGTTTCAGGGTTTAGGGCAGTGCAGTGGTGTTCGGGCAGTGTAGGGGGTCTTGCTGGGGCTGGTGTTTCAGGGTTTAGGGCAGTGCAGTGGTGTTCGGGCAGTGTAGGGGGTCGTGCTGGGGCTGGTGTTTCAGGGTTTAGGGTAGTGCAGTGGTGTTCGGGCAGTGTAGGGGGTCGTGCTGGGGCTGGTGTTTCAGGGTTTAGGGCAGTGCAGTGGTTTTCGGGCAGTGTAGGCGGTCGTGCTGGGGCTGGTGTTTCAGGGTTTAGGGCAGTGCAGTGGTGTTCGGGCAGTGTAGGGGGTCGTGCTGGGGCTGGTGTTTCATGGTTTAGGGCAGTGCAGTGGTGTTCGGGCAGTGTAGGGGGTCGTGCTGGG
Source organism: Calotriton arnoldi (assembly GCA_963921515.1). Taxonomy (NCBI): domain Eukaryota; kingdom Metazoa; phylum Chordata; class Amphibia; order Caudata; family Salamandridae; genus Calotriton; species Calotriton arnoldi. The sequence continues at coordinate 6,231 of CAWUFW010009956.1, read as the reverse complement.
GGGGGTGTTTCAGGGTTTAGGGCAGTGCAGTGGTGTTCGGGCAGTGTAGGGGGTCATGCTGGGGGTGGTGTGTCAGGGTTTAGGGCAGTGCAGTGGTGTACGGGCAGTGTAGGGGGTCTTGCTGGGGGTGGTGTTTCAGGGTTTAGGGCAGTGGTGTTCGGGCAGTGTAGGGGGTCTTGCTGGGGGTAGTGTTTCGGTGTTTAGGGCAGTGCAGTGGTGTTCGTGCAGTGTAGGGGGTCGTGCTGGGGGTGGTGTTTCAGGGTTTAGGGCAGTGCAGTAGTGTTCGGGCAGTGTAGGGGATCGTGCAGGGGGTGGTGTTTCAGGGTTTAGGGCAGTGCAGTGGTGTTTGGGCAGTGTAGGGGTCGTGCTGGGGCTGGTGTTTAAGGGTTTAGGGCAGTGCAGTGGTGTTCGGGCAGTGTAGGGGGTCTTGCTGGGGGTGGTGTTTCAGGGTTTAGGGCAGTGGTGTTCGGGCAGTGTAGGGGGTCTTGCTGGGGGTGGTGTTTCAGGGTTTAGGGCAGTGCAGTGGTGTTCGGGCAGTGTAGGGGGTCTTGCTGTGGGTAGTGTTTCAGGGTTTAGGGCAGTGCAGTGGTGTTCGTGCAGTGTAGGGGGTTGTGCTGGGGATGGTGTTTCAGGGTTTAGGGCAGTGCAGTGGTGTTCGGGCAGTGTAGGGGGTCGTGCAGGGGGTGGTGTTTCAGGGTTTAGGGCAGTGCAGTGGTGTTCGGGCAGTGTAGGGGGTCGTGCTGGGGGTGGTGTTTCAGGGTTTAGGGCAGTGCAGTGGTGTTCGGGCAGTGATGGGGGTCGTGCTGGGGGTGGTGTTTCAGGGTTTAGGGCAGTGGTGTTCGGGCAGTGTAGGGGGTCTTGCTGGGGGTGATGTTTCAGGGTTTAGGGCAGTGCAGTGGTGTTCGGGCAGTGTAGGAGGTCTTGCTGGGGGTAGTGTTTCAGGGTTTAGGGCAGTGCAGTGGTGTTTGGGCAGTGTAGGGGTCAAGCTGGGGGTGGTGTTTCAGGGTTTAGGGCAGTGCAGTGGTGTTCGGGCAGTGTAGGGGGTCGTGAAGGGGGTGGTGGTTTAGGGCAGTGCAGTGGTGTTCGGGCAGTGTAGGGGGTCGTGCTAGGGTATGTGTTTCAGGGTTTAGGGCAGTGCAGTGGTGTTCAGGCAGTGTAGGGGGTCGTGCAGGGGCTGGTGTTTCAGGGTTTAGGGCAGTGCAGTGGTGTTCGGGCAGTGTAGGGGGTCGTGCTGGGGGTAGTGTTTTAGGGTTTAGGGTAGTGCAGTGGTGTTTGTGTAGTGTAGGGGGTCATGTTTTAGGGTAGTGCAGTGGTGTTTGGGTAGTGTAGGGGGTCGTGCTGGGGGTAGTGTTTTAGGATTTAGGTTAGTGCAGTGGTGTTGGGGTAGTGTTTTAGGGTTTAGGGTAGTGCAGTGGTGTTTGTGCAGTGTAGGGGGTCATGCTGGGGGTAGTGTTTTAGGGTTTAGGATAGTGCAGTGGTGCTTGTGTAGTGTAGGGGGTCGTGCTGGGGTAGTGTTTTAGGGTTTAGGGTAGTGCAGTGGTGTTTTTGTAGTGGTGGGGGGGTCATGTTTTAAGATGCAACGCTCCAATACCTGACCAGTCTGCACTACATAAAACTGCAAAAAAACTAAAAATAAAAAGTGTTTTGCACACTTTTGTCATTGGGCTATATGTGGGCTACATCTGGGTAATATTTGTGCTACATTTGGGCTCTTTTTTCACTGGTGGCCATCTTGGAAGACTTCTTTTTTATGAAGTTTCCTAATTTCCTCATTTACTGCAGTCTCCTCAGTAGGAAATGCTTTCAGTTTTTTACTTTGATTCCATCAAGAAGGCATTCAGATGTGTCACACATTTGCCATAAATTCAGAATGTTATTACTCTAGTTGTTCATTAGATCACTGTAGTAAAGCTACTGCTCACTAAGGAGTTAACTGGAAGTCTACTGCTGGTATTGAAAGTGATTGTTTCAGTCTGCATGTCAGAATTTTCTAATGAAATAGAAGAGGATTTGAGATCTCACTTAAAACATGCACTAAATTTTCTTTTTGCAGCACTAACCATAATTTCTATGGCAAAATGAACCCCCTCATTTTGTTCCTTTTTAAATTAAATGTTTTAAGTGTTACCAGTTTATTCCAATCAAGATGGCTTCAGGTGTGCCATACTTTTGTCATAAGTAAGGCTGTTAGCACTCTAGTTGTTCTTTAGAACACTCTGGGAAGCTGCAGTAGAACACAAAGGCATCAACTGACAGGCTGCTCCTGTTGAAATATAACAGGAAGATATTTGAGATCTCACTTAAAACATGTCCTAATTTTTCTTTCTACAGCACTAACCATAATTTCTATGGCAAAATGAACCCCCTCATTTTGTTCCTTTTTAAATTAAATGTTTTAAGTGTTACCAGTTTATTCCAATCAAGATGGCTTCAGGTGTGCCATACTTTTGTCATAAGTAAGACTGTTAGCTCTCTAGTTGTTCTTTAGAACACTCTGGGAAGCTGCAGTAGAACACAAAGGAATCAACTGACAGTCTCTGCCCTTGTTGGATGTACATGTTTTACTGAGAATGTCAGACTTCATTCTCACATGACTGAGAAAGATAATGTGAATTTACAGAAAATATGCTCTCATTTTAGCTTCTGGGGCACCTTCCAAAACTGTATGGGACAAGCATGTGAAAATAGTTTTCTCTCAAACATGATTCATGATATCCCAGCAGAAGGTTTTTCACAGGGTAAAATCACCTTAGAACACACCACAATTCCTGAAATTAGTATGGTACCATCAACAAATGAATTCTAATGTAACTAAAGTCTGTTATCACCCTTTATAGTTCTCCTTTTGGTAACCCTCAAAATCTTCGATTCACTACAATGCATTTCAAAGGGGTACTATCATTTATATTGGTCCCAAGATGGCTGCCAGCAATTTCAGGATGAAGTGCTGACAGCCAATCAGATCTCACGATGACATGTGTGGTTAGGCTCCGCCCAGATATATGTGTTTTTACTTTTGATTTTCTCAGCAACTACTGAACGGATTTACACCATTTAACAAAAAGGGTTCTTTTTGAACCAAGAACTACCTCTTTGCCAAATTTGGTGTAATTCCGTTCAGCAGTTCGGGCTGTGGCCGTGTCTAAAGTTTCCTATGGGAAAATGAATGGGGAAAACACGTTTTGGGACCCCCCTTTTTTCTCGGCCCCCGCTTGACGAATCACCCTGAGACTTTCAGGGTAGGAGCGGACCGGAGCGGGCCATAAAGTTTGAAAATTTCGCGAAGATTCGTCAACCGACGCAAGAGTTATTTCAAATAGAATGTCACGGATTTCTTATGGAAAATAGGTCCTAACTATAACTATATATATATATATCTACTGGCGGTCGCCAGTTTATAGTTAGGACCTATTTTCCATAGGAAATCCGCGACATTCTATTTGAAATAACTCTTGCGTCGGTTGACGAATCTTCGCGAAATTTTCAAACTTTATGGCCCGCTCCGGTCCGCTATATATATATATATATATAAACACCAACTCCAGTTTTCCGTTTACCTGGATGCCAACACAGGGACTCAGGTCATAGTTTAAAAAGATTCTCTTTTATTTCTTATTCTGGTAACGCGTTTCGCCTGTTTCCACAGGCTTGCTCACACCTATATATATATATATATATATATATATATTATCTACTGGCGGTCGCCAGTAGATAGTTATAGTTACAACCTATTATCCATAGGAAATCCGCGACATTCTATTTGAAATAACTCTGTTGCCGGTTGACGTATCTTCGCGAAATTTTCAAACTTCGTGGGGCGCTCCGGTCCGCTCCTACCCTGAAAGTCTCGGGGTGATACGTCAAGCGGGGGCCGAGAAAAAGGGGGTCCCAAAACACGTTTTCCCCATGCATTTTCCCATAGGAAACTTTAGACACGGCTACAGCCCGAACTGCTGAACGGAATTACACCAAATTTGGCAAAGAGGTAGTTCTTGGTTCAGAAAGAACCCTTTTGTTAAATGGTGTAAATCCGTTCAGTAGTTGCTGAGAAAATCAAAAAGTAAAAGTACATATATATCTATGGGCACGGAGGATTCGCGCACCCTCCCGATCACGAGCTGCATGTTAATTGGCTGTCAGCTGGCTGTCAACATTCCGATTCAGGAAATGTTGGCAGCCATTTTGTCCCTCGGTAGAACCGAGGGACAGAAACAAGTGCGCAAAGCGCACAAAGGGGGGAGGGTAGAAACACCCTGACCCCCTAGGTTTGCTCAGGGGGTCCCACAAGGACCCCCTGGGCAAAAAAAAAAAAATTTTTTTTTAAAAATCGGCAGGATGCGCTCAGGGAGCGCGAACCCTGCCGAAAAATCGAAGCGCGGTCTCCCGCGCTTCGATGTTAATTGGCCCCCGGGTGGCCCAAGTCCCGGGGGCATGCTGGGGGGGGTTAATTTTATGTGTGGGGGCCTCTAAGGGCCCCCCAAGCCCGGGGACCACCACCCCCGGGGCTTTATGTACAATGGTGCGGGAGGGCTCTGAGCCATCCCGCAGCCCCGGGGACCACCACCTCCCCAGGGCTTCTTTTTTTTTATTAAAAACCTGTGTGGGGGGCTCCAGCCCCCACACGCCCGAGGACCACCACCTCCCCGGGGCACTAAGAAAAATTACAATGGGGGTCCGTTTTGGACCCCCAGAGCCCGGGGACCACCACCTCCCCGGGGCTGTGCACTGAATGGGAGGGGGCCGCACGGCCCCCCTCCTGGAAGCCCTTGATGGCCCTGGGGACCACCACCCCCAGGGCCGGCTCCTGCAGTGTCCCGGGGTGCCTACCCCCGGGACACTGCTGTTTGCAATGACAGGACGGGAGCCTCGCGGCTCCCGTCCTGTCATTGCAAACTTGCTTTGGATATTGGAAGAGAGAGCAGGAAACCTGCTCTCTCTTCCAATATCCAAAGCCGATTGCTTTTCCACATGGGGAGCTGCATCTTAGCAGCTCCCCATGTGTAAAAGCAATGCCGGCACCCTAGGGACGCGGGGAGCCGGCGGGACTGTGGGGGGATTGGGGACCCCCCCACAGTCCCCAACGAGAGGGCCAGCCCCGGGGGATGGGGTCCCCGGGGCAAGTAGTGGCCCGGGAGGGGGGCCACGCGGCCCCCTCCCCCAAAAAACAAATTAAAAAAAAAAAAAAAAAACGATCGGGCCCGCAGGCCCCGCCCCTTCCTTCACCACTCTGCAAACGCGCCCCTGGCGCGTTTGCAGAGAGGGAACGATTCCCCTTGAATACTGGGGGTCCCTGGGGGCCAACTAGCCCACCAGGAACCTCCAGTATGCGCCAGGGAGCTGCCTTGCAGAGAGGTGTACAGAGGCCACGCCCCTTTTACACCTCTCTGCAACGCAGCTCTATGGCGCTTTTTGGAGGTATATGGTGGGCTAGTTGGACTCCGGGGACCCTCAGGATTCAAGGGGACTTAATCCCCCAACTTAAAACGCGCCACGGGGCGCGTTTGCACAGTGGTGAAGGGAGGGGGCGGGGCTTGAGGTGACATGTGTGCAAACAGGCCCCGTGGCGCGTTTTAAGATGGGGAATTAAATCCCCTTCAATCCTGAGGGTCCCTGGGGGCCAACTAGCCCAACAGGTACATCCAGAAAGCGCCACAGAGCTGCGTTGCAGAGAGGTGTAAAAGGGGTGTGGCCTCTCTACACGTCTCTGCAACGCAGCCCCTAGCGCATATTGGAGGTTCCTGGTGGTCTAGTTGGCCCCTAGGGACCCTCAGGATTCAAGGGAACTTAATCCCCCAACTTAAAACGCGCCACGGGGCGCGTTTGCAAAGATGTCACCTCAGGCCCCGCCCCCTCCCTTCACCATTGTGCAAATATTCCTCTAAAATCAGCCGAAATAGGAATTCCGATTTACTCACCTGTTATAAGGAGAGACCTCAGAGCTGTATCTTTCAGCCCAGTACTGGTCCTGAAAAGTAATTTTAACCGTACTTACCGGTAACTTGAATTTCCTTCATAGGCTAACATTGACTGGTTTCACTTGGAAATTCTTCTAAGTGTGGAGTTTTGGAACTTTAAAATATTCCTCTAAAATCAGCCGAAATACGAATTCCGATTTACTCACCTGTTATCAGGAGAGACCTCAGTGCTGCATCTTTCAGCCCAGTACTGATCCTCAAAAGTAATTTTAACCGTACTTACCGGTAATTTGAATTTCCTTCATTGGCTAACATT